>CM072541.1:17915000-19115000 GCA_036898165.1 Silybum marianum
TGGTTTTGAGCGCAGTGAAAAAGATGCTTGTGTCTATCATAGACAAAGCAGTGGCGTTTTCACTTACTTACTTCTTTATGTAGATGACATGCTTATTGCCTGCAAGAACCGGTCAGAGATCGAACGACTCAAAGATAAATTAAAGTCGGAATTTGAAATGAAAGATCTTGGCGCGGCGCAGAAGATTTTGGGCATGGAAATCGTACGGGACAGAAAGTCCCGAACACTCAGGTTAACACAACGAGCATATATTCAGAAAATTCTGAAGCGGTTCAATCTTGATGGTGCCAAAACGTCTAGCACTACGCTACCAAAGCACATCAAGATTACAAGTGAAGATTGTCCGAAGGATGACAAGGGCAAGGCCGAAATGTCAAAGGTTCCATACGCCAGTGCGGTCGGGAGTCTTATGTACGCCATGGTGTGCACTCGTCCCGATCTCACACATTGTGTCGGAGTGGTGAGTCGGTTTCTCGCGAATCCGGGTCAATCACATTGGGTAGCCGTTAAAACGGCATTCCGATATTTGAAGGGAACCGAGACACATGGTCTTATATTTGGTTTACACAATGACTGTGAAATTGTTGGATTTTGTGATTCTGACTATGCAGGTGATCGAGTCGGTTGGAGGTCCACATCCGGTTATGTATTTACCTTGGGTGGAACAGCCGTTAGTTAGAGATCACGCTTACAGTCTATTGTGGCATTGTCAACCACCGAAGCCGAACTTGTTGCGGCGGTCGAGTCTGCAAAAGAAGCGGTCCATTTGAAAGAACTAATAAATGGCTTTGGGCTTCGAGCAACCTTCCGTATACATTTTCTGTGATAATCAGAGTGCCATTCATTTGGCAACTAATTTGGCTTTCAGTTCTCGGACAAAGCACATAAATGTGCGTGATGCATATCTTGTTAGATTACATGAAGCGAAGGTCGTCTATTTGAAGAAAGTCCTAATGACAATGCTGCTGATATGTTCACTAAGTCGCTATCGCCAGCTAAGTTTGAGCATTGCTCAAACTTGATCCAGCTTCGTTTGTGTTAGTGCCGTTGGGCACTTTGGCAGAGAGAGAGAGAATATTACCACTGGTGACAAAAACGACATCTTTGGGGAGTTATTACTTGACACGTGTTTTGAGTTGCTTAACTCGTTTCGTTTTATTGAGATTGCTCACTTGAGGATTTTTTTTCTTTTGGCTTTGACGGGTGATGGCCGAGCCGAAGCTCGTCACGGTCAAAATG
Source organism: Silybum marianum (assembly GCA_036898165.1). Lineage (NCBI taxonomy): Eukaryota > Viridiplantae > Streptophyta > Magnoliopsida > Asterales > Asteraceae > Silybum > Silybum marianum. The sequence continues at coordinate 17,916,240 of CM072541.1, forward strand.
CATTTTGTTACCTCGTGTCAATCTCAATCAGCTACCGTTCGTGTTTGTTGGATTCGTTCGAGTTTTGGTTTCGTCGGGTGATTTGCACATCATGGTGGAGTGTTGAAAAACTTAATTATAGTAAGTTTTTTTTGGGATGTTGTACAACTCACCAACCATAAGGTACAAGTAATTAGAGCATGGAACTTCAACTTGGTGCCCAAGTTTAATGTTATGTATATATCATCCATACATACATGCTTAATTGTTGCCAACCATGCCTAGAAAGCTAGATACCTTTTGTCAACTAATATAACATGTGTGGATTGCTAAACTTGGAGCCAAAGTTTTCATCCACTATATATATTGCATCCATGCAAAGGCAAAGACACACCACAAAAGAATACTTCTTCTTCTTTTCTTTCTTCCTTCTCGTAAATATATATACCCATATATATATATATATATATTTGGTTTAGTTTCCAGCTTAGGAAACTTTGATCAAGGAAGATTTGGGTAGCTGATTTGTTGATCCAAGGATCTTTGTAAACACGTTGTAATCTCTCCCGGTTGGTAATATATCGAGCTCTCTCTCTCTTTGGTGAACTTGTCATTTACGTAGATAATAATATTTATTGTTATTATCTATATTTGGGGTTGTTTATTTTGTTAGAGTCATCGTGCAACATCTAGATCATTGTTATCCGCATTTGTTGTCGGGTTATTTGTGTCCTTGGATTTCTATTCGTTTGGGAACCTTAGAAATCATTTGCAAGTATTTTTCGTGACATAAATTTCCTAACAGATGCCCCTGTCATCGATGAAAGTAGAGATAACACCCGAGGAGGCAAATAGTATCAAGAGCTCAGTTGAACAAGTAGACTCCCCCGTAATCGAGGAAAACGTGGCCGAAGGTTTGCTTTCTTATTTTCGGCTACTTATACTATATAGAGTCATCTCAGGGTCTGTTAGTTAGCAGCTTAATAAGCTTAATGGAACCCGCAACTTATTTGGTCAGCTACATATCTGTTTGGTAGTTGCTTAATGATACAGAAAGTGACTTGTTCAATAAGTCCTGTTTGATAGCAGCTGAATGAGCTTAACAGGACTTGCAACTTATTCGATCAACAATACAGGACTGTTTGGCAGTGGCTTAATGATTTAGAATATGACTTAGTATTTTTGCCGATTTTGAGGGATTTTCTCAAACAAGATAGTTTACCCACTGGCCTATACTGCAGAATTGTCAGCTCCAAACAGCCTGCTGTTAAACCGTAGAAACCGAACAGTGGCCAGAAATAACTACAACTATCACATCATATCAAAATATATTGTTGTGTTTCATCCCCAAAATGACACAAGGATAATGCAATGGATAGAATAAATCCCCATCACCACCAAATCAGAGATACAAATCTCGTTAAAATTTCAACGATAGAAATAAACCAAAGAGATACAAAACACATGATGTAAACACAAGTTAAGCTCAACTTTATACGTTATGATCAACTTCCATTTCACTTTACCCAATTGCATGACTTTGAGAATAATGGGAATAGAAATGCAGATTTTATGGTCTTTGCGGACAGGAGCATATACACAGATTATACTTCTTCAATTTAATATATGGCAAACCGAACAAATAAATGCAGCTCGGTTTAAAGTTAAATTAGATACAGAGATGAGTGACACAACAAAAATTGAGATAGAAAAAGATGAAAAGAAAAAATGAAACAGAGAAAATTAGATACAGAGAGGAGTTCAGTTCATGTACCTGGTTTGATTTCTAGATAGACGATGATGAAGATGTGTAGTGAGAGTGCACGACGATGAGAAGAGGAATGATTACAACGAACTCTAAACTAGAGATAAATGATCGATTTACTCAGCTTGGTAGCACCTGCATTGATGCCATTGAAATGCCCAAGCATAAACAACAAAATAAGAACCTCAACAGGTAATAACTAAGAACCCTAAATTCTGATTAGCCAAATTAGAAAATCAATCACTGTTCTCTCCATTAGTGAAAATCCCTCCCCTTCTGCATTACTCCCTCTCAAAAAATAATTCCCTCTAAACATAAGTAACCAGCTCAAATATCAATAGTGGTCGAAATTATCGAAAAACATAAATAAGCATGAGATGCAGAACATCGCAATAAGATACATTGAAAGGAAACGATAAACAAATTTGAAGATTTTGATCGAAATACCAAAGATTTGATTGAAGAATCCGAACCGTTGTTCATACCTCGATGCGAATTTCTTCGTCAACCTTATACTCTACGGATCTGGGATAAAAAATCTCTGTTCCTGATGAGGATTGCATAAGTTAAAGACAGAAGCTGAGGAGTTAGGGTTTCAATTAATCGAGAAGAGAGATGACTCTTCAGTGTCAAATTTTCATATTCCCAAAATTATTAAAGTTGCTTAATAAATATATTAAGAATATTGTATTTTGTTATTTTTGAAAAAAAATTACTCTACTGCGACGATAAGTCGACACTGCTGATTCTCCAGAATTAAAACAAATTTTCATTTACCAAAAAAAGGATTATATATTTTTTTGAACACTTACAGAAACGACATATCGTCGCTGCTGATTCTAATAAATTTTTATTTTTTCAAAATATACTTTTATTTGTTAAAAACCATTTAAAAAAAATTAGACACCTATTGCAACGACATGTCGTCGCTGTAGGGTTTTATTGTAAAATATAGAATTTAAACTCTTCAGCTAAAAATGATTTTAATATCTATAGCGATGATTCCTAGTCGTCGCTATAGCCTTCGTCGCTATAGAGTCGATTTCTTGTAGTGATGCACGTTGTTGTTCTGGTACATGTACGAAATTAAAGATTTTGCAAGTTGTCCAATGTTCCGTTTGATGAATGTTAACGAATCCACCATCGTTTAATCGTATAAAAATTTGTGATTAATAGTTTTTTTGGCTTGTTCCTGGTATATACTTTGTGAATATATTTCTTGTTTCACATTTCAATAAAATTTGTTAATTTATCAAATAATGAAGATTGTGATTCACTTTTTTTTAATTTTTCTAAGTTTTATGTTTTTTCATCGGAATAATTCATTCAATTTTCAATATATTCATCATAGACAGTGGCGGACATACGTTAAAAAACATCAAAAATACTTAATTTATCCTCTGTTCCCCCCACTGAAATTTTCCAAGGGACCCCATCTTGTCGACGATTGACAAACACACTAAAAAAGTCTCTAGAAATCAATAAAAAAACGGAAAAAATTCTTTGAAATTGATAAAAACACTAAGAAAATACCTCAAAATCGACAAAAACTATAAGAAAATCCCTTGAAATCAACTAAAAACTTTAAAAATCCCTCGAAACACGTTGGATAACTTTACGCGCCTTTAATTTACCTTAATGGGACCCCAGTTGACAAAAATCCTAGATCCGCCGCCACTGATATAGACGATACAAAATCATTGTATTGAATTTAAATCAAGTATTCTTCAAATATATGAGATAATGGTTAATTTATATGTGTGAAAAATACAATTTCATATCTTGTCAATCATCTAAAAATGAAAAACATGATAACGTTCAACATTGATACTATAATACGAACCAAAAATTAAAACAATCAATCCTCAAGTATCATCAACTTAGTCTTAACCAAAACGAGTTAAAATGTATATATGTTTACCATAAAAGAAAAAGCAAGTAGTTTGGGTTTCATGACTCATCAACAATATGCAAAGTAAGATTAAAAATTTGAGAAATTCCCATTTGGTGTTCATTGTGTCAATTATGTGTTTGTTCCTACCGAGTTTCTTATGTTTCCTGATGTTCGAATATTGGCATCAATTGAGTGAAACTTATTCACCTCCTTCATCATCTACTCCTTATTCATATTCTGATCGTGTAGGATTATTTTTGCGACACATTTCTTCTTTAGATCTAGTTGGTTTTCATGTCGTTGATCCTCTTCGGTGAACCCCGCCTTCCATATCCTAGGATCTCCCCTCCCCCCCCCCACCACACCCACACACACACACACACACATATATATATATAGAGGAAAGTTCAAATGTGAACTCATTTTTGGTTGTGAACGTGAGGACGAATCTCAGCCACTTATCCGGTCAATAAAGACGGCTTTGACCTGATTCCCCTCCTTTAATAATCTCCACCCTCTCATGATTAATCGCGTCAATCCTCCGTGATTGCGTCCACCATAACCGAAGATGTGTGGCTGAGACTCGTCCTCACGTTCACAGCCAAAATTGAGTTCACATTTGAACCTAACCCTATATATATATATATATATATATATGTCTCCATATGACACATTAAAAAAATATGCCACTATCATATGAGTTACGACGGATTTGCCGATCCATTTCAAGCGTTTGTTGTCCTATTTCATCAAAGATCCTATGCAGCAGCATGCCCAAATGTACTCAAGTGCTTTATCATCATTTGTTGCTGTAAAGGAAGTCGCAAAAATATTTATTAGTTGAATGTGTTAGATGCACGTTTCTAAAACAAGTTAATATAAATTCTTACAATTATGTCTGTTACATATCCGTTTTTCTTCAAAAACTTTTCATCATCTGGTCCATTCCAATATCAGTTCTCTAATATTCTAATTAGATTGAAGACAACATAAAAGTCTCCACCATCCATGAGGGAAAGAAAGTCTGTGATCAATTCATTCATTAATAGTCGGATAATATGCATCCTGAAGCAAAAATAAAACATAAAAATTTATATTGTTATCATCATTAACTTTTTAAATATATCATAAATGATGTAAATATTAATATCTATAGTATATATATGTGGACGATATAAATATCTATAGTATATTTATGTGGACGAAAATCAAGACTTCATAAATTTGGAAAAATAAAATTATGAAATCCGAAAGGTAATATTATACAAAAAATGAATTATATTTTTAGAATTTATACAAGGATATAAATATTGATTTTTTATTATTTTGGATAATACAATGTGTAAGTCCGTGATTAGTGATTACAACAGATTTGTGTAAGATCGCTCAAATCATTTTCTTTGTTATTTAATGAATGTAGAACACCTTACAAGAACATACAGTAAATTGTTAATTGACTCTTATAATGAGTCAATACCCCATTATAAACTATTTATATTGGAATAGTAAAGTTAGAGATACAGACACTTATATCACTGACCTATGATATTACGACACGTAATCAAATGCCTATTATTCAGAGTTTCTGTCCGAACTGTGAATGTCTCTTCAGACTTAGTTCTTAGAATACATTTGCATCTTCAGACTTCTATAGAGAACTTTACGGAGTTAGTACTTAGCCGATTCTTCATAACTCTGAACTCTAAGTCTGAATTTGATGTCTGAAGTCTTCTCTGAATAATGACTTTACAAAACAATTAAGTACTTAAGATGCTTCAGATCCTAACACAATGTTTATTAATTTATAAAATATGAACCGTTAAAAAAAATGTTTTTAATGATAATATAAAAGGTAAATATTAGAAATTAAATATATTTCTAATATAATGTCTCGAAATGGGGTAGGTAGTAAGAAAAAGGAGAAACCATCTTGAGTACTTAAACATATGTAAGTTGTTTTCAATTATAATGTCTCCACCAATATCTTAAAAAGCCGAAAACTCAAAGGCACTATATATTAACCATCATTTGCAAATGTTGAACAATTTTCGAAAAAGTTCGTCGTAACAGTTGTTAAGGTGTGTCAGGCTCAAGACTTTGTGTCTCACGTTACATTATGTCTTAGACACGCTACATCGTAATCCGCAGTCTTGTAACATGATATTTGATTTTACTTGTCTTTTTAATGTCTTATTTGTTAGTTTTTAATATATATACAACTTAATTTAAATTGTTTAGTATCACTGATTTATTGAGTCAGTAGAAAACATATATTTATGTATGTACATGATTTTATACATGATATACAGATTTGCCGCCATTAGTCACACCTTGAAAAATGTTGTGACCTCGTTGTGGCATTCAAGACTTGATGCTTGACTTTGTCGCTACGTCATGCTTTACGCTATTTAGAACCTTAATGTTGAATGACATTCATTACAATTCATAATAAAAATTCTTTCAATATTCAAGATTCTCAAGACAATTAATATAAAATACATAAATTAATCAAATATCGTCGACCTTCGACCAAAATAGTGGTTGTTGGTCCAGGCCGGCAGACAAATTACTTAGAGAAAGGGATGGCTCAAGAACTAGCTTATTTAAAACAACCTGTGTTTAAAAAAAATATTTATCAACATATGTGGTGTTAAACCGGAGTTCCTTAAAAAGTGTTTAAATTAACTCATAACGGTGCCAAAACGTAATAAGTTGATAAGTTGTTTTTTAGTGTTTAATAAATTTTGCTTATACATGTAAAAACTTCTTATTATTAGTACCACACCGGAATAAGTTAATAAGTTAGAAGAAAGTAACTTATCAAAAACTTATTATTACCGGTACCAAAAAGGTATAAGTATTTCTTTTTCTTTTTTCCATCCAATCAATAAAAGTTCCTAATTATTAACGATACCACAACGGAATTAGTTAATAAGCACTCTAAATGAGAAATCACAAACACTACAAATTATGTAGAGAAAGGGATGGGATCAAGTCGAGCAACCGGTACACAAACCAAAGGATTAGCCTTTGGAAGTGTGATCCCAACACCTTCTTCCATATCAACACTAGTTAGATTGCCATCTTTGCCAGCCTTCCAATCGAAACACTGAATCATAGAACCAAGGGTTACATGGACCACCATCAACCCTAGTGAAGCCCCTGGACACATCCTCCTTCCACTTCCAAATGGTAACACATGAAAGTGTTGTCCACGAACATCCAAGTGTTTCTCTATGAATCTTTCAGGTCTGAATTCAAGTGGGTTTTCCCAATGGGTAGGGTCACGGCCAACACCCCATATATTGAAGAAAATTGTAGTCTTTGCTGGAATATGATAACCTCCCACAGTACAATCTTGTGTCGATAGTCTTTGAATCATTGGGGCAGAAGGGTGCAGCCGTAGTGATTCTTTGACGATTGCTTGGAGGTACGGAAGGCTTGGAATGTCTGATTCTTGTAAAAGTCTGTCTTTACCAACAATTTGGTCGATTTCTTCTACTACATTTTTTAATATGTTTGGATGGTTAATGAGTTCAGACAAAGCCCATTCTATAGTTATTGCTGAATTGTCTGTTCCTCCACCAAGCATATCCTAAAAGATGGAATACAAATATGTTAGTAGTTGCAAGCATCTTCAACAACTTTTTTAAAATAAAAAGAATCAACTTTTGTTCTTAAAAATCTCCAATAGTTTTTCTATAAATTTTTCTAAAATAGAGTACTAAAACATAAAATTTCTAAAATGAGTTATATTCAATTCCAACATATTTATCTATTTTAAAGATTTAAATATAAATTATAATGTTCTCTAATTTATCATCTTAATACATTTTTATTAAAACCTTTTGTAAAAAAAAATATGTCAATCTCATTGTTGGAATTGAATAAATAATCATTTCTTTCTCCCACCATCAAGTTTTAAATAATTATTCATATTTAGATATTTATTTATGATTCTCTATTTTATAGAACAGGACAAAAAAAACTGTTAGAACATTTTAAAGAGCAAAAATCCACTTATTTCTATTTTAGTGAAATTGTTGGAACAGCTTCTTTATTATAATGTTATCTAAAATAGATAAAACATGATAAACTTTCAGGTTTAGAGTGTTCTCAAAAACTTGATGTTAAAAGAGAAATGATTATTTTATTCAATCACACCAATGAAGATGAATTATTATTATTATTTTATATAAATTTTCTTCTTAATAATGTACTGAGATGATAAATTAGATAATATTATAATAATATAATTTATATTAAAATCTCTAAACTAGAGAATATGTTGGAGATGGAGATGAATGGAAGGCTTTTTAGTGATTTTAACTTATGATTCTTTATTTTAGAAAAATTATAGAAACTTGTTGGATTAAAATAAGATCTGCCAGGGTTACCAGAATGAATGCTTTAATGTTATCTTTTGTGAGCTTCATCTCCATGCTCTCATCTTCTGAGATATCAAGTAAGATGTTGAGCAAATCCTTTACTTCTCCAGTGATCTCTTTCTGCTTTCTTGCCTCTTCATGCTCCTTTATGATCTTCTCTATAAAAGAATCAAATCTCGCACGAATAGCCCTCGACTTTTTTTCAATTCCTTGTAAGTCTAGATTCTTAAGGAACCATATATGATCCGAAAGGTTAAAAGTACCCATAAGTTTGGCTGTATCGATGACTATCTTCATTATGTCCTCGGTATCACCCTCATCATCTGAACACCTCTTACTCATAAGCATTCTTGATATCACATTATTTGTCATCTTCATAAGTTCCTTTTCAAGTTCCACCGACTTCCCAACTTTAGCCCTTTCCGATAAATATTTTATGAAACGATTAATTTCATCTTGTCTGACTGGAAGGAGGGATTCGAGTGTCTTACCATTGAGGAGTTCAGACATGACTGTCTTCTTTAAGAACCTCCAATAAGTTCCATAAGGAGCAAAGATGTAGCCTTTGCCTCCATATGAAATGTAATCCATAGATGAATTATAAGGTCTGTCTAGAAAAGCATCATCATATGTTTTAAAGAGCTCTTTGGCTGTTTCTGATGAAGTAGCAACAACACAAGGCATGGAACCAAGAAAAAGCCGAAAAATCGGGCCATATTGGATGGAAAGTTTGTGAAAAGCTTGATGAGGGCTTAATGGAGCAAGGAGGTGAAGATGTCCAATGATAGGAAGAGCAAATGGGATTGGAGGAAGTTGAGATTTAGATCGACTTAATTTGAATATTTTTCGTAGGAAGATGGTGGATATGGCACCTAAGAGAAAGAGAAGAAGGTAGCTTTGGTAATCAGCCATTATTGATTGAAGTAATTTAAGTTGTGAAGGGAATTTTGTAGAGAACTGAGAAGTTAGAACCAATACATTTAATTTTTCCAAGTTGTGATTAAAAAAACATATATTCTTTGTACCTTTCGTTAGACGGCAATATTGACACCTAGCTATTTACGTTTTGCCAAAAATATATTTACATAAAAATAGAAAATACTATAAGCTTTCTATTGAAACACCTCATAGAAAACGATAAGAGCATCTTCAATGGGGCTTTTTATAGCAACTTTCTTTTTATACATTTTTTTGTCACATCAATATCATCTCATGAAATTAGTAACTCAATAAAAATTCCACAATGGAGGTTCTTATAAAAACCTCATTTTTGTAGGTCCCATTGGTTTTTTTTAACATCAATAATTTAAATAAGTTATATTTTAATAATTAAATAAGTCAAAGAAATAAATAAAACATGAATGAAATGACATTTTTCAGACCAAGCTTCTTGTTGGGTTACTTATATCCTGTTAGGTTTTTATAAGTAACTTTCCATAATGGTAATTCTTATAAGCTAATGCACTTTTTGCTTATAAGAATCTTGCATTGGAAATGCTCTAAGACACCAAGATTTTTTTTCAAGCTTGAAATATTATTATCATCGTATAACAAAAGCTATTTAACCATTTTCAACGGTAATGTTATATTTTTTAAATGAGATGTTTTACTCCAATAGTGTCCAAAAGTATCCTATAGATTTAATATAACGTTTTTTATATGGGATGTATAATTGTTGGGTTTTATAAAACACTCTTTTATAAATCCGATGTTACTAGAATGATACAATTAGGAAAATATTTTATTTTGTTTTTTTTAATGTTACAAATGTATTTTTTAATATTACTTTTGGTATTGCGGTGGGGGTACTAATCACTACTTTGATTCCAAAAGTGTGTGGTACACCAAACGTTGAAGTTAATTGCTTTGGAGGTTTTTATGTGATGGGTTAGGTAAAGGGATGCGACCTTTCATCTATTCTAACCTCGATCGGATAAACTCCTTATAATTAACCAACTCTTGATATCGAAAATAAAATCTGACTCATTCTTAATCGAGATTAATTGAAAACCTATTCTTAGCCGAGATTAATCAAAAACCTATCAACATTGTCATTAGAGGCATCCAACGAGAGTACGAGACCAATTAAAAGTCTAGTATATAAAAGTGCCAGACTAAACCATCCGATTCTAAAAGAAAAAAAAACTAAAATATGTAGGGTTGAAGCTAGAATATTCGTGGTGAATAACATGTATATTAATGATAAATATTCTAGTGACACTGTATAATTATGATAAATATAACATTAATCATGTATGAATTGAATACCACAGAAATGTTGTATTGACATGAAATTAAAGTACATATTTATAATGAATATTACACAAACACGTCTATTTATGCAAAATTTAGTTTAAAAAAGAGTGGATGTGAAATCGAAAAAAAATAGATAAAATGTCTGTTTTTCAAATATTACTTGTTTAGTTAAAATAATAATTATATCAAAGATAATTTAGTTTTAGAAATAAAGTATGATAATTAGATAATCGAACATGTTTCTCCAATTAAAAACCCTTCATTTACATTATAATTTACATGCATCCCTAAGTTTCTTATCACATTTAGGGTGCGTTTGGTACGCAGTCAGGACAGGACAAGTCAGAACGGAACAGAACAGAACAGAACATGACAGAACAGCTGTTACACGTTTGGTAAAACATGATATGACGGAACAGGAAATGACAGAACAGAACAGAATGACCAATTTACCCCCAGTGAGTTGTTTAGTGTTTTTAACCAAATAACCCCCACATATATATATAAAGAAAGAGAGAGAGAGAGAGAGAGAGAGAGAGAGTGAGGAGAGACGCAACCCAGGGTACGATCAAGCAGGAACACACGCAACCCAGGGTACGATCAAGATTGTGTTTGACCTCACGTAATTATGTATCTCCTTCATGCTATCATTCACACTCGGGGTATATATGTACTGTGGGTATCTGTTATACATGAGTCAGCCGTGAGGACCATTTACATGCGATTTGGGAAGGAAAAGGAAGTGTTTGACGTAGGTCGTGATCGACGACTGAAGGGACCAAATTCATAAAACTTGCATTCTTGACCGTTTTTTATTGTTTTGGTATAAAATGATTCAGAAACAACCATTTGAAAGGGGAGCTAGATCACGTAAAATTTTCGAGTAAGGAGAAAGATTTTCACTACAAAACAAATGAATTTTACCTACAAAAATCATTCAGGGAAATTTTGGTTGGTGATTACCCATGAATCACCCAGAAAATACCAATGATTCGGTAGAATCCAAAGTTTTTCAAGAAAATACCAATGAATTATCCTTAGAATCCTTGGATAATCTGTCACTAATTTGAATTACCTACTGATAACCTTCAAATATTAAAGTTATTTGTCTTCTTTTTAAACCCATTTTCACTCCTTTTACCCGCCTAAATACCCATTTGAGCCTTCTAAATTTTCTTTGGTCTATGTTAGTCGCAAGGTTGAAAAATAGCTAAAAGTCAGAGTTTGACGTTGTTGGGTCACCGATGATTTGTTGATGACTCCTCAATCCTCCCTTAGTCACAATATCTTGCATTTTAGGTTCTTGAAGAAGTCTGGCCATGCTCAACAAGTTCAGCGAATCGAAGACTAGCTAATACCTAAGGAAACATATCAACATTTATGGAAAATGAAGATTTGAACGCCGATCCTCTACCAGACTTATGTGCCTATCTCTCAAGCTGTTTCCAACCACCGATATGAACCATCACTGATTCATCCATCCATGGTGAACCATCGGTGTTCATCCATCGAAGTTAAAATATCGGTGGTTATCCACCTATATGGTTCCATCGGAGCATACCCTTTGGCTTATGTTCTCTTGCCTAATTTCATCGATGGACATTTATGAAGATGCTCCTTATTTGCATTATCTACAAGAACTTGTCATCCAAGCTTTAAATTCAAACATTCTCCTTAAAACTCCAGAAATGTTTCTTTGTCCTTATCTAAAGCTTGATGTGACAACTAAAGACTTGAATAAAAGATAAACAGTGTTCTGTCCTTTCATCTGTACGATAAGGAATGACACTCATCATTTTGTCCAAAGGAAATACTGCTATGAAATGATATTGTGACAAGTTTCCTCATGCATTTAATGAGTTGGCACTATAAAAGGAGAAGAAAAGCTCTCATGCAAACCACACTTCCAGCAAGAAATCTTCTATGTGATTAGCTTGATTCAGCCCTCTGAAAACAGTTTTATAACTTTCTTTGTGATTCAAGTTGTACTCTTGTTTTACTAAGTGTTTACATTGTTAGAATAGATTTATCTGTTCTTTTCCGCAACAATCAGTTTTCTAAGTGTAATTCTTGATATTATTATCAATAAGAATTTAACAAGTTAAAAAATATTGTGTAGTTGCATTCAACCCCCCCCCCCCCCTTCTACAACTTCTTAAGTGTTTATCATTACGTTACACGGGACTAACAAGTGGTATCAGAGCAGATTAGTTTAATACAATAAACTTGATCTTTAATGGCAGCCTCTCCTTTCTCAAACCTAGGCTCTACTATGCAAAATCCTTTCGATGGTTCATACGACATCGGCTCTGCAGCCAAACCACCAAAGTTTAACTCTAATAACTTTGCTTTGTGGAAAAGTCGTATGATACTGTTCTTGGAAAGAGTTGACAGCAGATATCCTACCATTGTGAGTGAAATACCTATTGTTCCAAGAATTTGGGCTCGTTATTGGTCCAAGAAAACTGTCGATGGTGAAACTCTTGAATCTTCAAATGAAGAGACATCTAAAGGAAATGGCAGATATCTGGCTAAAAATCCAAAACAATATACTGAAGATGATAATAAACGTCTGGTAGCCTTGGATACAAAAGTCAAATATGTTATTGTTGTTTCTCTTCCTGATGAAGTATTCCACTCTTTGGTAAGCCTTTCTACTACCAAAGAAATGTGGGATACTCTGTGTGTACTTTATGAAGGAACTATTGAAGTTAAGAAAAGCAAGAAAATTACTTTAGTGAAAAACTATGAACTTTTCTCTCATGAAAAGGGAAATCTCTTCTTGACTACTATAACCGTTTCAACAGCCTCTTGAATGACCTTAAATTGTTGGGAAAGGTATATGATAATTGTTGGACTGTCTTCCAGATTTCTGGGAGAACATACGTACTTGCATTTAAACCACCAAAGACGTTGATCATATGCCATTGACTGCTCTGTATGGTACTTTACATAACTATGAGCAGACAAAAAACCAACGAAAATCTCTCATTAAGGACATCAAACCCTCTTCTATTGCTTTAATATGTGATTCTAAGAAATCTTCGTGTATTCCTAGAATTACCTACCCAACTTCTGAATCTGAAAATAATGAGACCAAGGATGACTCATCTCACTTATCAGAGGCTTACTTTAGTGTAGCTGATGATGAAGGTGAAGAATCAGTTATAGACATACTTTCTGATAGTATGGCTATGATGGCTGGAAATCTCAAAAACAGAAGATTCTCTTCAAATCGTCCCAGATTTGGAAGAAAATCTTCCTCTAAAAAATGATGAATGCTTTAACTGTGGGAAGAAATTATCATTTTGCTTCTGAGTGTAGGTCTAGTCTATCACTTCTAAATTTCATCATTTGAAATACACAAATTCACAAGACAAAACATACAAGTTTATAATAAAACAGATTCACCATATTAAAAACACACACAAATTCACCATATAAAACGCATACTAACTTTATTTCACCTCATGAAATAAACTTTAATTTTCATAAATATGTTATTTCATCTTACATCATCTCTTCAAAATTTATTGTAAGCATACAATCAGATGTATTTAAACAATAATTACTTAAAAATTTTATATATTAACAAGATTATAAATAGTAATACTTATGTACAATAACACATATAAAAATAGGGCTTACATCAAATGAGGATCACAAAAAGGTTGTAAATCATGAGGAACGAACTAAGTCTTTATTCGGTTTTGATCTTATGGCTTAAATTGAAAGTTGTTTATACTTTAGAAAGAACAAAAACGTCACGTTGATAACAAAGATACACCTAATGAAACATATATTGATTCATCTGATAAAACACATAGAGATTCGTCAGATGAAACACACAACTTCACCATATAAATCAAATTCTAACCTTATTTCATCCCATATAATAAACCTCAATTTTCATAATTGTTATAATCATTCCTTCCATTCTCCCTTTTCTTCCCCAATTATCCAAACCCTAACTAATCCATTAAACAAATTTAAAACATCGAATTTCTAGTTAACCAAAACTTAATATTTATAAAACAATTTAGCGTGTTGAACGCATTGCCGACATAAACCTCCAAGGAGAGTCAAGATCCGATTTTCCAAAAGGCTCGCCGGATTGGTTACATGAGCTAATCTATTTCTTTGGTTACTTGCAAACTGAAACTGTAATCAAGTGTAATTATAGCAGATTCACTACTAGAAAATTGAGTATTTTCAACGGAAAATGTCGTTGAAAATTTTCTATGAATTTTAAAGGGATTATTGACAAAACATAAACTTTCTACGAATTTTCAACGAATTTCCGTTGAAAATCTCTCACCAAATGCATTTTCAACCAAAAACTTTTTGACGAGACATTCCGTTGAAATTTTTTTGGTTGAAAATGCATATATGTTTGTGAGAGATTTTCAACGGAAATTCGTTGAAAATTCGTAGAAAATTTATGTTCTGTCAATAATCCTCTAAAATTCGTAGAAAATTTTTAACGACATTTTCCGTTGAAAATTAATTTCCGTTGAAAATACTCAATTTTCTAGTAGTGATTGGAACGGATTTCCAGCATTATACCTCTCTTCATCTTCTCCTTGTCGTTCCTCCGCTTGCTCGATCTCATTGGCAATCATATCTCCGGCGAAATTCCTAACTATATCGGCAAACTTAGTCACCTGATGGTTCTCGGCGTTGTTGATAACAAAATAAACGGTCGAATTCCGAGATCTCTTGCGGATCTGTTCTCTTTGAAGCATTTGGATTTCAGAAACAACAAGATTTCGGGAACAAACTTTAGACAAACTTGGTCGTCATCGTAAGCCACCATTGAAGATATCATTGACGTTCGGAGCTTTAGAATAACAAACCATATGAACGTCGGTGGCGGTAGTATTGGGTTTCTTAGAGGGATTTGATTTAGAAGATGGTTAGTGTTTTGGTGATGGCGGCACAGATGTAGATGGAGATGTAGGTTGGACTTTGGAGCAGGTGGCTAAATTACAAGTTTACCCTTAGTTTTCCAAATTAGACATGAGATTAGGACATGTCTTCTACTAATATTACAAAAATACCATATTTTTAAATAACCATTGATTAAAACTTTTGAACGATTGAGATTAGTCCTCATGGTTCTTAACCTTTTTGTGGTTTTTATTTGATTGTCACCCTATATATATATATATATGTATATATATATATATGGTGATAATCAAATCAAAGGCTATTATAAATGGTGGAATATTTGTAATAGTTGTTAAAACTTTGTCTAATCTCATGTGTAATTTGGGAGTCCAAGGACAATATAGTAATTTATGGCAACCTAATCAAATGTCAAACCACCAGCAGATTGTGCAGATTGATGCATCTCTTTCTCTCTCTCCAAGACCCATCTTTCTCTTTCTACAAACATAACACTTCACGAGTATGCATATCTTTATGTCTCTCTAACCTTATCAAATGTTGACCCAACAGATTTTACAAGATCCCCAAGAAATAATCCTCATCGCACAAATCTCATAGAGATCCTCAAGATAATGAAGACAAAAAATATAAACCATCCTCATCGCACACAAATCTCACAGGGATCCTCAAGAAATTAAAGACGAAAAGCATACGATTTCGTATTACCTTCTACTCATCATTGTCGCTAAAAATCGTCCCCATCGTTGGAAATCTTCATCTCCGGTGAAAATCGTTTACCCCAACGAAAAAATCTTCATAGTTTGAAGGGTTTCATCAGTCCATGTGTGGAGGTGTAATAATTGATCGACAGGAGGAGGAACGGTGGTGCAGGTGGTGGTGAACGACGAGCTCCATGGTTTCCAGCGAGCTCTATGGTTTCCGGCCATCTTTTATCTCCTGTTTTACATCGCATCCATGTTCATCTTTTTTTTGTGAGCATCGTTGTGTTTTTATTAATTGTGTTAAAATTTATATGGTGAAATAACATGTATATGAACATTATGTTGGATTTCATAAGGTGAAACAACATTTTTGTAAAAATTGTGTTTTATTTCATGAGGTGAAACAATATTTTTGTAAAAATTGTGTTTTATTTCATGAGGTGAAATAAGGTAAATACACGTTTCATATGGTGAACCGTGTTTCATATGGTGAATATGTGGCGTGTTTCATATGATGAATGAATATGTATGTTTCACCTGGTGAATCTTGTTATCAAAATGACGATTATTCCCTTTATTTAATTAAAAAGGATTTTCAATTAAAATCATAAGATCTAAGGCTTATATCGGTCCTCACAGTTTTCAACTTTTTTTTGTTTTTATTTGATCTAACCCCTATATATATATATATATATACTAGTTGTGTACCCGCGCGATGCAGCGCGAGTGAATCATATTCTGAAATCAATAACTTAACCGTCAATCATGGTTTTTGTCTCAATCTGTTCTCCGTCCCTATCGAATTTATTTTTATGAGTTTGTGTTGTTTAATTACAAATTAGCTAATAAAAAAACTGTAAGTTATTTCTCCGCCCCTCTTGAATTTATCCAGGAAAAAAAGGTTTTTTTGCAAGAGTGTCAAGTTCGAAAACCCATATATTTGATACTACTTCAATCATTTGAAATTCATGATCGAATAAAATGAAAGTTACAATTGTGTTAAATAATGCGCATTTGTATCATTAGAATATGATAACATACATGAAGTGTCCATTTGTAAATATGTCATGCGGGATGTAAACTTTTATTTTAAACCGATGAAAAATTAGTTAAACTCATTGTCGAAAGTAATATCCAAATTTTATGTTTGAAGAATAGAAATTATATTGAATGTTGAACAACACATAGGGGATGTTTACCTAATCACTTACCCGGTAAAGTCTTACCGGTAAAATTCAACACTATCGTCTACTTACTCGGTAAGATTTTAGTCTACCAAAACCGCATTGTATGCAACAATTTACACGGTAAGCGCTAACTGTGGTAAGAGTAATCACCCTCACTTACCGGGTAAGACTTTTAATCCTTGATTTGCTCTTACGAAGTAAGATTTTTGGTCATTGCCATATTCATCCAGTTAAGTAATGTGACTTGTTAAGCGCTTACTGGATCCCTTTACCTTCACAAAAGAATATGGCAAGGATTGAAAATTTTACCGGGTAAGAGTGAGGGTGACTACATAATAAATTATTGCATACAATTTTGTTTTAATGTATTAGAATCTTAATAAGTAAGTGAGAATGTTGACTTTCACATATGGAGCGCAATTCATGGGTAGGTTTGAGATTAAAAGTAATTAAGAGTCCAGATCTCTTCTTACGCTTCTCACCTTAATTATTATTCTCACTTAATGTGGCGCCTATAAACATAAAGGCATTTATCTATTGTTCAATAATTAGAAACTTCATTGTTAAGGACGAATGAAGATGGAACAAGTTTGCATTTTTCAACTACTCATAAGGTATGAACCATGATTGTCAATGCATTTGAAATAAACAAAGCAACAATTAGTTCACTTAGAGTATTCTCAACATTATAGTGTTTTAATGTTGGATTCAAGTTTCACAAATGAACAATGCACGTTCCAATAAGTAGACATATCAACAAATTTGTAAAGAGTCGTTCAGTTTTCAACTCAAAACCAATTAATCAGACATGTAAAACATTTCATTTCCATTTATTTGAAGCATAGAGCACTGGATTACATGGGTTTTTGCAAGTAAAGGGAAGAGAGAAAACCATGCAAGTAGAATACCTCTTGTGCTGCTTTATAATACCTCTTGTATTTAGAATTTGCAAACCGGAAGACCTAAATACTAAATAGAAACACACATATAGATATTAATAAGTATATTCTAATTTCAAAACCCGAGGGAGTATAATGGTTTAAATCAAAATAGGCATGTTCATGTGGTTCTGAACTTAACAAAGCCAAATCAGACTAATTAAGTAATGAACACATGCATAAACACTTATTATAGATCAATAATATCATATTCCAACAACGATAGTATCCCATAATTTCAAGGACTGACGAGGTATACAGTTGACAACGATGTACTCAAATGTTACTGTTAGGTCCGATTCAACAAGATCAAAGAGGAATCATATGCAAATCATTGAGTCGAATGTTTTATTGAAAGCTTTTCTTACGAACTACAAACACGAAACTAGTAGGTGTCTCATTTTTACGAGTCCTCTACCCTAGACTTCTTTATATAGTAGGTGTCTATTACAATAAAAGTCCAAGAACATAAAATCTTTAACACAATATAGAATATTACAATAAATCGTTTCCTTCTTTATAAAACTTTCTAAACTTACGACTTATGTTCCTAACACTTACCGACTTAATGATCAAAATTCAAATATCATGATTATATAGTTGAAGAAAGATTTGGGGCTTTGAGAGGAGGAATAATACCTTTACAAAGATGGGAGAGTAAAAAATGAGTCAACAACGATTTATTCTTCAAATCATCATCGGCCTACAAGAACAATGGATGGATGGAAATCAAAACCAACATGCAAGAAAAACCATAATAGTGTGTGGGTACATTTGGTAAGAAGACGGAACAGGGCGGAACGGCGAGACGTGGGACAACAAACAGTTGCATTTTTGTCCACGGTCCACCTATTTTCGTGAGACAAAAAAATACCTTCATTTTGGTCCCATTCGATCTTGTCATGTCCTGGTCTAGTTGTAGCATCAAACGTGGGACAACAAGTTTTCTTCAGTCCTGTCCCACATACCAAACACATCTGAGATGCAATTCTTGCATTACCTTGTTAGTTGATTTAGTTTCTTCCACTATTAGCATTTAGATCGGCATCCTAGACACATAATCAGGAGAAAAGTGTAATTCGAATCTTAAAGTCAAAATAAAGCGAGTGGTGGAAGACAAAAGACACACCAGTTGACTGGAAAGGTGAAAAAAAATGTATCCCTAAATTGGAACCACGAGTTTATATGGATAACTAATTTGATTTCTTGTGAGTGAATTCTTTTTAAGGGACCCGATTGAACAAAATATCAAATTTCACGAATCATTGATTTACATTGTCAACCTTTTGAAATGTTTACATCCCCTATTATATGTCTAGATCATATATTATGTGATTTAACCCCAAAAAGATCTTCATCAATGTAACGAATCAAATAAGCAATTAAAATAAATATAACAAAATTTATTGAAGACATGAAGATCGAACTCACAGCATCTGTGAAAAATGTTTTATTATTAAATTCAGAGAGCACAATCTTTGCAAGAGATTTGGTGAACCCCTAATCCACCAAATATGCCAAAAAATCATAACAACAAAGATTAACATCACCAGGCAAAACATAAATAGATGATATTGATTTAAAGAAGAGAATGAAAACGAAAATTACTTGGACAAGTGATAAGTTATGATTGGAATTCCACATAAATAAGATGCATGGAAGGAAACTCTTTAAGGAAGAAGTGAGTGTGAGTTGACTCGGATATAGATGAAGCAACAACTAGGTGATGAATTGTCTAATCTGGAAGTGAAACATCCATCTTAAAAACCAAATTAATAATACTTATCACAATGATTCAACCATATGAATAAAGGAAGGCAGTACCTTACTTTTGGGGCGATAAAAACTCTGAGCTCCACAAAGCAAGGAGAATAGATGTAAGCCTGTGGAGGGATATAACAAGAAGGCCAAATTGTCAATAATTTTAGACTCCAGACCTCGCCTACAGTCAGTAATTGAAAAACACGTACCTAAATGGGGTGCCACAGGAAACATAACAATAATGGTTTTTCTTCTCTTAGGCATCTTATCGAATAGTTCATATGCATCAGACCTGGATGAAAATGGTGACCATAGATACCTTAGGGTTTTAAGAGAGATAGAGAGAGTGGTTGTTTGATTGATGAAATCACTTGGAAGCAGCAATAATCACCTTCTTCTCGTTCCTAATCAAGAAGATAAGGAATCACATTTAGCAAAAAAAAATGAATCTAGAATCGTGAACGATATTCAAATTTTGAATTCAGTCCATTGAAGCGGGAACATGTACTGAAAGGGATAAACAACCTTGAAGTTGAAGAAGACTATTAGAAACATATGTAAGAGATTTGAAATTTTAATATGCACATCAATCTGAGCGGGAATCGCTATATTGAAATTTGGAATCGTAGTCTCTCAGGAAAGAAAACTGGAAATGGTGAAGAAAAAAAGCTGGAAGTAAGAAAGCTAGACTGGAAGTTTCAATTTTGATGGCTGAGGGGTAGTGCATCAACAAGGTGTACATTATGCTTTGTATCTTGTAATTCATGTATAAAATGATTATACTTTATGCTTTATAGATTGTCTTTAAAAGTTTGTATATGAATGCATTATAAGGTCATATATATATATATATATATAGAAAAAGGTTCATGCGAAGACGGTAACAATTTACGATAATGCAAGGACAATCTTCAGCCAATCATTTTGTACATGAAATTTTTAATGTGCAAAATCACATATGATTCATGTACAAAATCACATATCATTCACATACAAAATCATATATGATTAGTCGAGACTTTTCCCGCGGCAAAAGTCGTGCGTGTCATTTTTTATGCTAGTACAAGATCACATGTGATTTTGCACTAACTGTAGCGGGCGACTTTTGGGGCCACTTAAGTCGCATAGAAAGTCCCATTCCTTGACATTTGTAACACTTTTGTAGATTAGTGTTACATTCTCCTTGATGTACCTTATGGCAACGGTTATATGATTTATCGGTAATCCTTTGGGTTTGACGATTGGTAGAACTAACACACTTCGGTTTACGGAATTCCACATTTGACTCCTCCTTTCCTCTTCTCACCCACTTTCTCTTTCACTTCCCTATTACAGTCCTGCTCAATGGTCTCAGCCACATCATTTGCAATTATATATGTAACAGGGTTTCTTAAAATCACACTTCTTCGGATATCAAAATCTAATCCCCATCTTTTCACCTTCTTACGTTCAGTATCAACATAAGATTCAACAAATCTGCACTTTTCAGAAAATTGCTCAGTATACTCACGTATTGGTCTGCCTTTCTGCATCAGTTCTAGGAATTCATCTTCCAATTGTCTAACTGCCGCTTCTGGGCAAAATTGTTCTTTGAATTTAGTAGAAAAATCCTCCAATTGACATTGTCTCTAGAATATCTGGGTCTGAAGTCATCAAGGCTTCCCACCAATATAGAGCACTTGACTGTAACCTCGAAACTGCAAACATAACTCTGTCTTCTTTTCAGGTCTTACTGGTCCTCAGCATCATTTCCGTCTCCTTTAGCTAATACATGGCTTTCACAGGATCCCGCTCGCCAGAATACGTAGGAGGTTTGCATGCTAAAAACATTTTGATGTCACCTCCTTTAGCCACAGACGAAGAGGTTGGTGGTACAGACGTCACAGTCACAGGGGTACTTGCTTCCATTTCTTCATGAGTTTCAGGATTTATCATTATTTCTGGCACTATTTGAGAGTGATGCCCAAGATGAGAGAGCAGGGTATCCTGAAATTTAGCTAACTAAGCTTCTAACATTTCTGGAATAACATAACCAGGGTTTTGTGCTCGACCTCTTCCCCGCGATCTACCCCTTCCACGGCCCGTTGCCGAGCTTTCTTGGGCTGATATTTCATCCCAGTATGAACTTCTTGTTGTATACCCTGTTAAGTGCATTTTATACACCTAACTTTGCATATATTAGTAGTCTCTTTTATGCATTTTAGTTCCTAGTTATTCATTTCACGCATTATTATCGTTCTTTTCCATTTATTTATCCAAATCACGGTTGGA
Organism: Silybum marianum; assembly: GCA_036898165.1. Classification (NCBI taxonomy): domain Eukaryota; kingdom Viridiplantae; phylum Streptophyta; class Magnoliopsida; order Asterales; family Asteraceae; genus Silybum; species Silybum marianum. The sequence continues at coordinate 17,938,291 of CM072541.1, forward strand.
ATGGTTTATGGAATGATTTTACACTTTTGGTATATTTTGTGCAGGATTTACGTAGTATTGACGAAGATATGGCGGACAAATCGGGAGGATGGAATTACACAATCGAGGAAGGAGTAAAAAAAGAAGAAGGATTGGAACGAAACACCATGAACTTGACAATTCGAGACTTTGCTATGTTTTGCGGATGTGAAGACGACACTTGGAAACGTGAAGAAAACCACCCCGAATAGAAGAGAAGTTTCTGCCCGATTTCAGGAGCGCGAAAGATTCTGTCACGCCGGTGATCTGCTCCTGAAAAACCTTTAAGGGCTTTCTGTTTACTTTCAGGATCGTGAAGAAATTCTTCACGGTCGTGAAAGCCGTCTAACTTATATTTTGGGCCTTTTTTCTTGGGCTTTTTATTTTCGGTATTTAAAACCTCTCTGAGCGACTAGTTGGTTGGGCAACTTTTCTGTACGAATTTCATAGGAGACGCTCTTAGTTTTTGTTGTTGGGTTTTCTACAAAGACTAGGGAAGAAGATCGTGCGAAGCATATGCCATTGGAATCCGATTGACAATCATTTCTCCATACGATTACTAGTATCTTCTTCCCTATTCCTTTGATTTACTTTATTGCTTTGTGTTTGCTTGAACGATTGGTTTTAAATCGTTTAGTATTGAAGTTTATCTCTTGTTCCCTTTTAATTCTTGTTTAGTTGCTTCAAATATTTGATTTTTCTGCACTCTTCTTCTCCCTCCCTTATCACTTTTTATACTTATGCAATTCTTTTCTCTGATCTCTATTCTAATTTTCTGCAATTGTCAATTTTCTGCATCTTGGTTAATTTTCTGCAATTAGGTTAAATTGTGCATATGTTTCTTTAGTTGTTCTATGCTTTTGTTGTTGGTCAATGCTAATAGTTAGTAAGTTGAGTCTAATGTAGTGATCTTTGTTACTTAGTTTCGTTTTTTTTTTCTATAATTGTGTTAGGTCATAAATAATTATATTGTTCTTGGTTGTAATTTGGAATCTGTCTTATTGAGTAATTGTTACTTAAGATAGAGGTTTTGGTATCGATCACTTGTTCTCAAAACGAATGTTAAGTTTTAAACCTATTTTAATTCTAACGAAAGTTGGAATTGATCTAATTGGTTTTTAATAAAATGTTTGGTTAATATAATTAGCTTTTAATGAAAAACGAAAGTTGTTCTTCTTGCTTGTGTTAAATTGATCGATGACAACGGTCCTAACATGTAAATAGTTAGGAACGTTGATTGGGAAATAGTTTTAAATTTTAAACGTTTCTTCCCAAAGTACATGTATTGTGAAGGTAAATAAATGTCGGTTAGAAAAGCCTTTCCACCTCGACAGAGGGGGTAAAGAAAAACTTTTCCACCTCGAAAGAGGGGTAAAGTAATTTTACAAAACGAATTCTCACCACTACCGAAATCCCAAGTTGACATTGCCCAATGTCCTTTAGATTAGCCGTCTTTTATTTTGTTTAGCTTTTATACTTAATTCCTTCTTTTTATACTTTCTTTCCTTAATCTCATTTACATTACGTTCAATTAGTTTAATAAACAAACCAATTATATGATTCCCATAACTAGGCCATAGTCATTAGGTGGTTAGTGTTTAGACCGTCACCTCCCTGAGATCGACCCGTATGCTACACAATCCGTACGCTTACGGTATTAAATTTAAAACACATCAAGTTTTTGGCGCCGCTGCCGGGGAGGCGACTAACCTTAGCATTAACTTACTTTTTGATTTACTAGTCTATGTTTCACTTCCCTGTTTCTATTTTTTATTTTACCTTTTTGTACTTCGTTAACAATGACTAATATTGTCTATTTTTTTTCCCTATTCCAGTTAACTAACTTGTATGCACCGGAGATCACAGGGGTTAGATCATCTTTGGTTCGATCCCGAGATTGAAGCTACTGCAAGAAGGTTAAAGGCGGAAAGAAGAAGAAAACGAAGACAACCAGTTATAGGACTTCACAGAGTCGACCTATGACGGTACTTCATCCATTGCTCGCCCGACTATCACTCCCAACAACTTTGAGTTAAAGACGAATCTGGCCACGTTTGTGCAACAAGATCAATTCTCAGGATCTTTTTTTGAAAATCCAAATGATCATTTGGACTCGTTTTTGGAGAAATGTGATATGATCAAAATTCATGATGTGAGTACTGATGCTATTCGTCTGCGACTCTTTCCGTTCTCTCTTCGGGACAAAGCAAAGGATTGGCTTAAGAGTCATGGTCCTAACACTTTCACTACCTGGGATGCTCTGTCGAAGGCTTTCCTAACTCGCTTCTTCCCACCGGCCAAAACAGCGAAATTAAGGAGTGACATCACCACTTTTATGCAACATGAATTTGAGTCACTCTATGAGGCGTGGGAGAGGTATAAAGACCTCCAGCGGAATTGTCCTCATCACGGAGTCCCTGAATGGCTCCTTATTCAATCTTTCTGCAACGGGTTAAAGCAAGATGTTCGGATCTCTATTGATGCGGTTGCGGGTGGGTCTATTGTCAACAAGACCCCCGCTGCAGCCAAGGCTCTTATTGAAGACATGGCATCCAATAACTTCTTGTACCCAACTAAGAGGTCGACCCAAAAGAAAGGAGGAAAGGTAGATACCGATGTTGTTGCACTTTTGACTAAGAAGTTTGACTCGTTGTCAACCAACCTATCGAACCAAATCAACACTATTGGGGCGAGTCAAGCCAATTCTGACGCATCGGTACTTTCTTGTGAATTGTGTGGCAACCAAGGCCACGTGTTTGCCAATTGTAAGATGGGCAACAATATCACTATGGAGTAGGCCAATGCTATTTTCAACCAATCATGGCCCCACCACAACAAGATACCTACGGGATCGTATTTACTTCGGAAGAGCAAGTTGCATGCTTCCAGAACTTACGTGGGCGACCCATCTTAACCACTAAGTTCTGTGATTCTGATGCTTTGCAGTCCCTCGGAATTTCCGACGGGGTTGAGAAACTTTTTCGGCAGCTCGGATGGCATGACTTCTTGGATCTTCATGCCGATAACATCCGTCCTCTTACACTTGAGTTCTTAAGCACATTGACTCGCGACTCGGTTAGCGGCATCAACTTTAGACTACTTAACACGTATAGATATCTTAGTTTAGAAGACCTAAACTCTATATTTGGGTTTCACGTTTCGGTGAGTACTGTCCGAGTTACAAAATTCCCCGATACTTCCGAGACACCGAGTTTTGGCAAGCAATCTCAGGCAGAAATGAGGTGTTCGAATCTAGGGGTGCTAAAGGCAAGCATGATTAGGCACCCAGTGATGCGTCTCGCACACCGCATCTTATCGACCACTATTTGCGCCCGATCGGACGCCGGGACCGTCACTCGTTATGAGTTATACATTCTTTGGTGCATGACTGACACGGTCGGGATTCATCCCAAATTCTTCCCGGATGGCACAAAGTGCATTCTAGACAGATTCTTTCGTGCACAAGAGTCCACTTCAGGGGATATCCGTTTTGGTGGTCTTATCACTCTGATAGCCACTCGACCCCCGCTTTCACCTTACCATTCCCACTGCTTGGACACCTATAGGCACTTCTAGTTTTTTTGACCTCTCATACCTCACAACACGGGTGCACATGATTCAGCCAACCGCCTCAAACGCCGATCAATTTCACTGGCTCATCGGCCAAGATAAACACCCGGTCATACTTCCGTCTCCCAACACTGATATTGAGGAGGTCACTCCTACCACTGATTGGACATCCCCTGATCCTTGCCGTCCACCTACACCACCGTCCTTGCCTACACCTGACTTTGACAGCCATTTTACCACACTTGTTAGGGACGTAGGCAACCATGTTACTAGTGTCGCCACCATAAGCACCGCTGTCACCACTATTCGTGATACACAGTCTCGTCAGCAACAAACCATTGATGATATCTTGCGTCTACAACAACAGCTGATGTAGTACCATATCGAGCAGGGCCATATCCGACCTCCACTGTGATTTTCTTCTTCTCTCTAAACTCTAACTCGAGCATTGAGGACAATGCTCCTCTTTGCTTGTGGGTAGGGTTTTTCTTTTCCTTTTTTTTTCTTTTTTTTCTTTGCATATAGTTTCATCGTAGGTTGCATTTTTCTTCTCTAGGTTGCATATATTAGTATATATATAAAAAAAATCTAAAAAAATTCTCTTTTTTCTTCATTATGTTAAGACTCGTGGTACACCGTATCCCCCTTGCATTTTTGAGTTGTTTCTACTATGTGCACATTAACTCTTTGCCATGATGTTAGATTTTTTTTAGGAACAATAATATCTCAGTTGTCACTTACACACACCGTTAAGCATGTTGTTCCACGTTGCCTTTTTGGACTAGTTTGCATGCCATAGTCTCCCTACATGACACATTGTGACTATTATGGAAGGAATTACCTTGTGAGATTTTTGAGTCCAAATAGATTGACACATATGTAATCAATCCCATTTTTCAATTCTTGTGTGTTACCTCTCATCGAGGTGTTTTCTAGACTTTTGAATTGTTTCTCGTCCAACTTTATTGCAATTATACATGGAGGCCATCGTTTCATTGAATATAAATCCCGAAAAATCCAAAAATATTTTTCTTTTACACCCAATTTGAGCCTAAAGACCACCCATTTCCTTTTGCATACCCATAAACCAAAAAACACAAAAAAACTGCACATTAAGGTTAAATTGTTCGAAATGATAGATGGAATTGGCATCTAATCAAGAAATAAACACAAGCATAGCTTGTAAACAATTTGTTGAGCCCCCAAAACAAGCATAGCTTGTGGGTTCAAGAAGCAAAGAGACTTTAATCTATCCGAAAAAAAAACACAAGAGAACCTTTACGTGCAAAACAAAAGATACCGTAACCAATAAAGCCTCCAACACCCATAAACAAGCCTAATCCTACCTTTACCCTCTAGCCATACCACAAAACCCTCATTGCATGTACTGTTGTGGTAAACTCTTGGACATGAGAATAAATTCAATGGTGACAAGATTGCACTCATTTGTCTCGATCGGGAAGGATTTGAGCGTATACACGTCCCTATACACACTTGAGAGCATAGAGCGACACCATGAGCTTCCATCCATATAGATCACCATCCCCTCCCTTAGCGGCTATGGCATGTTTGCGAAATCTTCTTAGGTTGCGATTTGTTGCGATATGTTTGATTGGTGTGTGCCGGTTAGACGTTTTGGTATTCATACGTTCCTATTTACTTTGCTTTTATCCAACTCATGGTATTTAGTTGTATATGTACTATGTAGTTTTAATGCTTGACTATGCTCTGTGGGATTATGGGATAACTTGTTTTTGACATCCTTGGAGATTTTAGTTTTCTTTTCTTTTCTTTTTGCATTAACAAGTTCTACTTCTTTCTTGGGGACAAGAAAGTTTAGCTTGTGGGTGTTTTGTTAATTGCATTTTATACACCTAACTTTGCATATATTAGTAATCTCTTTTATGCATTTTAGCTCCTAGTTAGTCATTTCACGCATTATTATCGTTCTTTTCCATTTATTTCTCCAAATCATGGTTGGAATGGTTTTTGGAATGATTTTACACTTTTGGTACATTTTGTGCAGGATTACGTAGTGTTGACGAAGATATGGCGAACAAATTGGGAGGATGGAAGTACACAATCGAGGAAGGAGTAAAGACAGAAGAAGGATTGGGACGAAACACCATGAACTTGACGATTCGAGACTTTGCTATGTTTTGCGGATGTGAAGACGACACTTGGAAACGTGAAGAAAACAACCCCGAATAGAAAAGAAGCTTCTACCTGATTTCAGGAGCGCGAAAGATTCTGTCACGCCGGTGATCTACTCCTGAAAAGCCTTTAAAGACTTTCTGTTTACTTTCAGGATCGTGAAGAAATTCTTCACGGTCGTGAAAGCCGTCTAACTTTTATTTCGGGCCTTTTTTCTTGGGCTTTTTATTTTCAGTATTTAAAACCTCTCTGAGCGACTAGTAGGTTGGCCAGTTTTTCTGTACGAATTTCATAGGAGACGCTCTTAGTTTTTGTTGTTTGGTTTTCTACAAAGACTAGGGAAGAAGGTCGTGCGAGGCATATGCCATTGGAATCCGATTGACAATCGTTCTCCATACGGTTACTAGTATCTTCTTTCCTATTCCTTTGATTTACTTTATTGCTTTGTGTTTCCTTGAATGATTGGTTTTAAATCGATTAGTATTGAAGTTTATCTCTTGTTCCCTTTTAATTCTTGTTTAGTTGCTTCAAATATTTGATTTTTCTGCACTCTTCTTCTCCCTCCCTTATCACTTTTTATACTTATGCAATTCCTTTCTCTGATCTCTATTCTAATTTTCTGCAATTGTAAATTTTCTGCATCTTGGTTAATTTTCTGCAATTAGGTTAAATTGTGCATATGTTTCTTTAGTTGTTCTATGCTTTTGTTGTTGGTCAATGCTAATAGTTAGTAAGTTGAGTCTAATGTAGTGATCTTTGTTATTTAGTTTCGTTTTTTTTTCTATAATTGTGTTAGGTCATAAATAATTATATTGTTCTTGGTTGTAATTTGGAATCTGTCTTATTGGGTAATTGTCACTTAGGATAGAGGTTTTGGTATCGATCACTTGTTCTCAAAACGAATGTTAAGTTTTAAACCTATTTTAATTCTAACGAAAGTTGGAATTGATCTAATTGGTTTTTAATAAAATGTTTGGTTAATATAATTAACTTTAAATGAAAAACGAAAGTTGTTCTTCTTGCTTGTGTTAAATTGATCGATGACAACGGTCCTAACATGTAAATAGTTAGGAACGTTGATTGGGAAATAATAGTTTTAAATTCTAAACGTTTCTTCCCAAAGTACATGTATTGCGAAGGTAAATACATGTCGTCAGTTAGAAAAGCCTTTCCACCTCGACAGAGGGGGTAAAGAAAAGCTTTTCCATCTCGAAAGAGGGGTAAAGTAATTTTACAAAACGAATTCTCACCACTACCGAAATCCCAAGTTGACATTGCCCAATGTCCTTTAGATTAGCCGTATTTTATTTTGTTTAGCTTTTATAGTTAATTCCTTCTCTTTATACTTTCTTTCGTTAATCTCATTTACATTACGTTCAATTAGTTTAATAAACAAACCAATTATATGATTCGCATAACTAGGCCATAGTCATTAGGTAGTTAGTGTTTAGACCGTCACCTCCCTGTGATCGATCCGTATGCTACAAAATCTGTACGCTTGCGGTATTAAATTTAAAACACATCATACCCCTAGCTCTTCCTCGGCCCCGGCCTCGACCTCTAGTCGTAGTAGTAGTTTCTAGATGTTCAGTACCCAGAAATCCACTTCCTCGACCTCTACCACGGCCCACAGATAATTCTTCTGGAATAACCTTACAGATGGGTTCTCTCTCTCAGGATTCTCAGACACAATCCTAACAGAACGTCTAGAATTTCCAGCCATCTTATCTTAACTGCAGCAATAAATAACATACTTTAAATATAATAGGATGTTCAAGTTCCAACAAGTACTTGTAAACTTATGATTACATTGTAATTTAAATATACCGCACTTGCGTTCTTTTGACCCAATTATATTTAATCACATTCCCCGGCTCTAACCAAAAGTGAATCAAACTCGTTTAACGCATCCAGTTTAAGTCTAAGTATCAGAAAGATACTTAAATCTCTTAAACTAAGGCTCTGATACCAACTGTAACAGCCCGTATAAACCAAAAACCCCAAATATACATAGATTTCACATACAGAACAAGTTCTATGTATTACAACCAGTTTATGCTACTAGTGTAAATCAAAAAGCTAGCATAACATATTACATCTTGCCCTTGCCTTTGCCTTCCAAACGAAGTGGACCTGTATAATTATTTTGCAACGATTGAGGGTTAGACCGAAAGTTCTAGTGAGAAATTTCCCTCGGTTTAAACTAAGAATTCACTGTAAACAAGATCAATAAAGGGAATACTTCCTTTTTAAAGTAACTCTGACTTTACTTTTATCAAGGTTCAGGGTTCGTATGGGATAATATGAAGTCTGACCCCACCACATTTATATCAAGGTTCAAGGTTCATATGGCATAATACGAAGCATGACCCCACCACAGTTATATCAAGGATCAAGGTTCGTATGGCATAATACGAAGCATGACCCCACCACAGTTATATCAAGGTTCAAGGTTCGTATGGCATAATACGAAGCATGACCCCACCACAGTTATATCAAGAATACTACTTAACAAGATTATCACATCAATTGAATATACTCACATCACCTGGCTTGTCGAGTCATATGGGTCGATAACCTAAGTTGTCGGATCATACTAATGTGATCACGTGGCTTGTCGCATCATATGGGTCGATAACCTCAGATGTCGAATCATATTTCGACATCTAGACTCGATAACCTCAGTTGTCGAATCATACTAATGTGATCATGTGGCTTGTCGCATCATATGGGTCGATAACCTCAGTTGTCGAATCATATAGACTCGATAACGTCGGTTTCGCCCACTATGAATATTTTCATAAAAAAAAACTGTTTTAGTTCAATACTTCATACAGAACTAATTATCCATAATACATAATTATTTTACATAAAACAGTTAAGTTCAGATATACGTAAAAATGTTGTTTTCATAAAAACTCATCTTAAACGTTAATAACCGAAACCACCGAGACTTCTAACTAATAACGATCAAACCACAGCGTATAGCTATAATATACAAATCTACCGGTCAAAACCTCGATGTAAACTGAAACTTATTGATTCAAAGCTTATAATTAAATTATAAAACTTTACCTTAATAATCTTCTTGAGATCGAACTCCACACGGACCAAAACTCTCTCAAGAATTCACTTTTATTCTCACACACTTATGGTTTCTATTTAAAGAAACTTCAACTAAAAGAAAGAGAAAAAGTGAGGGGGTGGTGATGATGTCTTCTGATAACACCACCACATAATTTATTTACATGCATGCATGCATACAAGTGCATGTAGACATCATATTGGTGCACATGGGAGGTAGGTCACGAGGTGGAGAAACAACTTATCAAAACCAACCCTCAACTTTAAACAACTAAACAAAACTACCCCTTCACTTTCAACCGATAATTAAATCAAACTAACCCTCAACTTCAAACAACTAAACAAAACTACCCCTTCACTTTCAACCGATAATTAAATCAAACTAACCCTCAACTTCAAACAACTAAACAAAACTACCCCTTCACTTTCAACTGATAATTAAATCGAAACCCAAACATTACATATGACATTATAGCATATAAATCACACACGTAATTTACTCTTTTTTATTATAAACAATTAACAAGATAATGATTTAGGATGGATTGGAAGGCAAGAAAGACAGAAATATAAGTTTGATATGGCATCGTAACAAGTTCACTATTGAAGATGCTTTAACTCCATATCTAGACTATACTACATTTTAATCAAACATTTGTTGCATAAATTTCCAATTAACTATACAATCTTTTAAACATATTTCTAATCTCATCATCTAAAGGAATAGAAATATTGTACAATCACAATGGTGAATGCTTCCATTCTAGTCTATTTAGGCCGTCAACAATGGCTCTACGGAACTCGTTATTATGAAGGATGAAAGATGAAACATGGCCGCCAGTTACCCATCTCACCTCCGATCCAGGCCAAGCTCTTTGAAGCTCCAACACCGAGTGTTTTGGGATGTATCCATCATCCTAAGAAACATGGTTAAAACAAAGGAAGAAAGTTTCAATTACTTGAAACATAATATATTCACCAAAATTTCAAGATTTTCAACAATGCGATAAGATATTGTTTTAGGATATCGCCAGCAAACAGGAGTAGATGCTTTAAAATTAATTGGGTAGGTTGGCTGCAAAATCCCACTCTTGCTATTTCTTCTTTATAATGCTCTACTAGCTTCTTGTTAGTGTTTTATTTTTTACGTGTTTAATAAAACTACCGTTGTTCACAAAAAATAAATCAAATAGGGTCAAAGGGAGCCTAACTTTGAAGAAATGACAACCCATTCGGCTAGTAACAAACTACAAAAGGGCATCTTTTTTGGAAATAGGGTGGCACCTTATGGACTATGGCCATAGTGGCGGATTCTGGAATTTTGGTGACTGGGGTTCGACTTTAATTAACATTGGCAAGTGGGGTAAAAAAATTTGAAAGGTAAAAAGTGTGGGGTAAAAAAATTTGAAAGGTAAAAAGTGTGGGGTAAAAAAAATTACATTATAAAGGGTTTGTCACATTTCTAGTGAGGTTTTAAAGAGTGTGGGTAAAAGATATCTATCATTTAAAGGGTTTATCACATTTCTAGTGGGTAGTGGGACCGGGGGCTGGTTAAAGGGTGTGCGGGAAAAAAATTGGAAGGTAAAAATTTCTCTCTTAAAGGGTTGACTAGGGTCGGTTGACCGCACCCTCTACAAGGATCCGTCCATGATGGCCATGTTTGGCGACCATAAGCTATCTAAGTCATATAAGTTAGTTTTTTTGAAAAGCTACTTCACATGACATTTGCTTATTTCACTTTTTTTCCTATTTACGTGGTCATTTTACATTTTCATCTAGCTTATCAGCTATTTTTTACCAAACATGACTAGTTTATAGGCTAACAGCTAGTTTATGAGCCAACAACTAACTTACAAACATAGCCTATAGTGCTAGACCACTGATCATTTTACATTGTCATCAAACTTATCAGCAAATTTGTCAAACAGAGCCTATAGTGCCAAACACGATACAGGCCAAAAGGGTAATCATCACTACGCTAAATTTTGAATATATATATATATACATATATATATATAGGGGAGGGTTCAAATGAGAACACCTCCAATTTAAAGGAAAAGGGACTCATTTTGGACCACATACGATGTGGGTCCCACCAATAAAAAATCATATCCGATTCAATGGGGCCACCATTGAAAATCAGACATGATTTTTTATTGGTGGGACCCACATCATATGTGGTCCCAAATGAGTCCTTTTGTTCCTTTAAATTTACAAAGTTCTCATTTGAACCTCTTCCTATATATATATATATAGGGTCAGGTCCATCTAGACGGTATGCATTGGTAATTTGTAACATGCATTAGTGCATAAAATGCACTAATGCATAGAAAAAAAAAACAGTTTCAATCGCTTGTATGCATTTATGCATACTATCCGGATGGAGAGCTCTCAAAGTGTTTTCAGTTTTCTTTTTTTTTTGAGGTTTTCCCTTGAACCTCCCTCCCTCCCTCCCTCCCTATATATATATATATATAAGAAAAGTGGAAGTTTGTTAGAAACACGTTACTTACGGTGGCAGCAACAAGAATGACGGCATTTGGGTTTTTGGGGACGGGAAAGCGTGTGACGTCTGTGAGTGACAACACGCTTCTCATTCGCTCTCGTGCTTCCTCTAGTGTCATCGTAGCCTTCTCCATCGATATATCTTCTCTTAAGGCTTCCCATGCAGTCGCATGCTTCAATACGCCTTCACAAAATGCAACAACAGCCGAGTGTGGAGAAAGAAATGGCAATGTAGCAATAGGTGTAGGATGTAAAGATCCCACCATGGCAGCATGTACTCCACCTAAAATACAATAAAAAAAATCAAATCTTGAAATAAGTAGGCATTCTCTTGATGAATCTGAAGAAATATTACTACAATAGAGTTGGTATTTTAGGAGTCTCGACCATTTGTGGCGTCAGAATAGAGTATTTAATGGGACTTTTAAGTTTATTGAACCAATAATAGTTTGTTCTATCTAAAGCGTTGCAATAAGTTGTTAGAGTATCTCCAACAGATTTTCTATATTTTTTCTAAAATAGAGAATCAAAACTTAAAATCTCTAAAAGGAATTACATTCAACTCCTACAGATTTTCTATTTGAGATTTTAACACAAATTATGTTAATATAATATTATCTAATTTATCATCTCAATACACTTTTAGAAAAAAGTCAAAAACATAATATAAAATGATAAAAATTTAATCTCATTGGTGGGATTGAATAAAATAATCAATTCTCTCTCCCACCATCAAGTTTTAGAGAATTCTCCAAACTTGGAAAATTTTCAAGTTTTCTCTATTACGGATAACAAGATAGCAAAACTGTCGGAGAAGTTTGAGAACAAAAACTCATTTTTTTTTCTATTTTAACAAAGTTGTTGGAGATGCTCTTAGGCTACTTAACAACTTTTATCAACGAAGTTGGGCAACCTACTAGAACACAAAAAGTATATCGCTATATTAACCTTTTTATAGGATACTTTTGAAAAGTATCCTATTAGCCTTTTAAATATACAAGACACTTTTTCCAAAGTTGTCATATGAAAAGACTAAAAGGACGGTTTACTTTTTATGTCCAATAAGGTCCTCCAACTTCGTAGATAGAACTTCTAAGGTCATATAACTTTATCCTAATAACAACTTATTATAACACTTTTAGATTAACAGCTTATTGTAACACTTTTAGATAGCGCGCCTTAAGTCCTTTATCAAGACATCCTAAAAGACCCATTACGTTGTAATGAATGTTTCAAAGTTCATTCATGTAGATTAAAATATATATATATATATATATAACATTTACCCATGCTTAGTCCACAAATGCCCATTTTTCCGAAACCCGCTTGAGAATCTAACCAATGTAGAAGACTACGTGCTTCTTCGATGGTTGCTCGTCCTAATAGGAGCAAGTCACTGACACACAATAATTTTGAACCACTTTGTAGCATTGGCCGCCTTTGTCCATAAAAAGGGCTGCATAACGTTAACGATTAAAGATAATATGTGCACAAATTCTTCAAAAATAGAGGACAGTCCAAATAAATTCAAACCGCAAAATTGGTTATTACCTTTCAAGAACCATTGTTGCTATGTTTTCCTTCAATAATGGTCCACCAAGACGCAATCTTCGTTCAAAACTATGGTCCCCGGTTCCTGAAATATTAGTCCGAGATTGTAAGATTCAACAAGACTACCATAAAAAGTCGATTTTAAAACATAACTTGTTGGAAGGCATATGTTGAAGTAGTTTAAATGGTTTTATGCAAATTAACCAATCCAAGCTTCTAATGTTCACACATGTTGAATTATGAAATCTTCATTGTTAGGATATGTGGAACCCCCATCAAATTACCCTCTGAAAGAAGATAGGTTCCAACATATATTAAGAAGATATGATGAAAATCTAGTCAATTTGGGACTGCAACCTACACCTACAAAAAGGGGCTATATGAATCACAAGGGTTGTGGCATAGTGGTTGAGGCCCTGGGGGATGTGGTGGAATATCCCATCTGCCCAGGGTTCGATTCCAGGTGTACAAAACAATTGTGGCCACTGAGTTTACTAGGGCTGATTTCTTGCAGTCACATTTTTTCGGGATTAGTCCAGGCATAGCCTAGGACACCCTTCCAAAAAAGGGTACATGGACACAAAAAATTGTCAAAGAGCGTAGATGGAGAGCTAGACAAATGTTTCCTAGAGTGGTAGACTTCGGCTTTGATACCATGTTAGAATATTTGGGACCCCATTCAGATTACTCTCGAAAAGAGCCCTTAAGTTAATGACAGAAGAGAGGTTCTAACATATATCGAGAAGAAATGATCCAAGCATAACCGATGTGGGACCCCAACATTCACTCCTACAAACCATGCTACCACAATTCACATGAACCAAATACAAATAAAAACTAGAATCACCCTTTAACATAATCATACCAAAAGAACTCTAAAGTCCTAATAGTGAAAGTTTTGATTATGGGAATGATACAAATCCACCTATGAAGACATACTCTAAAAGTCTTCCATGAATCTATTGTTATCTACAGTTCTCCTTATCTATCTATACTTGGTTACTTTCCTTTTTAGTTTTGGTTTAGAAGTTTGTCTGTGTTTTGTTCTAGGAGTCTCTTACCTTTTAGTTTAAATACTATAGTTGTTTTCTTCTTTTGATATGAAAATTTCACTTTGCGTTATTATTTGGAGTCTTGTCCTCCCCGTACAAACTACCTCTTTCCTATTTCTTTTACCCAAGTTGTAGTTCCTATCAGGGGAACTTAAATGCCCCTCCACAGAAACCTTAAACCAAAAATTTCGTAATTAAAAGTAAAAATAGAAAAGGGGAGAGTGTTGGGTTCCGATGACAAGTGTTATATATGGTGAGAAGTGGTTATTCACCGTTGGATGAGAAATGGACGCACATTAGGATGAGATGCACCGGATTAATTCCCTTATAAAGCGCAATTCATGGGAGGACACTCTTCTCACCGTTAACTCAACTTCTCACACGATCCTACGCCATGGAGAAGAAAGGTATTTCTTTATGAACATATTTAATGTCAACAGTCACTTAAAGTACCTTTGGCCTTCCTCTTTTTTTTACTTTTTCACACCCAATTTTGCAACCTGGGGTCTTCACGGAAATAGCCGCTCTACTCTTAGGTCTCATTTGGTGTGTAGAATTGGATTGGATTTGGAGTTGAATTCCATTCCAATCCCATGTTTCATTTGAAGGATTTGTATGTGATAATGTTTTAAAATATGTTAAAAACATTTGTTTTTTAATAATCAATTAATAGAAAAGCAATTTAATTATTTATAATTTATTTTTATAAATTATTTATAAAGAATGGAATTCATATTCATACCAAATCCCACAAACCAAACACACCAATGATTCCAAATCCCTCAAATTCCGTATCTTTCCATGAAATCCAAATCCTTCAAAACCATTGTCAGATTTGCTTATAAGATATTCTAGGCTAGTTTGGTTTGGTGTTACCTGACTTTTCAGTATTTTGTTTCGTTCAGCAGTAAATTAAAATTTCAAAGCTTATAGCGATGATAATTCAGCAACCCAGTGCTACAATCCATATTCTATTTCTAATGCAGAAACAAAGTTACCAAAACTTCCACAACTCTTCAACATATGTGCATATATAATCAGCATAAAATAGGTTCTGATGTAACTAGGCATGATCACCTCTACACAATGAGGGCAAAACGAAGTTCTCTATTCTTCTAAAGTCTAAACTAATATACACCTCTTAATGAGTCCCTATGAACTATATTACCTCATACCTTTTTGCCATTTTATCAGCATTCACTTCACTATCAGATATATTTGTATATCTTTATATTGATAACCATGTGCGTAAAACCATTGTACCAATCCAGAGACAAGAAAGCATTTATTTTAATTTGATGAAATGAAAGGACTGATAGTTTGGAGTCTTTTTAAGACCACACTTTTTGGAAAATATTGCATCAGTTTCACTTATATGCCTAAAAATTCACTTTGAAGACTAAGAGTCTGCTTGTTAGCAGCTTAACGAGATTAATAGGACTCACAGCTTATTCGTTCAGCTATATGTGACTTTTTGGTAGTGGCTTAATGATATAGAAAGTGGCTTATTCAGTAAGCTTCTAGGGGGGAGCTTTATGAAGAAAGTCAAGTTTTTTCCAAACTCGCCCCTTTCAGTTACACGTTTCTTCCATCTATTAAAGAACTCCCCTAAGCAAAAATCTTTCCAATCCATACAGACTAATTAATCCACACAGTCAGCTTTATCCATACAAGACTTAATGGAAAACCAACCAAACAGTCCCTAAGGGCTCGTTTGGAAATACTTAGCTTTTTGTATAAAGCTCCCCCCCCCCCCTACAAGCTTACTGAATAAGCCACTTTCTATATCATTAAGCCGCTGCCAAATAGGTGACTGAATGTTAACAGCTTAATGAGCTTAATGTGACTCGCAGCTTATTCGGTCAACTATACTTGACTGTTTGGTAGTGGCATAATGATATAGAAAGTGGCTTATTCATTAAGCTTCTAGGCAGGGCTTATGCAGAAAGCCATGTTTTTTTCCAAACCTGCCCCTCCCAAACAAAAAGATTCTCAATCTGCTAATAAGGTCATTAAGCTGCTAATAAACAGACCCTAACATTCATCACTACTACTATTACTATCCATTATAATCAATATAATACAAGCAAAATGTACCAAAAAGATTGAGCAAGAACACCCTAGGAAGTGAGACAAAGATGCCCACATATGTATACACTTCAACCATATTATATCCACTGTTAATAAAATCAGAAAAAAAAAGCCACCAACACAATCTGTATAAAAATAAATAAAGAATTAATCATATTTTACCTGCAAGATGAACAACACAAGCCACATTGTGGGCAGGCACAGACTTTGGGGCAAGGAGAGCAACTCTTGCAATGTGACTTTCAGGAGGTAATGCATTAAGAAGTTGTTCATCACAAGGTGTTTCAAAAACACCTTCTTTCAAACAAGCACTTTTGGTCTCCCAAACTGTTTTCCAAATTGGCTGAATCAATCTTGGAGGCCAATTCTTCCGACCACCTTCAACTTCTGGGAACAGCTGTTTGATTAAGCTCTCTAAAAGATCAAGCTTTGTGCCACCCCATCCTTTTGAAAAGAATTGTGGGGTCAGCTTTGTTCTATGCATAAATGCACCATACACATGGTCCAATATATAGTGAAGCATACCAACCTTTACTGCCACCATATTTTAAGAAATAAGAATCAAGAAATTAAACCCACTTCCAATTTGAAGAATGTTGGATCGAATTTTCCAATTTAGATCAATTTTAAAACAGACCCACCAATCAAAACAAGCAAAAGATTTGATTTTGAAACAATCTACACTTATTTGAAACCAAAACCCACCAATTTTAAAGGCTCGTGTTCGCCAAAAAGAGGTTTTGGATCAAGTAATTGAAAGAAACCCAATTGAGAAATCGGATCGAAATTGGAAATTAGGGTATGGGTTTATAAGAAGAGACGATGGCTTAAGAAGATAATAATAAACCACTTGAAGGGATTTGAACGATAATAGTGTTGATAAGGTAGTAATGATGAGGATTAACATTCATAGAGAGCAATGTAGGAGATTATTTAGGAACTTGAGATCTAGATTAGTGTTGAATGTAGAATCCGATTGGGAAAGGATAAAAACCATGGGCAGGGGAAGAGTGATTTAGAAAGTAAGCTAACTTCATGGATAAAGTTCTTTTCCAAAAAAAAAAACTTCGTGGATAAAGCCTGTTTTATTGGCGAAAATAAATCATGTGGAGCCTAACGGCACCCTGAATCATTCTCATATATTTTCAGTGTTAAAATCTTTTTTTTGGATTTTTAAGACTATAAAAGTACAAGAAATTTCTTGTACACCCCTATTAAAAGGGGGTCATTAGCACTTTCCTAAATTATTTGGGTGTGTTATATTTTAAAAACTAAAGGCCGTTCGGTTGGTTGGATTCGAAGAAATTTAATGAAATTGGATTGATAAATTCTTTTAAATAAATTATAATTTTTCTGTTTGGTTTACTTCTTTACATTAGGAATGACAACGGGTCGGATTCGGACCGGTTTTCCAGTGTCCCCGTCCCTGAAACCGTTAACCATAACCGCCCCCGTCAACATCCCAATCCCCATCTGGGGATCCTCATCGGGTCCTTGTGGTTTCTCCGATCCCCGTTGGGGAACCCGTTAAGCATAAAAATCAGCGTTGCCCGTTGGTGTTACCTGAACCCGTGTCCGAAACCGAAATTAAACAGAAAAAACGTGAATTTATCAAACAAAAAAACGAACCAAAATCAACTTGGGAATAAATCATCGACAAAGTTAAAACTAAATAGTGGAATTGTATTTACAAAAAGATGGTCAAAGTAGTTCATTTGACCATATACACATGATCAACCATAATGAAACCAAAACAAGCTCAACATTTTTCAAACATGATCAACCTAATTACAAACAAAATGTCTTAAAATTGCAATCCAAGAATAAATAGAAGTTCAGACATAATCCAACTAACATCATGATTCACGATAGACAAAAAACTAGAATACCAACTCGAAACTCCCAAACGGCCAAACTCGTCAACCCAAGCTTTCATTTTCCTTTGTTTCTTACAAAATAAAATGTATGTAAAAAAGTAAATAGATAAATAAATCATAATCATTGTCATAGTAGTATAGCTACCTTTTCCACGTCATAATCATACTCAATAGTACGACAATATGTTTCGGTCTCATCAGAACAAGTTTCTATATAAACAACACAATATATTATCAATAAAAATAAAATGATTAAACTACATAACTAGAATAAAAACTTATAATTGAAAACAAATATACGGTTGCCTTGTATTTTATATAAAGCCAACTTTGAGCACACACCAAAACCTCCAATGTTTTTGGATGAAGTTGACTACAATGTGGAGTTACCAATCTTCCACCCGTACTGAATGCAGATTCTGAGGCTACCGATTAATATGTCTCTAGTTATCCTTCGAAGTATTTAAACTCATTTGTCTTCCACCAAAGTAGCAAATCAAGCTCCATGTCTTTAGGCAAAAGTTCCTCTTTCAAGTAATTACTCCGTTGAAATACCTGAATCATCGTGTTGGTTGGAAATTGAAGCAATATTTGATAAGAGTCTTTTAAATTCAACACGATGACTTACTGAAGACCTTGAACTTAAAGAAGACGAGCCACTAACACCTTCATTGTTGTTTCTAACGCCGGGATCACTAAATTTATATTCTTGAAACAAAGTGTAGACCAATCCCTTGAGCTTTTCAACTTCATTCGCATATTTGTCTTGTCTATACGATACAGGAGAAAGTAACTCCAGAAACTTCAATTTATATGAGGATCTAAAACCGTTGCCATTCCCATAATCTCATGTATAACGGACAAAGCATTTTTTAGCCATGTTCTTGATATCTTCACTAGGAGAATATGACCAATCAACCAAAGAATATCTAATTTCGCATATCGATGGAAAAAAGACATTTGCAGTTGTGATACTTTGATCCAGAAAACACTACCGTCACCTACAAAAAACCCAAAGTTACCTCATATCAACAACGCAACAAGATTAGAGTTTAAATAAAAATTAGAGTTACCTCATAAAATAATTGCAATCTATCACAAATCTCTTTAACGAACTCCCAATCCCGCTTAGTTGGCAAACTTTTATATTGAGACTCTCGTTGCTTTAAGCATTGAAAAACATTCTTATAAATCATAGCAACACTAATCATCAAATAAGTAGAGTTCCAACAAGTCCTGCAATTAAGTGTCAATTTCTTGGTGGATGACATTCCCAATTAGCGGGATGTTTCCTCAAACTTTTGATTCCTCAATATGTTGGTCTCAAAGAAGTCTACAAGAGTTCAAGGATATAGAAACAGTTTGTAGAAGGGGGGTTAAATACAAACACAAGCTTTTTAAGTTTTTAAATGAGTTAATATTGAATTAACAAATTTATAGTTGCAAGCGGAATAAGAACAAGTAATTAAACCTATTCTCTTACAACTTAAGAAAACACTAAGTTTGATGCACAAGGAAGGATAAGAAATAGAAGCAGAGGTTCAAGAAGAGATTAAGAATGCATGAAGATGAAGAAGGGGTCTTCATCTATTTATACCTGTCGCATTTAATGCAAAGCAAAAGGTATATGCAACGTGTCAAGTTTCTATTTGAAACTTGTCTTTTGTCCAAAAAGCAACCATGCTTTTGGCCGAATATGAACAGTAACCAAATCATATTTAACGGGGACATAAAAAACAATCCGTACGTCCTTTTCTGACAAGGCATGGGGGTTTGACATTTGTGCATCGAGGATAAGATCAACTTTGATCTTGCTGAGTAGGCCCCACTTGATCACTGAACTAGAATCTTCAAGGATGAAGTCTTCAGGTATCATTGAGGCTTTATGCAAGATCTCACACTTCAGGTAGATGGACGTTGCTATCACTGAACCGCTTCAGATCACGAGCTATTTATCTTTATCTTCAGCTAAGCCTTCGACTTTCGCTGAATGGTCTTGTGGTGTGAAAATTGTTCTTCAGATCTTCAGGGATAGGACAGTGTTCCTGATCTTCAGCGATCACTAAATATGAACAGTGACCTATACTTGGAATTTTCACTAAGTACATGTTATCTTTTTGTTATATATTTGTACATGTTATCTTTATCTTAAATAATGTATAAATTTACAATTGCGTATTTGTTAATCCAGGAAGCGGCCATGCAGTTTCACTAGCAGATGGCTGGATTATCGTCATCCGAAGCTTATTGAGAAACAAATAGAGCAAAAAAAACATAACCGAACTTTTTCTCGGTTAGAGTGTTGATAAATTTGGACGAAGCAAATTTATTTAAAATTCCAATCGCCAATGTAAACGTACCCAGTTTATCATTTTTGTATACATATCTTCCTTATCAACTCCTCCACTGAAGGTTGCATAGGAATTTGAGACGAGTTACCTTTAAGTTGGTTAAGTTAAGAAAGTGGCAATGTTCGTATTCACGAGTACTATCTGAAGCTGGAATTCTCTCAAACCTGTGAAACTATTCTATAATAAGTGTATTTGAACATTTATAAACGATGATCGAGATCCACCGCCATTATACGTTTGGACATTTGGATCTCGATCGTCGTTTATAACAATGCAAGTACACTTATTATAAAACACTATCCCTGCTTTGGGAGAATTTCGTCTTCAGGCAGTAATCATGAATACGAATATTGCAACTTTCTTAAATTTAACCAAACTTCAGGTACTTCAACTCATCTCAAGTTCCTCTGCAACCTTTAGTGGATGAGTTATTAAGAAAGATATGTTTATAGAAATGCTAAGAAAGATATGTTTACGTTGGCGATCTGAGTTTTGAATAAATTTGTTTCGTCCGAATTTATCAACGCTTTAACCGCGAAGAAGTTTGGTTATGTCTTTTTTCTCTATTTATAATGAAAGACAACTAGTCTCATAACTCTTTTATAAAGCGTGATTTTTGCTTCCTTAATAATTGGTAAGATGGTTATTTTCCATATTGGAACCCAAATAATAGTCGTTTATGTAATCGAATATTATGTGGATTGTTATAGTATTTCGTACTCCTCCATCATACTTTCGCTTGCGAATAGTGGACCTCCACATCAGGCGTTGTTTGGATGAGATCCCAATCACCAAAGTAGGGTAGTTGAAGTGTTTTATAAATTATGATTTTTGGTTGTCAAGTAATTGTTAAAATGGTTTTTTTCCCATATTGTTAATGTGGAATGTTGAAATAATGTTCTATCGCTTTATGTTTGGGAAATCAATTAATATATCTATTTATAATCATAAAAGAACAAAATAAATTAAACCCAGGCCCGTACTTTGGGCTGTTAAAAGTGGGATTCAGAGCAGGGCCCCCAAAAATTTGGGGCCCAAATTTCATATATGCTTAGGCCTGTTCTAATGATACGTGCGATATCTCTAGGCGCCGATGAAAGTCAAAATAGCATGTCATCATATTTTCAAGACTTCGACGTTTTATTCTTCTAATCCTCTTCCTCTACGCTAGATCTATTCGGTTATTCCCAATTCGATTCAAGTATTCTACGATTGTCGACTGATATCCCCAAAGTCTCAAGATACAAGATGCCTAGCGATTTGGTTGCAGATACTCAACGACAACAACAACGGTACGATTTTAGACTATTTTTATATAAGATGTTTGATTTAGTTCTTATATTTCACTTTTCAAAGTCTGAGAAACCTAAGTATGAAAAATCCCTAATTCTGTTCATCTGTGTTGTTGTTCATCGATTTTAATTTTTGACCTAATTTGGTATTTGGTAACTTGTTGTCCGTTTTAATCGACTGGGACTTGGGACTAATTTATTCTATCTTCAAATTAATGGTAAGTTTTTTCATTTTTGGCCCAATCTTTTTTCCCTTCATTGACTTCAGTTCTTATTAATTAGATTTTCTCCACAATTTATGTTCATATATTCTTGAAATTAATGATAAACTATTTGATTCTTGAGTTATGCATCCTATATCAATCTTAATTAGATTTTCCTGTGTTTTTGATCTTTTTTTAGCCATTTATGTTCATATTTTCTTATATTAACGATAAAACTTTCTGACTTCTTTGACAATTATTCATCCTATCAATCTAATTTCACTTGAGTTTTCATTGGGCTTCTTGAAACTAATGATGAAATTGCTTATATATTTAGGCATTAGTACCTTAATTTCAATTGGGTTTATGTATTCAAGTGGCTTCCAACTATTATTTCAGATTTTTTTTGTTCCTTATCTTACTTTTTAGGCATTAGTACCCTAATTTCAATTGGGTTATGTGTTTAATATATGTATGTATAATCTGTTATTTCAGATTGTTAATCGATTGGGACTTGGGAGGACCAAGCATCAATAGCTATTTTGTAATCTGTTGTTTGTCGACTCAGGTTTTACATGTTATTTTGTCTTTTGGTTGTTTTTCTATGTAAGACTTTCGATATATTTTGAACTTTTTATTTAATTTTTATTGATTATTTGTTTTGTCGTACAATCGACTTATATCTTGATGCAAATGTAACAGGGCCACCAAAAAGTTAGGGACGACCCTGATTAAACCATTTTATTCATGAGCATGGTAGAACATGAAACAGCAACATAGAAACTTCAAAGTACGAAAACAACAAATAGTAACACCATTTATCAGAGGAAGTGTGGTTGTCTAGTTGAATAATTTACATTTTTGTAATTGTCTATTTATAATCTCAAAGAAAGAAAAACTCACCAGTATGTTACGTATGAATTTCATGAAAAACATGTAAATGGAAAAACACGTAAACAAACAAAAAAAAACTTGAAAAACAATGAAGAGGAGAACACAAATCGTGGGGAATCGTGGGGCTGCAAAATTAACAAATACCCCACGAAATCATGATAGTGGAGTAGAAGAACCTAAATTATAAAATAAAATTTCATTTTATACCTAAACCCTACGAAATTGTAGGGTATGTCGTGTACCAGGTACAATTTTTAAAGAAAGATCACGATATTAGGTATTTCGTGGGATTTTTGATTATTTCGATAAACTTGAACGTAATAAATTTTTAAAAAATAACTATCTACAAAATTTAAGAGGTACAAAAAATCAAGTCTAATGTACAACACTCTAATGCACATTATTCCCTATTTATTTAAAATAAATTTAATTTAAATTTTAAAATTACATTTTAAGCCCTTAGATTTTGTTAGTTAATTCACTTTATATCATTTCCTTTTGTAACTTTCATTTTGCACCTTTTTCATTTTAACATATAAAATCTTATATCAACTAAATTGTATTTAAAAACATATTATATTTTGTAGTAAATTATACCTGTATGATCGCCTTTTGAATATGTTCGAAATGAGCCTAATATCGACTATTTTACCATTTATAAATCTTATAAAAATTGATGAATATGTATTAACTTATTTTAATTAATATCTTAATTTTTAATTTTTAATTTTACTTTTAAACCCCGTATTATACATCATCTACCCTTTATACCCCTCTCTTCCCCTTAGCTTTCATATAGTTACACTTGACACACATATAGTTACTTATTTAATTTATTTTATATCCTTCACTTTTTCATTTTTCATTTTATACCTTTATCATATTAACCTGACTAATTGTATATGAATTATAAGATAATTAAAAAATAACTTTCTATTTTTATAAACTATACCATTATGATCGTGTGGTCAATATCTTCAAAATGAGCCCAATATTGAATATTTTTTTATTAAAACATATTATTATATACATGAATACGTAATGAGTTATTTTTAAAAAAATTACATTTTATGTCATATAGTTATTTATTTAATTTCTTTACATTTCAATTTTACATCGTAATCTATACTATAATTAGTTTTTAAATTTCGTTGATATTCTTATATCAATCATATTACATTAAAAAAATATGTTTCTTTTTTACAAATTATACCATTACTAGAAACGTAGCGCTGCATTGCATCGGAATTTAAATATTTTATCAACATTAACGTTAGAAGTCTCAAATACTTTTAAAATATCAAATTATCTATCATTATGAACTTATAAATCGGCACCCATTATTTTTATATTTTCATCAAATCAAATGTGTCATAAATGTGTTACTTTGTTCTTTTTAAATTAGAGTTGTACTTGAGTTTGTAAAATTAATGGATGCCGATTTATAAGTTTATAATGATAGATAATTTGATATCTTAAAAGAGTTCAAGATTTTTAACATTAATGTTGATGAAATATTTAACTTCCGCTGCATTACAGCGGGTACCTCTTCTAGTTTTAATTAAACTCCTATATAATTATTTACAACATAATTTTTTAGTTTTACAATAACCCTTAATTGTTTTAATCTGAAACAGTTTTTAAGGAGGGGTGGGGGGTTAGGTGGATTGAATACTTTATATGTTACCTCTCCTTGGGAAAGATCCTTTGGTGAAGGTATTATTTGAGGCGTACTCTGACCTCTTCTCACGAATATTACACCGCTATAATTTATTTCTTATTATTATATTCCGGCCATTGTTTCAGTATATCTGTATATGGAAGCTATACCTTACATTTATTAGAATTTTAAAAGGGTTTTTCGTTTTACATCCTACTCTACTTATTAAATGCACCATACTTTATTTTATTTATCTATTTTAATTGGTAAGAGCATCTTCAAGAGTATCTTCATAGATTTCTCCAAAATAGAGAATTAAACATCAAAATTTCTAAAAAGAATTACACTCAACTCTAACACAACAATATCTCTATTTTGAAGATTACAAAATTGATTATATTATTAAAATATTTTATATTTCTAATAAAATATTATTTATATCATCTAAACATTTAATTTCAAATTTGCTTATTGGATGAACATAATTAAAAAAAATTCTCTCTCATGGTAATCATTTTTGGAGATGTCTGTAAATTTGGAGATTTTTGTAGCATATTTCATGTTTTCTCCATTTTGGAGAAAGTTTTGGAAATGCTGTTGGAACAAAAAAAATGTTCAAAATGTTCAAAATCTCTATTTACTTCATTTTGGAGATGCTCTAACACACTAACTCCTATATTTATTTATCAATTTTAATTAGAGACCATATATAGATTAGGGTTTAATATATAAAGTAAGGTGTAAAAGGTAACACCCTTTTAAAATTACTATCATTATAAAAAATAGATGAATTTATGGGTGTGAAAATATATGCACATCCAACCCTCTTATCATGCTACATCAACTTATACTTTTTTTAATAACTAAATAACTAATACTTTATTTATAAAAAGTTGTTACATGTATTTTCTTACTAGCACTTAAATATAAACATAAATCATATCAAATATCGTCTTAAAAGTAGTTTATTGCCTAATCAATATCTAATCAATGTTCAGTGTATTTATTATATGCTGGAGATACTTCCTATTCAATTTATATTGACTTGTATCCCAATAGTTCGATGAACATATCGACAGATGCAAAATACATATTGAGTTGCATGAGGGGAAATGTCTTGTCTTGAATCATATGCAAAAGCGAGAAAATATTTGTTATAATGGTTCAGCCAAAACAAAAGGTACGATGTCACTCTTTGGAGCACCTCTATTATAGTAGTTCTACGGTCATAATGAGAAATGTAAATTGCAGTCCCAAAGACAAGTGATTCATTGATTCGAACCTAAGACCTCCAACTCATTATGCAAACAGCCCACGTCCACTTATTAAACTAAAGTCATGGGGATTATTTGTTATAATGGTTATATCACATGCAGTCAAGCAGTGGTGAATTCAGAAATTTTGCTGATGGAGAACTAAGGTCATGTCATGTAGTTGACAAGGTAAATGGATTTTCTTGCACATCAAATGAGTAGAGTTGGTCGAACGGATATTGAAGGAATTACAACTATCGTTATTGATTCCGAACATTGACATTTTAAAAAAACCATTTTTTGTAACGAAATAATAAAAAATGAACAAACAGGAATCACATAATAATAAACTCTAGCAATTAACACTCAAAAATTTTAATAATTAGACATCAACTAACAATAAATTCTAACCCTAACGGTTAACATAAAAAAATCCAATAATTAGGCATCAATTGATGGTAA
Source organism: Silybum marianum (assembly GCA_036898165.1). Lineage (NCBI taxonomy): Eukaryota > Viridiplantae > Streptophyta > Magnoliopsida > Asterales > Asteraceae > Silybum > Silybum marianum. The sequence continues at coordinate 17,964,308 of CM072541.1, forward strand.
ATTCTAAACAAAACAAATAACAAAGAAAATTAACAATTAAGCATCAACTAACAAACTATAACCCTAACAATTAACAATTACACATCAACTAATAGGGTTGGGTTCCGGTGAGAAGAAGAGTTATGGTAAGAAGCTTAAGAAGGAATCTCTACCCTTGGATGCACGTTAAGATGAGATGCACCAAGATGAGGTGCACCGAGATACACCTAATCAACTCCATTTTAAGGCGCAATTCATGAGTAGTTATACGATTAAAAGTGATCAATAGTTCAGATCTCTTTTTTATGCTTCTCACTTTAACTATCCTTCTCACACGATCCTAAGCCTCAACTAACAAACCATAACTGTGACAACTAATATAAAAAAACAAACTACATAATTTTTTTTTGACAATGAAATAAGGCTAAATCTTTTATGGGGACAAACCTTATTTTTATTGGGGGTCAAAACAATATATATAGTTATAAAAATTAATATTTATAATATAAAAAATAAAAAGTTTAAAAGTTTATTGGGGGTCAAAACAATATATATAGTTACAAAAATTAATATTTATAATATAAAAAATAAAAAGTTTAAAAGTTTATGCGGGTCAATTGACCCCCTTAAGCGTGAGGTAGATCCGCCCACGAAATCAAGTGTCATTTGTCCACTGTCTTTTTTATTTTTAAGCAGATTGATAGCATGTCCTTGCTTTTTTTTGAAGTATATAATAATTATGTATGGCAAATGCAACAAATAAACTCACACACCTTCTTTACTTTTGCTTCTTTAATTTTATATAGATTCAATTATACTTTGCAATGACACGACCTTGATTGATTCACAATAGTATTATTTTTACACCGAAGCGTTTTCGTAAAAATGGGACCCATAAGCTTAGGTAGCCAAGAAAGAAAAGGAAATTATTGTGAGGCTGCGGATATAAAAGCACTTTTCAAAATATGGGGTGGCTAAAACTTATCAAAAAGCTCTCATAAAGCCTCCATTGTGCATGCTTAGTACTATACTTTGCTATTCATCTGCGAATGATAGGTTCACTCTGAAATTAGTATAGTCTTTGGTCTTTCTCATTCTACATCTTTTCATGCAAATCCAAGCTTGTATTATGATTTAATTCTAGTTATGGTTTCCGTTTTAATTCCGTCCAATTCTTGTTGGACTCATTATTAAGTTTATTCACTTAACATGTAGGAGACTAATTATCTTTACCGGTATTGTTTCAACAATTATTTAGACTTCTGATTAATTGTGGTGATGTAGTTTCAAGAACCTTCAATTCATTCTAGGAGTGCACATATAATTATGCACCAAAAGTTTTGGCCTCAATCCTTATCCTAATGTGTTCGGTTTTTTTCAATAAGATAGACTTTTTATTGGTACATTTCATATCATACACAATATTTTCAATAATTCCTACCTCCATGCCTGTTAGGTTACTACCACAAACACTTTGTATAGATCCTTTATCAATCAAGTATTGTCCATTCATCAATTATATGTTAGAGATTGAATTGCATATGTATATGCATTTTATAGGGACCTAGAAATGTTTTCAAACAGTGAAACCATTAGACTGTAATAGTCAAAGTTGCTGTAATTTTTTACAAAATCGTAATATAGGGTAGCTGACTTGTTATTTATTTTCGAAAACGAAGGTTAAATGGTTCGAAACACATTGCTACTTTCTTCTTAATATTTTTCCACAAAAGCTATAAAATAAAATTTGAAAAACAGATATATTGCTAAAAGCGAGACTCAAACCCACACCTTTTATTAAAAAAAACACTTTAACCAGATAACTTCAATCAACCCAGCCACCACAAACTCCAATCACAAATTTGATTTAAAAAATATAGGGCTACACAACAAAGCATTATGGATGCATCCCTAGGAAACGTAGTTGTTTTCCTCTACAACATCATCATGAAGGTAGCAGGTGCCACCGTATGGTCCACACATTACAACAAAATTGGGATTACAAGACGCCAAAAATGTTTAAGTGTCCCAATAGATTGCTTTATAGGAGTTAATTCTATAGAACCAAATGATAAAACGTCTCATCTATGAGTGTTGTAATAAGTTTATAAAAACACTTTTGGATGTCTTAACAAGATTTTTATTGACATTTTTAGAATAAAACATCGTATTAATTATATTGTAGAACATTATTTGAAAAAGTTTTATATTAAAACAAGCGTGCTATAAAAATATATTTATAAGACATTTCTCAAAAGTGTTATGTAAAATAGCAACTATGGCGTTTATTTTAAAAATGTTCCAAAAACATATTAAGTCTCCCAAAAAAACCATATAAACTAGATATCGTTTGTTCCTATAAACTTAAAACCTATAAAACAATCTATTAGGGTTCTTAGATATTACTAATATCCTATAAACCCGATTTTATTGTAGTGAAGTAAGTCGACCCTTGATGTATATTTAATTATATGCATAGGGTTGTGGCAAACTGATCGAATGCCTGGGGGATGAGGAATATCTCATCTACCGAGGGTTCGAATCCAGACGTTCTGAACAATTGTTGCCACCGAGTTTATCAGAGCTGACACATTGCAGTCAAATTTTTTGTTAGGATTAGTCCGAGCTTTGCCTAAGATACCCTTCACAAAAAAAATTATATGCACAGGCAAAGGCAAAGCCACATGAGCACCAGATGATGCAATGGCTTCCCCTCAACTTTTTATTGTTATTTATTATTATTATTGTTATTATTAATTTACTGGTATTTAGGCCATATTCAATACTTTTTTTTTTAATAATAGACCTATGTATTCAACTTCTAATGATAGCGCTCCTCCAACTAGTTTAGGCTTTGCTTAATAATAATGACATATCACAAAAGTTTGGTCATTCGTCTCTCCAAATTGTAGAATCGATCAAACTTTCATATTACAGAAACACATGACACGTCTGCCGGAACAAGGAGTGCCCACCCCTTCACCTTTGCACCAGACACTGTAGCTTTGTGTAAACGAGCTCGTTTATCTTGATCTCGAGCTTATTGATTATCGATCTCGAACACAAAATAAATATCGCTTAACTTAACGAGTCGAACTCTATAACATCAATGTTCGACTCGACTTGTTCAAAAGTTCGATTAAACTTAGATGGCGTTTGTTTTTTAAGAGGTGCTGAAGTCTGAAGTCTGATTTCAGTTCTGAAATGGTTATGAAACGTCTAAACGAATCAGACATAAGTGATGATTAAGAGCTTAAAATGAAAAAACAAACAAGGGTTTAATGAGCCGAGAAGAGCTGAGCCATTCGAGCATACACTTTCAAGCCAAACATATTTATATGTTTACAGATTATATAATCGAATTAAGGTTCTAAATAACGTGAGGCGTGACGTTTTTCAAGGCATGTCTTATAGCGACAAATTTATATATCATATATAATATTATACATATATATAAACCTTTGTTTTTTACTATTACTCAATGATTTGGTAATATTAACCTTTTTAAATTAGGTTATAAATAAAAAATAAAAAATGAGACACTAAAAGGGTAAGAAAAATCAAATATGGTGTTACAAAAATCACGCATTAGGCCATAACGTGTCACAGACATAACGTGGCGTAAGACACAAGCCTCAAACCATGATGTGCCACGACGATTGTTACGACAAATTTTTTAGAATATTAAATCAAATATATAAAAATCATTGAGTTTGAGTGAATAAATAAGTTATCGATATTGAATTGGAAATTTAACTTTTATTTCTATTATGCTCCCTTTATAAGAAATTTCTAGCGCAGCCCCTAATTATATGTATATATGCATGCATGATTCATTTCTTTCTTCTTTCCACATGACACAAACGTAATCCTTTTTGACTCTCCAAAATCTATAAATCCACATGGAAATCCAAAGACAACACAGACAAAAAAACACAGAAACAAAAATGAAGAAATCATCTCTCTTCACCATTAATGCCACCATCTCTCTCCTCCTCTTTTTTCTCTCTCTCCCCACCATCTCTCTCTCCCAACATTGCAACAAAAATGACGAAAAAGTCCTCTTCCAAATCAAAAAATCCCTTGGAAACCCCTACCTCTTAGCCTCTTGGCAAAAAACGCTGGATTGCTGCCAATGGTACAATGTTGAATGTGACCTAAACACCAGCCGTATCATCGCCCTCACCATCTTTTCCGGCAACATCTCCGGCCAAATCCCAAATGAAGTCGGTGACCTCCCTTGCCTCCAAACCTTAATCTTCCGAAAACTCACCAACCTCACCGGAAATATCCCACCGGCGATCACTAAACTCACCCACCTCACCATGCTCAGACTTAGTTGGACTAATTTGTCCGGTCCTGTCCCTTCCTTCCTTAGCCAACTCAAAAACCTTAATTTCCTCGATTTATCCTTCAATGATCTCACCGGCTCTATCCCACCGGAGCTTTCAATGTTAACGAAACTTAATGCCCTTCATCTTGACCGGAATAAACTCACCGGAGTTATCCCTGAGTCATTCGGAAAGTTCACCGGAAACATCCCAGATCTTTACCTATCACATAACCAGCTCACCGGAACTGTACCCATATCTTTAGGGTACTTAAATTTCACCACCATTGATTTCTCTCGAAACCAGCTGACCGGTGATTTAAGCATGTTTTTTGGAACGAATAAGACGATTCAAATAGCTGACTTTTCGAGGAACAATTTCGAGTTTAACCTCTCGCAGGTTGAATTTCCGGCGAGTTTGACGTCGTTGGATTTGAATCATAATAAGATATACGGGAGTTTGCCGGCGAGTTTAACGGGATCAAATTTGCAGTATTTAAACGTGAGTTACAATCGGCTTTGTGGGAAGATTCCTCAAGGGGGTGATTTGCAGAAGTTTGATAACACGTCGTATTTTCATAACCGGTGCCTGTGTGGGAACCCGTTGCCGGCCTGCACCTGAAATTTTATATTGCGAAAGTAATGGATTGAAATAAGTTTAATAAAAATCTTCAGGGATTGAGATTGTCATTATGTAAAATATGGAGGGTCTAGGGTGAATTTATGAAAGATGAGGGACTTAAAAGTGAGTTAGATAAAGTAGAGCGATATACCGCCTTTATTGATTCATGCCTCGCGTCAAAAATAATATCTTGCAATGATAGATGTTCTCGTCTATAATCATTGTACACCAAAAAATTTCGTTCCAATGTATTATTTATAGAGTAAATTATGTTTTTAGTGCATGTGGTGTGTTGAAAATTCCTATATTTGTATCTATGATTTTGAGATTGTAATTTTTATTCTTATGATTTATAATATATTATCTTTTCTTTTTTATGATTTAAAATTTATTGTCTTTTTTCATTAATATGGTTTACGATTATAAAAGTAGTGTTTTTGACCCTAGAGGCGAAAATAAAAATGAATTGCAAAACATATGGATGAAAACCGAAATTGTGGAACCACAAAGACAAAATCTGCAATTTTTTTGAAACGCAGACTAACAAATATACACTTTCCCGGGGTATCCGGGCTCCCACTTAAAGGTGCCACCCGACTAATCCCCGTCGACCACGACCCAGCCCAATTAAGGGTACCACTAAGTGGCAGACCCATGAGCTGGATATCGCCACATGCGCACCGTGGGGTTTGAACCCGGATAGTCAGGGTTACCATCCAGTCATCCACTGACCCCCCAAGATGTTACCTTACCACTGGGCTAGACAGGTTTTGATGAAATCCACAATTTTTAACAAATCACAGGAACGAAAAGCGTAATTTACTCTTATTTATATGATGTTCTACGCTAAGTCGCTTATCAAATGTTTATTTAATAAGTGTTTATCGGGTTACTTACCTTATCAAATGAACATGGTAAAGATCGAAAATTTTACCCCATAAGAATTAATGATGGCAATGACCGATTGTCTTACCCAAGAAATGAGGATAACAAGTCTTACTCAAATTAATGATTAAGGGTGAATGTTGCACACGATGTCGCTTTGGTAAACGTTTAGGTAAACTTTTATCCGATAAGGATAGTGAGAGTGTAAATTTTTATCGGTAAACGTTTAGATAAACAACTCTTAATTTCATTATGCAACTTTTAATAAATCATATTTCTACAAAGAATCTAGAGTAAATTATGTTTTTGGTCCCTGTGGTTGCCACTTACTAGAAACTCCCGTCCCTCTTTTAAACTAATTACAGTTTTGGTCAGTATGGTTGCCATTTATTTCATTTTTGATTCCTCCTACTAACTTCAGTTAAATAGGTCCGTTAACTCGGGCATTTTTGTCTTTTTAGTATTTTTACATTTATCAATTAGAAAATTAAGTAAAATGTTATTATATTGGATAGAAAAATCTAAATCGATCTTCTCCAGCTAATTCTTTGGCTAAAATTATTGCTTCTCCGACCAACAAATTCAACCCAAACAAAATGAAAAAAAATCTAGCCCATAATTAAATCCATATCAAACGCCAATCAAATGAAAACTACAAAAAGAATTAAAATGAAACCCAACAGATCTTGTTCTTTGTTACAATAACAAAACTCAAAAACCTGAGATGAACATAGAGGGAACCGGAATTCCTGGAAAGAGGAAGGGGAAGAGGAAGAGAAGGGAAGAAAGCTGGTTAAACAGATCTTGAATAAAGGGTCGCTCTGAGACGGGTATGAAACCTTCAAACCAAGGTAGTGATCTAGTGATTTACTTTCAAAACAGATCTTCTAGCCAACAATTTTGGTGACAAAACTATGCATCACGTTTCGCCCGTATATATCACCACTTTCCTTTCTCCATTCCGCCTCCTTCTTTGCTTTGTTCCAATAGAGTCTAAGGCAAAGCTAAAGTGATTCGTATGCCTACTTTACCTACTTGACGAAAGGGAACGAACTTGAATGCCCAACCATCCAAAAGCACAACCCATACTAACTCCTAACTTTTTGTTATATTCCAATATTTCTCGTTTGATGGTTGTTACAACTTATGACTTGGGTTTCGCCTCTATGCATCACATTTTCAAATACGAAGAATATTAGTGTCGGGGGAAAGGGGAGGCCAGCAGGAGGGGAATAAGACGGTAGATATGGTGCAAAGAGAGAGGCGAAAACCGGTGGGAGGATAGGAGATCGCCAGAGATGGTGTGTATAAATGGGGAGACCGACGGGAATGGAGGAGGCTACAGGAGATAGAAATTTTTTTTGGGGGGGCGGGTGTAATGGGATACCGACGGTGGTTGGTAAGGGGGAAGATGAAGTCGATCAAAGCGGTTGGCGGTAGGTGTTTTCATTTTCATATTAGGTTTAAATGAAAATGCAAAAAGACTAAAAAAACAAAAATACCGGTTGAGTTAACGAATCTATTTAATAGAAGTTAGTCTGAGGGACCAAAAGTGAAACAAAATGATAATTATAGTGACTAAAATTGTAATTACAAGGGTTAATAGTGGGTAACAATCATAGGACCAAAAGTATAATTTAATCAAGAATCTATATTAGTTTATTATATAGGTATAATATTACTATTTTATTAAGTAAAAAAATATTATTAAAATAATATATAGAAAATGTGATTAGGTAGCAATTGATATATTATAATGCTCCTCATACTTGCTAATTTCTAAGCATGTCATTCTCATATTAGTCTAAATGTATGCTCCTTTCCGAATTTGATTACCATAATAAAAAAATAGATAAGTAATTAAAAGTTTACTGAAAGTTTCTACCTTCTTTACTATGTTTCTTAAATAACGATTTTTGGCCCTCTTGATTACAATTTTATTATTGTTTTTATCATTAATATTTAACGGTAAACTACCAACGAAGTAGCTTTAGGGATAAAAATAACTACATTTTGCAAATCACATACATCAAATTGTAATTTTAAAAACGTAAAGACGAAATTAACATCGCAAATTTTTAAGAAATCACAAGGACGAAAAACTTGGTTTATTACGGTTGGATATTTAGTAATTATACGAGTGAATTACGTTTTTGTCCCTGCGGTTTACCAAAACTCTAGGTTTCATCCCTCGACTTTATTAAGCACACCCATGCCTTTTTGGTTTGTATTTCGTTTTGGTTTAGGTTTATGGATCTAATGACGATTAGATGCTATTGTTAACTAATGCTTCGCGTGCAGTGATGTGAGGATATTTTGGTCATTTTGCATGTTCTTAATTATTAAAAAGACAATATACAACTCTATAAAACATATGTATGTTACTATCTTACTCAAGGTACTTACACAATGAAAACTAAAACATTAACCCCTTACCCATATTCATTCCCCGTGAAATACAAACCACCAGCAAACGGTTCTTCTTCGGCAAAACTTGCCACAACAGTCCCATTCTTCACACCTCATTGCATTTTCTCACTCTATGAAACACACACACTAACACACATTTTGCAAACACATAATGGATCGCACACTAAATTTATGGACTTGAGAGAGAGGCAGTAAGACTAGAAGGATGTAGCAATAAAGAAGCTAAAAGTAGAGGCCATGGCAGCAAGATATGCAACACCAAGTAAGCACTAACTCATCCTCAATACAATCCAATTTCCCTTCCCCGGACTCTCAACACACACACACACACACACACACACACACACACACTGTGTGTGTGTGGGGGGGGGGATACACATTGCAAATCAGAGGCCAGATAAAAAAGTTGTATGTGTGTGTTGATAATGTGCATTTATGTACATAATTTTATTGTCAAAATTCCATATTTACTATCTTATTTAAGCTAAATTGCACTCACTTAACCTATTGTTTTAATTGTTTTAGTGCATCCCAAAATAAGAGATAAACAAAAGCCCAAGTCAATAGTCCCAAGATTCTCACCAATCTGGACTCCATCTTGATTGCACACAGTAGCTTTAGCTCATGTGAAGAACCCTTGAACAGAGTTGGAGTCAAGAACAAGCAGGAAAGAAGCGGGCGGCTTCTCAGGCGGCTAAACTCGCTTGACGCACTGTCGATGGTATGGGCAGCTTCTCAAGCGACCAAAGCCACTAGAAATCACGCCTAAGCTACTGTTTGACGAAGTAGGGCTGATCCGGGTGACTTTCTGCCGACAACGAGTTTAAGGGACCGAATTGAACTTGTTTTTCTTCTATTCATGAGCGGTTTCTCCTTGGGTTTGATAAAAAAAGTAGATTAAAACTACTTTTGGGAGAGGAGTTCGAATTTTCCGATTTTGCAAAAGAGAAGGAACAATTTTAGAGACAAGACCTCATCAATTTTGTTCTAATCTTTAAGTAAAATTTCATATTTTTGCATTTTGTAACCTAAGTTTAGCCATGTGTGGCTAATTTCTTTGTTTCAAGAGTAGTTAATCTTTTGATTTGGATACAATTGCTTTGAGATTCCATGGTAATTTCTTAGGATAAGTTTATTTGTTGTCAATTTTATTTGAATGTTGATTGGTTTGGCCAATTTCTTGATGTTCATGTGAATGTTTGTTAGTCAAATATCTAGATACGTAATTGTTTAGAGATTTTGACAAAGTGACAATTGAACCTACTTGATTTCAATAAGGTTTTCGAAACGGGTTCAGGAAATCTTGCAATCGAAGTCATTTTTAGTCGAGCTTACGAACTTATAACTTTGAATTGGTGTTTTTCTCACTCGATAAAGCTAATTGCACCTCGGAGTTTGAGAGATTGTTTAAACTCTTATTTGTAATTAATATTTGATTAAAGAGCTTATTTTAATCAATGTCTAATTAAGGAAAAACTCAGATTGTCAGAGCTTGTTGGCAGTTTTAACCAATTTATACCTGTCCGTTTGTTACATATTTGGGATCGATGATAAGTGTTTGTATCTTTACCAAAGTACACTATTGTTGAATTTTAATTTCTTGCACTTTTATAATCATTTTGAATTTTGTGTTTAGTTATTAATCCATCCAACAAACAACCCCCCCCCCCCCGGTACTTATTTTTAAGTTTTCACCCTAGTACTTGAATTGTGTAGCCATAATAAGTTCAACCGAGTCCGTGTGTATTCAACCCGACTTATCGCTACTATAATCTTATTTGTAAATAGCCAATAGTTGAAATTTATTATTTGGTGGACTCGGCATCCGTCAAATTGTATGTGTGTGTGTTTGAAGATGAGTGTATGTGTGTGTGTGTTTTAGAGGCTTCTTCTCCAACGAATGAAAACCACCACAACAAAAACACTTTTTTTTTCTCTTTATATGGTTTAATTCATTGAAGAACACACACACATTTTCTACAACTTAAAGGTAATCTTCATTTAAAGGTAATCAAGATCTGTCTCAAATAGATTTAAAGAGAAATTGATTAAAAAATATCAAGATCTGCCTCAAATCTGGAACTTAAAGGTAATCTTCATTTTCCACAATTCAAAGATTGATATGATTGTTGATTTGTTTCTTTATCATAACTTGTTTCATTCATGTTCTTCTATTTGTAAAATGTTTTTTTCATCTTTCTAATGCTTGAAATTTTTTGTTCAACTTCCGTTGCTTGTAACATGTTTGATGAAATGCCACAAAGAGTGTTTAACTAGTGTGGTCTTGCAAAAAGATCCAAAAAGAAGGAGAATTACTTGTTGGATGATATAATATTTGAAAATAAATGTTAAAGGATAAAAAGGTATGTAGATCATAAGAGGGAAAGCTTGAAAATGATACTAAAAAGCAACGATGCAGAGGATTGCAAAATAATCCATACACGTGGCTTCAAGTGGTTCGGATTCTATCAAACACACAAAATTTGAATACCAAGTTCATTGCTTTACGTGTCATTAGTATGTGTTTGGACACAATTAACTATATATTCTTTTGATTTGCTAGTGATGCATACATCAAGCTTCCATGCAATGCATTTAAAGATTAATCAAGTGTTTAATTTTTGGTTGTCACTTATAATTAGTGGACCTGTTCCTATTATTATGTAGTTCTAAAGGGAATTCAGATTTGATTTTGTCAGACCTTCTTAGCATTTTACAAACATGACTTTGATCCCAACGCTGGGTTTGACTTAATAAAACATTAGCATAAGGTCTTGACTACTAATCCTTTATAAACAATATTATCTTAAATTACCATTTTACAAACATGACTTTGGTCTCAATGCAAGGTTTTACTCAATTAAATAGTAGCATAAGGCCTTGAATTGACGATTCCCAAATCCTGATTTTAGAAACATATTAAAGAGAAAATGGTTAGATTAGTTATTGTTTAATAAGATGTCAACGCTCAAATGTGTTTCTTTGTTCAATATAGGGTGAAACATGTCTACTAAGAATGACATTGATGGGGTAACTTTTAGCTGGACCGACGAATATATTGTCATCAATGTATCAATTTCATCAATAAGAATGGACGTGGTCAACCTTTTAGATGGCGTTATATACAAGATCAGTTTGCGGACAGTGTTGGTAAAAATGTCACTTCAAAAGCTTAAAAAACAAATATGACGCAATGAAAAAAGATTGCCGCCTTTGGAAATATTTAAAAAGAGGAGAAATTGGTATAGGTTGGAATTCTACAACTGGGAAGCTTGATTGTTCGGATGAATGGTGGGAAAGAAAGCTAAAGCTATTACTTAAATATTTTTAATCATATTATTGATTCTTTTAATTGATATATGAATTATAATATCTTATAAAATTGTTATTTAGGAGAAATTTGAAGCCAAAAAGTTTCGGTTTAAGGGAATTTCTCCACTAGTTGAAGAAAGGTGGGATCATTTGTTCGTGGATGTTGTGGTAACAGGGGCGGGTTGTGTAGCGCCCTGATTAAGTCAAAAGTTTGTAGATCAAACAAATTAATCAAGTAGAGGAAGTTTAAGATAAATAAGGTGGGGCTGATGATTCCTCTCAATACTCTACAAGATTGGGAGGTCTTGAAGATCAAGAAGCTGGTTTTTAGCAAGGTTTTATGGAAGAGGTTAGAGGTAGAACTTCATCATCTCCACATAATAACCTCATAAATACTAGTGGTATAAATCTTACTAAAGAAGTGAAGTGCAAAAGGAGGGTGTCGGGGGTCCACTCTTTTAAGGCAATATCTAAATAAGGTTGACGAAAGGCATTCTGAAATCATGGGTTTGATCAAGCAAGGGACCAATACTAAAAGAGATGAGGTGAGTATTGATGAAATTATGGAGATTATAAATCTAATAGCTGCAGATAGTGATGTTGTGGTTGGCGGAGATACTTGGTGTCATCTGATGCTCATGTTTCGAGATCCCACTAGTAGGGAAATCTTCTTTAAGATGCGAGTGATAATGCTAGGTTGTCTTGGTTGGAGTTTGCTCGAAAATAAAACAGAGTTTGAATATTCTATTTTGACCGAACTAGTGAAATATCTTGTAGTAGGATGGTACTTTCAAACCATATGTGATGGTAATATTTTGTACTTGAATGTATGTTTTGAACTTCATGTAATGGTAATGTTTTTAACTTTATGTGATGGTAATGGTTTGTACTTTAATGTATTTTTTGAACTTTATGTGATGATAATGTTTTTTACTTGAATGGTATCGAGTAGTTTTATATTTTGTAATTTCGTTTGATTTAAAATTTTTAATATGGTTGCAACTTTAAATGGATGACACTCAAAGGAATCAACTTCTTTTACTTTTGGACTTAGCTAATTTGGAAGAAAACGTAGCACTATTTACTCATTACTAAACTTCAATTTACAAGGAGGCATGCATGACATCGACACAAAGGGGACATGCATGGATGAGTGATCATCCAATCCGGTGTGTTAATGCCTTTCGAATGAGTGCAAATCTGTTTACACAACTTTGTGAAGAACTATAACAAAAGTATGGGTTAATGTCAAGTCGTAATTAGGTGCAAGAAAAGGTTGGAATACTCTTGTATACTCTTTCCTTAGGTCTTTCGAACATAGATGTTAGTGAAAGGTTACAACATTCCGAAGAAACAATCAACCGAACTTTTCATGATGTTATGGAATCCATATATGGACGGAGCACAGGGTTCATGGGTCTTGCACATGACTATGTTAGACCGATAGATTCAACATTTCAATGTATACCACCACATATTAAAAATGACAGTAGATACATGCGTTACTTCAAAGTAAATGCTTATTCATATATTAATTATAAACTACACATAGTAATTCAATCTATTTTGTTTACAGGATTGCATTGGATGCATTGATGATACTCCTATAGATGCTTGTATTCTAGTGACGGATCAAATGAGATATAGGGGTAGAAAAAGAGTCCCCACCTTTAATGTAATGGTCGTAATGATTTTGACATGTGTTTTACCTTTGTATTCGTTGGATGGGAAGGATCGACACATGAAATCTGAGTATTCATTCATGCAATTGAAACACCATCTATGAATTTTCCTAAGCCACAAGAAGGTACAACTAATTTGACATACTTTCGTAATTTATGTGCTAATAGCCTCATGAAATTTGTTTTTTTCTTTCTCATAGGAAAATGCTACATAGTAGATAAAGGGTAACCTGACCAAAACGGATATTTAGCACAATATTATCGTATTAGATATCACCAATAACAATTTGAACATGTGCTTCCAACTAATGTTGAAGAGGTTTTCAACGTGTACATTCATCTCTTCGGAGTTGTATAGAACGATCATTGGAGCCTTGAAGAAAAAGTAGAACATATTGAACAAAATGCCAAGGTTTAGTGAGACAACACAATAATAGATGTTATAATGGAGACATTTACTCTTCATAATTATATCAGAAGGAATGATGTGGAAGATATGGTTTTCAACATTATTCAACAGCGTCGTGAATACATACCCACGGAAGAGTTAGATGGCGAAACAAGTTTTAATCATGGTAACGTGCGAGGGTCATCCAATGAGATGTGAGAAATTCATAACAACAATGCTAATATGATATGGGATGCAAAGAATGTTTACTAAACCTAAGTAATTGAAATGTCATAGTGGGTTGTTATTGTTCTTGTTGCTAGTTATTTAAATATCATGTTAACAAACCTTATTATTTTTTGTTTTCCCATATTTTAATACGATAAAATGTGTTGGTGGTTTATTTTATTTATAATATAATGATAGAAATATATTAGTTGGCTGTTTTAATTATAATACTATAATGTTAAGAATATGGTAGTGTTTTAATTATTATACTAGTTAGCTTATCAACCATCAACTAGCTTATCAATTACCAGCTAGCTTATCAGCTAGTTTGCCAAACATAGGCTAAAACCCAATAATAGTCGCTATTTCCAAATGCAAAAAACGTCAACGAATAGATAGATTCTTCTCGTGCCTCTTACTAGCACTCACTTTATCATGATGTTGCTAGTACCAAAACCCAACAAGGACCGGATGCACGTGCCGACAAATAAAAAGGTTAACCTTAACGCCTAGTGAGTTCAAACAATTTTCATCATAATTATAAAAATGTAAAACTGAAAGATTGATGATTTAAATCATAATATTGCATATGAAATATCTTTATTGTAAAAGCTACATCTTCCGAAATCCACCATTTCTTAATGAAAGTTCATTAATCAAAATACCCAATTATACGCAACCAAAACTCAATACTCACACGACCAAGAATAAAGTTATAAACAAATTAAAATAGAAAACATAGCTTTACTCAAGTAATTTATATAATTAACTCACGCTTACTCTGAAAGAGCATAAAATATATGAAGATGACGGGGAAGACCTGATTTACCATATATTGTGAAAGAACACATAAGTAAGCCACAAACCGATGTTATATGACCATTACTTATATATAGGTAAATACCATTGACATCAACTAAATCAAGTCTATAGTCCAATGAGTTAATAAGATCGTTCACTTAGAAATTACATAATAATCACAATGTCTATTTCCAAGCTACAGTACCAGATGGATTGGAAATTACATAATAATCACGATGCCCATTTCCAGTTTACAATTAGGCAGTCTCAAGTTAAACTCATTCACATGGAAATTACATAATAATCACACTGTCTATTTTCAAATTACGATTAGAGAATTTCATCCCTTACATATTCTATAAACCGTCTCATATGCCTCTGTCAATTGCATTATACCATAAAGTTACATGACTCAAACAGAATGACCAACACACTCAAAACATGTAATTTTTAAATGAATATGTCATAAATGCATATAACTCAAAAAGCTCGACATAGGTAAATTTAATACCGGACAAGTATCCCCAAGGCTCATCCAAATCAAAATCGAGCCAACACTCAACAGCTAGAATGGTATATAGTAAAAGTTATCGAAAGCGATAAAAACGTATTTAACCAACGTTTATATAAAAACATGCTCTAAAGTCACGATTAACTCAAAAACCCCATCTTTGCCATTTTCCAAATAAAATCATACTATTTGTATCTTCAGAGTGCTTTATAACACGATAATGTGTATTTCCAAATCAAATACACTAAAATGCATTTAATACCAAATAATCTCCGTATATAAAAATAAATCATCAAAAGGCCCCATACTTATGATTTATTTATCAAAATATCAAAAAGCACGAATACAGACATCTTACAAGATTTGTTAACCCAAGTTTAGCAAATATGCAAACTTCTTCAAATACTTGGAGATAGCATGCACTTTGTCCCTATGAGACATTTTTAGCGCGTTTGATAAACCCAAAACAAGGCATATATTTACAGCTTTACTCTTTTATGTTGATCTTTTGGCCTTTCACTAGTACAAAAAACCACATTAGCCACGGTTAGAAACCGTGGCCATAGGCCTATAGCCACAATTTTTTTTCCTATTAAATCGTAGTCTATTCTCTCGTGACTATTGATACCCTTATGTTGGTCCCAAAGGAGTCTACAAGAGTTCAAGGATATAGAAACAGTTTGTAGAAGCCGGGGGGGAGGGGTTGAATACAAACACACATATTTTTAGTTTTTAAATGAGTTTATATTGAATAAAATTTTTTACAGTTACAAGCGAAATTAGAACATGTAATAAACCTATTCTATTGTAAGTTAAGAAATCACACAGTTGATGCACAAGGAAGTAAGAAAGAAAAGAGACAGAGGTTATAGAAAATAGAAAGTAGCATGCATGAAGATGAAAAAGATATCTTCATCTTATTTATAGCCGTTTGCATTTAATGCAAGACAAAAGGTATATGCCACGTGTCAAGCATTCAGAGGAAGCTTGTCCTTTGTTCAAAAAGCAACCATGCTTTTGGCCGCGTGTGAACAGTACCATATCAGATCTGATGGGGACATATGAGACAATCCGTACGTCCTTCTCTGACATAGTATAAGGTTTGACTTTTGTGCATCGAGGAGAAGATCAACGTTAATCTTGTTTGAGAAGCTTCATTTGATCGCTGAACTTGAAACTTCAAGGATGAACTTTCAGAGTATCGCTGAGGCTTGACAAGACTTCGCACTTTGCTTTAGATAATCCTTGCTATCACTGAACCGCCTCAGATCACGAGCTGATTATCTCTTTCTTCAGCTTGGTCTTCGACTTTCGCTGAATGTCCTTTTGGTGTGTTGGTTGATCTTTAGATCTTCAGAGGTAGACTTGAGGTTTCTGATTTTCAGCAATCGCTGATAACAATGAGTGTATGCTATCGCTGAATTTAAACATAAGTTTACCAACAGAATTTCACTAAGTATATAGAGGAATCATATTCAAATCACTGAGAGGAGTTATGATCAACAATCTCCCCCTATTTGATTATGATTAAGCAACATAGGAAAATTGCTTGAAAGAATTTGTACGAACTTAAGAAATGTTAAAGTAAATATTTCTAAGTACTAATCTGTGAGATCTTTTTCAGCTAATCTATTATATCCATTGAGTTTCATTTATAAGGAAATGAAAGCATAATTTTTACAAGTATAGAGGCTTTAAGTACATTCACTGATTTAAATTTCAGAGAGAAATATTAGTGAGTAAAGAGATTGATAAAGAAATTAGAACTCTTATGCTCATTGTACCATTCACTGTTTTCAGGGATCTTTTCAGTACACAATTGGAGTAGAGTACTTCATTTGAAATTTCATTAAAAATAATTTGAAGAGTCACAAAGAAAATGAAATTACAAATTTGTAAGATAAAAGTACAATAAGCTGAAGAATACTACAAAGTAAAAGACGACTATAGATCAATCAGAGAGTCTTTCATGTCTTCTTCGTAGTTCATTTTCATAGATCTTCTTTTGTCGATTCATCAGAGGATCATCTGACCAACAGTAATGATGCATGATCTTTATGAAAGCTGATGGAGCCTTGCTGACTTCTTTGTTCCTGAAGAGTCCTAAGAATCCATCATTATCCAAGAAAACCATACCAGGTTCAGGGAAGGTGATGATTTCATTTTCTTCATATCTTCAATCTTGAGGGAGAGAGGAGTTCAACATTGAGATGTTAGGGATTTCAAGATGGCCAAGAATGCTTTCATAGTTGAATTTGGTTTCATGTTCGCTTTTAGAAGATGAACCTCCTTCAGCATTTGATCTTCTTCTTCTTGTAGGCTCAAGGAGAGGCAAAACTTGCACATGCTGTGACATCCTCTGAAGTAGCTGATCCAATGCCCTTTCCACCACATCTTTAAATTTTGATTTAGAACGCTGAATGGCATCTCTGCTTTCTAGCCATTTAGAGTATCCATAGAATTTCATGAGCTTGGTTTCTTCTTTTTCAAAGTTTGCATGCCTGTACATTCGTACAAATACCTTCAGACCATACCTCTTGGAAGGACGTCCTTTGATTGTTGCTTGAATGATTTTTGAGTCAGACCGTCGAAAGTTGAATCGTTCAGCGCACCAGCGTAGTTCCTTTTCTCTGTGGCTTGGCTCTTCATTAGTTAGTGCATTTAGGATCTTTTCGTGAGCAAGGATGGGATTCATGTTTAGATTTTCTTCATTCAGTTCTCTTTGTGCCAGAGCTTCAGCGACTATTTGACTTTTCTCGTTCAGCTCTTTAGTCGCTTTATCTCTTGCAGCATCCTCCCTGAGTATCTTTCTTGCAAGCTCAAGATCATTCTCTGTTTGCTTCATCTTTTCATCCCTGATTCTCTGGGCTTCTAGTGCTTGTGCTCTCTCCTCTTTAGATAGAAAGTAGAAATCACCCGTCACGCTGATAGGCATGGGATTTTCTGGTTCAGCAGAGGGAATCTTTATTCTTTTCGCTTCAAGTTCCTTTAGGAAATTTATTCGCCTTTCTTTTTCTTCAGGCTCGTTTATTAGAGGTCTTTGTGAGCGGCATCTGCGAATAAGGCCTTCTTCACACACTTACACCTTTAAACGACTCTCATGTGTGGTGTTCTATTAATGTTCAATCAGAGATCTCTGATCGTTCACAGCTGATACGAATTGCCTCTAAAACCCCTTGCATGAAGAGTAAAAATCCTTCCATAATGGAAAATTATCATGGCTAAATCACTTTCTTAGATTTAGACAAAGGAACCTTCCCCTGTCATTTTATACATGAAATTTTTCATGACTTTCGACCGCTATTAAGAAAAGGAAGGGTGCCAATGGATCCCGGCATACATCCTACATTCCACATTTGTTATTTGAGGAAGTATTGGAGACCTACTTTAAGAACTCATAAATTGTGACCTCGCCTCCACGCCACGCCTCATGCCGGGGATCAGTCAACAGAGATTTCAGGTTCGGCTAAAGAACTATAAGGAGCGGGTTGCTTCTCAAAAGTAAAGAGCTTTTTCAAGTTCAAAAACATAACCAGGATGGTTAGGATCGAACGAGTTTCAGATCATTTTGATTTTGCACGCCTCTGAACTATTCATCCCGATGGAAATTTTCCTGGGTGGTCTTTAGAGTCAGAATCAGATATGTACACAAACTGCTCTTCTGATGAAGGTTCCTTCCAAAAAGTGGAGTCCTTTGGGGGACTAGAGTCACTGAGAATGAGAGATGGAGAGAGAGGTTGGTTAGAACCAAAATTTGGAGGGGAGAAAGATGGATAGGTTGGGGGTTCAGAGATGGGAGTAGTATCAGGGATAAGGGAAGAGTTACCTCTGCAGCGGTCTCCCCCTCAGATAGTGGGATAGTGGCATCAAGATCTACCACTTCCTTTCCTTTGCCTTATTGGTTGGACGGATCCTGAGAAGGAGGTGGTCCGTCCCCCAAGGGTTCCCTGTAGATTACCTTAGGCATGAAGTTGCCTGGTCTACTATTCTTAAAGTGCTCAAGAGCACCAGGAGGGATGTCATCATCATCTTCATCATTTCCCCCATAATGAGGGATTTCATCATTATCTTCATCATCGTCTTCTTCCTCCTCATCATATTCTTCGTTAATTTGTTTTTCAGCGATGGTGGAAGGAGGATCTCGCTGTATGTAGGGAGATATCAGAGAGCCACGAATTGTTGCATTGACCTGCACGATTATCTCGTCAGCGATTTCTTTGGCGCATCTCTCCCTCTCGATGTTGTCAGCGGGGTGAACATGCACCATCATTGTTCGCACATTGGACCTAATGTCCTTCAATAAGTCGTTGTGCGTGGTCTGGGTCTGGATGACCTGATTTAGTGAGTTCCGATCAGCAGAAGTGAAGGATGAGCCAGCCTCAGAGAGCTTAGTCAGCATCTGCATCATATCGGACTGAGTCTTTTGAATAGACTCGAGCACATGGTTTTGTTCTTGCACTTGATTTTCCAGCTTGGCAATTGCTTGCTCATGAGCCAGATTGTCCTCCTTGATTGTCTGAATGTCAGTGTAGGCATTATTAACAGTGGCCTTCATCCCTGGAGTACCAGCGATCGTCTGAAATATGAACTCAACAGACGTCTGAAGGTTTTCTACCCTGGCCCTTGTGAGAGCACATTCATTGACCAAAAAGTCATTGGCAGGAAATGTGGGGGGGGGGGGGGGAAGAACAACCTTTGGAATCTCTACAGCGAAGGGAGGAAGGTTGAAGGCAAACTTCTCTTGCTTGATCCAGCGTAGGTCTGCAGCAGTCTTAGGTTGCTGAGGTGATTTTCCTTTGCTACCGCTGGAGGGAGCAGCATCAGCAGCAGTAGTAGCAGCAACCCTGGTTGTAGTAGTGGTGGTCGCTGAGGTGGAGAATGGAGGTGCGATACCTGATGACAACATTGACAGAGCAGCCAAAAAGAGCTCTGGGTTAGACGAAGGGTGACAAGACATGTTATTTACCTTGAGAGTATCATGAGGATTACTCTCAGGGGAAACGTGTACGACGGTAGTGTCATGTGGATCACTAGCCTGTGTCATAGTATGTCTGTGAGAGACATGTTGAGGTCCTGTCGAAATGGCTTTCCAAAGTTCAGATTGTCGAAACAACACTGAAGTTTGGACAGCGTGCGATTCAACATCATCAGAGATAGGGACAACTATCTCTGAATCATATGTTTGTGTGAGGAACAAAGAAGAAATAGTGGAAGAAGAAGAGAGGGTTGTGAATGTAGTACCTGATCCAGCTTCAGCGAAGCTGGCTATACCACTTTAAGTGACCGGAGTCGCTGAAAATGAGGGTAGTGCTGAAGAAATGACAACGGATGCAAAGACCGTTGTCGTGGCTGTGGCTACAGAGGACGTTGGTATTACGCCTGAATCAGGAAGGGAAGTCTTTTGAGAGACTCCCTTCTTTGGTTTATTTGCCGTCGGCTTGTGAGCGATGGTCTTTTTGTGACCACCGGTTGGTTCCTTTCTTTTGGAGGGAGTGGAGGTGTCTGGGATACTCACTGATGGGTCGTTCAGTGAGATGGACACATGTGTTGCGGCTCCAATGAGTTGCAGCATGTATTGAGTGTAAAGAGCATCATCTGGAAGGACATCAATGTCCAGAGACTTCTTGCCGACCATGAAGAAGCTTTGGTTGGCGACCTTTGGATATTCATCCTTGAAGGCAAACTCCATTATGGTAGCAAAGAACCTAGGGTATGGAATGAATTGGTTCCTCTTCCCAGCTTTCACCCTATTGTACAGAGAGCGAAGCCAAGATCTTGGAAGTGTTTGCTGGCTTGATCAGAGAGCCAGTCTTGGAACCCAAGCACTGAATCACTTGGGTAAAAATGTATTGCCAGCGAGCTGGAAGCCGCTTCTTCTCCATCTTCGAACCCACTGATTTTGCTTCAGGATTCTCCCATACGTAGCCAATAGAGTCTAGAAACTCCTCTATCTGCTCCTTGGTGGGCTCAGAGGCCCATCACTAATTCTTACCTCTTGAGGGGAGGTGAAGAGCATTCCTAAGAAATCCCGAGGTGAAGGCAAAAGGGCCAAGAGTGGGGATTGTGAAGGCGATGGCAGGGAGCATGTTTCCCTTGTCCGTAGTGAGTGTTGTGCAGTGAGCAGTGTACCAGAGAGCTTGAAGATGAGCAATTATGCCAATAGGATTATGCACGAAAGCATACATCAGTGGAGAAGTTTTGATGAAAGTTGCACCATCATTGAAGTGAGCCTTGTCAGCAGGGATTTCCACCAAGGCCAAGTAGTTGCATACCTTGAAGGTTGCTTGTTCCAATTCGTAGAGGCAGGCAGGAGCGTTTTCAAGGACAATCGGGGCACGCTCGTCAGCTTGAGTGGTTTTGCTTGAAAAGGCCATTTCTGTTTCAAAGATTGGAACACCAAAGAGGAAGATCATGGTTTAATTTAGAAGGAATAAACCAGAATATGTCTTTGGTACAAAGATTACCAAAATTTGTAGAAGAAGAACAAGTGTTTTGATGAACAAAGATCAAAATACTTGTTATTAACACAATTTGTGAAAAGATGTTTTTAGAAAAAAAAAACTTGGTTAAGAATACCAAAAATGGTCTTCTGTTCTAAGGCGAACCCAGAACAGGTTTTGAAAAAGATTTTAGGGTTTTATCACATTTATTTTAGATTTTAAACAGGATTCATTTTAAAACAAGAAGTTATAAAGAATGTATAGATGTGATAAACGACATTGTTGTTTTAAATAAAGAATAAAGGGTTAGATCAAACCTTAAAAGTGAAAAACAAAGAAAAACGCACAAGTGCGTGTTCTTGGTGTTCTTGAAGAAAGCTTGAAGATTCAAAGTTCTTGCCTTTAGAGAGTAATGAGCGCGTAAAGAATCAAATGAAGAGAATAATTGCTTAAATACCAAGAGGAGAGAGGAAATGGTAGCTAAACGACGGTTTTAGCTTTTTGAAAAGTAATGATGACCTAGCGCAAGTTCCTAGAAAAGAGTGGGGAACGTCGTGGTCCGTCATGTGTCAGATAAAGGCCTGACGTGTCCTTTTCTAATTTGAAAATTTTGAAAATGATTATCATTTAAAAATGTTAATCATTATCCTTAAAATTCTTCATCAATAGACAATAAAGGATTGTCAGTGATGGGTTTTTAGTCTGAAGACTTATTCTTTGAAAGAAATATTCAGAGAATGTAAAGATTTAGAAATTCATACCTGAGTGAGATAAATCAAGTATCCCTGAATCAGAGTTCAGAGAATGGAGAGTTTAATCAGCGTTTAACATACCAAGTTTGCTGATAAGTAGATTAAATCTAGATTCATCAAGAGGCTTGGTTAAAAGATCAGCGAGCTGGTATTCAGTTGGTACAAAATGAAGTTCCAATTCTCCAGAATCTCAATGTGCTTAGTTTTGGAGTGAAGTACAGGGTTATTTTCAATTGTAATAATACTAGTGCTATCACAATAGATAGGGATTATGTAAAGTTTGAGATCATAATCTCTCAGCTGATTTCTCATCCATAGGATTTGAGCACAACAGATACCAGCGGCTACATATTCAGCTTCAGCGGTAGATGTGGACACAAAGTTCTGCTTCTTACTAGTCCAACTTATCAACTTACCACCTAATAGCTGACATCCACCAATGGTGCTCTTCCTATCAATCTTGCATCCTGCAAAATCACTATCAGAGTAACCGATTAGATAAACCCCTGAGCCTTTGGGATACCAAAGACCTAGATTAGGAGTTCCCTTCAGATATCTGAAGATTCGCTTTACAGCGGTAAGGTGAGATTCCTTTGGTTTAGCTTGATATCGAGCATAGAGACAGGTAGAATACATGATATCAGGTCTACTCGCTGTAAGATATAGCAGAGATCCGATCACCCACGATAGACAGTGATATTGACAGGTTTCCCATTTGGGTCCTTATTCAAAGTCAGAGGAGGTGCCATCGGGGTCTTCATTGCTGAGCATTGATTCATATCAAACTTGTCCAACATGTCTTTAACATATTTACTTTGAAAAATGAAAATTCCTTTGTCAGATTGCTTAATCTGCAAACCTAGAAAATATGTTAGTTCACCCATCATACTCATTTTGTATTCTTTCTTCATTCTTTTTGCAAAACGAGTGCATAGTTTGAGTCTTATGGAGCCAAAAATAATGTCATCAACATATATTTGAGCAAGAATAATATGACCTTTATATTTTCTTAAAAATAGAGTTTGGTCAATTTTTCCACGAACAATTTTTTCTTTAAGAAGGTATTTTGAAAGAGTATCATACCAAGCTCTAGGAGTTTGTTTTAACCCGTAAAGAGCTTTTTGAAGTTTAAAAACATAACCACGATGGTTTGGATCAGAGAACCCAGGAGGTTGTTCAACATAAACTTCCTAGCTGAGTTTACCATTTAGAAAAACAGTTTTAACATCCATTTGAAAAACTTTAAAGTCTTTATGGGCAGCATAAGCTAAGAAAGGTCTTATGGCTTCTAATCTAGCAACAGGAGCGAAGGTCTCATCATAGTCAATACCTTCTTCCTGTCTGTATCCCTGAGCAACAAGTCTTGCCTTATTGCGAATTACAGTGCCATTTTCATCCAGCTTATTTCGAAAAACCCATTTGGTTCCTATCACAGTTTTATCAGATGGACGAGGAACAAGATTCCAAACTTTGTTTCTACGAAACTCAGTTAGTTCTTCTTGCATGGCAGAGACCCAGCTAGGATCAGAGATAGCTTGATCTATCTTCTTAGGTTCAGAGAGAGAAATAAAATTTACATAAAGAAAGATATTACCTGTACCTCTACGAGTCTTGATACCTGCATTTGGATCACCAATGATTTGATTTATTGGATGATTTGCAGTCCATCGTTGAGCTGGAGATTGAGGTGACTGATCAACAATAGATTCAGCGATTTGTTCTCTTTCAGAGATAACGTTGATTGTTTCAGCAATAGGTACTTCATTATTTAAGATCAATTCTGGAGGTGATTCAGAGGATTGATTAGTAGAAGATGAAGCTTGGTTATTCACTGAAGAGTTTCCTAAAGAAGTATCAGATGGAGGAATCTGATTGAGAGGAATGATGTTGATCCCTGATGATGATGGATCGTTGCTTGACGTAGGAAGATCAGGGATCCCATCATCATTGGTTTCAACATTAGGTTGTTGTGCAACATTCATCAAAGTTGACGTGCATGGATTTTTCAACATGTTGTCTTCTTTTGTTGAAGATTCTAAAAGACTTAGATACAGAAGAGTATCCAAGAAATATCCCATCATTAGCTTTTTGGATCAAACTTACCCAAATGGTCTCTGTCATTCAGAATATAACATCTACATCCAAAGATGTGTAGATATTTTAGAGAGGGTCTTCTTCCATGAAATATTTCATAGCATGTCTTCTTGAATCACTTCACTATAAGTTATCGATTATGAGTAAAGCACGTTGTATTGACTGCTTCAGCCCAGAATTGAGTAGGTAAATGCGATTCGCTGAGCATTGAGCGAGCTGCTTCAATGATTGTTCGATTTCTTCTTTCAGCAACATCATTTTGCTAAGGAGTTCTCACTGATGAGAAGTTGTGTGTGATTCCTTTTTCTTCAAAGGAATTAATCAAGGTACTGTTCTTAAATTCAGTACCATGATCACTTCTCATGGAGCAAACGATAAGATTGTTCAGGACTTTCATTCTTCTAATAAATGCTATAATAACGTCAGTTGTATCACTCTTGGATCGAAGAAAGAATACCCATGTGTATCTGGAATATTCATCAACTATCACAAGAGTGTACTTCTTTCCAGATAGAGATTGGCCATTGACAGGTCCAAATAGATCCATATATAGAAGCTGAATAGGTGAGGTCACTGAGGAAACTTGTTTAGATCTGAAAGAGGCTTTTGTCAATTTTCCATTTTTACACGCTGAGCAAAGAGATTCCTTTACAAAGGTATGATTAGGGAGATCCCTGACAAGTTCTTTTTGAGACAATTCGTTGAGCATCTTAAAGTTCAGATGAGAGAGTCTTTTGTGCCATAACCAGTTTATGTCCGAGGAGGCTCTGGGAATGAAGCACATGTTCTCAGAATGAGAGCTATTCATATTAATGACATACACATTTTCAACTCTTTTGCCTGTTAAGGCAAGTTTGTCATTAGAATCAGTGATAGCACATCTATTCTTTAGAAATAGAACTTTGAAATCTTTGTCACATAGCTGACTAACGCTCAATAAATTGTGCTTTTGTCCTTCAACGTAAGCGACTCGACTAAATGAAGTGGCTCCATTGGATAGAGTTCCATAACCTTTAGTGTATCCTTTGCCATTTCCACCAAAGGTCACTGAGGGACCAGCTTCTTCCTTGTATTCAGAGAGCAGAGATTTTCTGCCAGTCATGTACCTTGAGCATCCGCTATCAAGATACCAGATACCTTTGGCACTCTACATACAACAAAAGGATTAATTTTTCATAGGTACCGATATTACTATGGGTCCTGCTGTGTTAGTGGAAGGAGTGGCGGAAGAGCTACTAGCTGAAGAATTTGTTTCAGTGGATATCTTTACCTTGGAAGTTTTACCAACCTTGGTGAATTTTGCTCTTGCTGAGTTATCAGCTTGAGCTACTTTCTTTCTATGAGCTACTTTTTCAGCTTTGGTAGCATTAGGACATTTGCTGGCAATGTGGGTAGTTTCACCACGGTGATAGCATTTCCTATATTTGTGAATAGGTTTGGAATTGAAAGATTTCAGAGCGCAAGAAGAAATGTTTTCATGAGTAGAGCCTAAAATTCCTTTGTTCGATGTCCTTGGGGGTATAACAACTTTTTCATGGACAGGTGTAAGGTCGATCTTTATTCTGGGAGTTGATCTCTGAATAGATCCATGAATTTTTTTCCCAGTTTTAGGATGACTTACTGAGGGAACATAAGAGTTCTTCTTCTGTTTCTGAAAGTTTTTGATTTTAGGAACGTGGTCAGGAACTTTGTTCTTGATCATTTTCTTAGAATCATTTGATTTGAGAACAGTCAACTTCTCAGATGAAGAAGGATCAGGGATTGAGGAGACAAACATTCCGAATTTCAGCATGGAACGATCATTCTCTGATTCTTCTTTATCAAGGTTATATCCTAACCCACTTTTGACTTTCAGAGGGATTTGAGCATTAATGATCTTGCTGACTTTATTAGAGGCTTTGCACCATCCTTCAATGGTAGCCTTTTCAGCCTTAAGATCATCGATGACCTTTTCCTTTTCAGTGATAGTTTGTTGTCTCTCGATGTTTATGGTTTTATTTACAAAGACTTGATCTTTAAGAGTTTCTTCAGTCTTTGTTAGCTCTTTGGTTTTTAAATGACAAATTTTCAGTTGTTCAGAAAGATCAATATTAATTTTTTCAACTTTAATCTTTCCATTTAGAGCATTGTAAAAATCAACAATCATAACATCGAGGGCAGACATGTTATCACTTTCAGGTATAGAGGAGTGTATTGGAATGTTTACCTGAGTTGAAGGAGACTCTGAGGAAGATGTTTCAGAGACTTCTTCAGCTTCCTCAATTCTTGCCATTAGACAGAGGAAAGCAAGATCTTCTTCATCGGAGCCTGGTTCATCAGATGTTTTGGCCCAATCATCTTCTTTATCCCAGTCAACTTCTTCAGCAATTAGGCCTTTGCCTTTTTGCTGGTACTTTTTCAGATCTCTGTATTTATTTTTCAATTGAAAATACTTTTCCTTTTTATCAGAGTTCGGAGAGGTGGTGGGTGCAACTACTTTCTTAGATCTACACTCACTAGCAAAGTGACCTTTTCGCTGACAGTTATAGCATATAGCAAATGCTTTTTCAGCGGACAGAGTCTTTGACTTATCAGAGTCAGTGATAGTAGGAGGTTTTCGATAATTGCTCTTTCTAGCAAATCTTCTAAAGTTGTTTGTTAGAAGAGCTAGAGAGTTATCAAACTCAAAGATGTCAGCATCAGTGAGTTCTTCTGAATCAGTTTGATTTAATTCAGTGATAGAGGTAATAGAAGAAGAAACTTGTTTTGAAGGTTCTACCTCTGAAGTCACTAGTGTCAAAGAAGTACTTTTGGCACCCTTGATATCATTTATGAGGCTATTTCTTGAAACCTGAGATTGCTCTTCATTTAAGAGCATTCCATATAAAGCACTAAGATAGAGAGTTTCAAGATTCTTTGATAGTTTTAAACATGTAGTGTACACTCCCAATTGTTCAGGTAGTGCCTCCATGAATTTTGTCAGAATTTCGGCATTAGAATATTCTCTGTTGACAGTTTTCATATCAATCAAGAGACAGTTAAACCTTTGGTGAACTTGAGAGAGAGTTTCACCTTTTAAGTGCATAAAACTTTATACTGTTATAACAAATTAATACATCTAGTGATTTGGACTTCATCTGTCCCTTCAAATTGAATACACAATGTATCCCACATGGCCTTATATGTTCTCATTTTCATTACAGAGTGGTAGACTTCATCTGGTAAAGACATTGCAATTATAGATCTAGCTTTAGATTCTATAGCTACTTCCTTTTTCTCTTCTTCAGTCCAGCGATCTGGAGTTTTGATGATTCTCCTTTCAGCGATGGCTGGAGTGGTAGTAATGGCAGGAACACTAGCTACCAGGACTGTAGGAACAAATGGTCCATTTTCTAGATAGTAGGGGATCTTAGGATCCGACCCTTCTAGGAATAGAGTCATTATTTCCTTCCATAATGGAAAGTTATCACGGCTAAATCTTTGAGGTTTAGCTAAAGATCCATTATCAATGTAGTTTGTATTAGTATTAGTCATTTTAAAATAGTTTTGTTAAAAGATATTTTAAAGATAAGCAAGAAACTTGTTGGTCCTAAAGGATTCTAAAAGAGTTCAAGGATATAGAAACAGTTTGTAGAAAGGGGGGGGGGGGTTGAATACAAAAAAACAAATTTTTTTGTTTTTAAATGAGTTTATATTGAATAAACAAATTTATAGTTACAAGCAGAATTAGAACAAGTAATAAACCTATTCTATTGTAACTTAAGAAATCACACAGTTGATGCACAAGGAAGTAAGAAAGAAAAGAGACAGAGGTTATAGAAAATAGAAAGTAGCATGCATGAAGATGAAGAAGATATCTTCATCTTATTTATACCCGTTTGCATTTAATGCAATACAAAAGGTATATGACACGTGTCAAGCATTCAGAGGAAGCTTGTCCTTTGTTCAAAAAGCAACCATTCTTTTGGCCGCGTGTGAACAGTACCATATCAGATCTGATGGGGACATATGAGACAATCCGTACGTCCTTCACTGACATAGTATAAGGTTTGACTTTTGTGCATCGAGGATAAAATCAACGTTAATCTTGTTTGAGAAGCTTCATTTGATCGCTGAACTTGAAACTTCAAGGATGAACTTTCAGAGCATCGCTGAGGCTTGACAAGATTTCACACTTTGGTTTAGATAATCCTTGCTATCACTGAACCGCTTCAGATCACGAGCTGATTATCTCTTTCTTCAGCTTGGTCTTCGACTTTCGCTGAATGTTCTTTTGGTGTGTTGGTTGATCTTTAGATTTTCAGAGGTAGACTTGAGGTTTCTGATTTTCAGCGATCGCGATAACAATCAGCGTATGCTATCGCTGAATTTAAACATAAGTTGACCAATGGAATTTCACTAAGTATATAGAGGAATCATATTCAAATCATTGAGAGGAATTTGATCAACACCTTATATTCACGTTTTAATTGTTTCACTATATCTCATGAAAAACCATATCCGTAAAGCATTTTTTTTGTATAACCGTGGCCATAAACTATTTTCGTAAATTTATACCAACTATGACCAATTGATGACATATTGTTACACATTATTTTTTGAACCGTGACTATTGGTTATCTTTTCGTTATACAAAATAATTAAAACAGTGGCCATAAACTACTTATGGCTACACGTTTTGTTTTTAACGCGACCATTGATTACCTTATAGACAAATGCATTTATTTTAATCGTGACAATAGACTATTTATAGTCATACAAATGGTTTTGTTTAACCGTGGTCATTTCATGACATACGGTTACACTCAATTTTTAAAACCATGGTTATTGGTAACCTTTTTGTTATAAGAATTCACTAAACTCGTGACCATAGAATACTTATAGTCATTTCTTAACATATGGTGATATTGAATTGTTAAACCGTGGCTATTACTTATCTTTTGATTATAGGAAATAACTAAAAAGAGTGGCCGTAAAGTACTTATAGAAACGAAAACTTCATATTAACGGTGACTAATTCGTAACATATGGTTATGCTGAATTGTAAAAACCATGGCCATTGGTTACATTTTTGTAACATGAAATAACCAAGACCATGGCAATAAACTAGTTATAGTCACACAAATTTAATGGTAACTGTGGCCAATTTATTATGTATGGTTACGTTGATTTTTTATAACCATGGCTATTGGTTAACTTTTAATCACACAGAATAACTAAAATTGTGGCAATAAACAATTTATAGCCACACAAATTTTAAATTAACTGTGTCTAATTCTTAATATGTGGTTGCGGTAAAATGTAGAACCGTGACTATTGATTGCCTTTTGGTCACATAAAATAACTAAACGGTAGCCATAAACTACTTATAATGATGCAAATTTATATTTACCGTGACAAATTCATAATGTAGTTACCATGAATTGTTAAAACAATGGCAATAAACTACTTACAATCACAGTTTAAACTGAATATTGTGTGGCCATTGTAGCACTTGACCATGACTATAATAAACCTTTGGCAAGATTCTTAATAAGGTGCGACAAAATGATAAATATTTAATTTAATATAATAATAAATAATTTAATATAATAATAAATTGAGAGCATTTAAACAATTATATTTATAATCATACGAGTAATGTATAAGAGCACCAATGACAAGCTTGTACGAGTAATATATTAAACTTCTGCTTATCCTCATATGCTTCGGCTTCTATAACTCGTTCATAGTTGTATAACTCTTCTTTCTCTGCTTAAGTTTTTGTTTTTCATAATGTTGATGAGAAGTTGGTTGTGATATCTGCAACAAAGAATATTAACTATGGCTTAATCATCACATATAGTTACGCTTAATCTTTATAACCATGACTATTAGTTACCTTTTTTGGTCACACAATTAGTTCGTTATAACTGTGGCTATTCTTCGGATTTTAGTGACAATAAATTATTTTAATCGTGGTTTTAGCTATACTAATAGCTACACACATTTCATATTAAATGTGACCTAATCGTCATATATAGTTAGGCTTAATCTTTATAAGCATGACCATTGGCTACCTTTTGGTCATACAAGATAATAAAAACCATGGCTAAAAACACCCGAGACATTTGGCCACTTTTTACAGATTTTTGTGGCTATATATAGATTTGCTTTGGTCATGAGAAATTGACTTCATATGGCCATATGTTGGTCTACGGCCATGTTTTTAGTTGTTATTTTCCATGGGAAAAGCATTATGGCCATAAAGTACCATTTAGTCACGGTTTTATCAAAACGATGATAAATAGTTTTAACATGTTATGTAATGGTTACAGTTATTGAGTTAATTCATGGCTAACCAAATACTCAAATTTTGTTAATGACTTTCAACCACGGTTTTAAAACCCAAGCTTGATTAACATGAATTTTAAAACCGTGGCAATTGAGCATTTTTGTACTAGTGTTTTTGGATTTCCCTCCCCCAAACTCATGTGAAACAACATCTTATTTATGTATGAGTTATTTAGAACAAGGGTGTCAAAGGGCTATTATGATTAGAAAAATGGCCTATATCATTTCCTAGAATTTACAGCAAATTTAGACCAAATTGTGTCCCAAAAAATAGAATGACTAAATTTAGCAACAAAAAAAAACAAAGTGGGTTATAGAATGGTAAATAAACTAGTATTTATTGGGGCTATGAACACATTTAAGATAATATGACAACATACTTGACATGAAAAAATAAAGTTCTAAAATAAAAGACTTTTCCCAGACTTAAATAAATGAAAATAAAGAAGAGAGTTTGAAGCTAAATGGCCACGATTAAACCTACCCTACTCCAATGAAGTAGGTTGTGGTGTTGTTGTTTGTGCGATAACTTCTTGAGAAATTGTGGAATTTGATGGAGCACAATGGAACAAATGGGGGAACCATCCCCCCCCCCCCCCTAACATAAAGAATTCTCCACATCACCTCACTAACGGTAGAATATGATTTTATGAATCTTCCCGAGTCCTTAGATTGATCATCACGATCCTTTTTAAAAACAACTTGAAAATTTTATGCACGGCTTTGCTACAGGAATCCTGTAGTATCTACAACAATATGTTTCCTAAATATATTTAAAGCATGGGTTAGTGCCAATCTTGGCATTTTGTTGCACCTCTTCACTATTTTGAAGTGAAAAGGGGTTGCTCAAATGCTCAGGTGCTTCCTCAGAACTCCCTCTCTTGACTTGACACCAATATGTTAGCCTCACTCTCATCCTTACAAACATCCTTAGAATTTTCAATATAACTTGGTATAGGAAATTGGTTTTGCTCAATAATGATCTCTTTAACATAAGTTGTGATATTATCAATAGATGTTAATAGACTTTGTCTGTGATCATCGAATTATTTTCGAAAAGAGTTACATGCTTCAATTAGTTCTATAGATGGCGTAGGAGATAAAAAAGAAATGTTAAAACCATGCACTTGAAAACTCCAAGAAGAATCAACTTGTTCCTCCCATGATTGGTCAAAATTACTTGAATAAGTGTTAGTCCAATCTTGGTATGGATGTGGTTCTAATGTGAAAGCATAGTGATCTTGACTATTTAAAAACTAATAAAGATGTGCATCCCATGATTTAGTGTAACCATTGAAGTGTGAGCTAGTATCCCAGTTCCTCTCGCTCATGAAATAATGAGATTTGGGGTTCGAAGGAGAACTGCACGAGAAATAATTTCCACCAGAATAGCCATAGAAAACAGTTCCATACGACCCAAACGAATCCCTTATTGAGTCCATATTCACAGAAAGATAAAATGAAATACTTTTTACTTGTACACACATGGAGACGTATGACAATCAACAAATATGGTGGAAACATTAGCTTAACAAAACTCAGTCTCTCAAAACTACATATTTCCGTTCATACCCGGCAAGGGCACCAAAAACTTGATAATTGGAACCAAAAGAAAGTATAAAATATAGTTCCAATATCCTCTTTCAAGTAATAAAACTCTAAGAATCAAGTATCATATTCTACAGGGATACGTATCTTAAGTTACAAGATCTTGAGTTGAAAGACTAACTTCAGATAGCGAATTTGAAGACTTTGATTGTTGTAAGTTAACATTTGATGGATTTAACAGACAATAAATGGAAGCCAGGGTGTAAGACTTAAGATGAGATGTCAACATAAATCCAGCAGACTAATGTTGTCAAAATGACCAATCCTGGCAAAATGTCATAAGATTCAGTTAGCAACAACTATTTCACCATTTATTTTAAGAGTATTCCTCTCGGACTTCACCATTGCACTGATATTATAGCATTCAACTCATATCTCTATGTAGTATCCGGACCATTGAAAGTGACAGATGGTGTTCTCAAAATATACGGATAAACAAATATCTTTGTTAAAAAAACCACTCTTTCGAGTGGATTCCCATATCATTCAACTTGATGTGTTCTGAATGGCTAATCTCTAAGCTCATTCCACTTTAACACTTCAAAGTGATCAACCTGACGAGAATTAACAATTTAGAAAACATGGGTAACAATCTCTTTGTCAATAACTCTCTCAAGTCTACTTCCCATATCATCCAAATTGACGTGCAATCAATGGCTCGACTTAGAGACCATGACACCTAAACATTTTTTCAGTGATAAACTTGTCAAGAAGTGTCATTTATTTTATAAAACTTGTAATGAAACAATGAAACCTAGTTGTTGTATAAAAGGGTCTACATCCTTTTGGTTACAAACTCACCTTTTACGTTGCACACCCAAGCTAAGAAATTTAGCTACTCATAACGGAAAAGAATTGCAATAAATGTAAATGATAAAAAGTAAGGACATTAAATTAAATAGCGGAAAGTAAATTGCAAGAATTTAAAAGGCGGATGTAAAGAGCGGAATGTAAAGAGAGAAAAGTAAATGACGGAAATTAAAGAGCGTAAATAAAAGAGCTTGAATTAGAGAGCTTAAAAGAAAAGACAATTAAAAAGTAAACTCGCAAGAGAGAATTCAACTAAAAATTACTTGAATTATTTACTGGATAATTTATCTAGACAATGTCAACTCCCTAGATGGTGTGGTCTGTTGTGGTGTCCCAAAAAGACTAACCCAACCCCTCTATTTATATTTTATACTAGGTTAGAGATGAGGGTAAAAAGGTCATTTAACACCAAACATGGGGACTAAGTTTGCTAAAAAGTACACTTAATAACCTTAAGACCAAAAGTAGTTTTCAAAAGCTAATTTCCAGTTAATCTAATAAAGTTGGAAAAACAAAAGAGTAGTCCAAAGTCAACTCTAGTCATGTCACTAGCTTCTAGGCGTCTTTTATCCAAAATCCAGCTTCCAGTTCATGTCGTAACAATCCTGTAGCATTCAAACAAGGACTCCAATCAGCCCAAAAAATATCCATATCAACCTATAATAAAGTAAAAATAGGTAAATCATTTACTCTAGCTCTAGAAACAAAGAAGTGAAAAATAAGAAAATAAAATGACTCAATATTGGGATATAAAGTAAAAATAACCTATCTAACTAAAAACAAAAGAGTGTTTAAGCATTAAACTCTTTGTGCGTATCACACCCCGAAGCAACCAAAAGATAACAAAAAATGACTCATTTTGAGGAAAATGCAAGTCATAGCAATAAGTGCATATGTAAGCAAAATTGTTCTATCTGTCATGTCATCCATAGCCTTTCATAAATCATAAGTAAACACATGTTGTTAGTCCCATATTACAACAGATCTGATATAGAATCGCTCAAGTCATCCTTTATTGATATATTGAATATGAGAACACTTACAGAAACCACACACTTACACCTTAATAGACTCTCACAGACAACTCACTTTTTTTAAGCTAGGAGCTCATAACAAACTATTTATACTACAAGAGAAAAGCTAAAGCTACATGTATATAAATCACAACCCAATTACATTAAGATACATCATCAAAAACTCTATTCAGAAGTTCCTCAGAACTTCTGAACTGTCTTCATAACTTCTGAACTTTCACTTTAGAACTTCTTCAGAAGTTGGTCTTCAGGATTCACAACTTCTCTTCAGAAGTTATCTTCAGAACTTTTATGTCTTCAGAAGTTATCTTCAGAACTTCAAAACTTCTATTCTGAACTTCAGACTTCTGAACTGTGACCTTTGAAGTCTAAATATCTGAACAATGACTTTACAAAACATTTCAAACATAGGATCCAAATTCATAGGATTCTTTGGATCCTAACACATGTCTATGTTAACCACTTGTATTAACCATATGCTATCCCCACATTTCATTTGTTAGGTAAAAAACGTTCATATTCAAGAATCAATAGGACTTTTTCAACACTAGTTCTCATTTGGCACGTTTTTTTCTCACCAAGCCTTTTCTTTCATTTTTGCTTCAACAATGGAAAATTTTCAGCTTTTGACATTTTTTTCTCTTTTGTTGACAACATGCACTTTGTCCCTATGAGACATTTTTAGCGCTTTTGATAAACCCAAAACAAGGCATCTAGTTAGAGGTTTGCTCTTTTGTGTTGCTCTTTTGGCCTTTTTAGATATCCCTCCCCTAAAATCATGTGGAACAACGTCTTGTTTATGGATGAGTTATTCAAAACAACGGTGTCAAAGGGCTATTATGAAAAGAACAAATGGCCTATATCATTTCCTAGAATATAAAGCAAATTTAGACCAAATTGTGTCTCAAAAAAAGAGTGTCTAGTTCTAAAAAAAAGTGGGTTATAGGATGGTAAAAACTAGTAATTTATTAGGGCTATGAACATATTTAAGATAATATGAACAACTTACTTGACTTGCAAAAATGAAGTTCTAAAATAAAAGACTTTTCCCAGACTCAATAAATGAAAAAAGAAGAAGAAAGTTTGGAGCTAAATGGCCACGACTAAACCTACTTTACTGCAAAGGAGTAGGTTGTGGTGTTGTTGTTTATGTGAAAACTTCTTTAGGAATGGTGGAATTTGATGGATCACATCAGTATGCTCCTTAGGACAGATCGTCCTCACCAACAAAACTCGGTGTTCCTTTTTCCACTTGTGCTTATAGACTTTCCTTATCACTTGTTTCACTGGTTGATCACAACATAATATTTTTGTTAGATATAAATATATTGTATCCGTGTATTGAAGACGAGAAAGTCAAAACTTGAAGTCAACATAGTGGGTCAACAAAGTCAACATTATGCGTAATTGTATTTTTCTCTTTGTATAGAGTAGGGGTATAAATACCCATTGTCAATGTACTTTGACTTTAACTTTAACTTTCATTGTCATATTCATTTTGAGATATTGTAGAGAGAGAAATATTCAATACATTTTACAATTTGACGATTCATTGATTGTGTTCTTGATATTATGGATTAGATTCATCGTTATCTAATATATCTGGAGTTAACAATTGGTATCAGAGTATGAATCATCTGATTTGAAGAAGAAGATTTGAAGAAATTTGATATTTTTGGAGTTTTTCAAGAAACTGCGATTTTGATTCAATTTGGGAGATTTTATGGATGGATTGATGCAAATTTAGGTGTTTTCGATTCGTTTTTGATAGGAGATTGATTTGTGATATAATCAATTTTGGAATTAGATCAGATTAGATTAGGTTTTAGGATCAAAATCAAAATCATGGTTTTTGGTTTTGAAGAAAAAGTTACTTTCTGGATCAGAATTCATGGAATTAGGTCGATTTTGGTTTAGAACCAAGAAGTAAACTTGTTTCTGGTAGTGGTGCGAACAACATATCAAAATTTCAGCTTAATCGGATAAGTTTTGGGTTCAAAATCGAAGATTTTTGGGTTTTTGTTCGAAAAAGCTCGAAATTACTGTTCATGTTCTTAGCCTTCGGATAGGCTATCTTCATAGCCTTCGGATAGGCAAGATTCATAGCCTTCGAACAAGTATCATCCGAGCCCTCGCATAACACTTCGAGTGAACAGTAACCTTCAGACAAAACTTATCCGAAGGTATCCGAGCCTCGCATAGTGTCATCCGAAGTTACCGAGCCTCACATAGTGTCATCTGAAGCTACCTGAGCCTCACATAGTGTCATCTGAGCCTACCCGAGCCTCGCACAAAGCTATTCGAGCTTCGCATAGTAACCTTCGCATAAGACTTATTCGAGCCTCGCACGAAGCCTGATCCAAAGCTTTGTATATCAAATTTTCATCCGAGCTTCGTACGAACCCTCGAATACTAAGATTTTACGAAAAAAAATATCTTTAAATGGTTGCACAAACCCTCAGAAATTTCCATTTTTGCCCTTTGAAAATTTGACTTTTTGGGTAATATTTCAGATTTTATCTTTAAAAATAAATTTCAAATTTTGAAATTTTTTTCTCGGGGTTTGGCTTTATGGTTGACTTTTTCCTAGAGTTGACTTTGACTATTCAAGTCTAGTTTTCCGCAATTACTTGATTATCAAAGTTTTTCAAATCTTCTGCAAATCATTTGATTAACGATCATTTGTATCTAATAACGATGTCTACTACTGATTTGCATTCTCAGGTATCATCTCTCCAAGAACAGAATGCAAACCAAAATAAAGAGATCTATAAGCTCAAAGTCGACTGCATTGATCGTATGGAGCTGATTAAGGATTTGAGAAATGATTGCACAAACATGAAGGCGTTACAAGCTCAACTAGAGGAATTCTATGAAGATCCAACTTGTAACAGATATCACGATTATAATCTAAATAGGAACATTGAGATGGTAAAGAAAAATGCTAATCTTTAGATAAGGATTACTAATTTAGAGCATGATAAATGGATTTATTCTAAGTATGGGATTGTGTATAAATCTGATTTAGAAGAGAAGTTTGAGAAAGAGAAAAAGATTCTAACAAATGAAAATATCAAATTGGTGACTAAAAGGAGAAGTCTTGAAAGCAAATCAAATCTAAACAAGTGTATGGTTTTGAACAAGTCATTCAATCTGAAAGAGAAAAGTTTGAGATAGAAAAGAAAGAGTCGACTACACAAACTATAGAGCTAAATAAAAGGATTTCTGAACTTCAGAAATTATCGGCAGTTGAACAAAAGACTGTTGTTTCTAGTCAAAAGACTACTACTGAGCTTCACAAAAAGGTTTCTAATCTACAGAAAGATTCAATAGATGAAAAAACGGCTGATTACGATCAAAATAATATTACTGAGCTAAAGTAGAAAATAACTTAGCTTCAGAAATTGGTAGAAGAAGAGAGAAAGAATTTTGCTTCTGACAAAAAGACTCTTATGAAGAACAATGCTCTTATTGTCAAAGATTTTATCAGATAAAAAGAAGTGACTGGAAGTATCTATAGAAAATGAGGAGAGTAACTTCGATGCTGAAAGATAAATTCTTGAATCAAAGGTTACTCCTTTTTCACAGAAGATTTCCTGAGTTTGAAAAGAAATTGACAGATGACAAGACAAGTTTGAAAGTTGATAAAAGAACTGAATCTAATATAGAAAAGGAGACTAAGACAGAAAAGGATTTCAGGGAAAAAAAGTGTTTGAGATGAAGATAGAAGTTCTTCCTAGTCAATTAACTGAAATACAGACTGATATGGAGAAGGATCAGTTTCTGAAATATGAAATGCAAATGCGATTTGATTTTATCTCTGAAGAAAGAGATGCTTTGAAAACAAAACTGAAAGAACTTGAATTATCCGACAAAGTTAGTGAGAATTCAAAGACTGGTTCAAGTTCAAGTCATACAAAAGTTTCTTCAAAACCATCTGTCAAATCACCAAATTAGATTCGGCCTTCAAATCGTTTCTATAATTCTTCTGTTGATGGTTAATATATTAACAATTCTACGCAGGAGAAGATGATTTGGAAAAGAGATCAACTGCAGTTATGTACAATATATAACAAAAGAACCGATTCAAAGCATTATGCTTACTCTTCCAATCAGTTAATCAATTTCAATGAATAGAACATGAGCTGGTGAACTTATGAACTAGATGATTTTGTACATCGAAGGTATGTAAACAGATGGTATGGTACGTATTCTATTTTTAATTCCACGGTGATAAGATCTGTAACTAGAACATCTACTAGAAATAGATGGTTTAGATCTTACAGTATACCTCAGACTGAAGCTAACATGCAAGGACCCCATTAAAGTTTGGGTACTAAAATCTGCTTAATCTTTTTTTGCAGGTTGTCATGTGTCGTGATGAAATCCGACTATTCAAACACATGATCAGACTTGTTAATGGTTTGAGGGGGCTATCTTTGAGGGGAAAATCTTGTGTATCATATTCTATAAAATGTTGAATTTCAACAATCCACGGTAAATCAATCTGAGAAACTCACTCGTGTGTGTTTCTTATCCGGTTTTTTTAAATCAATATTCTTGATTTACCGTATGTTCATATTTCTTGACTTAGTTATTTTCATGTCTCATATATCCGATGGAAATACACTCGTTTGAAATTCATCACCAAATTTCATAAGTACCAAATACATGATTTGATTCTTATTCGAAATAATAATTGTTAATTGTGAATTGTTCATATCAATTAAATTCTAATCATTGTTTTTCGAAACACTGTGCTTACTGAGTCTTTTTGTTTAGCGTTTGTCTTTGTTCATTGATATTCCTAAACATATACTTCCATTTTAGTTTATAAGCACATTAGTTTAGAACATGTGTTTCATTTAGGTTCTGAATACTTCAGTTCAGAACTTGTACTTCATATGTTTGACTTCTGAACAATTTCATTTAGAACTCGGAGTTAAATATTTTTGCTCCTGATAACATTCACATTTCATCATAGAATATATTTTTGCATGTGTGATATGAATCTTTAGAAGTTTTTATGGTCAATCCAGAATCGGAAGGACCTACCCAAGAAACATACCCAAGGCTAGTCATTGGAAAGGGGTCTAGATGCTAGTTGAGTTTCTTGATCATTGGGATGATCTTGAAAGGGGTGTGTTGAGATAAAATGGAAATGAGAGGGAATTTGAAAAGGTAGAGCCTCAAGCTGAAAAAATTATTTATGGATTTACAATCATTATCAAATGTGATTGAATACGAGACTGAAATGCGGGAGATTTAGTTGAAAATCTTTTGCGAGATGAGTGCTAGTCAGCTAAAAGAATATGGTGAGTGTGAGAAAGGATCAACAGAATAAAAAGATCCTCACTAACCGAGTCAGTAAACTGGGTTGCCACACAATCTATTCATTCTTATTTATTGGGAGATGAATATTGGAAAAGACATGGACCCGGTGTCAACTACTCATGTCACCCCACTTAGCCACTCATGTATCTCACAAAAGATATTTGTTTCATATATCACCGAGAATTAGCATATCTGCTATCTTTTCTTCACTCGAAAGTTGAAAAATTGAAAAAGGAAGACATACATTTGGTCTTCGAACATCATATTCAATGCACATTGAATTTGTGAAATGTATTTTCACATTTTGAGCCTTAAAATTAGCAAAAAATGCTTAATTCTATCTACACATTGCACGAGTCTTCATGATTCCAAAGCATATCTCTGTGGTATTGCCAGAACAGTTTGAGAAGTTAGTTTTATAACTTTACTTCAGTGATAATTGGAAGTCCTGTTAGAGATTCATCATTGCCAACTCTGAAAATAGGCCACTCAATTGAATTTAATTTCGATTGTAGTGTTATTAGTTTCTAAATGTGCTTCTATGTTAGCCGATTACCCATTTGTTCTACCAAGCAGTTTGTTCAGAAGAAATCAATTTTTGAGGGGGTGCTAACAGTTGTATTCTTATACAGCTATTATGATTTACTCTTTGATCGTTCATGATGTTCAGGATTCTCCAATCATCATGAGGGGATAAATTATATATCAAAGACATGCAAACATATGAAGTCACATGCAAAGAACTGATCACAAGGTCACTTGAGAAAATATATTCAATGATTTAATGTTGATGTTAAGAGGGAGCTGTCAGATATTCAAAGATTTAATACTGATATTGAGGGGGAGTAATTTGTAACACCTCAATGTCCAAAGCAATGGACTGTCCCAATAACTTCAAATCCAACTTAAAACCATGGTGAAAGTTATTGGTAGCCCACTACTTGAGGCTTATAAGGAGCTTCCAAATCTCCTTTTCTACCAATGCGGGATGAGTTGTTACAAACTCCCCCACTTAAACTCCTGACGTCCTCGTCAGGTCTGCCCAAAATCTTTTCTCCTTGTCATTGGCGATGTGGGATTCGCCTAAGATGTTACAAACACCCCCTCTCGAGGACTCATCATACCCGATGAGGTTTGCCCCACCATCCCGATGGTACAAGGATCGGCTCTCATACCATTTGTAACACCTCAAAGTCCAAAGCAATGGACTGGCCCAATAACTTCAAATCCAACTTAAAACCATGGTGGAAGTTATTGGTAGCCCACTACTTGAGGCTTTTAAGGAGCTTCCAAATATCCTTTTCTACCAATGTGGGATGAGTTGTTACATAATCAGAGCTAACAAAGTTTACAAATGTTCATATGTGTAGGGGGTAAAAGAATTCAAATTCATTCGTTGATGAAGAGTTGATTGTTTAATTGGTATAATCTGTTGAATCAGTTAATGGAGAAGAAAGGTTGAATCTAAGATTAAAAAGCCGTTAGATTTAAAGATTGTAGATGTGATGAAGATTATGGAGCTTAACTGGTGAAATTTCTTGATGACATTTATGTTTTCGATGTTTGAAGATTGATTATTTCATGATATATAGGTGACAAGCTTAGTACACATAGTGTCAAAGCTTCAAGCCTTACTGTGTAAAGATTGATTGTTGACTGATAAAGTTTTCGGATGAAAAGTCTTCCGAAGATTCTCAATGTTTGTTCAAGCTGAAGGATTTTGATCTGAAGATATTGATTTGTATAAAGGGGAGCTTGTTTTTCTTCAGATGCAATATGCTTGAATACAAAGTAGAAGATTGTTTCTCGGTTGAAGATTATTTGTTGACAAAGTTTGACCGTCTACAAAGAAAGAAGGAGATTATAAGAGTTGTTTTGCCGAATTGTTAGATATAAATATATTTTATCCGAGATTACAATATTGAAGACGAGAAAGTCAAAGCTTTAAGTCAACAAAGTCAACATAGTGGGTCAACAAATTCAACATTATGCTTAATTGTATTTTTCTCTTTGTATAGAGTAGGGGTATAAATACCCTTTGTCAATGTACTTTGACTTTAACCTCCTTGTCATATTCATTTTAAGATATTGTAGAGAGTGAAATATTCAATACATTTGACAATTTGATGATTCATTGATTGTGTTCTTGATATTATGGATTAGATTCATCGTTATCTGATATATCTGGAGTTAACAATTTCAATGGCATAAATGGGGGACCAATTCCTTCGATAAAGAGTTTTCCACATCACCTCACCAGAAGTAGAATATGATTTTATGACTCTTCCCGAGTCCTTGGATTGATCATCACGACCCTTTTTAAAGACAACTTGAAAATTTTTTCCACGACTTTGCTGCAGGAATGCTAAAGTATCTGCAACAATATGTTTTTTTTTGCATAGATTCAAAGCATGGGCTAGTGACAATCTTGGCATTTTGTTGCACCTCCTCACTATTTTGAAGTGAAGAGAGGTTGCTCAAATGCTCAGGTGCTTCCTTGAAAATCCCTATCTCTTGACTCTCACCAAAGTGTTAGCCTCACTCTCATCCTTACCAAAACCCTTAGAATTTTCAATATCAGATGGTATAGGAATTTTGTTTTGCTCACTAATGATCTCTTTAACATAAGTTTTGATGTTATCAACAAATGTTTATAGACTTTGTCTGTGATCATCGAGAAACATTTCAAAAAGTTACAGACTTTAGTTAGTTCTAAAGATGGTATATGGGGTAAAAATTAATTGTTAAAATCATACCCTTGAAAACTCCAAGAAGAATCAACTTGTTCCTCCCAAGACTAGTCAAAATTACTTGAATAGGTGTTACTTCAGTCTTGCTAGGAGGGGGTTGTGATGTGAAAGTGTCTTGATCTTGACTGTTTAGAGTATCTTCAATGCTTATTTGAAGAAAGACTTGAAAAATACTTGAAAAAAGGTTGATCCATTGGAGAAATTAGTTGAAGAAGACTTGAAGATCATCGTTTCTTCAAAGACTTGAGATTCTTCAAGTCTTTGAAGAAATGGTTGTGAGAGACAAAAAGCATTATGGTCGGACCAATACCATTTTTATATATTCTTTATTATCATCAAGTCATTAACCTTATTTGAGCATTGGAGATGCTCTTAGTCGAGAATTTATATAGAGAGTGTCACTTCTGTAGATGGTGTGGTGTCGTGTCTCAAAAAGACTAACCCAACCCTTTTATTTATACTAGGATATAGGTGAGGGTAAAAAGGTCATTTAACACCAAACTTGGGACTAAGTTTGCCAAAAGGTACACTTAATAACTGTTGATCCAAACTCCTTTTAGTAATTTGAATATGATTTCTCTAATACTTAGTGAAAATCCAAATTTCAGCTACTATTCAGATTAAGTGGTAGCATATACTGATTGCACTCAGTGATCACCGAAAGTCAGGAACACTATCTGAACTTAGAAGATCTGAAGAACAACACTCACACCAATGACCATTCAATGGTAGTCGAAGACCTATATGAAGAAAGAGATGGACAACTCATGATCTGAAGCGGTTCAGTGATAGCGACGTTCATCTGATAGAAGTGTGATATTTTGCGTATGCCTCAGTGATACATGAAGGATTCATTCTTGAAGCCTCAATATCAGTGATCAAATGAAGCCTACTCAGCAATATCAAAGTTGATCTTATCCTCGATGCACACATGTCAAAACCCATGCCTTGTCAGAAAGTACCTATGGAGTAACTTGAGAGTCTTCTACGTGTTTACTAACTCTGATTAAGTCGTTGTTCATTCGCCAAAAAGCTTAGTTGCTTTATGAACAAAGGACAAGTTTCCTATAGGAACTTGACACGTGGCATGTACCCTCTGACTTGCATTAAATGCACTGGGTATAAATAGATGAAGACCCACATCTTCATCTTCATGCATGCTCATCTCTCGTTTAACCTCTCATCTTATTTCTATCTCATATCTTGTGCATCCAAAGTACTTAGTGACTGTAAGGTTGTAATAGAGTAGGTTTAATACTTGTTCTTATTTCGCTTATAACCTGTAAATTTGTTTATCCCAATAAACTTATTTGAAAACCTTAAAAATATGTGTTTTATATTCATCCCCCGCCCCCCCCCCCCTACAAATTGGTTCTATACCTTTACTATCTTGTAAACTCCTTTGGGACCAACAAGTGGTATCAGAGCAACGTTTATTAATTACTCTCTTTAAGTTAATATCTTGTTGTTTTAAAATGGCTAATACTACAACAACAATATCTTGTTGTTTTAAAATGGCTAATACTACAACAACAATATCTTGTTGTTTTAAAATGGCTAATACTAATACAATCTACATTGACAATGGATCTCTTGCAAAACCTCCTAGATTTAGTAAAGATAACTTCCTTGTTTGGAAGGAAAGAATGACTCTATTTCTAGAATGGTCAGAACCTAAGATCCCCTACTATGTAGAAAATGGACCATTCGTTCCTACACTTCTCCTGTTATTCATGCAACTACGACTACTCCTGTTATTCCTGAAAGACGTATTCCCAAATCTCGACATCAATGGAGTGAGGAAGACAAGAAAGAACTAGCTATTGATTCAAAAGCTAGGTCTATTATTGCAATGTATTTACCAGATAATGTGTATCACTCAGTCATGAAAATGAGAACTTCTAAATCCATGTGGGATACTCTCTGTATTCAACATGAAGGAACTAGTGAAGTTCAGACAACTCGAAAAATCAATCTGGTGAGACAGTATGAAAGTTTCATGTGCAATAAAAATGAAACACTTTCTCAAATTCACCAAAGATTCAACTGTCTGATCATAGATCTGAAAATTAGCAGTCGGTCGATAATATTCTAACTCAAAAGTACTGACAAAGTTCATGGAATCTCTTCTTGAATAGTGGGACACATTTACTACATGTCTTAAATTGTCAAAGAACACTGAAACTCTTTCTTTAAGTGCTTTGTACGGGATATTGCTCAATCATGAGCAACCTCAAGTTTTATAGAAAAATCCTTTAAAAGACACTAAATCTGCCAAAAGTTCTTCCTTGGCTTTAGTGACTTCAGAGACTGATCCCTCGAGAACAGTTTCCTCTTCTATTACCTCAATCACTGAGTTAGATAACTCTAACTCTGAGGACTTCACTGACGCTAATATTTCAGAATTTGATGATTCTCTGGCCCTTTTAACAAACACTTTTAGAAGGTTTTCCAGAAAGAACAACTTCAGAACAAATCTTGCTATCACTGACTTTGACAAGTCAAAGATATCTTCTACTGATAAAGCTTCTGCCATATGTTATAACTGTCAGCGCAAAGGTCACTTTGCCAGTGAGTGCAGATCCAAGAAAGTCACTGTTAAAACCAGAGATGACAAATATCTCAAACTATAAGACAAG
Organism: Silybum marianum; assembly: GCA_036898165.1. NCBI lineage: Eukaryota > Viridiplantae > Streptophyta > Magnoliopsida > Asterales > Asteraceae > Silybum > Silybum marianum. Next base: position 18,009,249 of record CM072541.1, read on the forward strand.
TATCTGAAGATGAAGAAGTCCCAACGAAAAGGCAAAGGTCTTGTCGCTGAAGAAGTTGATTGGGCTGACATCACTAACGAATCAGAGTCAGATGAAGAAGACATAGCTCTATTATGTCTTATGGCTAGAATTAAAGAGGCTGAAGAGGTCGCTGAATCTTCTTCACCTAAAACTCCTTCACCATCTCAGGTATTAATTCTAGAAAATTCTTTAATCCCTGAATTTTATAGCTTGTCAATGGTCTTTGCAATGCAATAAATGGTAAAACTAAAGTTGAACAAACCAATTCGGACTTAACTGAACAACTTAAGAATTGCCTTCTGAAAATTAAAGAACTAACTAAAATTGAAGAAGACTTTAAGACCAAATCTTTGTAAACCAAACAATAAGCGTTGAGAAACAACAAGCTATCACTAAGCACGAAAAGGCCATCGCTGATCTCAAAGATGAAAAAGCCACCATTGAAGGATGGTGCCAAGCCTCAGTAAAGGCTAATGAGATTATCAATGCTCAGATCCCTAAAAGGTCAAAAGTGGTCTAGAATATTCTTCTGACCAAGAAGAAACTATCAAGGATCGTTCCATGCTCAAATTTGGAACGTTTGTATCTTCAATCCCTAGCCCTTCCAATCAGTGTTCCACAACATCTGAATCAAGACCTTCTGAACCCATTCCTAAGGACTCAGGGAAAGTGATTAAAGACAAGTTCCTTAATCATGTTCCTAAGATCAAGAGTTTTTCTAAACTGAAGAAGAACCCTTCTACTCCTTCAATGACTCATCCCTCGACTTCAGGGAAGAAGATTTCTGGATATGTCCATTGATCAACTCCCAGGATCAAGATTGAGAAACTAGTGGTTCCTCCTAAGTCTATGGAGAAAGGAATTCTTGGTCCTGGTCTTGAAAATATTAAGCCCTCTATGTTGCATGCTTCTAGTTCTAAACCTTCTTTCAGGTATTGAAAGTGCTATCATTGTAGGGAAACCACCCACATTGCCAGCAAGTGCCCCAATGCCACTAAAGCTGAGAAAATATCTCACGAAAAGAAAGTAGCTAAATCTGAGAAATCAGTGAAAGTGAAAAACACTAAAGTTGGTAACACAACTAAAGTGAAAAAGCCCACTGAAGAAAAATCTTCAGAGAACGAGAAAACTGTCACCCCTATCATTTCCACTGACAATTCAGGACCCATAGTGCTATGGGTACCTATGAAAAATTAATTTCCATATCTTATGCAGAATGCTAAAGGTATTTGGTATCTCGATAGCGGATGCTCAAGGCATATGACTGGAACAAAAACCTGCTCGCTGAGTATAAGGAAGAGAAAGGTCCCTCAGTGACCTTTGGTGGAAATGGCAAAAAAGATACACCAAAGGTTATGGTGTTCTGACCAACAGAGCAACTTCTTTCAATCGTGTTGCTTATGTTGAAGAGATAAAGCATAATATATTTAGAATTAGTCAACTCTGTGATAAAGACTTCAAAGTTTTATTCACAAAGACAAAATGTGTTGTCACTGACAAAAATGATAAACTTGCTCTCAAAGGCAAGACATCTAAAAACGTCTATCTCATAAATATGGATAGTACTCATTCAGATAATGTTTGCTTTCTATCTAAAGCCTCCCCTGATGTAAATTGGCTTTGGGATAAAAGACTATCCCACCTAAACTTCAAGATGATAAATGATTTATATAGAAAAGAACTTGTAAATGGTCTCCCTAAACATTCTTTTGCAAAGAAATCTCTTTGCTCAGCATGTGAAAAAAGAAAAGTACAAGGCAAGCTTCAGATCTAAAAAAGTCTCATCTCTGACCACATCCCTTCACTTACTCCATGTGGATCTCTTTGGACCTGTCAATATCCAATCCATATCCGAAAATAGTACACTCTTGTCATAGTAGATGAGTATTCCAGGTATACCTGGGTATTCTTTCTAAGATCCAAGAGTGCCACCCCTGAAGAAATCATTTCCTTCATCAAGAAGATGGAAGTCTTGAACAATCTCATTATTCGTTCCATGAGAAGTGATCATGGCACTGAATTCAAAAACAGTACCCTGATTAATTTCTTTGAAGACAAAGAAATCTCTCATAACTTCTCTTTAGTAAGGACTCCTCAGCAAAATGGTGTTGTTGAAAGAAGAAATCGAACAATCATTGAAGCCGCTAGCTCAATGATCAGCGAATCAAATCTACCAACTCAATTCTGGGCTGAAGTAGTTAACACTACATGTTTCACTCAGAATCGATCCCTGATAGTTAAAAGATTCAAGAAAATAGCCTATGAACTTTTTCATGGAAGAAAACCATCTGTGAGTTTTCTAGACATTTTCGGATGTAAATATTACATTTTGAATGACAGAGATCATCTTGGAAAGTTCGATCCAAAGGCTGATTATGGTATATTTCTTGGGTACTCCTCTGTATCCAAGGCATTGAGAGTCTTCAACAAAACAAGACAACATGTAGAAGAAACCATCAACGAAAACTTTGATGAATCACGTTCAACAAACTCTATTCCTATCTCTGCAAACGACGAAGAATTAAACAGTTGGATGAAATCTCACTATAGGAAACCTGAATCGTATTTCAGTACCCCTCGTGTCACTAAAACGAATGATGATGATGATGGACCTTATCTGATTCCCACTTCGATTAATAGTGACAATACTCCCTCCTAAAGAAAAAGTGTTACTCCTCTAAATCATATTCCTCCTTCTGAACCTTCTAACAATGATTCATCAATGAATGATCAAGTATCAAACTCAACTCCAGAGAATGATAACCCCTCCGGATCTCAACCAAGGATGATAAGAAATGCTGAAGAAAACATTGTTGAAGCATCTTGTAACATTTGGAATTTTAGTCATGAATTAAGAAACCTTGCATCCTAATATTATGGTCTTTAATATTTAGACGAAGTGTTTCATTGGTATAATATTGGTTGACATTGAAAACGGAGGAAAACGAACGAACAAACGAAGCAAAACCACCCTCGGAACACCTCGACTAGAGTGTCGGCTAGACTACCATGGCAGCATCGCCAGGGCACACTAGCATGAAGTTTTGAAATCAGATGTGAATTTGAGTTACTGTACATAGCGGGCTAGAGTGTCGGCTAGACTGCCATGGCACTATAGCATGGCAGTATCTCCCGTTTTGGTCCAGAGGCACAATAAGGTGCGATTTTCAGCTTCCTTTCCTCATTTTACCAGATACCATTTTATCAGTTGTTGGAGAACAAGCCAGAGGCGATTTTTAGGGTTTCACCTTCTTCACCAACCCTCTTCCAAGCATTTAATACAGCATTAAAGAGGAGAGATCAAGTTGGACATTGGGAGTTAAAGCTTCAAGTGATAGCATTCTTGGTTCCTTTCAGATTTCTTGATCACCTCCATCCTCGTAGGAGCTTTTCTAGGGTTCTCCTAACTCTAGCCTTGTGAGTTCAAATCTAAACTTATAAATTTAAATACTTGTTGTAAATGTAGTATTTTACTGATTCTTAAGCTTATTTTCAAGTAATTGTGTATTTGGGTAAATTTGGAGGTTTTAGGTCAAAATGAGGTTTTGGAGTATTTTGTTGTAGATGATGGGATGAGCATCTTTAATGGCTTAAAATACTTGGAAATGTTATAAAATGAAATAATCCTTGGTTTTGAAACTCAAAATGGTTTGACCTAGTTTTTGGTAAAACTTGGATTTGAAAGGAAATGGTTTATTGAAAGGGTTTTCAAGGTTGGAAAACTAGCGATACTTCTCGTTGATGTATTCGGTCGTATGACTAGTATGTAATGGATCCATAGGCATATAGTCGGTTTAAAACGGGATTGTTGTCCCTTTTTGGTAGCATAGAAGTCATCGGGGGCCTCTTACCGTTGGGTATAATGCCGGATCATTACCGGATGCCATTGACTCTATGCATGCGCAATTTGGGGTCATCAGGGGGCCGTGTACTAAGGTGCATAATCGGTTATAGACCGGTTGCTAGTGACCATTGCGCGGGCTTTCGTAAGAAGTCATCGGGGGCCGTGTACTAAGGTGCATAATTGGTCATTGACCGGTTGCCTTTGGCTCTTACAGTTAGCTCAAACATCATGTAGTGACCTACTTCTGGTATCCGTCACTAAGGATGGGACACCGGGTCTCCCCCGGTTGTTTTTAAAAGATCCTTGCTCATCAAGAGTAAGTTATTTCAAGTGAAGTTGAATGGGATAAACGCACTGTATCTTATCTTTTAAATGTTTTAACTGCCTTGTCCATTTAACTGTTTGTTCTCACTAGGCGTAAGCCTAACACTTGATTTTAAATGTGGTTTAGCAGGTAAACAGGGTGACGGGGCTCTTTAGAGAAGAGCGGGTTGATGTGTCGAGAGAGAGGACACTTTTTGAAGATATGCTCATAGAGCACATACATAGTTGGAGCAATAGTATATTCTTTTGAGGATATTAGTAACACCCAATTGTAATCTATAGTCTAAATAGCATAGATTATTAGGTTGTTATTTTAATATCCATGTTTAGATGTAAACTCACAAACTCTATCCCCACTTATTGGGTGATTTTTATATTATTCCGCATTTTATTTTGGTTCAAGTTTACTCTAAATTTTAGGTGTTACACATCTTCCTTTACCCCTGAACAAGTCGCTGAATCTCCTGCTGACCAAACTCCTCAATTACCAGCTTAGCGATGAACTCGAGATCATCCCATAGATCAGATAATTGGTGATCCAGGTACACGTATTAAAACCTGATGGGGTATGGGTAATATCCCATAAATTACGTTTCTCTAGCCGAACCTAAAAAGATCAATGAAGCTATCACTGATCCAAGTTGGGTCAATGCTATGCAAGAAGAACTGACTGAGTTTCAGAGAAACAAAGTTTGGAATCTTGTCCCTCATTCATCTGGTAAAACTGTTATTGGCACCAAATAGGTGTTCCGTAATAAGTTAGATGAAAATGGCACTGTAACCCGAAACAAGGCAAGACTTATTGCTCAGGGATATAGACAGAAAAAATGTATCGATTATGAAGAAACCTTTGCTCCTGTTGTCAGGCTAGAAGCAATTAGACAATTCCTAGCCTATGTTGCCCGTAAAGACTTTAGAGTCTTTCAATTGGATGTTAAGAGTGCCTTCCTGAATGGCAAGCTGAACGAGGAAGTTTATGTTGAACAACCACCTAGCTGCTCTGATCCTAAGCATCCAGGTTATATCTATAAACTGGAAAAGGCTCTCTATGGGTTAAAACAAGCTCCCCGAGCTTGATATGATACCTTGTCCAAATATCTCTTAAAATAGAACTTTGTGCGTGGAAAGATTGATCAAACCCTATTTTTGAGGAACCACAAGGGTCATACCATTCTTGCTCAGGTATATGTCGATGACATCATATTTGGTTCCACTAAATCTATGCTTTGTACTCATTTTGCTAAAAGAATGAATAAGAAATATAAAATGAGTATGATGGGTGAACTAACATATTATCTTGGTCTTCAGATAAAGCAATCTGATTAAGGCATCTTCATATGTTAAAGATATGCTGAAGAAATTTGATCTCACTCAAAGTTCTTCAATAAAAACTCCTATGGCACCTCCTATGGCACCTCCTTTGACATTGTACAAGGACCCTGATGGGAAACCTATCAATGCCACTGCCTATGTAGGAATGATTGGCTCAATGCTCTATCTTACAGCGAGTCGACCAGATATCATGTACCCTACCTTTTTATGTGCTAGATATCAATCTGAACCCAAGGAATCCCATCTGATCGGTGTAAAGAGAATCTTTAGATTTCTGAAGGGAACTCTTAATCTTGGTCTTTGGTATCTCAAAGACTCAGGGTTCGATCTAATTTTTTACTAGAGTTTCATAGATATAATTGTTGGGAGTTGTTCTTGGTATATCTTAAGTTGTTTATGAACTAGATGAAGTTTCTCATATGGCGGATGCTTTCAGATCTGGATTTTCTTCAAAGGGAGCTTTTTGGGGTAAAACTAGATTTAGCTTAAATCAAGGAAGGTGAGTTCAAGTTGCTTTGTGAAAACGGTGTACATGCCAAAAATGTCCATTTTGATGTATTAACATGTTTTACTTGTTATTTGTCAAATATGCGAATTATTTGGTATAAATGGTTTTATAAATCTTGAAAAATACTTATATTTGGGTTCTTGACGTTTTGATAAATAAAACATATTTATGAGAATTTTTGATGTTTTATTTTATAAATGAGGATTACTTGGTGTCATATGCATTTTGAGAGTATTGGATTTATAGACCATTGGAAATTACATGTGATGGCATTATGAGACATTTTGGAAATATATGAATATGATTTCAATTGGAAAATGGTTTGTCTCAACCAACGATGTTTATTTTGTGTAAACACTTAAGTGTTGAGCGATCGTGCGTTAACCCAGTTTTCACAAAAACTATTCTTGAGTATAATTGTCCGAATTAAACTGATATACATCGAGTTTTGGGGTTATATGCAATTGTGGCATAAGGATATATTATTTTACATGCTTTAAGTGTGTTGGTCATTTATTTTGGAGTCATGTAAATTAGATTGTGTTGCTTGGATCCATAGGCATATAAGTCAATTTTGAGATGTTGGTTGGGAATAGTTATTTTCGTATTGTAGTTAGACACATAGATTATAGCACCGAAGGACTCAAACTATAGACCGTGGGTGGTTGATCTCGATGACCGTGTATCCCGTGATATGTTAGACCCTAAAATTATAGCACCGGAGGACTCGAACTATAGACCGTGGGTGGTTGATCTCGATGACTGTGTGTCCCGTGGTACGTTGCTTCTAACTAGAGAACGAGTCTTACGTATTGGAGGACTCGAACTATAGAACGTGGGTGGTTAGTCTTGATGAGCAATATACTTTGATAGAAGTTTGATAACGTCGAAACATGACTTACTTTGTTCTCGCCATTGTCAATGGAAACGGGTCTCCCCCGTCACTGAAAGTTGTTGTCGTTTGGGTGTAGAGTTTTTATCTATTATTTTTGGTGACGTTTTTAGAGTATGAAATATCATCCATAATTATATTATTGGATCATTGTGACATAATCATATTTTGGATATTCTAGATTATGAAGTTTTGTCTATTTATTGGTATTTTGGAGCATTTAAACTTATTCACGTTTTTAGTGAGTAAAAGGAGTAGAGGTCGTATTTGATGGGGTATCTTTATTTTAAAGTTTTCACTTCAATAGTATTTGATTTAAAGCTTTTGTTTTGGAAATAATGAATTTGGGAAAGGTATTGCTTTTATAATGAAATCATTCTATTTTAGAAATTATTATTTCATTAAGCAATCTTTCGATTTTAAACGATTATAAATATGTTGTAAACTCTTGAGCTCAATAGGCATTAAGCCTAACCTTTTTCTTTGTCGGCATGTACATTAAGTTCTTGTTGGGGTTAGTACTAGCGACACGCGTTGACTTGACTGCTAGAGAGTAGCACATTAAAGATCTAGCTTGGGTGACTTTTCCGCATTCGGAGATAGCGACTCTTATTTGTTTAGTAACATCCGACCATATGTAGGTCTCTGTATAAGACTTGGTTAAACTTTGTCGAGGTTCATTTAGAATATTTATTGAGGCAATTCGTGTTTTGACTTATAAGAGAAGGATTTATTCCTTATTTATTTTATTGATGAAAATTTTAAATTAGTCTCTCTTTCCAAATTTTAGGGTGTTACAAGTTGGTATCAGAGCATAAGTTTGAGAGATTTAAGTATTGACTTTAGATGCATAGACTCAAACTAGCGTATTTCTAAGTGATCGCATGTGAGATTTTACGATTAGACACTTTAAAATAGGATATTTTGAGGTTAATAGATGACCTAGAATCGAGAATCATGATTATGGTAACAGGGATCCACATGTGAGGTAAATTTGTAATATTATTTGGCCGGTGATAATATGAATTTACAGTTTCGTGTGTGTTCTTGAGTCGCATTGTCGTGATGACCGATGGGGTAACGAATGGGTTCTAATGAGTTAACCGTTGAAAGAATTGGTGTTTGTGGTATTGTCATTTTGGTGACAACTAAGTACGGCGAATATGTAATTTCGATCGTTTTGAAGTCGGAGATAATGGTTAGTTATGAACCATAAGCTTGTCAAATCAACTTTATTTCAAGAAAAAACTTGTAGGTCAATGAATCTAGTGATGGATAATGGTCTTAATAAATGAAGTTTTCCAGTGTTAGTCCTGTGGTTAGTAGACTTGGCAAGCGTAGGTTGAGACTTCGGGTTCCGACCGGATGCATCCACGTCATCTACTTTAGAAAATAAGTTGCAAAATTACTTTCTGTTTGTCAAAAGCATTTGTATCTGTCAGGTTAATATTTTGGAAAATATTTTGGGCACACCCAAGAGTGTAGCCGTGTCTTGAAAAAAATTTCTAAATCGTTTTAGTTACATGGGAATTTCATACCTGTTTACTAAGGATTTATTTCGTACTATTTTGCTAGGATTGCAAATTTTGAGGTACACAGCTTAAGAGAGATTTAAATTGAGGCAAACATAAATTGTTTCGTTTACCTTCCCGAGAAAACATGCAAATGACGTTTTTACGAAATTTGAGAAATTATTTGGTGTACGTGAGTTTTGGGTCAAGTTTGAAATGTATGAACTACTGTACCTTCTACGATTGTTTACAAGTTTCATTAAAATTTTAGGCGCGTAATGTTCATGATTCAATTATAAGATATTAGGAATTTTGTGAGTTCACTTTATTGTCGGTATTGTGTTTGAGAGTTTATTAAGGATTTATTTCGCATCATTTATTTTGGGCATAAAGATTTCGATATCGTCCAAATATAAAGTTCCCATCAATATCATTTTAATTTTATGGGAACCGTTTGTTGCATAGAGTTTGCATACAGTCTAATTGTAGCTTCTCTAATTTATGTAGTCAACATTTTAGAAAGGCGTAAACATTTTATTATTTGGCTTTGAGTTTGAAATTCAAATCAAATTGATTTCCTGATGTGACCAAGATGCATGCATATAATGTTTGGATAGTTTTGAGAAAGTAAACCGATGCATGCTATTATTGTTGAGAAATTTTACTCCATGCCTTCTTATGACTTAAAGAAGAAAATCTTTGAAAATTTTGGTACAATCATTTTGTTGCACATTATTCAATGCATGAATTTATCTTACATACATGACATAAATAAATGTGTGTCAAGACCATATCGATTCATTAATTTTAAAAGTTTACTAATTGTATCTTCATTGTTGTCATTATTAGTTTAAATAATGATTACATAACTTTTAAATGGTTTTGTATACTGACGTTTGGTTATTTTTCACGGTTACCGACTATGATAAAAGCCTTTAAATGTGCGTAAGTTGAATTATAAAGGTTTTATGTTTGTTAAATCTTTGATAAATGAAATTGACATATTTGTTTAGTCTTATAATTGTAAACCTTGAACTCATTAGGAAACCTTGGATATAAAAGCTATTTTTTTTGTTGAGCATTTCAAGTGAGGATCAGATGAGTCTCCTCGAATTAAGTAACAGATGATCACACTTGCAGTAAGTTTGCTAGAACCATATACGTAAATCCTTAAGTTTCTTAGACGTAAGTATGTGATCATGTTAGATATTCTTTTGGGTAGATGTTGGACCTTGTCAAGAGACAACCTTTTATTAGACCTCATGGTTATTTGGGCATTTTGAGTTTGTAGTAAATAACATCTCATGTAGAAGTCATAGATATCTTGACAACTTGTGATCAAGTTGGGTTTTTGGAAGGTTCTAAATGTGAACCTATATAACTTTGATGAGAGATATGGTCTGAGTTATGGTTTAAGTTTACTTGTGAAATAATTAGTGTTCTCCTTGTTGAGAAATGCCATTGATGGTTGAATTTTCCTAAGAATCTCTGGAGTTGGGAGCTTTGTTGAGGATTGTTCCTTGGGTTAGTTGCTCGTATTTTCTTATATATCGGAATTTAAGTTATTAACGATAGGATGAATGGCAAGCATAGTTTCTTAGATAGGAGGTTTAAGGAATTGGACTAAATGGATGTAATGATCTGGAGTTTTACTAGAACAAGTACACTTTTGGGGGTTTCAGTTTGAACGACCGGTGGATATAGGAACTTTTCAGATATTGGACTTTCGGGTCATTTCGAGTTATTTACGTGGTGACCCTCTCGTTTCATCAATATTCGGGTTGGAATTTATGTGATCGTGTGCCTTAAGGAGTTGGTTGGTATTGGTGTCAATCTTTGGTGTTCTTGAGATCAAATATCATTAGAGTAATTGGAGTACTTCGGTTGAATTCCAAGAAGTGTTGAAGTTCTTATGTGGTGAACTTAGTGATTGATGATGAATGTTCGTAATCACTTTAAGTTGTTAAGCAATTTGAGAGTTCTTTGGAGCTCGGTGTACTTATGATAGTCGAAGTAAGCATATTGCAACGTGGAGATCGGTTAGATGAGTCCCTCTTTCGAAGTGGTATGAATCTTCTAAGGTTAGGAGGCAACTAAGCTCGTAGGGTCAACGGTTGTGTGAATCGAAGAGGCGGTGACTTATAGTAATTATGTTTTGGATCGACAATTGATTTCGAGGACAAAATCATTCTAAGGTTGGGATGATTGTAACACCCAGAATTTTAGAAAGTTAAATTCTTTTAGTGAAATCGTATTTTAAAAGTTTAATATTGGTTGGGTTGATTTTGGGAGTAATTTGACTAATTAAGTGGAGAATTAATAATGGAAATTATTTTATATGAGATGGTTTGATGGAGCAGCTTATATAAAAAAATATAATAATAACCTACTGGGCAAAATCGGGATGCATCTGAGGCGAAAACGATGTCGAAGTTGATCAAAGAAAGTTGAATAGGAAATAAGAAATAAAATAATTAATGGTGCTATTTTATATCAAAAAAACGGAGCAGCGTAGTGGTAAAGTGGTGTTTGATACAAGGTGCAGGTCAGGGGTTCGACTCTCGTCCAGTGCAGCTGGATTATTTTTTTATTGAAGCCTGATGCACCAGGGCCTCCGTGCGACTAGGCCCGTAACTAGGGATGGCAACGGGGCGGTTTTGGGGAGGGGATCGGTATCCCCGACCCCAAAAATGATAAGGAAAACCGTCCCCGTCCCGATCCCCGTCGGGTCCCCGCGGTTTCCCCGATCCCCGTCGGGGAACCCGTTAAGCAAAAATATCACCGTTACCTGTTGGTTTTACCCGAACCGAACCCGAACCCGAATAGAAAAAATGCAAAAGTTTTCAAAAGTATTTAGATTGGGCTTTTAATTATTAGTATACTTAGCCCATTTATTAATTTTTAAAAATTATTTATATTACATATTATTAATATATATATATATATACACTATCGGGCCAGGCCGGTAAGTACCATCCCCGTCCACGTCCCCGATAAGATCTCCGATCCCCGCCCCATTTCCGTTAAGACGTCCCCGAACCCGACCCGAATTGTTCGGTTTTCAGTTTTCACCGTCGGTTTTGGGGTTTTTTGCCATCCCTACCCATAACTCACTGTTTGAGCTGAAAATTTCACAAAAACGGGTTCTTCTTCATTTCTTTACATCTTTCTCATACTAGCTCCGTTTTGGCTTAACTTTTTTTTCTATGTTCTTGTTTTTTGAGCTCTTCAAGCCTAAATCAATGGAGTAAACTTATTGGATGATCTTAGAGCATTTTGGGGAAGTTTTCATCTTCATCTTCTCCATCATTCACCCACCATTGTTGACCAAGTTTGGGATTTTTCCCCAAATCGAGTTGGTAAGTCATTCTAACTCTTTTATACCTTATTTCTTGTCAAAACCTTCCTATTTAGTTCTTTAGAACTTTTATCTTGATGCATCTTTCTTGTTTTAGGGTTTTTACCATTTTCGAAGATCTGGGATTTTTTACTAGAGTTTCATAGATCTAATTATTGGGAGTTGTTCTTGGTATAATTTAGGTTGTTTATGAACTAGATAAGTTTCTCATGGAGGATGCTTTCATATCTGGATTTTCTTCAAAGGGAGCTTTTGAGGTAAAACTAGATATAGCTTAAGTGGTTGTTTACCAAATTTTTTATTAAGTCATGTATGGATAAATATGTTTGTCCAGATAATTTTGTCTGTTTAGATAAATTCGTGATGTCGTCTACTTTTTTATCTGAATCAACGGTCTGAATGACATAAATGACCGATTTACCCCTAAGTATGAATTGTGAGTTGTTTGATGAATTGCAATCTTTTTAAAGCCAAATGATATATGAAATAAAAAATATTTTTACATCAAAAAGTCAAGGCATAAACATTGTTTACCCTAAAATCCATGGAAATCTAATGGAAAATCCATGGAATCGAACAGCAGCTTGGTTCATGAAAACAACATAATCGAACAGCAACTTTTAAATCGATAACAAGGTTGGAAGGAAGATAATAAATTAGGCTCTATACTTATGATTCGGTTTGAGGAACTTCAAAAACCGAAATTGAAATCAAATGGAACCTGGAACTTCAAAAGAAAAATTGAAATCAAACAAGACTTGGAATTTCAAAAACGCAACTGAGAAATCAAACAATCAGGAACTTCAAAAGGAAATCGAAATCAAACAAGATCTCCAAAACGAAATCGAGGGCTATGGAGAAATCGATCAAGTGGAAGACGGCTATGGAGAAATCGAACAAGTAGAAGACGGCTATGGAGAAATCGAACAACTAGAACACGGCTATTGAGAAATCGAACAACTAGAAGATGGCTATGGAGAAATCGAGTAAAGGAAAGCATTACTTTTTGGAGAAATCGAGTTTTATGATGAAGGGGAAATCAAACCAGCAAAGTGAAGGAGAAGAAAGGGCTTTGTTGATATCGGTCGATATCACCAGTCGCCAGAGAGGTAACATGAAGAGAGGGAGCAAGGGAGGGGGGAAGAGAAGGAAGCTGCTAGGGTTCTATTGAGGGAGAGTAACATGAAGAGAGTCTGAGGGGTAAGGATGTTAAAGTTTGGGCTGAATCTGGACAAGAGCCCTCCTGCATATGTGCGTATAAGCCCGTTTATGAGCGAATAAGCCCCAAGTAAACACTCCTAAATGGCTGAGCGAATTAGCCAGTTTCCCTAGTAAGCTCATTAAGTCATAAGTAAACACCCCCTAAATCTAGGAAGATGAGTTCAAGTTGATTTCTGAAAACGGTGTACATGCCAAAAATTTCCATTTTGATGTATTAACATGTTTTACTTGCTATTTGTCAAAAGTGTGAGTATTTTGATAATATGCGAATTATTTGGTATAAATGGTTTTATAAACCTTGAAAAATACTTACATTTGGGTTCTTGACATTTTGATAAACAAAACATATTCATGAGATGTTTTGATGTTTTATTTTATAAATGAGGATTACTTGGTGTCATATGCATTTTGAGAGTATTGGATTTATAAACCATTGGAAATTACATGTTATTGCATTATGAGACATTTTGGAAATATATGAATACGATTTCAGTTGGAAAATGGTTTGTCTCAACCAACGATGTTTATTTTGTGTAAACACTTAAGTGTTGAGTTATTGCGCGTTAACCCAGTTTTGACTAAAATTAGTCTTGAGGACACTTGTTCGAATTAAATCTATATACAACGAGTCTTGGGGTTATATGCAATTGTGGCATAAGGATATATTATTTTACATGCTTTGAGTGTGTTGGTCATTCATCTTGCATTGGATCCATAGACATATAAGTCAATTTTTGAGATGTTGTTGTGAATATTTATTTCCGCATTGTAGTTAGACACGAAGATTATAGCTCCGGAGGACTCGAACTATAGACTGTGGGTAGTTGATCTCGATGACCGTGTGTCCCGTGATATGTTAGACCCGGATATTATAGCAGCGGAGGACTCGAACTATAGATCGTGGGTGGTTGATCTCAATGACCGTGTGTCCCGTGGTATGTTGCTTCTAACTAAAGAACGAGTCTTAGGTATTGGAAGACTCGAACTATAGACCATGGATGGTTGATCTCGGTGACCAATATACTTTGATAGAAGTTCGATAACGTTGAAACATGACTTACTTTGTGTCTCGTCATTGTCAACGGAAAAGGGTCTCCCCCGTCACTGAAAGTTGTTGTCGTTTGGGTATAGAGTTTTTATCCATTATTTTCAGTGACGTTTTTTTAGTATGAAGTATTATCCATAATTTATATTATTGGATCTTTTTGACTTAATCATATTTTGGGTTTTCTAGATTATGAAGTTTTGTCCGTTTATTGGTATTTTGGAGCATTTAAACTTATTCACATTTTGAGTGAGTAAAAGGAGTAGAGTTCGTATTTGATGGGATATCTTTATTTTAAAGCTTTCACTTCAACAGTATTTGATTTAAAGCTTTTGTTTTGGAAATAATGAATTTGGGAAAAGTGTTGCTTTTATAATGAAATTCTATTTGAGAAATTATTATTTCATTAAGCAATCTTTCGATTTCAAACAATTACAAATATGTTATAAACTCTTGAGCTCACTATGCGTTAAGCCTAACATTTTTCTTTGTCGGCATATGCATCAGGTTTTCGTTAAGGTTGGTACTAGCGACACATGTTGACTTGAGTGCTAGAGAGTAGCACGTTAAAGATCTAGCTTAGGTGACGTTTTCCGCATTCGGAGATAGCGACTCTTATTTGTTTAGTAACATCCGACCATATGTAGATCTCTGTATAAGACTTGGTTTAACTTTGTCGAGGTTCATTTAGAATATTTATTGAGGCAATTCGAGTTTTGATTTATAAGAGAAGGATTTATTCCTTATTTATTTTATTGATGGAAATTTTAAATTAGTCGTTCTTTCTAAATTTTAGGGTGTTACAGTGGGTACTTAAAAAAACTCTACCGAGTACGTTATTAAGGCCAATTAGCCATATATAATCCTTGGACGACCACGAACACTTTAGCAACGCATATTTAACATTTTCTTTTTCTTTTTTAGTAGTTTGCTAAACCGTAGATAATCTTAAGATGATTACTGACGAACGTTCCTTTTTTTGAACCATGTTCTCTGTGTTATTAATATTTTTAACGAACATAATAAAAATGGAAAAGAATAGTAAAAATCCATCTTGTTGGTAATCAGTATATCCGTCGGTAGTGTTTTGTCCATAACGTTGTGTCTGTACATGGTTTTTGACAATGTTTCGATATAATATACGATAGTTTTCAAACACTATATGACGTATGGGTAGTTTCCTCTGCTTTTGTAAAGTTAAAAAGAGCTAGTGTTATATATTTACATCAAAACAAATCAAAGGGTGGAAGGTATGTTACATCAAATTAATCTTGTGAATTTTTGCAAACAGACAACATATCAACCAATCATAGGTCTGTATGTCATCCTCCTTGAAAACTATGTTGCAATTTTTGTTTCAACCCCACCCACTTTTCATAAAATGGGAACACCTTTTTTACCTAAGATAAATGGCTAAAACATGACGATAAAAGACGATGACCCCAGGTCTGGGCATGGAGGACCGGACCTTATTGTTCTTGGAGGCCCAGATTAGGCTACTAAAGGGGGGCGCGCTTAAAAGCCCATAACTCTCGCTCCGAGTCTTTGTTTCAGGCCCATGACCTGTTGATTCAAAGTTTTGACTGAGGAGCACTGTTTGAGCATGGTTTTTGAACATTTTCATTGCGCTTATGATTGGCCCATAACCTTTTTTGGGCCCGTCTTGTTTTAGGCCTCTTATTTATATATTTATTGTGTAATCTGGACGGTCACACTTGGTTTACAGATAACTTGATTTTATCCCAAATTTTGAGTTGTCGTGAATTCGAATTTAAAGCCTAGGTTTGATATCTGTTGAATCAACGAATCCTAGAAGAGTTTAGCCATGGGTATTCTTAAAATCAACATGGTAATTTGTGTTTTCATTGTCAACCGCTGGATCAAACCACCATGCATGCATCATAATTCCTAAGCAATGGGACACGTACATATTGCTACCATTTGTACAAGTTATAATAGCACAAGTACAATGCAACATAGCACGTCCCATTGCACCAAAAGAGGCTAAAATGACAGCAGAGAGAGTGGTCTACAACATATACTGTTAAAACTAGTTATATATGGGACTTTTTGTCTATCTATACATCTCTCTAGTTAAAGGATGCAAAGTGAACCGAAAAAACGTCATGATTCGGAAGTACTTTAAAAGGGTGAAAAAAAAAGAAAAAAAACTAGAACCAACTGAAGGACATGACCGACATGATCATGGGATCCTTTTTTTGTTTTAATCTTGTCGAGGGCGAGCCACCCAAAGAGAGCTGAGAGATCGAAGGCGGTGGAAGTGCTCGGCAACCGCTAGCAAACTTCTGGCGGCTTGACGGGTTGTTAGGAGTTGAAGAACATGATGAATCGTTTGGCGTCGCAAATTATCGGCCTGTAAGGTGTTCGTGTTGTTAGTTTCTAGAAAAAAAAATTGAAACAGAAACCAGAACTTTATTACGGCTAACAAGAAAGAACTTTATTATGACTAACAAGAAACTAGAAAACGAGTAACAAAGACATTACAGATTATTGATACAATTTAGAGGATGTTAGTTTCTATAATTAATTTGAAATAAAAGATGAGTTAAATTAGAATACAATCTTGAATGTCGTTTTCTTGTAGACAGAAAGGCAAAATATAATCTATATTATTTATTAAATTAAGTATACGTTGACATTTTACAAAGGACATTGTCATAGTCAGTGGTTGGATTGTCAAATTGAAGCTCAAATGTTCATATAATCATTTAATATATTCTTATATACAGATAACTAATTAATTAATTTTATATCATGTGTGTTTGTGTGTGAAGATGAAAATGGAACATGCACAAGGGTGAGTTTTTCTTCTCTTAGGTGGATGGGTGGCAAATTTTTGCCCAATTTCAACCTTTGAAAGCTATTCTATATATTATGTGAAATATACCGATCATATAAGAATATTCATTGAAAAAAGTCTTTGAAAAGAGTATATAGTTTTCAAAGTTTAAGGGCCGTTTACCAAATATTTACTTGGTAAGGACTTACCGGCAAGAGGCACCACACTTATCTTGTGAGTAACATTTTCGGCCGTAAAAATGGTAAGCGTCTTTCATTCGGTAAACGCTTACCAGGTAAGTGTCTTGTTCCGCACTTATCGAGTAAGATTTTTGGTCCTTGCTAAGCCTCTTACCGGGTAAGATTCTCAGTCATTATCATGGTGCCTAGTAAGGTTAGTGACACTCATTAAGTACTTACCCAGTAAGTGTTTGGTGAACGGCCCCTAAATCTAGCCGATACAGGACTCCAATATACTTTCTCCAACAGAGGCTAGACAAGCACAATAGTGACAAAAAGTGAACTACGCGAGCACCTGTTGTATAGATTGTTCAGTTCCTAATGTAAAAGACATTAACTCTGATATCATATGAAAATATATGTAACCCTGTTAGATTACTCTACAAAAGAGTTCTTAAATAAAGAAGGTTGACTTGAGACTCCAACATAGTAAAAGTAGATATCGTGAACTTAGTACATGTATGATAGAAAAATAGCAAAAGGCATAATTAATGCTTTATACTACTTCCGAAAGCATGCTCACAGCGTAAGAATTCATAAATCTTATTCTCTATAAGTATAGATGGGCTAGAATATGATTATATAACTTAAACAAGTTTCATTTTCATTATGGTACAAATTATCATAGTAAACAACTTTATATATATATATACATATATATATACCAATCTACTTATACATAAAAAAATGGTACAATGCTTAGTCCAAATGGGAAAGAAGTCCCAAATTAATTGATCAAGCTATTCCTTCTAATAGTATTGGAACAACCAATTAATTATTTTTAATATATAAAGTCAAACAAATCATCAATTTAATAACTTATGTTATATAGGGAACAAACTTTATTCCAAAATTCCTAGGAAATTAGGGCACAAGGGACAGAATCTCAATCAATATACTCATGAAGGATTCAAAGTAATTTCTTAGTGTCCTACAAACAAGTATCAAAGACTAAAGGTTTCCTTTTTAAAGAAGAAAATGTCAGATTAAAAAAAACTTAGGCACATTGTGAGGTCAAATTCACAATCATTTAGAATAATGTCTACTACATATCAACATGATTAAAGTTCTGGCATCTTGGTGATATATAAATATGATGAAAATGGAGGATTGAAGCATGATGCTAGTAATCATATAACACATATGAATTGTTTTTAAACCAATTTAAAATCTTGATAACAACTTCTAATATAAATTTTAATCTACTTAAAACCATATTTGGTAATAATTATTAATGGTCCATACCGTAAATTTATAAGTAGCTCACAAATCTCATTTTTTTCTATATTTGGACAAAAAAATTGATTACTTGCAACCTCAATCGGTCCCACACGGAACCTGCCTCCAAGGACATCAATGTGAGCAGACATTTTAATGCTCATTCAGCGGCTGATGCTAGCGGAATAGACTATTGCAACATTAGACGATTAACCATTCATACAAATTAAGGACAAACTCAAAATGCTGAGTGAGAATTTTGAGGCAATGTTTTGCTCCAATAACTTCCCTAGAACTATCATCCCAAAATGATTATAAAGTGAAAACCCAAATAGGAAAATTTAAAAATAAATTTAGAGATAGAAATAATATTTTAATAGATGATTGAAATATTTTAATATTATTATAATCATTATTGAAATCTCCAAAATGAAGAATTTATTGAAGATGAATGTAATTTTTTTTTAGAGATTTTAACTTTTGGTTTTCTCCATTTTTAAGAAATTTTGGAGAATTTATTGAAGATGCTCTTAAACACTATTATATTACCAACTACCTCATTAACTAACAGTTAATTTACTAATCAACAACTAGTTTTTAAGTAATAATAAACTTATTGGTTAACACCTAGGTTATTATTTAGATCTAATTTGTCAAATATAGCAACTTTATTTGTAATTATTGATCATAACATATGATTAACTATATAACACAAAATCCATTAGTTGTAAACTACAACAACATATATACATGGAAGTTGGTTTTGATGTTATTGTAGTAGTTGAATGCTTTTTTATTCTAGGGTTTAAAATCAAAAGATATTGAAAATGACATCATGGAAATATGGGTTTTAGGATCTCAATGATGGGGATGTTTTCTTGGGTCCACTCCCTTAAAGACACCGATTACAATGTTCCTTTTCTATAACTAGGTCAAGCAAATTGCCCTTTATCTTAAATTCATGCATGCCATTTCACATGATTAATTGGTATCCATGAATGTAAGTTATGATTTTGTATTTTAATATATATATATATATATATGTATGTGTGTGTGTGAGAAAATTAAATCATGTTTTTACATTTTCAAAGTGTCTACTTTATATTGAAAATTTTGTTTGATAATATATATTGCACCAATAAATATAAATTCAGATAAGATTATACAAATCGAGTATTTATGAATTTATTTTTGGAATTAAGTATCTCTTAAGATATGTATGTATGTTTTCATTGTCATTTTGGAAATTTTTTTAATGAAAGTTATTAATAAAAGACAACTAACTAATGTTAGGGAGCTTACAAATTTTACTTTCTACCAATATGAGACAAGTTGTCATAAACTCTACAAATTAAATTTGTTACGCCTTCGTTAAGCCAATTCAATATTCCGCTTGTTCAACAACGATGTCAGATTCGCATAAGATATTATAAATGCCCATTCTCGTGGACTCATTGTCCTCAATGAGGTTTTTTCCCAACATCTGACACTAAGATTTGCTATGATACCAATTGTAACACGGTAAATTAAAGCCCAAGTAGCATATTCACCCTTAATTAACATAAAATTTAAGGAATTCAACAATTTTCATTGTTTATTACTTGTCACTTAACACCACAAATTAAAGCCCAAAGTAGCATATTCACCCTATAATTAACTTAAAGCTTAAAGAACTCTAACGATTTTCATTGTTTATTGATATGTGACAAGTTATCACAGCTAATTAGTTATCATCACTATAAAACAAATCACTTTCACCCAGGAAAATTTTTGTTGGTGATTACCTACGGATCACCCAAAAAATACCAATTGTTTGATAAATCCATGTTTTTCGAGAAAATACCAACGGATCACCTAAAGAATCCCTGGATAATCTATCACTAATTGAATTACCCACCAGCAATTTATATACCAACTTTTATGACCATTTTGTAATAGATCACCTTTTAGTGACAGATTTCCCTATGAATGGTTCGTAGGCAAAAGTTTTTCGTTTAGAAGTGCATATCATGTAACATGTTATCACAATAAATTAAAAGTATCTCCAACAGATTCTTTAAAAAAAGTTAAATTCATCTCCAACAACTTCTTCATTTTAGATATAATAATTTTAATTTGTAATATTAATATATTTCATACAATTAAGAAAATATTATTTCACTTTCTTAAATATTTAAATTTCAAGGATTCTTATTATTAAAAAGAATAAAGAACCATTTCCTATTTCTTAAACAATTATTTTTTAGAGTTCTACAAATTTGGAGAATTTAAACTTTTATCTCTTACTTTTTTTCATTTTGGAGAAGGTTTGGAAAATCTGTTGTAACAAAATTCCCAGAATACCAATTTTGGAATGAGATGTTGTTGTTGTCTATTTTGAACCATCATGTAATTTGCATCAGTTAAAAGATCTATAGTAGCTTACTTTTGGATTTTCTAATACCTAACCGAGTCCCTCAGTCTAGTAGTTATTAAGTTGAGTCTCACTATTAACATGTTTTGTGTATGTTCTTAGTTTAACCTTACCTTTTCTACTAAAATGGTTTTAAAAACTACAATAATTGAATGAAATATTTAGCATATGTTTATTAACATGTTTGCAATACTTTATTGCACAATATATAAATACATGATTCGAACTTATGTATATTGAAATCCAAAAACAATACATTAATTTACTTTATAGAATAATTTCACAATTAAATTGTATTAAAAAACGAAGGGTATGTTATGAATTGAATGTTGCATTGGCTTTCCGTATGTAGGTAATTAAATTTAAATATTATTATATAATGTAAAAATATAAAACAGTTAAATCAGTATTTTGGGTCAAATCATTAAGTTGGAAATATAAAAAAATTATTGATTTTTGACATGGTTAAAAGACAATTTGTAAGGAAAGATTTTAGCATACAAAGGGGGTTCATTTGGATTATTTTTAAAAGAAAATTTAAATTTATAATCCTCCAATGATAATGATTGGATATTATATTGTAATCAAGTCAATATGGGAGATGTGGTCATGACAAATGAATCAATACATGTGCCAACTGTGATATTTAGGTTTCCTATTTCAATTTATGTACATTTTCAAGTCACAGAATTGATGGAGTGGAGGAGCAGGTTAATAATCTGTTGGGAGTAGGTTCCCTAACAAAGATTGCAAGCAACATGTTCTCATCCTATGGACCCACTATGCAAATAACATATATATATATATATACATAAATATAGAGAAGAAGGTTTAAGAGAAACCTTAAAAAAATAAAAAAATCGAGGAACATGCAATTTATCTGGACTGTATGTACTTGTACATACAAGTAATTGAAATGTTTCTTGGGTTTTTATGTACGTGTGCATCCCATCCATATGAACTATTACTTACTATCCTCAGTTTTTTCATTTTTTATGTTTTTTCTCTGAACCTAACCCTATTATAAAGGTGAGGTTCAAGGGAAAACGGCAAAAAAGATAAAACTGAATAACACCCTGGTAGCCTTTCATCTGGCCAGTATGCACAAATGCATATTGATAATTTGTAACTTGTATTTGTGCATATAAGCTGATGCATAGAAAAAAACAGTTTCAATCGCTTGTATGCATTTATGCATACTGACATAGAGGGCTTCAAATGTTCTTCAGTTTTCTCTTTTTTAGCATTTTTCCATGTAGCTCCCTCTCTCTTCTCTCTCTCTCTCTCGATATATATATATATATATGTATATATATATATATTCTGTATGTAAGTTATATCATTATGCATGATTATGTATATTAATTATAGCCCAGAAAAGAAATTAAAAACATACCTGTATGACGAAACTTTCAAGGGTGGAGAGTTTGTTCATGGCTGCAGCCATCTGACCCATGTAGTTAGCCATGTTTGTAGGGGAGCTTAGAGCATCAGAAGCAATGGTATCAGATAAAGACTGATTCAGTGCCTCCAACCCTTGCGTCAGTGCTTCTTCAGCCTCTTGTGTGGCTTGTTGCACTTCACAAATTGCCATCAGTTGTTGCTCTGTTAATGGCTCTATTTGACCAAGAATTATCTATAATACCGAAATTAATTCCGTAAGGATCATAACTAATCATTCCAAAAGTGAAACATTATATCATATCTTTATATTTTATTTAATATAAATATATATGTACATTATATATATGGAGGAAAGCGCAAAGCGAACTCAGTTTTCTTTGCGAACGTGAGGACAAAGGAGAGTGCATGCATGTGACACATGTCTCATTCAGTATAAATAACAAAGGTGAATATCATAAACTATTCATAATGAATTATACAAGATTCAGCATGAATAACACAACACGCAATATGAATAACACACAATCATGATTTATTTATGCTAAATAACCGGTGGACATAGGGGCACATGTCACACTCTCTTATGTATCCACATTCACAATCAAAACTCGGTTTTCATTTGAACCCGTCCATATATATATATATATATATATATATAGGGGAGTGTTCATACGAGAACACCTCCTATTTAAAGAAACATTTTGTGGACCACATATGATGCGAGTCTCACACATTAAAAAATCATATCTGATTCAATGGGGCCCACCATTGAATCAAATATGATTTTTTAATGTGTGGGACCCACATCATATGTGGTCCATGTTCATTTGTTCTTTTAAATTTGTAAAGTTCTCATTTAAACCTTCCTATGTGTGTGTGTGTTGTAGATGTAGGAACATCTACATGCTCCTCATGGGAATTACAGATTAACTATCCACAATCTTCACTTTGAGCTAACTCATGAAGACCATTTACTATATCTTAATTAAAGATATATATAATAGTATATCAAAGAACTTCATTTATATGGATACACAATCTTTTTAAATTATGAGTTCTTGTCCTAAATAATCATATGGCCATATCTTAGTGTTTTATATGGATACATATCCAACCCAAAAGTACTTAAGTACGAGATGTGTAACATATATACATATATATATATATATATATATATATTTGTGAAAATTGAACTCTCTCTTTCTAAATATATTTTGGAGAGATATTAAGAGTGAGATACAGACAGAAAAAGAGAGAGAGATAGATAGATAGAGAGAGAGAGAGAGAGAGAGAGAGAGTGAGGGTGTGCAGAAGTTGTAGTGACAGACAGGGGCTTTTTTGCACAGTTTGGAATAATACCTAATTCATCCTACAATGGAAAAAACCCTTTCGTCATCAATGTAATTATTCACTCTGTGCCACCTTCATTTTCACACACACAACACACACACATACAACGAACAGTGTATACGTACAACCAAACAACAGCTTGCAGTACCCATGCAAATTAACTGCTTCCAATACTTCCTGCAGTATCTCATCATACCTCCTGCCCTTGCCATTTATTCTCATCCTTTCTATTTTTGGTATTCCTATTGCACATTAATTAGAGTTCGTTTTTCATAATTGTTGTCTCTTTGGTTTGATTAAATGATCCCTTTTATATGCTAAAAGAATCCTAGTATTTCAACCCCTTTTATATATATATATACACACACAATGTATATATATATATTATATGAATGGCTAAAGGATGCATTATGAGAATTTCTCATGTGATCATCCATTCTAATACTACTATGTCCAAACACGTTTAACCGTAGAGTTACGATAAGATTCGATGCATTAGTGTTGGTATAATTACACCCGAACCGATTTAATATATAATTTTTTTTGTATGAGCATGAAATTTATAGAAGATTTAATTAGCAACCTTCTTTATTTTCTTGATAATGATTTGACGGTAATTTAAAAGTTGTTTGATTATTAATGAAATGTTTTAAAGAAAAAACATAAAGTTATTTTTTCAAGTAACTATTACTGATATACAAAACCGTAAACTAAATTACTAAAATTAAAATATATATAAAATGAAACATTGCATTATTGGATCACTCAAAATACAAATTGTTGCAAAAAAATATTTGTGTAGGATGAAATTGTTATATATGTTGGGACATAAGAAATTTATTTGAAAGATTTAAAATATACCTCTGAAAATTATAATGTCTATTATTTTATATTATTTAATAAATATATACACATACTTTTCTTTGAAATAAAATAAAATAAATATATATACTTGTAATCTTATGTTGAAAAGGTAAGTCTACGCATAAACTATATAAAATCGAATATTTAAATAACAAAAACCACTTCATTAGTATTTTGTAACGGTTTTGATTAAAAGATTCCAATTTAATTTAATATAATAATATATAAATAAATATCTAAAAACAAACTTGGCAGTTCTTTTTTATATCAGATTCCGCTTTCAAAAAGTACCCGCAAATGTTTATGATGTACATGAGTAATATAGAGGAGGAATCAAATGAGAATCACCCCTCCTTAAAGGAACAAAAGAACAAATTATGGATCACATATGATGTGACTTCCACATAATATTAATATTAAATCATATTAAATTATAAAATGATTCAATATTATGTGGGACTCACATCATATGGGATCCATAAGTGTCCATTTGTTCCCTTAAAAATGCAAAGTTCTCATTTTGACCATCCTTGAGTAATATATACACCTAAAAAACATTGTATTTATCATGTTTAAATTGGATTGATGATCAATTCAATTATCTCCACTTGAATGAGTTGCAACTCTCTTGGGATCGAGAGTTCTTCCATCTTTGACATATATATAGAGGAAAGTTTAAATACGAATGAAAGTGTGAAACGTGTCTGAATATAGAAAATTCAGACTAAATAATCAAAGAAATATTCAGACTGAATATAGTATTTATTCAGTCTGAATAATGCTTCTTCAGACTAAATAAATATGATTCAGACTGAATAAATACTTTATTCAATCTCAATATTTTCTTTGATTATTCGGTCTGAATATGATATGTGTCGCGCTTTCATTTTTTCTCACGTTCAAAACCAAATTTGAGTTTTAATTTGAACATGTCCTTATATATATACACACACAAAGGGGGAAATTCAATTGGGGACATAATTTTCATCGTCTATCGAAGGAAAAACAAGAGAACTGACCCATGTCCCAATTAACCATTATTCATTATGAATAATGAACATGAATTTTTTATAACATTCATGACGAATAATTCTTCGTAAATGAAGAATATCCTTTAGATGTCAGAGGTAAGTGTCGTGCTGTAATTTATCTCTAATCACAAAGAAAGTTAGGCTGTAAACTAACCCCTATATATATGTATATGTGTGTATGTTTAATTTTTAAATGCTTTAGTGTAATAATATACTAAAAGTATAGACAGTAAACATGTAGCTACAGTTTTTTAACCATCGCTAGCAATTATTACCAATTTTCAAATTTTAAATATAATTAATTTGTATTTAATCTTTATATGAATTCTTTAAGACGACGGAGGAGTAGTCAACTGGTCAGGTCTTGAATTTTCATCAATTTTCCTTGCTATAAATTTTTGGACCCATGGGATTAGCTGAATTGTGATGAACTGTGTCGAAAAACTATGTGACTTGAATTTTAAAGGATCACTTGTTTAACTAATTTTGACCCTAAATAACATTTTTCAAAATTTACTAAAATTTAATTTTTAAGCTATATTAAAATTAAATAAAAATGAAAAGATCTCAAACACATACACGACAAATATTGGGGACCGAAAGCTCCAATTTTAGAAGGGTTCGCTGCAAAATTTTCGTGGTTTTGACTATTCTAGTGGCATTTTGAGGATTATGTACCACATTTTCTATCTCATTATAGTATATTATGTTTGGGGTTTTTTATTTTGTTTGTTTTTATGTGTGTGTATATACAGGGTTGGATTTATGTGACAACAATTTGTTTTTGTTATACTCGTGAGATCATTTTTTTACATTTGAAACATTTACAGCAGAACACTATGAATGTAACTTCGAAGTGTTTTTTTATGAAGGTTCAGATTTTTTTTTACTTTCACAATGTTTTGTCATGAAATTTCAACTGTTAAATGAAGTCTCACGAAAACATGTTAGTCTCACATGAATCCAACTATATATATATATAGAGAGAGAGAGAGAGAGAGGGAAAGAGAAAGAGAGAGAGAAAAAAATTCAAATGCGAACTCATATTTGGTTGCGAACATGAGGAAAAAGCAAACCGTGCACGTGTCATATTCAGACTGAATATAGTACTGTTATTCAGACTGAATAACACTACATTCAATCTGAATACCACTATATTCAGTCTGAATGTTTTCTTTCATTATTCAGTGTGAATATGACATATATCATGCTCTCCTTTTTCCTCGTTTTCACAACCAAATTTGAGTTCTCATTTGAACCTGCCATATATATTGTACATGGAAAAAAAATCATATACAAAATGATTGGCTGAGAATTGTCCTCGCATTCTCGTAAATTGTTACCGTCTACGCATGAATCCGCATATATATATATATATATATGTATGTGTATATATATATATATATAGAGAGAGAGGGGCGGGTTCATGCGTGGACGGTAACAATTTATGAGAATGTGAGGACAATCCTCAGCCAATCATTTTGTACATGAATTTTTTTTTCATGTACAAAATCTTATGTGATTTTGTACTAGTATCAAAAATGACACGTGCGACTTTTGCTGCGGGAAAAGTCTCGGTTAATCATATATGATTTTGTATGTGAATCATACGTGATTTTGTACATAAATCATATCTGATTTTGTACATGAAAAAATTTATGTACAAAATGATTGTTTGAGGATTGTTCTCGCATTCTCGTAAATTGTTATCGTTCTGAACCTTTATATATATATGTATATATATTTATATATGTGTGTGTAGAAGTGTGTGTGAGTATGTATGTAAATGTATGAACCTTGATGAGCTCAGATGGTCGAAACCCTCCAATCCACATGAAGCATCGCTCAGCAGGAGTCTTCCAGGTGCCCGAGATGATGTGAAAAACATCAGACTTTGCAACAATACTTTTCAGATTCATCACATCATCGATACGTGCGATACAATTATCGACATAAATCCGTAGCTCGTTTTCCGGCAAGTGTTCTTGAACTGCCGCTTGAAGTTCACACATTTGACGGTGGTAATCCTCGAGCCACCGTGCATATTCCATGTCAAAAACTGCAGCATCTACAAGTTGTTTCTATTAAGTCAAGAACCAGCTAACAATTAATTAAAAAAAATCATTTTTTTAAATCTTGTTATTGTACCTGAGCTTATGTTACTCATTCCAAGAGGAACACCTTGATCAGCTCCAAGAACACCACCACCACCACCAAGATACACCCCCTAAAAATAAGAAAAAAAACAGTAATTAACACAACACTACTAGATTATTGAGTATTTTCAACGAAAATTTTCAACGGAAAATGTCGTTGAAAATTTTCTATGAATTTTAGAGGGATTATTGACAAAACATAAATTGTCTACGAAGTTTCAACGAATTTCCGTTGAAAATCTCTCACAAAATGCATTTTCAACCAAAAACTTTTTGACGAGACATTCCGTTGAAATTTTTTTGGTTGAAAATGCATATATGTTTATGAGAGATTTTCAACGGAAATTCGTTGAAAATTCGTAGAAAATTTATGTTCTGTCAATAATCTTCTAAAATTCGTAGAAAATTTTCAACGACATTTTCCGTTGAAAATTAATTTCCGTTGAAAATACTCAATTTTCTAGTAGTGCAAGAATTATCAAAAAAAATCGAAATATATATATGTATACATATATATTATATATAGGATCAGGTTCAGAAGAAAACCTAAAATAAAATGAAGAAAACCTTGGTAGCCCTCCATTTACACGGTATGCACAAATACATATTGATAATTTGTAACATGCATTAGTGCATATGCACTATAAAAAAAATAGGTTCAATTGTTTGTATGCATTTGTATATACCGTTCGAATAGAGGGCTCTCGAGATGTTATTTAGTGTTTTTATGTTGAGTTTTTTCCACGGAACCCCCCTCTCTCTATGTATATATAATATATATATATACACACACATATATTATTCAAGTGAGTTTCAATTTATTTAATTAACAAGTTGATATTAATTGGTTTTTTCTACTTATAAACAAAGAAATGCATGATCACCTGAGCTCTAGCTCTTTGCAACTCTTGTTCCAATTGGGTAAGCTTAATTCTGCTTGATTCTAGCTGTTGAACATAGGCCTGTAAAAAAGAACAAACAATGATGCACAGAAAATTATGGAAATTATAATTATTAGCAACAGAAATTTGTGAAATCTATACAAATTATTCTCTTTTTCATAAATTTCTTACCTTTTTTCTCAGCCTGCTTTTCCTTGCTGCCTCCCTATTCTGAGCAAGCCTCCTTAATGTCTGCTTAATTAATAAGATCAAACATTCAATACAAATCAACCATTTTAATTTTATAAAAAAAAATCTGAAATTGCAAAATTAATTATAACAAATTCGGAACCTTAGGATCGGGGGTTTTCGGGCGACCCTGATCGGAACTTGTCGTAGGCCCTTTCTTGTTTCCTTCACGCTACACCAACCATCAAAATCATAAAATTAATTAAGGATTCAGTCAAGAAATTAAAGTATATATAACTATACAAAAATGATTAAAAAAATTGGGTGATACCCATATATCCCATCTATATATACATATGTATATATATATATGTATATATATATATATTCAAGAGTTGTTGATTAAAATAATGTATAGTTATGAAATAAATTAGTTGTTAGATATAGATAAAGAACTATAAGTACCTTGATAGCTTTAGAAGATTGAGGGGCAGGTGGAGGAGCATCCTTTTGGGGGTTGGCTATGTTCTCCATAGAAGGTTCAGATGGTCTCCTTGAACCACTGCTTGATGGAGAAACTAATCCAGTATTTGCCTACCAAAACACATAAATATAAATCCAATTTTTTCTAATGAATTAATTTGATAAATCAGCTAATATATATATATATACACACACATATATATTATATTACATCATGTTTAATATATACCTTTGTAGTCGAGGTTGAAGGGTCTACGACATGCATCGGTTGCGAAGGGAATATATTCAGAGTTGGAGGTCTCATCCCTGATGATGTCGAACCCTCTGCACGCATCAATTCTAACGAATCACCTGTAAATAAATAAATACAAGTTTGAGATAAAATTTAATGGTGATGATCAATGAGAAAAAAAAAATCATCTTCTCATTCATTGATGTATAAATAAATGTGTAAAATAAACATGAATTAATTGTAAATCAAGAGGGGCTAAGGAAAATTAAACAAGTATATATTGTTTAATATTTCTATTTTCTTGTAAAACTACTTCAAAAATTAATAGGGGAAAAGAGAAAAAAAAATCTGTTGTAAATTTCTCAATTAATTTTCTGTTTAATTTTCTGCATGTTTGTGGTCCAAATCTTGAAACCTTGTAAATTAACCAAACAGAAAGGCGAAAGAGGGTTGGAAAACAAAGCAATATTTTGTAGAAATGAAGTAAAGAAAAGTTGTTTTTCTTATTTTCGTGAAAGTTATGAAGATCTTTTTAATTTTGTTTCTCAAAAGAAAGGATCTGGTCAAAGAAAGTACCATCAGATCATATTCCCTGAAGAACATGCTTTTCTTATGAATGAAAAACAACAATTTTAGAGAGAGAGAGACAGAAGAGATTAAAAAAAATAGATGAAATCATTTGATTATATACATATATACATATATATATATAGAGGGTCTCACGTCTTTGATGATCTTGAACACTAGAGAGTGCAGACTGATGATCAGCAACAGCTTGGCCTTCACCATACAGAAAAAGTGCTTGATCCAAATCAGCCAAATCATAAGGCCCACCTCCATCATTTCTCCTGCATATATATATAATTACAAAATCAAATGGAAAATTATAATTATCTATATATATATATACATAAGTGTTTGTACTTTGATGATCAAATAGAAAAAAATTAAAGGGTAAAGAAATTCACATGATATTATTAGGAGGAGGGCGGATAGACGATGAGGGTATCGAATGATTATTGATCATGGCGAACGATATCTGATTGTTGTCATCATGATGATGATGATTATGATGATGATCTTGATGCTGGATGAATTGTAGTTGGTGGTGATGATGTTGTTGTTGTGGGTCTAAGAAAGTATTATTTGTTGTTGATGTATTTGAATAGGTTTTGTTGGTAGTAGCCATGATATTCATCAAGAAGGGTGGAGTTTTGGCTTCTTGTTGGTGGTTTTGATGATGATGATGATGGTCTTGATCACTTCTCTCAAAACTCATATGTGTACAATTACAAATTAATCTCTCTCTCACATCTATACATGTATGTAGAGATAACTCTAGAGAGAGAAAGAGAGAGGGGGGGGGGGGGTTGAAAGAAATTCAGAGCATGAATTGAATGCTAAAGACAAACTTTTAAGCTATTTTTAACACTTTCACCTCTCTCTCTCTCTCTGTATCTCTATATCTCTCTCTATCTCTCTCTCTCTCTCTCCTTATCTCTCTCTTTCTCTATATCTCTCTCTCTCTAGAAATGTTTCAATCGGCAAAAACCAGCGAGGACCTGGAGGTAGAGAGGAGAGAGAATGAGAGGGAGAGAGGGTGCACTTTATGGCTTGCTTGTCCGACCATCTTAAACTTGTAAAATATGAAATGACGGAAATGCCCCTACTTGGTCTTGGAATTTGCTGATTCCACTAGTCTTTTCCAAGTAAAACACAAGTTTTTTATGGTCAACTTCAGGGGTAGTATAAGAAGGATAAAAGTAGTTAGCAGCAACATTAGTTAATTAACAACTCATGAAAGTAAAGGTCGTAAGTTGACAAGTAATATGAAATTATATTTACCAATTTTTTAGTTAATTTCACTATTTTGTGATGTTGAATATATTAAATATATATGTATGTATATAAATATAAATATATATGTAGAAGATTAATGTAGAAAATCAAATTTTCAGATAAAAAGTAGGAAATTTTTTGTTAACAGATATTCACATAATTAAACATGTTAGCATTTTGATGTTAAGATATGTTAACTTATTTTTGTTATATTAATATTTCCATGTTAATATATATTAGGATGTTAACTTATATGAATGTCCGCTCATAAACCTTCTTACGAAATGTTGATTTCTAAATGAATCCATTATATAATATAAACGGTAATCAAATAAAAACGGTAAAAAAAACTGTAAAAAAGTTGATGACCATGGGACTAACCTCAATCATTAAAATATGGTAATCAAATATTATTAATCATGGTGTATATTTGTAGTATTAATAAAAAGAGAAGGCAACAATAAGGAATTTGATATAACCACTTTATTTGACTTTTCTAATTCATCGTTTATTACACCTAATTCATCTAAAATAGTTTTTGTGTTTTATATGATAAATCTAATGAATTAGTATGAGTTCATAAAGAACTATCATATGTTTCAATTAAACCATAGAATCCAACCAAATTAAGGCTTAGAGGTTATCATGATTTTCAACATTTTTTGGTTCTCATTGATTTAACCCATATATATATATATATATATGGAAGTTCAAATACAAACCGGTTAAAGGGTACAAACTGGTTCAAATCAATATAAAATTAATTTTTTTCATGAAATTTTTTCATCAAATGTTATGATTTAAGATATTATTACACATATTTTTTTCATGAAATTTTCTAATAAATTTTTTTTACATGTATTTGTTCATAATGTAAAAATTTCACATGTGATTTTTTTTAAAGGTGAAACAAACATATGTGCAATAATATCTTAAATCATAGCATTTGATGGAAAAAAAAATCATAAAAAAATTATTTTTATGTTGATTTGAACCAGTTTTATAGTTTGTATCTTTCAACTGG
The DNA here is from genome assembly GCA_036898165.1 of Silybum marianum. Classification (NCBI taxonomy): domain Eukaryota; kingdom Viridiplantae; phylum Streptophyta; class Magnoliopsida; order Asterales; family Asteraceae; genus Silybum; species Silybum marianum. The sequence goes on from CM072541.1 coordinate 18,041,428, forward strand.
TTTGTATTTGAACCAGTTTGTATAGTTTGTATATTATATATATATATATATATATATATAGAGAGAGAGAGAGAGAGAGATGAAAGTTCAAATGCAAACTCAAATTTGGTTGTGAACGTGAGGACAAATGAGAGCATGACACGTGTCATATTCAGACTTAATAATGAAGAAAAATATTCAGATTGAATGTAGTATTATTCAGATTGAATAACATTACATTCAGTCTGAATATATTTTTTCATTATTCAGTCTGAATATGACACGTGTCGTGCTCTCATCTCACATTCACAACCAAATTTGAGTTCTCATTTGAACTCTTCCTTATATATAGTCTCATTCATTTGTTAACCAACAAAAATGTGCTAACTTTATTAACCAATTCTGACCGATCACAAGCATTACCACCTTTTTTTGTTTTGAATTGGCGTTGCCTTTTTTCATCACAGGTAGTTTTGTATTTTTCAAATTTTGTATTTTTATATTTTTTATGAAAGTCGGTTATATGTTTTTCCTTGTTTTAAGGAGACATAATTATGAAATTATGTTTTTAATTAATTCTTTAATTAATTAATATTTTTATGATTTGGTTGTATTGTTATCTAGTAATATCGATTATGTATTCTAAATTAGCATATATTTATAATGAAACATTCCCATGTTCATAACCGAACCACTCCTACTATACGAAAGTCATCCCAATTTTCATAAGTAAACCTCTCACATGTTCATAAGTGAATCACTCGTTCGTTCATAATTGAACCGCTCCTATGTTCATGAGTGAACCATCATCATGTTCACATATGAACTAGTTTATGTTCATAAGTGGAAGAGCACCATGTTAATAAGTGAACAAACACTAGGTTCGCCTTCTTCACCAATGTTCATTGCACCAATGTTCATTGTGTACTCATTATAATCGATCTACATAATTAAGTAATCAAAAAATCATAAATTTTATAATTTAAGAATATGTTTATTATTTTCTGTATCAATCAATTTTTTCCCTTTCTTCGATGATTTAGACTTTTCTACTTTATGGACGTTATTCAATTGTTCGTCCTATGCATCTACATCTATGGAAATCATTCTTTAACATACCATGAGTCGCACCAAATCCATCTCCAAGAATCCCACACATCCATACGTGATTCAAATCGGTGACCTTATTTTGAGAACACATGAAATTGTGATATCTTTGAGACCAGTACATCATGTGCAATTTCATATGATTTTTTTTCATTTAAGGTTATGATTTAGAATATCAAGTAACATATATGTTCATTAATACATTAAATGCTAGCCTTAGATAAGAAAAAAGTTATATGAAACAATACTTTAAAATAAAAGCTCTTATGGTTATCACAATATATAAAGTTCTCAAATGATTAAAACCCCTATATGTATATATATATATATATATTTAGAGAGAGGAAAGTTCAAATGCGAACTCAAATTTGGTTGTGAACGTGAGGACAAATAAGAGCGCGACCCGTGTCTGAATATAGATTATTTAGACTGAATAATCAAAAAGAAATATTCAGACCGAATAAAACTGAATATAGTGTTTATTCAGACTGACTGAATAAACACTATATTCAGTTTTATGTCGTCTAAATATTTCTTTAATTATTCAGTCTGAATATGACACGTGTCGCGCTCTCTTTTGCCCTCACGTTCACAACCAAATTTGAGTTCTCATTTGAACCTGCCCATATATATATATATATATATAGGGGTGGTATCCGTTGCAAGCTAATCGATTTTTGCAACCTGTGCAAACTCGTAGTGAACACAATGATAAAACACCAATTGGATATTCATGAATGTTTAAAGTGTTCACGAATGATGAAAGTGTATTCACGAATGGCGAAAATATATTCATGAATAGAGAAACTTGCCGAAAAACTTGCCGAAAAACTCGCCGGAGAAGACGAAGTCGTCGAAAAGTGTGTTCATGGCAGGAAATTAGTAAATATTAATTAAAAATGGTTAAATTATAAAATGATGATGATATCCTCAATGAATTAATAAACTATTAAAAAAATTAATAAAATATTAAAACAATATTATCCACATGGCTTATTTCTATTAGATAATGGTGAGTTTGCAAGTTTGCAAATATTGAATAGTTTGCAACGGATACCACCCCTATATATAGATATATATATGGTAGGGTTCCGCTAAAAAATGGTAAGAAAAGATCTCCATCATTAGATCAATCATAATTGAAGATAAACAGTAATGTTGTCACCAAGATGCACCGACTCAATTTCCATGATAAGTGTAATTCATGGGATAGGGATAAGATTAAAAGTGATCAAAGGTCCATCTCTTCTTATGCTTCTCACATGAACTCCTATTATCACACGATTCTTTGTCGCTCTCTCTCTCTCTCTCTCTATCTATCTCTCTCTCTCTCTCTCTCTATATATATATATATATACCTTATATATATGTGTGTCTGTGTGGGGGGGGGGGGGTTGGTTTGAGTACTCTATAAATCGTGCGATATCATGAGAACTAGTGCAACATGTGCTATTTCATATGATTTTTTTTTCATTTATTGCTAGAATGTAATATAGTGATTCACATATATTTCTTTGCACAATATGTTTGTTTCACATGTACTCGGTTTAAAATGTGAATCTTTTTTGTGTGTTTGTGAAACAAAAAAAACATATGTAAAAAGTTTCACATTGTAAACCGAATACATATGAAACGAACACAATACCGGAAAAAAATGTTAATCAATACATTAAATATTATACTTAGGTAAAAAAAATCTTGTGGAACAAAATCTTAAGGTTAGAAATTCTCTCGCATCTCATAAATTTTGGAGTTCTCAAATGATTAAGCTCATATAAGGAAAGGTTCATTTGAGAAACGGTAAGTATTTGAGAAGTAAAGTGGTGATCCTAGCCCTTCATGTGGTGAACATTTGCGGCTTGTAAAACATCGGATAATTCCTTGCATCAGTATACGGAAAGTAGAGGGGTAGTTTCGTAACTCTTGCAAATAAGCGACAAACGTGTTGATTTATAAACCTGTGTGATTCACATATGAACTATATGTTCATATGTGAACCCGCTAATTAGTTCACATGTAAACTATTTAACTGATTCACATATGAACCAACGGGGTCATGTGTGAATGAGTTAATTACTTCATATTTGAATACACCAATTCATATGAGAATCAGTTAACTAGTCTACATGTGAACAAACTAAAATAGTTCATATGTGAATCACACGAGTTCACATATGAACTCGTTTTCCACCTATTTGTAAAAGTTATAAAACTACCCTCTATTTTTCATATTGCCACAAAATTTGACCAGTCAAAGCCAAAGTTCTTGACCAGTCAAATATGATATTCACCGTATGAAGGGCTAGGATCAATTCTTTACTTCTCAAAATAACCTATCTCTCTCTCTCTCTATATATATATATATATAGGGTTAAGTTTCGGTGAGAAGGAGAGTTAACGTGAGAAGCGTACAAAGAGATTTCCACCCTTAGATGCACATTAGGATGAGGTGGACTGAGATGCACCGATCAATCAATGTTTCAAGCGCAATTCATGGATGCGTTTGAGATTAAAGGTGATAATCTGTCCATATCTCTTCCTACGCTTCTCATCTTAAATCCCCTTCTCACACGATCTTTCGCCTGTATATTTTTTTGTATAGTTTGAGAAGCCGGTTGTTTATGAGAACTGTGTGATCCAAGCATATGATATAGATAAGATTATCAAGAGCTGAGACATGGATCATAGACAAGATTATCAACAGTTTTTTACACAAGTAGACAAATAAGGATTGATAAGAATGTGAAACAAAAGATTCGGAATAAAATAGAGTAGATTGATAATTTTAGAGAGAGTGAGAGAGAGAGAGAGAGAGTTAATGAGTCAGGAAAAAACTTGGGCACCTAAACCTAGGGACGACCTTAGATATTGGAGAGGGGGAGGTTAATTTCATGCAACATCTGCGTTCGTGGTCATCAAAGATGATGGGGAACGAATAAGGGAGGTGAAGATGGAGGTCGGTGAAGGGGGAGACCGACAAGAGGGGAGGTATGTGTGTGTATAAAACGAGGTCACTTCAAATACAAAACATATAAATGTTGCACACCTTTCAAATCGATTTAATTGTTCGTGTATATTATCAAATCAATGTCAGCAATGTAGATTAAATCGGTTCCGAATATTCCTCTCAATCTTATCTGCAACTAACTTGATAACCCCCTCAAGTTTTCAAAATGCACAAAATCAAGGGCCGATATTGGTTTGTAAAGTGTCCAACATTTATATGGTTTTTATATGATTTGTCCTCCAAAATAATATATATAGGGAAATGTTCAAATTAAATGAGAAGTAGTAAATATTTGAGAATTAAAGAAGTGATCTTAGCACTTCATCCAGTTAACATTTGCGGCTTTGATCGTGAAGCACTGAATAATTATTCGCATGGGTATGCGAAAAATAAATGGGTAGTTTCGTAATTTTTACAAATAGGCGCAAACGGGTTCATATATGAACTCATGTGATTCACGAGTTAATTAATTCATATTTGAATCACATGAGTTCATATATGAATGTGATTCAAATATGAATCAGTTAATTAATTTTTATGTGAATCACAAGGGTTCATATATGAATAAGTTAATTAGTTCTTATGTGAATCGGTTAAAATAGTTGATATGTTAATTATACTGGTTCGTATATAAACATATAGTTCGTATATCAATCCATTTGCCGCATATTTGTAGAAATAATGAAAGTACGTTCTCTATTTTTCCCATAGCCGTATTTTTTGACCAGTCCAATCCGCAAGTATTGACCAGTCAAAGCCACAATCGTTGGCTGGTTAAATCCGATCTTAAACGTATAAAGGAGTAGGATCACTTATTTACTTATCAAATATTTATCAATTCTCAAAATAACTTTTGGATATACATATATACAGGGGGATTCAAATAAAAATTCATCTTTCATTGTGCACGTAAGGAAGAAGGATAGTGCGACACGTATCTCCTTGCCCAAAGGTTATTCATTCTGAATAATAATGATCATGTGTTATTGATACTGAATGTTGTATCATTTATTATGAATAGTGTATGAACTTCACCTTCGTTATTCATATTGAATGCCCTTCGTTATTTATACTGATTAAGACATGTGTTGCAATTTTATTTCTCCTTTACGTTCGCAATGAAAAATGACTTTTCATTTAAAAAAAATTCTCCCTTTCTATATCTATATATATAATCTTTTTTTTAATTTAATATGACATTTACAAAAAAGAAAATGAAAGACAAAACTGTTCTCTTAATTAACTAGGCTAATAGAATTAATTCGTTAGGACAAAGACTTAGAACCAAGCAAACAACAAATTTGTATTAAACAAATTTTAGGAATCAAAATCTAGGGAAAAAATAAGGTTTACTCTAAATGGTTATGTTTTAAAGATAATGCCTCAATTTAAATATTCTAATTCAATTTAATCCACATTAGAAAATTTTGGATGTTTCATACAATGTCATTATCTATCAAAAATAATTTTACGATTATTATGATATTGACAAAGTAAAATTTTCATATTTTTTGAGTTATATGATATTGTTTTATCAATTACATATATATTTCGATTCTTGTAGTTGTAACATGTGAATACCTTAAACTCTTATAACTTTTATTAAATAAGTGGTACCACCGAAAAAATACAAAACTTCCTATTTTTAGGTTCTCCCTAAATATGTAATCTTTTTTTAAGAATTATTCTCTCAAAATTTAGATATTTGTCTATTCATAATTATTATAACATAATAATAATAATGGTGAGATTAAATATTCTATATATGTATATATTTTAATTAGGTTGTGCTAATTTTTATTATTTATTTATATATAGGAAGTTTAAGGAAAAACACTAAAAAAAACTGAATAACACTTTGGGAGCCCTTCATCTGGACGGTGTGCACTAATGTATACAAACATTTTTTGTTCTTATGCACCAATGCTTCTATCATTACATATGCATTGATAAATATTCACAAATGCATGTTACAAATTATCGACACGTATTAGTACATACTGTCCAGATGAAAGACTCACAAATGTATTCTTTAGTTTTCTGTTTTCTTAACGTTTTCTCTTAAACCTGACCTTAAACATTAGTTAACTAAACATTTGTATTAGTTAGTTATACGGCAAGGAAAAACCCAAAATTGGGGACAAAAAGTGCAACTTAGCGGTCAAAATAGTTTAATTTTCATCAGATTTTATAATGCTTTTGTTTGTTTAAAGTTAATTATTTATGTTAGGTAAGTTGCTTAATTTTAGACAAAAATAATATATACTACTAAATGAAAGACTTTGTTTACAAACCTTTTTTTGGAAATCTGTCGTTAAAGGATGATTTTTCACAAAGCCGTTTCAAAAGTTTATAGGTAAATTGCTGGTGGGTAATTCAAATCAGTGACAGATTATGCAAGGATTCTTTGGGTGATCCGTTGGTATTTTGTCGAAAAACATCGGATTTTACCGAACCATTGGTATGTTTTGGATGATCCGTTGGTATTATGATTGTTGATCACTAACCTGTACTTTTTTCTGTTTCACACGTTGTATCTAGGGGTAATTTACACTGTGACTATTATTGACCATTGAACCAAGGCATGTGTGTTTTTTGTTTTAAATATTAAACACGGGTATAGTAATTCATATTCCGAAAATCCATTAAATCCAGATTTCTATGTTTTCTATTTCGAACGTTAAACCTAAACGTGGTATAATTCACACTATGATTACCCACTTAATCCAAACATGTCCTTTTTCTATTTCACATGTTGAACCCATATGATAATTCACATTTTGAATAATTTATTCGATAATTATATCTATCACATGTGATAATTATAAATATTTTTGTTATTCATATGTGATAATTCACATTTTGAATAATTTATTCGATAATCATATCTATCACATGTGATAATGTATATAGTTAAATTTATAAATTTTATTGTGATGCAAATATTATCACATGTGATAATATTTTACTTATACTAAAATGCATATTATAACATGTGATAATACGTAACTTATACTGACACATATATTATAACATGTGATTAGGGCCGGCCCTAGCCACGTTAAGCCTGTGCGACCGCACAAGACATCAAAGTCAAGGGGGCATCAAATTGTCATCAACATTTGCACGGGGATGTAAATAAACGAAACATTAAATTGAAAATGGATTAAATATAACAAAATTTAAGCGGAACCGTAATTAAATGAAATTATTTAGAATTCCTTTTTTGTTCTCCCTAAATTTACCCAATTTTACATTTGTTATGTAATCTTAGAGGCATGAAATGATAAGTAATTGTTAGTCCCGTTTAGGGTAATGACAAGCAAATAAGAAATTGTAGTATGGGGGTTGAATACAATTACACAATATTTTTTTCAACTTTTTAAATTCTTATTGATATGAATATCAAGAATTACACTTAGAAAACTGATTGTTGCGGAAATAGACAAAATCTATTCTAACAATCTAACACTTAGTAAACAAGAACACAACTTAAATCACAAAAAAAGTTATGATGCTGGTAAGAGAATGCCGATTCAAGCTGATCACTTAGAAGATATATTTTGCTGAAAACGTTGCTTTCATAGATTTAGAGTTTCGTCTTTGGACTAACTAACTTGTAATTTACTATTTTAGTTAAGACTGATTATAATTAACCACTTGTCTTTTAAGTTCTATATATTAAAATAAATATTCTATTGTGATGATTTCAATATGAAAAAAAGGAAAATTGGAAAAAATAGGACGTATGATCTTAATCCAGGTTTTATCCTTTTATTATGCACATAACTGACTAAGTTCCAAACCCTTTAAAAAATCGTATGTTTTATCGTTTCGCTTATAAAAATTGGTATAGGGCATCATCTTAGCATTTTTGTACAGGGCATCAAAAATTCTAGGAACGATATTGTATGTGATATGTACAAAAATTCACATAATGGATCATAGGTAAATATAGCAAATCACATGTGATTTAAAATGTAAGTTCAAAAAATAGGAATTTTTTTGTAAAAGGATAATAGATTGTAAATATCATATGTAATATTTAATGAAAATTATGATTTTAATTGATCAAAAGTGTATCCGAAAAATAATGTAAAAAATCATATAAAACTTGATAAAAAAATTGTAGACTAATTAAATTGAAAAATAAATAAATCTAGAAGACATATACTAAGATTTTTAAATGATTCAAATAATGTTTTTGTTATGTTATACCTTTAACAAAATATTTGATACAATTCGAAAGATTTTTATTTTTTTATTTATGGTATTCTTCAATGGACTATGTGGTTTAGATTGTTTTCATTTTCTCTGGGTGATGTCATCTGGTCTAAATCCTAGCATGTGCATGTATGTATGTATGTATACATGTATGTGGACGAATGATTATGTAAGAATACTAGTAAATATAAGAAGCGTAAGAAGGGATTTGAACCATTGATCATTTTTAGTTTCACTCTCACCTCATTGATTACGCTTATCACGAGAATTAATATGTTACATCTCAATACACTATATTAATATTGATTTTCAATTATAATTGACTCAAAGCAAAAGTCATTTCTACCCTTCACACCATAATTTTCATTCTCGTTAAAATCCAACCTTTTTTTTCCCTATTTTATGTACATGAAGCAATTCTCATAATCTAGCCAAAATTTGAATTTGTGACGCGTGTATTTCTTCACTTATATTTTATCACTCAACAAACATATTTAATTTAGTTGACTCTGGGCTAACCTTCACCGACTGACTGATTACATCATTCATTAAAATCATAAAAAAAGTGAAAAAGTTGGTGATGAAATCATATGCATGTTAAGAGAAATACCCATCGTGTGATCCGTTTGTTCATTTGTTCATTTGTTCATTTGTTTGATGTCATTTCCATTGTCATTATTAATTTCTCAAACAAATATTTTCAAGTTAATTAAAAAAATGATGATCATCCACTTTTACTTGCTTAATTAATGCTTATATCTTAACATTAGTTACGTTGAGTAGATTTTTTCTCAAAGAAACTATAATTTCAGTAGTAGATGACAATAGTTCTTTCGAATATTTATAACCAGAGGATATAAAGGGATTAATCTACTTCACCTCTTATTTTGTAAAGCCTTTAGAATTGTATATATAACATACAATTGCTTAGAACAATAGATTGATTCTGTAAATTCAAAATAAACTTAAAATCATGATAAAAAAATATCAATAGTCTATAAGAAAGTTATTGGTATTTCATAACTTAAATCTTATAAAAAACTCACAAATGTCATTTATAATCCATGTGGACCGAATAGGTTTTCATAAACTCCTCCACTTAAATCCCTCACTTCCTCAAAAAGAATAGCGAACTCTGATTTCTTGTAGCAGATGTAGAAATCGCTTAAGATATAACAATTACCCCTCAAGGATTCATCATGCTCAATAAAGTTTGCTATACCATCCTGACAATTCAAAGGTTAGCTCTGATACCATTTGTAACATCCCAAGCCCAAAAAATTAGACAACCTCAATTCGGTTTAATCATTATTAAAACCATTATGGGAATTATTGGTTGTTTGTAACTTAAAGTTCATAACTTTTAAAATCTCAATTTCTATAGTCATTTCGGACGGGTTATCACACTATAAAAAATAAAGAGTAATGCATCGGTGTTTACCCTATCAAAAGAAACAAAATGTGAATATTAATTATGAAACATGCCCGTCTATCTGTAAAAAATGATGTCCAATTAGAAATCCTAACGGAATGCATAGGTTGTTATAAGAAGTTCTAACAACATATACATACTGTATACCACTTAATTACCCTATTTCCGCAGACTCTATCTAGATCTATGGATCTCGCCAGCATCCAAACATTTTATGTATCTTAACAAATGCATTAAAAAGGCCGAATATGTATGGTGATGCAAAGAGTGAAGGTAAAAAGCATATTATGTCTCTACAATTAAGGGAACATGAGACAAAAGACCCAATGCAAAAACTTAGAATTAGTTAGCCAAGTTTGTATTCAAGTTGAAAGTTGGAGATAATGCTAATCCATCAACCATTAGAGCTATATGTTTTCACTAGATGAATCAAACATTAGAGAAAGAAAGAAGTTGTTAAACAATTATGATTGCTAGAATTTATACCATCATTGCAAGACTATCATAATAGTTGTTGAGTCTTAAACTTGTGAAACGTGATGATTGCCAAACTTATTATGAACACTTGAAATATTAGGATTGTAAGAGCATCTCCAACAGCTTTGCTATAATGAAGAAATTGGGTTTTTATTTTCTAAAGTGCTCCAACAGTATTGTTATATTGTTTGCTATTTTAGAGATTTTAGTAGAAATCTCTAAATATAAAGAAATCTCTAAAATCCCTAAACTAGGAGAGATAAACATTATTTTAATATAGACAACCAATCAAAATTATTGAAATTAAATGTATAAGAGAAATAAATAATATTGTATTAAATTATTAAATATTTTAATAATATAAGTAATAATAAATTTTCTAAAATAGAAAAACTGTTGGAGTTGGAAGAAAATATTTTTTGAGATTTTGGATTTTCATTATCTATTTTAGAGAAATTATAGAAAAACTGTTGGAGATACTCTAAAGTGTAAATGGCCTATCAATTGATGATCCATAGTAATGAAAGAGAAGTTTACTGAATACCTAAGTTGATCAAAGAATGGGAATTTACAAGGTGTTGATCCACCAAGAGAAGAACGTTAGATGGCGCAAGCGTCCTGCACCTGAAGGATCTCAATAGCATTAAAAACTAATGAAGTTGTAACATAACTACTGAAGACTTGCATTTAAAACCTTCTAGAGTCTGAATATGAAAGCATCGCTTAATCTGAAAATAATCATGTACCAACTATAGATGAACTGGACGAATCATAAATAATACAAAACATAAAAGTTCATATCATATATTATATAATAAAATTCTTACAAATTGAAATAATAAAAATGTCTTAAATTCACTTAAATACAATCATTAATTCTTCTAAAGTTCTTCGAAGGCCGGAAACAATAATCGTCAAACGAGCTTAAATAGTATAACACTAAAACATTTAAGAAGGTAAAACCTAAAACATGTATAATTTGCCCAAAAATTTTAGAGACCCAATTTTATATCTCGCATTGAAACTACGACCATACTCAAATAGACTTTGCACAAACTTTCCAGTTTGTTCATCATCTTTCTCAATACCATATTGCAACAATTCAATGAGCATATTGTTGAGCTTGTTGAATGTGGGAATCAGATACTCTATGTAAAGAGCCTATAAATTCTCAAATTCCTTGATTAAAACAAATTTATTGTTCTCCCTCATAATTTAAGATCCTTCAAACATAATAATTGGCTTATCCCAAATATTCTAAGTTGATTCACAGGTGGACGTAGAAATGAAGATATTGTTAAGTAGTCCCATAATGAACAAATTTTCATCAACATCAACTAATTGATTCTCCTTTTTAGTCGAATCCTTTGGATCTCTAGGAATAAAGCAATCCAAAATTGTTGAATTGTTTTGTTGGCGCACATGTGGATATACTTAGGACATTGGGTTATGTTGCACTTGGGACATCGAGATGAGTTAAATGGTGGGCAACCACAATATGAATGTTTTAGTGTATGCGATTTGTTCCTACATTTGAAATGTTATGGGTGATTTTTCACCATCAAAAGGGATCCACATGGTGCATACAGCTCAAAGGGGGATCTTGATTACGCATAATGTTTTTATGACATACAAGAATTTTACATAATATTCTACAATGTAAAGTATGTTTTATAAACTAGGTTATGCATGATTTAAACACTCATGCGTTCACGAAGTGTTTGAGTGATTGTTTTATTATTAAAATTCTAATATGCATATATCTCATATCAGATATCCCACAATGTTCAAAAGGTAACAAGAAGATCTAATTAAGGATCAAAGTGATTATTAAAATTTTGAAGTTTTCGTTGTACATGTGCTTTAAGATGCTATAAATATATTTTATATTAAGTTGTTTCCAATGCATTGTAAGTTAAATCTTTTCTTTATATCATATTTTGGTTTATTGTCATGTTTATATCATGAATGACATCATGCAGATTCCATTGTTCGAGATATTGGTTTGCTTGCAAGGACATGGACATATTTGTCCATTCTCCGTTCAACCTCTTCAGAAACAGCATGTTGTTTTCTTCTTGAGTCCGAGCAACATTACATTTTCTACACTTGTTGATCAAAATGTTGAATCTGTGATATGTTTGCAGACTCTCATATCTACGACTTGAAATCCATCGTACTCGTTTAAGCATTGTGCACGTCTGTTCTTCCTTGTCTTCGCTCTACCTTCTAGCTGATTGACCAATTGATCTCATAGATCCTTTGTAGTTTCACATGCATCTAAGTACTTGAATATTTCATTTGGTATTGCCATGACTAACAACCTTTTTGGCTTTTTGGTCATTCTCGAATTTTCTCTTATCTTCATCGTCTCAATCACTCTCGTCCTTAGGGACCTTTCGAGCAAGGATTTTCATCCATAGTAAATGTTGCAGGAACACGAGGAATTGTAGTGGTTGGAACAAAAGGTCCATTAATCACAGAAGAGCATAATTTAGAGTCTAATCCTTGATAGAAGTTAATCATCCGGATTTTCCAGTGGGGATATTCATCCCTGAGAAGAGTAGGACGTTTGGTGAGAGAATCTGCGATATACATAAAACGGGGTATGAGAAAATTCCAGAAAATGGATATGAAATTGTTTTAAAATGTAAAAATTGAATAGTAGAAACTTGACAGAATGAGATTCAATACACAATTCTTCTAAGAAAACAAGGAAATCGACTAAAATTCACGAGAATTTATTGTAAACACAGAAAACTCGTAAAACAGGGATCTAGAATGATATATAGTTTCTAAGAAGAAAATTGTGTGGTAAAAGAAGAATAATCTATAACAGAATGGATCGTTCTAAGCAATAGATTGATTAGTAGGCTCTAATAACAATTATAGAAACCAGATCCTCAATTACGTAATTAATTATTGCAATATATAAGAATATAAGTTATGAGCGGAAACAATAAAGCATTATTACTCTGGGCAAAGATGAACAATGAATCAAACAGTAAATAGACTATAAACTTGTTTGGGGAATCATTGAAGTCATCATGTATATTGATTAGGAATCGAGATCTGGAATTTTACACCATGAACACACACTGGACTGTGTAAATGAATATCTGTCAAAAGCTAAAATCTCTCAAGTACACAAGATATGAATCTGTAAAAGTACGTCCTAAAACCCTAATCAGATCACCTATTTACAGTATCTAGAATGATAGTCAACACATCTTCCAATAGGCGAGCTCCACGTGTAAGGTGAATAACCACTTCTGTATACGTGTCATATTATGATAGGGCCAGTTGTACAAGAGAATGTTAGTAAGGAACACTTGAGCAAAATCCAATAAGTCTTGAACCACAGGCTCTGCATGTACTATGTAGAGGCTCTACATCTAACGATCAGAGCTTTATCCTTTGGCGACTTAGTCTTTGGAGAACGCTTCATCGAATCTCGGTCTCTGGGCACGAGCTTTGGTTCCCAGCGACTGACAAGAGCATAAAGGGCTGTTTGTTTACCTCTTAACGGTTCCATTAAGTGGTAGCCTCTGAATCGTTAAGAGGTGAATCATGTTTGGTAAAAATTAAGTCTGCCTCTTAATGGTACAAAAACCCTCAAAAATCATTTTGTATCATGAACCTCCCTTAACCATTAAGAGCCCTAATTACATCCTGAACAATTACCAAACAATTATATTTCATTTTGCACTATATCTTAAAAGTCTCTTAATCATTCTGACGACTTAATCATTCTGTACCAATCCATTTAGCAACTGCCAAATAACCCCTAAGTCCTTTGGCTAACGACTTAATTTCTTTTTGCATACACTTTCAAAGAATTAATACTAACAATTCTTCAACCTTTTTTTTAACTCTGTTTGCAAATGAAGGAATAACAAATGATCACCATTCCGAACTTAAATATATTCAAACCCCTAGAATACTAGTTCCAAACTTTAACAATTTCAATCCTCGTACTTTACTTATTCATGTTTTGAGCACAATTTTTTGGTGTTACAGTTTGTTATTATGGATAATATATTTATAATTTTTTATTGTTTCAATTATAAATCGTCAAACTATAAATTATTATTTTATTAATATTTTAACAAACTTAAATGTGAGGAATCATTTTGTAGATTAAAATAAAATATTTTATTAAACATAGTTTTAATTTTTTATTCAAAAAGTTATTATATTAATTTTGTTTAATTGAAAATTGTAATGTTATGATTTATTAAAGTGCAGTTTTTAATGTGATGTGATACTTTATTTATATATTATTGAAACCGCTAAAACTTATGTAGAATATAAGGAATTATATTGTAATTACAGATTTACATTGGTTTATGATTTAATGAATAGTACTCATTCTAATCGTTAGTATTGTTCTATTTATGAAGATAGGCAATCATTTGGATAGTGTTCATAAAATTAACAATATTAAGGAACAAGAATGTACACACATTTGAAATCTGGTTGGTTGTATTATTCATTTAATTTTCATTAATACACGTTTATAATACTACAAATTATTGATCACGCATGCCGAAACAACAAATTAAACAATTAAAACAACCATTTTGAAGTCTTATAGGTGCCCAAAGGAAATCCCACTTGAAATAATTGGATTATTGTTTATTGATGTTGTGTGACACTTGTATTAAAATTTGCTTTGACTTCTAACTCTATATATATGGCATATATTTATTAATTATAAACATACAATAGTCCTTCCATTGACTTTAGTGAATATGAAAATAAATTAATTTTCAAATTGCACATAATTATTTATTCACTAAATTCCTCATAGTAGTTGATATGATACTAAATTTGGACCTTTACTAAATGCAAGCTATACATAAGGTGAGCCAGACAAATTTAGGGAAACAAAATGCAAGCAACATTGGTACACCTGAGGCAATAATTTAGACAATTAATAATAAAAATAAAAGTAAAATATACATACTTGGCGTAGTTGATTCCAAGTATGAAGAATGGACAGCAAATGTCTCTCCCTATATCCATGTGAAAAACCATATAAATAGGAATTTTTGTTGAAGAGATAATTGTTTATAGGTGCTTGTGTCACCAAGGCGATGATGTCAAAAGAAAAATTGTGGCATTATTTCCAGGAAATAGGTCTGCAACAAACTTTGAAATAAAGGTTTTGCATATTCAAAATTAGAAAAAAAATTAAGTGTTGGAGGAAGATATTTTGATGTTTTCAAGAGAAAAAATGATGAATTTTTTAATGTAGAAATTGTTGCAACTTGCAAGTATGAATGCATGTATATATGCACTTGTGTGCATATACTGATCAAAGACATAGCATAAATACATACATATAAACATATAAAATATGAGGGATTAGTTTGTGGTAATTATAAGAATCAATGTGGACCAATTATTTTAAATAATTAATATTGTTTACTAAAATAAAATAAAAGATAAATTTGGTAATTTACTTAGTCTACTAAAATAAGATTGGTAATTAATGTCGTTACTAAAATAAAATAAAGGGTAAAACAATGATATCACAGTGGTATATTGGTATTATAGTGTGTATCACGATGTATTTTTATTGTTTTCTGAAGTAAAACAACGTATCAGGTAATGTTGTTCTACTAAGTATATCACTGTGTTTTTTCGTTATTTTATGAAATGTATTACAATATGTATCATGTGTTTGCCGGAATAATGTTCGCCGAAGAGAGGAGACAGAAGAGATAATTTTTTTAGAATACATTAAATTCCCTTTAATAAAAACTTTAAGTTAAATTATCATAATTATAAGTTTCCTAATTTAACCATTGATTTGTGATTGAAATTGGTTCTTACAGTTATCACAAACTAATAAGTTTTTCTTCGAATCATCCCCTAAAACATCATATATGTGTGTATATCACTACTAGAAAATTGAGTATTTTCAACGAAAAATTTCAACGGAAAATGTCGTTGAAAGTTTTCTATGAATTTTAAAGGGATTATTAACAAAACATATATTTTCTACGAATTTTCAACGAATTTCCGTTGAAAATCTCTCACAAAATGCATTTTCAACCAAAAACTTTTTGACGAGACATTCCGTTGAAAATTTTTTGGTTGAAAATGCATATATGTTTGTGAGAGATTTTCAACGGAAATTCGTTAAAAATTCGTAGAAATTTTATGTTCTGTCAATAATCCTCTAAAATTCGTAGAAAATTTTCAACGACATTTTCCGTTGAAAATTAATTTAAGTTAAAAATACTCAATTTTCTAGTAGTGTATAGTGCCATAGTGGTTTAATTATTAGGGGAGAGTTCATACGAGAACACCCACCATTTAAAGAAACAAAGGAATGGTTTCTAAGCCACAGATTTTGTAAAATCAATTGATATTATATTGGATGACACTGAAATAATTAATGGATGCTGAAATATACTTTCCATCAAAGGTAAATTATTTTAGGGGTAATATTGGTAGGACTCAATAGTAATAATATACTGTTATAATATTACTTTATAATATATTATTACTTAATAATATATTATGAATATATAAATTTTGAAAAATCAATTGATAATATATTAGAACATTATATCATATATATGATTTTACATTTATCTTTGTACAAAATCACATATGAATTTACATTAACATTTGTACAAATCATATAAGATATTGAAATCATTTGTGATTTTGTTGACATATTTGACATTGTAATCATGTGTGAATATCATTTGTACAAAATCATAAATGATTTTATATTTACATTTATACAAAATCACTTATGATTTTACATTAACATTTGTACAAAATTATATATGATACTGAAATTATATGTGAAATCATATATGATTTTACATTAACATTCCTACAAAATCATATTTTCTAAAATCATATATGATAGTGAGTTTGATTTCTTATATTACTCTTGATCTTATATTTATTTAAAGATATTTCATATTTATTTTGATCTTACATTTATTTAAATATATTTAAATTTTAAATTGTTAAAAATTAATCAAGACTGTACATTATACAATCTGATGGAAATCACGAATGGTAACAATCATAAAGTAATATTTGGACCATAATATCATTAAATTAATTATATTATTAATTAATTTTTTAATTTCTTAAAATATATATGTGGTTAAGAGATTATTCATTTGTTTCTTTAAACCCAAAAAGTTCTCATTTGAACATCCTTATTAATTATTATGCAACCTATCTTATTTGTACAATAATTGCAATCTAATCTCAATCGTCCATTTAGTATATGGTTTTCTAATATATCGATTATTCCTAATATAAAACGTTGATCATTATTAATAAATTCTAACTAATTTTTATAAATATTCAAAACATAATAAATAAACCTTCATCATTTTCATAAATATCTTAATTAATTGAATTAAATTAGCTGCACAAATAAAATATGTTACATTTGAAATGTTATTCATATATATATATATATATATAGATTATAGATGTATGTGTTCTTTTATATTCCAAAAACTATTTATATGTGTATTTCGGAATATTTATGTATATAATCATTTGTAATTGGCATGCCAATTAAATCTCTCCTTAAGCTCCTATTATTAATGCTAATCAACAAGACATGAGCCATCATACACATTTAAGAAACTTCCATTTTAAATTGTAAAGGTGATGAGGAACAATCAATGTTAAATTTCTTTATTTTATTTCCTAGATAAATTAGGATTCATATTTTAATGTTTTTTTGTCATTAATTTTTGGTTTAGGATCATTCTTATTTATTTTCCTGGTTAGAATAGGACTAGGTTTAATTAATGTTATCTTCACTTTGAATTAATTAATTTTAGCAATCTTTGAGTTTACTTAATTTTGAGTTTTTCTTGTTTTTCTTATGCGTTAGTTCGTATCAGAGCTCGTTGGTATCAGAGCTCGTTGGTATCCTGATGGTTAATGATAGAGAAATCAACCACTTCAATGGTGATGACCGTTGTGGTTAACAACTCGTAGAGGGTAGTGGAAGGCATCGATGAGACCCACCGGACTCGACACAAGTGTGGTGGAACTATGTGTCGTGATCGTAGCCGGTGGATTACTCCACCTAAATCACAAGGGTGCTCCCCGTGATCAACTCTAGCAGCGCCAAGGAAATAATGGCAACGCTGGAATACTTTGAGAACACTACCGTTCCCTAGTGAATCACGGGAGATCCGGTCAATTTGATGCCCTTTCCGACGAAGAAAACAAAGAGGAAGTTGAAGACCAATCACTTTAAGGAGGACCAAACTGGGTCCAAGAAAGTTACCGCGTGAAAGTGATAGGATCAAATATCCAAAATTAGGAAAGTTTTATAAAGAAGGAAATGATTTAATCTAATATTCTAAATTGTGTTAAATATCTTATGGGCTTGACTTACCATGTAATAGACAACTAGTATATAAAGGAGTCTAGGGTTAGAGATTTCGTTAATGAGAGCCGTCTAAATACAAAGTGGATATTTCTAACTTATATGGGAACCTCGATCCGAAAGGATTCTAGATTATTTCTATGAGATCGATAGTATATTTGACATAATAGACATCCCGATCAACAACGAGTAAAAAAATGTCACATATAAGTTTCGTGGCGGAGCTGGAGATTGGTGGGAAGCATGCAAGATCAACGTCGATGAATGGGAAGACGTCTCATAATGGAGTGGCCCCGAATGAAAGAGATGATAAAGGGATTAATCACATGATTACGAACACATCCTTTACCAACAGTTTCATAATTGCACCCGAGGAAATTGGTTCGTCTTTGAATACACCTGGGAATTTCTACGCTTTCAAGCAAGATGCCTCCTTTCTGAGATGGAAGAACAAACCACGACCTGATACATGAACAATTTGATTATGCCTTTCAAGATTAACTAGGCCTCCATCCAATATGGTGTGTCGATCAAGCCCAAACATTGTCATCAAAGCCAAGAGACTTAAATCTTGAACCATGTACATCTCGTTGACCTTCTAATTAATGAGCCCATTCCTACTCGAAACCAAAGACTTTCTCCAACTCTAGGACAAACCAGTGATCCTAACCGGACTGCCCGCATTACCGGAGTCCCCGAAGTAGCCAACAGAACAATGGAACAAGTTCTAGTAACAACATAAAGGCTCTTAAAACTCCCAATAACCCCTACACAAAACGTAGTGGAGCTAAGTTTTATCGTTGCGGAACCAGGTCATTGATTGAATGAATGCCTGAAACATCAACAAGTGTTTGTAGCCGATTATAAAGAAGAAAAAGAGGAACACATCAATCTGGAGGAGCATATTGAGGAAGGGGCGAAAAGTTCACAGAAGTAGAAGGTGAGATCTGATAACGTGTGTGGTACAACAGATCTTATTCTCCCTCAAAATTCAAGAGAATTCTCAAAGGAACAAGATTTTTCAAGCCAAGTGCTCAATCTATCAAAAGGCATGGACTTTAATCATTATAGTTGTAGTTTTGACAATATTTGTCTGCACATCTTTGGTCACCCATCTAAAGCTCCTAACTGAATCACACCTGAGCCCATACCAAATCGAGTGGATCAAGAAAGAACACGTAATCAAGGTAACAAAGATTTGTAGGCTTCCCTTATCTATCGGGAAAACCTACAATGACACAAAGTTTGTAACTAGTAAAAATAGGTGTATGCCACATACTTCTAGGAAGATCGTGGCAACATGATGTTGACACGATTCACAGAGGTAAACATAACATGTATCTCTTCTCCTGGCCTAAAACGTAGTTGTCATCATCCTAACCGGATCAAGTGTGTTGGCCAAAGCAGAAGGTAATGTAACACCCTCAAATTTATAAAGAGCGACTAAATTAAAGTATTCTATAATACATCAAGTAAAGGAGAAATCACTGCTTATAAATCAATACTTAAATTAATATGAATAACAAAACTAGATTTAACATCGGCAATTGATAAACTTAGTCTTATATCAAGACTAATTCGGTCGGGTGTTATTAAAACCCAATAATAGTCGCTATTTCCCATCGCAGAATACTTCATCAAAAAACTAGATCTTTCTCGTGCCTCTAACTAGCCTTGTCACATCAAAATGTCGCTAGTACCAACCCCAACAAGGACCTGATGCACATGCCGACAAACAAAAAGGTTAGGTTTAACGCCTAGTAAGTTCAAACAATTTTCTTCATAATTGTAAAAATGTAAACTCGAAAGACTGCTGATTTAAATCATAATTTTACAAATGAAATAAATTTATCGTAAAAACAACATCTTTCCAAAACCCACAATTTTCTTGATAAGAACTCATAAATCAAAATATCCAATCATACACAACCAAAACCAATACTCGCACCACTAAGAATAAAACTATAGAACATTAAAATGGAAAACATAACTTTAAACAAGTCATTTATATAATTAACTCACACTTACCCTTGATAGGGCATAAAACATCAAAAGATACCGGGAGAGACCCAATTTAGTATTGTGACGGAACACATAAGTAAGCCACAAATCAATGTTATAGGAGCGTTACTCATCGATGAGCATACATTGACATCAACCAAATCTAGTTTATAGTCAAATGGGGTAGTACGCTTATAGATAAGTGCACATTGACATTGACATCAACTCAATTCAATCTATAGCCAAATGAGATAATAAGCTCGTAGATAAGTGCACATTGACATAAACTCAATCCAGTCTATAGTCAAACAAGAAAAGTGCACATTCACATCAACCCAGTCTAGTCTACAGTCAAACAAGATAAGTAGACATTTCTATAAAATGAAATCGACTTGTATACCTATGCATTCTAGCCATAAAATTACACGACTCCAACTAAATGACAAACACATTAAAAACATGTAATTTTCAAAAGAATATGCCATAAATGCATATAACTCCAAAAGCTTGACATAGAGCAATTCAAAACCATACAAGTGTCAAGGCTCATTAAATTCAAAATCGAGCCAAAAGTTCAACAACTCAATTGACTACTTCATAAAAGTCATCAAAAGCAATAAAATGTATTTAACCGACATTCATGCAAATACATGTTCCAAAGACATGATTAACTCAAAAACATATAATTGATTTGGACAACTCATTTTCCAAATAAAGTGATAATGTTTATATTTCCAAAATGTACCATAACACAATTACTCAACAAAAAATAAGAGCCTTGGTTTCGGCTCTTCGGGATAGGGATAGGCAAAAAAGAAATTTTTGTCGTTAATATGCATTTTCTAACCAAATACACTAACTGCATTTATCATCAAATAATCTTCATTTAAAGGATAAGTCACCAAAAGAACCCACACTTATAATTTATTTATCAAAATGTCCACAAACCCAAATGTAAGTGTTTTACATTATTTATAAAAGCAAATGCACCAAATATTCAAAACTCACTAAATAACCCACACATTTGATAAATATCAATTAAAACATGTTAATACTTCAAAATGAACATGTTTGGCATGTGCATAGTTTTTACAAAGCAATGTGAACTCACCTTCTCAGATTAAGGCTAAATCTAGGTTTTACTCCATATCTACAAGTATATCTTCTAAATCCTAACTCCAAATCTTCCCAAAAAAATTCTCCATTACAAGGAACACAAAACCTAAGACGAAGATGGAAGAAAATGATGGAGATTAAGAACACACAAAACCCTTGCTTAGAAGGGAAGAAGATGAAAAGGTTACCTTTTCTCAAATACTCTAGAATCCTTCAAAAGCGGATACTCATCTTGATATATCATTCAAGAGATTCAAAAATCGAGACCATAGCAAAAAGAATCACTTAAACGGATGAAGGATGAGGGAGTTATGGTAGAATGAATAAAATCCTCGAATTCCTGATTTTAAGTTTATCTGACAACTTATGCGGCTTTGCCCACGGATTAAAGCCACGGAGAAACCATGCACCGTAAATACTTCAAAAAATAGAGACTTGCGCGGCCTGGGGTTTTTTGTGTCACCAATTGTCACGTGTTCTTTACATTTCCACACTTTATTTCATTGTTTGCAATACTTAATTTGTTCGAATTCTAATTGTCAAATTGTTTGGACTTAAACTGAAATTCGTCGCTAATTTGGAAAACAACATGTATCTAAAAGGTTTGTTTAAGAGTTTAGCCTTCGTAGTTAGTTGATATAATTCTTTATATGATGTTTTTAAGAGTTTATTTAAACTTCGAAAAAAATTGTAGTCAACCCCTACATTATTTGCGCTAATTAAGTTATATATTTGTGGTTTCATTGCTTTCAGCAAAAACAATCATATGACAAGAGCAGAAGGCGATGCTATGACTCCAATTACTCGAAAAACCAAATCGAACAAAATACGATCTAGTTATATGTGGCAAAATATACATATTTGCTACGGATTAGCGACTGAGTAAAAAACACTTAGTTTTTATATAAATATAAAAAGAAACTTGATAGCAAATTTGTCTCTAACTAATTAAACAAACTACATTTGTCACGGATTTGTTACGGAGCTAGTTATATTGGATATTAAAAGAATTAGAACAAATTTTTATAAAAGCCGTAGCTAACCAAAGACAAATATATTTAGACTTATCACGGATTTGCTACGAATATAGTTATATTCAATAGTAAAAAATAAAACAAATTTTGATAAAATCCATAGCAAATCTAAATATATTTGCCACGAATTTCCTACAGATCTAGTTATATTGGATATTAAAAAATCAGAACAAATCTTGATAAAATGCATAGTTAATCCAAGTTAAATATATTTAGAAATTACCACAAGTTTGCCACGGATTTGCTATGAATCTAGTTATGTTCGATAGTAAAAAAAATAAAACTAATATTGATAAGATCCGTAGGAAATCAATGACAAATCTAAATATATTTGCCACAGATTTGCTATAGATATAGTTATATTGGAAATTAAAAAAATTAGAACATATCTTGATAAAAATCCGTAGCTAATCCGAGACAAATATATTTAGATTTGTCACGGATTTGCTTTGGATCTAGTTATAGTCGATAATAAATGAAATAGAACAAATATTGATGATATATGTCGCAAATCCATGGCATATCTAAATATATTTGCCACGGATTTGCTATGGGTCTAGTTATATTGGATATTAAAAAAATAGAACAAATCTTGATAAAATGCGTAGCTAATCCTAGACAAATATATTTAGCTTTGTCGTGGATTTGCCACGGATCTAGTTATATTCGATAGTAAAAGAAATATAACAAATCTTGATAAAATCCATAGCAAAACCATCACACTGTTTTCTTTAACATTTCCCTTTATCATCACCAAGACCGTTCTGGTCGATCTCAACAATTAACCAACCACTATATCTTCTTTCTCTCACCAAACCTATCCCTATCCCTATTTCGCATCTCTCCCTCTGATTTCACCTACTTCCCGTCCCCATTTTCACCACTTCTTTATCAAAAGATGGTTCGCACTCGATTTTACAAATCTTAGAGACGTAGACATCATTTTTTGAGGCATTTCTTGGATCTAATAGTTTTATGTGAAATCATTTTCTCAAACCTAATTGTTTTGTGGTCAAATCGATAAGTCAATAGTTTTCTGTAAAATATTTTTCTCCTCAATCATATAAAGGTAATTTATCTTTATCATTTTCTCTAACCAAGTTTAAAATTTGTTTTTGTTATGTGACTCTTTATTTGAGGTCTTCTTATGTGGAGCAACAACTACTATTATTCATTTTCCTAGAGCAAATTTAGGTTTTGCGGACTTGAAATTTTTACTTACTCGTTGTTGCACTCCACATATTTGACAAAATGCTTCAACCATGTACTATTAGTATTTATATAGTAGTGCATAACCAGAAGCGTCGATGAGCTCTATTTGTTGTTTGAAAAATTTGTTGATGTAAAAAAGAACTGCGACAGAAGAATGTAACATATATATGGTTTTGAAAACTCAATACTAACAAGATGCGTGTTTACTCATCACTGTTTAACTTTTCCATCTGGAAAACTATAAAGGTTGTCAATATTTGAAGTTTTTAACTTTAATACTTGTTACACTGCTGCCAAACAAATTTCTGGTATGATTGAAACATTTGCTGATAATATTTTGTGAGAATTAACTCTTCTCATGCCAATTTGTCATGTGTAAAGAGTAGAGTATCATGTAACATATGGATAAAAGCAACATCATGGTAGGAAAGAATGATGACACCTTTCATTTCCTTTCGAATCACTAATCTTAACAATTTTTCGATCCAAATAAGCAAATACAAGATTTCGATTACAAATTATGTGATATTTTTTTATATTTTTTAGGTACAATGACTTGGATAAATAGTAAGGTGAGATGTGCAAGAGCAAGCTTTCACTGAGTTAATTTCAATTACTTTGTTCCTTAATGTCTGGCAAGTGAAAATACCCCTTGGTTTTCAAGTTATAAGATACAAAGACTTAAGCGAGAAACTGTAAGATGAGATATGCTAGAGCAAGCTTTCACCGAGTTAATTTCAATCACTATGTTCTTTAACGACAACATTAGACTGTTAAGTGAAAATACCCCTTGGTATTCAACATAGAATCTTTATAATAATTATCTCAATTTTTTAGTTATGAAAAGATTCCATGATGGCATTCTTTGAACTTTCTAAAAATATAGTACCCCTCTCAAAAATAGTATAACCTTTTGATTGATCATGTCATGTGATGTGAATATTCTGAATAATAACACATAAGGCATTCCTACAAAACAAATCAGAAAGATTTTGGTGCCCAACATTTATTGGGTCCTTGGAGGTTTGATTTAGGTATGAATCTATTAACATACCTTTGATTCACAAAATTGTTTGTCCCACGTGTTGAACAACAAATCTCCTCTTGACTCAAACTAATTAACTGATTCATAGAATAGACAAATATGGTAAATCAGTCTTGGAACAAAATGATTTGGCATCAACTATAGGGGATTTATAAAATTTGTTTCCTCCCTTGTCCTTTATAGTTGATGTCTTTCTCCAAACCATTTAAAACTTCTCATAATGATTATCTAAACTAGCAACAAAATTGTTGTGAAACATATTAGAATTATGAGTCTGATACTTTAAAGAACTATTTCATTTGTAGTATCTGTTAAAATAACTATTTCATTTAATTAACACTTGAAAAATAGTTATCCTTACAGACACTAACTGGAGAGAAATGATCAATTTTATAAATTGAACTTGAAGCAATTTTATAAGAGAAAACAAAATCAGTATCAGTTGAATCATTGTACAACGAAAGAAAACAAGTATCGGGACTAGTATGTTCAAAAGATTCAACCTTCTTTGAATTCTTTTTGATTATCTTCTTAGTTTTGAAAATTATCTGTTCAAGTTCTTTGACTTTATCAGATGAAATATTGTTTTGTTCAAAACTTTTAGACTTTTCACTCTCAAGATCTAACTCAATTTCAAATAAATTCTTTTGTAAATAATTGTTTTCAAAAGAAACCGCAACTTGGTTAGTAGTAACTTTTGAAGAAGCTTCAAACTCTTTAATCTTAGTCACAAACTATTCTCTTTCTTCTGTAAACAAATCACATTTCAGTTGAAATTCAAATCTCATATTCTGCTTTGTCACAAGATCTATTTCCAATCCAGATAACTTCTTTAAAAGCACGATAATTTCCTTCTCAAACCCATTCTGCGCACTCTCAAAATAACATTCTAGCCTTTTCTTTCTATCAGATATTTATTTGAATAATCCAACACCCTTCTTCACGACTACTTTCTCTTCGCTATCAAAACTTATCTTCTCTTTTTTCAAAGAATTCTGAAGATCAGAAGTTTGGTTAGTAAGCTCCAAATTCTTCTTCTCAAATTCTTTTCTTTCATCCTCAATTTTTTCTCTTTCTTTTTCAAACTTATTTATTTCAATCACAATAATTTTCTCAAAATCAGAAACCTATTTTCAAAGCTTGATTGTCTTCCTCTCACAAGATTGAATTTTTCTTTCAAATGCTTTTCTTTCAATATCAAATTTGTTTTTGTCATCTGTAAAAACCTTTCTTCCTTTCTCAAATGATTTCCTCTCTTTATCTAGAACCTTTTCAAGTTTAGATTTTTACTCGAAAGCTGAAAAGTTTTCTTTGCACTTGCAGAATCTTTTCTATCAAAACTAGATTCCTATTCAAACTGAGAAATCTTTTGCTTAAGCTAAAAAAATTTGTATCAGCTCAACATTTTTGTGAATCCCAGATTATGATCAAGTATGTAATATAATATAGCAAACATACGAAGAACACGATGAATATGAATAATAACGTACGTCGGATATCTCACTTGTGTATTTAATTACAATGTAAGCTCATAATAATAACGATACTCTCTCTATGTTATGCGCATATAACAAATAATCCAAGACCCCTATTTATATAGCTAGGAATCATACAGAGATAAGGAAAGTAGAGTTTAAGACATTATAAACTTGCCTTATTTACATTAAGCATATTCTTCCTTATTTTGACACAATTCTAATTACACACAAACTCTTTAATAAATCCTGACAATCTCCCTCTTTGTTCAAAAGAAGCTTTCATCTTCGCAGTTCGAACATACCTTCAAATCTTTGTAAAGTCTGACGATAAATCAGGCATTTATCGATGATATCCAAAGCATCCAAGATGTTCTTCCTTTGATCTGACTTCAACGTCGTGTGCTTCTTCATATCTGAACTTATTTCTATAGACAACCTGTTTCAAATCATCCATAAAGTTCCATCAGAATAAGCAGCAACCTCGGAGAACCTTAGAAACCTTTTCTCTCCAGTATTTTTCATGTAGACCATACCATGAGCAGGCATGGTGAGAAATGTTAATACATGTAACTTCTCCAGGTCGGGGACAGATTGATTCGGTTTCGCCAGATACACCTTCTTTTGCTTGCTTTCAAGACCTCTTTGTAAATCGTGGAGATAACTGAATCTTCGTTCTTTCTGAACATGTCTCATGATCGCTCTTAAAGCTCTTTGTTCATCAAATGTCCTCCTTTGTTTGTCTCGCAACTCAATATATATGTGTCCATGTCAATCACATCGATGTTGGCAAAGTCATCTTCAGTAAAGTAGTATTCTTTGCCATTTTATCGAAACACTTTGAAAGTAGGAAACATTACTTGAAACACCTTGTCATAGCCAATTTTTTTGATGCCTACAATATTGTGTCTTGACATGACTTCCTCTGGTTTCAACTCTTTCATTCTTAACAGCCATACATACTCTTTAACTTGAGCAGCATCCATCTCAGTGATGAGATGAATGTCAGAAAGATCAGACGGGTTCTTATTTTTGACAAATATTTTGTGCATAGTCTCTTCAAGATAGGGTACTTTGATCTATTGATTTACCCATCTTGAGTTACGACTTTTGAGCATGCTTTCCCACCGTATCTGGTGAGGCAATAACCCTGTAGTAATAGGAGACCCTGGCTGATAGTTTACACTTGTATGTTGTAGATTCACATAATCTTCTTCAGTTAAATCCGGAGCATATGGATCCATGAACCAATATTTCACTTGGGTTTGCAGACGTTGAACATCTACGAGCTCATCATTGATGGATTCTGGTTCTACAACACGAGACATGCTCCCATAGTCAAAATCGACCGCGGGCCTTTTAATCGTTGGCTGATTTTCTTGTTGTTGCGTGGGAGGAGATTGAGCTTGTTGGCGAGTTGGTGGAGTAGACGATGAAGTACCCGGAGCTTTAGAACATGCTTGCGTTACCGAAGGTTAGGCTCTTGTAACCCGACGTCGTGTCTTCCCCTCAGAGCGATTAGGACCGGAATTTGGATCGTCTTGATCAGGTCAACGACGCTTGAATCGTTCAGGAGGCTGACATGACTCTTTAATCTCTAAGCGAAGAGCTTCAATTGCGCCCAATACGGTCTGTTCACTTTGCTTGATTTGAGTCTGAATGGAATCAAGTCTGTTGTCAACATGCACTTTGAATTCATCAAACTCATGTTTAGTGACTGTTGGAATGTCGAGATTTCGGCGAAGGAGGCCAGTCAGTTCATCTTCAGGGAGACCACGGGCTTTAGGTTCGACTAGTAAGTTGGTGAGTAGCATAGACATTAGTTCATCATTATTGAACTGCGTTTGGCGTGGGGAGTGTGGCCTAGCTCGAGGCTCGGATTCGGATCGAGATTCGGACTCTGAAGACGAAACATCTGGCGAATCAGGAGGCGGGGAGTGATTAGTACTCGGGCGAGAAGTGCTGGCGTGTGAAGCTTGATAAGGGCTTTTACCAGAACTTAATGAAGCAAAGAATTGACGCATGCATTCCTCATGTGCAACCATAGAATCCTATGCTCGTTGAAGTGGGCATTAACATATGCTATATGGAAGGATGAACATTGAAGGGCTGTGAAGCAGGACCTGTAAGGGTAACACCGGGGTCACCTAGAGCACCCGTTGACACCACAGTTGAATCAACCGTGGGACCTACGTTCAGTGTTGGCATGAT
This sequence comes from Silybum marianum, assembly GCA_036898165.1. Taxonomy (NCBI): domain Eukaryota; kingdom Viridiplantae; phylum Streptophyta; class Magnoliopsida; order Asterales; family Asteraceae; genus Silybum; species Silybum marianum. The sequence goes on from CM072541.1 coordinate 18,070,143, forward strand.
GGTAGCACGGGTAGGATTTCCTTCCAATCCTCGTGGAATGTCAATAGATGACATCACTATTGAAGTTCCGACCGGGTCACGAAGATCCATGGTGTGTAATGACTCAAATGTCCTAGGTGGCTCTAGACTCGTTGTGCTTTGAAATGAAGTCGAAGTAGGTGGAATACTACTTCTGGTTTCAATAGCTATTCCTCCCGAAAGGAATGGGGCTAGATACGGAGCTAAATCCACAACAAGTGATGAAGCCGTAGCCTGTTGTGAGGCTACGGAGTGGACGGTTGAGGCGTGCAATTGCATTGCTGAGTCCACAACGTCTTGTTCAATGTTGATACCCAACGGATGATTATCAACAGAGGACTCGGTTACTCGGATAGTGAGGATTGTATTCTCACCCTCAGTCATATTTATCTCCCCTGCACTCACTCTCAATTCGATATTTTCAACTGAATCTCCCTCCGTTCTCCTTGTCTCCCCAAAATAGAGTTCAGATAGGGGTTCATTTTGGAAGGGTTCATTTATGGAGGTTGGGTCAGTTGCATCGGATGATGACTCTTGCATGGATGGGTGCCGCCCTATGCGGTTAAGAGCAGTATCCTCAGTGTCAAATCTTCGACGTCGTCTTGGGCGTATATCTTCAGAACTGTCGTTTAGCTCAAGTGATTTGTCAGTTTCAGTGTCGGAAGGTGATCTTTGGCGAGTGATGCGGCTGCGATTAACAAGTAATTTTATCCTTGGGATGCGAGCAGAAGTGGTCGTTTGTGGTTGAGGTGGAATGGGGATAGTGGGTTCAGTAGAGGTAGGGATAGGCTGATCAGACGCACTTCCCTCGTCAATTCTCCTTACCTCGTCTATTATCTCAACGCCCTGTTCAGGATTGCCTTGATCCTGAACCTGCTCGTCTATTCTAATACCCTCACCCATCTCAATGTTTACCTCATGGTTTGCCTCTTGGGCAGGCTCATCCGGTATTGGAGGAGCCATTAAGCCGTTTTGTCCCCTATATGCTACCACACTAGGTGCGTGCTGATCAACAAGGGCTAATAAGGCTTTGGGTATGGGAATGATGTGTGGGAACTCGATATCATTGAGCTTAAGGTACCTTTGAGTAAAAGAAGGGCCGAGTGGTATACCTGCACGCCGTGGAATTTCCGGACGGGAGTTCATCATGGAGTGGATGAAGAGTTGGAGGAATCTTTGATAAGGTAGGAATTGTCGGTTCCTTGAGTTGGCTTTATCCGCAACGAAGTCAACCATATCAGTCCAGATTAGTATCGCGTAGTCGTAGCTCCGGCTATAGACGATCCCGTGGAAATATCCTTAGTACGACCGTGCTGGCTTTATCCATGCCGGTGTGTTTTCCTGTCAGACATCGGTTGATAATCGAGAATAGGGTGAACCAGAGCTGTGGTAGATACATCCGCTTGAACTTTCCAACAACTGTAAGCTCGGATTTGAATCCCAAGGCATGGATGTCGCAACACAATTCTTCTTCGGGTACTGGATCTTCATACGCATCAAAAGATAGGGACGCGAAGGACACAACGCATTCTAGATGGCGTGAGCCGGGTCACGTAATCATCTATTTGAGCCGTAAAATGATAGTCACCTTCATCCGGATAGTATGTCAGGGTATACCAGAACCGTTGAAGATAGAAGGCGGGGACGCGATGTTCTAATGAGAAAGCATATCGGAGGGGATGTCTCTTTAAGATTCCCATTATGACCGGATGCTCGAGGTTCATGCTAAAATCGAGACGGTGGTTGTTCGGTTGTAATGACTTCTTTTCGGAGGGGGGCATCAGTATGTCATTCCAATTAGCCGCATTGATGCTCGGTTCGGAAGGCATTGGATGTTCGTCATCAGACAGATTTGGATCATTGATGGCCGCCAAAGGAACTGAAAGTGCAGTGTTAGTAAACCATAGAACGCAGATCAGTTCATAGTGTAGAGTGGAAATTTGACTCGGTAAGAAAATGCAAAGAATGAATGTCGGCCCATGCATCTGATGAGATAGTCGATAACAACGTATATCGAGTGAAGTGGTATCGATAACCAGCTGTTTGTCGAGTGAGTATGCCAGACAAGGGAATGAAGTCGAACCTGGCAGAGTCGATATGAATGAAATAGGTTCGAGGTAAATTTATGTCGGGCCTAACTTGGTCGACATACGGTCTTGTATGAGTTCATATATGGCTGGTCGATAAAAATCTTGTTGAGTGAAGGACACGCCATAAAGCCTTAGGCAAATATGTCGATGGTTTGGGACGCGGCAAGAAATCATGTCGACTTTAGTGGACGTGACATAAACACTTAGGCATATATGTCGATTCTTTGGGAATCGACAAGGAAACATGTCGGACCCAAGGGAATCGACAAGTCTCCAATAAGTTCATAAAGCCCTAAGTATTTTGTTGAGGCGACAAGTATGAACAGTGATCTTACCCAGAATTGAAAGTTCGAATTCAATGAATTTAAGCCTAGATCTAGGGTCGATGGGCATCATCTAACACTATTATAACTAATCCTATTGTCTGATTCGATCCAGAAGTACCAAAAAGCATGAAATTCTGTAGAACCCAAGGATTTGGAAACCGAACAGTTTAACACAAAATTGAAGAGCATGCATTTAGGAAAACAAAAAATTGCAAGTATTAACGATGTTAGAGAAGTGATTACGAACCTGGTGATGTAATCGAATTTGCTCAAATCGAAGATTTTGAAAACATTTTGAGAGTATTTAGTGCTCGGGTGTGATTTAGAGAGAAACATAGGGAAAAGGAAATTTTGAAGAATGGAACAGTGAAAGTGGGTCCTCGAGTTTAAATAGCGGGCCATGGACACGTGGCATGTCCTGATTGGGCCGAGGACAACTGAAGGTCGACTTGTCGAGCCTTAGTAAGTCGACATCCTCAGATGTCGAGTCTTATAGAGCCGACAAGCAAGGGATGTCGATCCCTTGAAGTGCGAGATGAGTGACATTTTGGAAAAAATCTAAGTGCTCCCCCTTGAACCGTGCCTAAGATAAGAAAAACTTAGCTCCCCTTAAGATGATGCGAGTTAAGAAAAACTTACCTTAACCGCTCCCTCTCGAAAACTTAAATATTAAAAAAAACAAACATCAAGATATCTAAAAATTAACGATACACGCATGACGAAAAGTGTACTAAAACGAAACAAACTATGAAAATACAGAACTTTTGAAAGTCATTAAAATTTCACAAAACGAGAATTCAAATATCATGAAGATTCACGCTAAAGGGTGAATGTGCATATATACTCGAATGGGCTTTTTGAGAAGTTTTAAATATACTGATTTAGAATCAGGTTTTGGGATTTAGCATGCCTAATTTGGACACTAGGAATTGGAAGCGTTTCTCATCCAATGTGCCTTTGTGAACAAGTCGGCAAGCTATAGTTTCGTATTAACAAAGTATAATTCGATTGTACCTCTTTCGACATGGTCTTTAATGAAATGGTACCGAACATCGATGTGTTTTGTCTTGGTATGTTGTACTGGATTGCTGGATATGGCGATTGCGCTCTTCGAGTCACAGTAGATTGGAATCTTGTCGAACCAAAAGCCATAGTCTTTGAGTTGCGTGCGCATCCAAATTACTTGTGAGCAGCAGCTTGTGGCAGCGATGTATTCGGCTTTCGCAGTGGATGTTGGGACGCACATTTCTTTCTTGGATGACCAGTTGACCAGTTAATCTCCCAAGAACTGATTATGGTCCGTCGTGCTCTTTCGATCAAGCATCCGCCCGGCATGATCAACATCTGAAAAAGCAGTTAACTCGAAGCCCATATCCTTAGAATACCATAGGCCAAGATCAGTAGTACCTTTAAATAACAAAAAATTCTTCTAATAGCGCTAAGGTGGGATTCTTTGGGAGAGGTTTGATATCTAGCACATATGCATGTAGCAAACATTATGTCCAGTCGAGTAGTCGTTAAGTAGATTAACAATCCAACCATTCCCCTATAGGTTTTAGAATCAACCGATTTTCCTAAAGGATGAACGTGTAATTTTGAACCTGGAAACATGGGACTGTCAATCGAAGTACATGTCGTCATGTTATATTTATGTAACATATCCGAGATATATTTCGATTGGTTAATGAATATTCCCATTGAAAATTGTTTTACTTGAAGACCGAGGAAAAAATTCAGCATTCCCATCATCCTCATATTGAACTTGGCAATCATGAGTTCGGAGAAGTTTTTGCATTGTTAAGGGTTAGTCGAATCGAAGATAATGTTGTCTACATAAATTTGTATAAGCATGATATCACCATCTTCCTTTTTAATGTTGTCTACATACATTTGGAGTACCCGTTTTTCACCAAATAAGCAGATAGACTGTCATACCAAGAGCGACGGGCTTGTTTGAGGCGATAAAGAGCTTTGTCAAGAAGGTATACATGATTTGGTTTTGATGAGTCGACAAATCCATCAAGCTGAGAAACATAGACTTCTTCTCGTAGAACACCATTTTGGAAGGTAGTCTTGACGTCCATTTGAAAAACAACAAAGTTTTTTGTGAGCCGCGGGTGCCAAGAACATGCGAATGGCTTCAATTCGAGCAACTAGTGCGAACGTTTCGTCATAGTCTATGCCTTCTTGCTGATGGTAGCCTTTAGCGACAAGCCATACTTTGTTGCGTATGACAATTTGTTGGTCCCTAAAGGGTCTACAAGAGTTCAATAATAAGTAAACATTTTGTAGAAGGGGAGGTTGAATACAAAAACACAGATTTTGGTTTTTAAATGAGTTTATATATCATAAACAAATTTACAGTTACAAGCGGAATAAGAACAAGTTTAAAACCTATTCTGTTGTAACTAAGAAACACTAAGTTTGATGCACAAGAGGAAGGAAGAAAGAATAAAGAGGGTTTAGGTTAGAAGGAAGCATGCAATAAGATGAAAAAGATATCTTCATCTTATTTATACCCGTTTGCATTTAATGCAAGACAAAGGTATATGCGTCGTGTCAAGCTTGATAGGAAGCTTGTCCTTGCTAATAAGACAGCCATGTTTTTGGCCGAATATGAACAGTACCATATCATATATGATGGGGACATAAGAGCAATTCGTACGTCCTTTTCTGACAAGGTATTAGGTTAGACTTTTGTGCATCGAGGATAAGATCAATCTTTAATCTTGTAAAGGAAGCTTTCATTTGATCGCTGATTCTGAATCCTCAAGGATGAACTTCAGTATCGCTGAGGCTTCACAAGACTTCACACTTTGAATTGATAATCACTGCTATCGCTGAACCGCTTCAGTTCACTTAGCTGATTATCTCTTTCTTCAGCTAGGGTCTTCGACTTTCGCTGAATGGTCTTCTGGTGTGATAGCTAATCTTCAAGTCTTCAGAGATAAGCTTGTTGTTCCTTGATCTTCAGCGATCGCTGATGGTAATCAGCGTATGCTATCGCTGAATATGAACAAAAGCTTATACAATGGAATTTCACTAAGTATACAAAAGGAACATATTCAAATCATTGAGAGGAGTTATGATCAACAATCTCCCCCTATTTGATTATGATTAAGCAACATAGGAAAATTGCTTTAAGAGACTAGTAGGGACTTAAGAAAAATTTGAAGTAAATTTTCTAAGTACTAATATGTACAATCTTTTTCAGCTAGTCTATTATCTGGATTGAGGTTCATTTATAAGGATATGAAAACACAATTTTTACAAGTAAATAAGCATAAAGTACATTCACTGATTAATTTTTCAAAGTGAAAAATCAGTGAGTAAAATATAGTTTAAAGAAAAATAGAACTCTTATGTTCATTGTCCCTTTAACTCTTTTTTTTTCAGGGATCTTTTCAGTACATAGATGGAGTAAAGTACTCTGATTAAAGTCCATTAAATATAATCTGAAGAAATATTATAAAGGAAATAGAAACCTATGACTAATCAGAGATGTTCTCGTTTCTTCTTTGTAGCTCATTCTCATAAAGCGTTTTCTGTCGATTCATCAGAGGGGTATCTGACCAGCAGCGCCATAGCATGATCTTTATGAGAGAGGATGGGGCCTTGCGAATTTCTTGGTTTCTGAAGAGTCCTAAGAACCCTTCATTATCCAAGAATACCATATCAGGTTCAGGTAGTGAGATGATTTCATCTTCTTCATATATTCGATCTTGAGGGAGAGAGGTACGTAGCATTGAAATATCAGGGATTTCAAGATGACCAAGAATGCTATGATAATCAAATTTGGTTTCATGTTAATTTTTAGAACTTGAACCACCTTCAGCAGTTGATCTTTTCTTCTTTGATGACTCAGGGAGAGGAGGAACTTGCACGTGTTGTGACATCCTTTGCAACAACTGATCCAGTACTCTTTCCACCACATCCTTGAATTTGGATTTAGAACCCTGAATGGCGTCTCTGATTTCTAACCATTCAGTGTATCCATAAATCCTTAAGAATTTGGCTTCTTCTCTCTCAGTTCTGTTTGTCCTTGTCATTCTTACATATATCTTTGGACCACATCTATTGGAGTGTCGCCCTTGAATAGTTGCATGATTGATTTTGGCTTCAGATCTTCGAAATTTCAGTCTATCAGTGCACTAGTCAAGCTCTTTGTCTTTCTGAAATGTGGCTACAGCGGATAGTGCACTTAGGATCTTTTGTTGAGCGAGGATCGAATCTACGTTCAAGTTTTCCTGTGCAAGTTCTTTCTGAGCAAGAGCTTCAGCGACCCTTTCACTCTTTTTCAATTGTTCCTTGGCCGCCTTGTCTTTAGCAAAGTCTTCCCTGAGTAATTTTCTTGCTAAGGCGAGAACATTCTCAGTTTGCTTTGTCTTCTCATCCCTGATACGTTGTGCTTCCAATGCTTGTTCTCTCTCTCTTCGCTAGATAGAAAGTAGAATTCATCTACCATCCTTATTGGTACAGCGTCTATGGGTTCAGCTTGAGGCACCCTTATTCTTTTTGCTTCGAATTCCCTAAGGAATTTTATTCGCCTTTCTTCTTCTTCAGGCTCGCTTATGATCGGCTTTTGAACGCGACATCTGGGAATAAGGCCTTCTTCTTCTTCAGAGTCAGTTTCTATTATGTACATAAACTACTCTTCAAAAGAAGGTTCCTTCCATGAAGTGGAGTCCTTTGGGGGACAGGGATCACTGCGGGAAGGAGAGGAGGAAGAAGATTTATCAGAGAGAGTTTTTGTAGGTGAAGGAAGTGTGGGGGTTTCAGAGAGAGTTGTAAAATAAGGGATAAGAGGAAGAGATACCTCATTAGTGGTCTCCCCCTCACATAATGGGATAGTGGCATCCAGATTTACCACTTCTTTTCCTTTTCCTGAGGGACTGGCTTGTCCCTGAGAGGGATGTTGTCCGTCCCACAAAGGCTCTTGATGAGAGACTCCAGGCCTAGACATTCTAAAGTGCTCTAAGGAACTTCCAATGTCATCGTCATCTTCATCATCATCCATTCCCCCATAATGAGGGATAGGATCTTCTTCTTCTTCTTCATTATCTTCCTCAGCATCATCATCATCTTCTTCAGCTGCCAACCCTTCAGGGAGGAAAGATCCCGTTCGCTGGATGTACGGAGAAATATTTTCACCAGGGAACGTCCGGTTGTGTTCTGCAATGAGTTCATCTGCAAACTCTTTGGCACATCTCTCCCCCTCGATGTTATCAGGAGGTAGACAGTGCACCATCAAAGTGCGAACATTTGACTGAATGTCCATGAGCTTCGTATCATTTTCCTGAAGCGTAGTCCGATCAGCAGTAGTGAAGGAGGAACTGGCCTCAGAGAGCTTGGTGAGCATCTGCATCATATCGGATTGAGTCTTTTGAATAGACTCAAGGACGTTTGCCTGAGCAGCAACCTTCTTCTCTAAGTTGGACAGGTTCTGGCCAAGGACCCGGTTGTCTTCCTTCAGAGAGAAAACGTCAGAGATAAGGTTGCTGACGTTGGTCTTGATCGCTAGAGTCCCAACGATGCGTCGGAAGATGAGTTCAGCTGACGTCTGAAGATTGTCAACCCTAGCCCTGGTAAGTGCACATTCCCTGACCAGATAGTCAATAGCAGGGAATGTAGGACTAGGAAGGACAATGGGAGGGAGGTCAGTGACGGGAGTGGGAAGCTTGGGAGCTGCCATCTCTGTTTTGATATCTCGGAGCTTTGCAGCACTGGGATGAACCTGAGGAGACTTCCCCATCTCCTTGCTGAGAGGTTGAGCGCTGGTGGTGGTGGTTGTCGTTGTCGCTGAAGAGAAGATAGGAGCGACACCTGATGATGACATAGATAAAGATGCCAAAAACGCATCTGGATTAGATGATGGATGAAAAAATTTATTTTTCTCCTTTGAGGATTACTCTCAGGGACTACGTTTGCAGAGGCAGTGTCTTGAGGATCACTAACCAGTGTCTTAGATTATCTGAGAGAGACACTCTGAGGTCCTTTTAAATTGGCCTTCCAAAACTCAGATTGCCTAAACAATATTGAGGTTTGGATTGCGTGCATTTCAGCATTATCAGGGATAGGGACAACTATCGCTGAGTCATGTGCTGAGATGAGGACCAAAGAAGAGGAGATAGAAGAAGTTAAGAAGGTTGTGAGAGTAGTACCTGATCCAGCTTCAGCAGAGCTGGCTATAACACCCTCAGTGACCGGAGTCGCTGATGATGGAGGTAGTGCTGATGAAGCAACAACGAATGAAGAGACCTTTGAAGTGGCTGTGGCTGTTGTTGGTGTTGGTAGTACACCGAAATCAGAGAGAGTGGTCTTTTGAGAGACCATCTTCTTTGGCTTCTTGAATTTGGTTGCGATGATCTTTACATGACCATCGATTGGTTGTTTCCTCTTAGCAGCAGCAGTGTCCGGGATGCTCGCTGTTGGGATGGGCAGCGAGGTAGACACTAAAAGAGGGGCTCCGATCAGTTTCAGCATGTAAGGCGTGAAAGGAGCAGCACCTGGACGTTCCTCTATGTCCAGGGACTTCTTGCCCACTACGGAGAAGAAGTGGTCACCGAACTTCGGGTAGTCCTCCCCGAAGGCAACTTCCATAAATGTTGCGAAGAACCGTGGGTAAGGGATGACCGGGTGTCTGGTAGCAGCGTTGATACGACTGACCATATCGCTGAAGATATAGTCAGCGTTGTTGAGGTTGTGGCCAGTGTAGAGAGAGAAGGCGAGATCCTGAAAGTGCTTGCTCGCTTGGTCATGCGAGCCAATCTTTGACCCAAGGCATTGGATCACCTGAGTAAAAAGGTATTACCAGCGAGTAGGAAATCTCTTCTTTTCTACCTTCGAGCCCACCGCTTTCAGCGATAGATTCTCCCAGGCATAGCCGATAGAGTCCAAGAAGGCGTCGATCTGCATCTTGGTAGGTTCAGCGCCCCATTGCACATTCTTGGCGCGTGTAGGGAGACGAATAGCCTTCCTCATAAATCCAGCAGTGAAGGAGAAATATCCGAGGTCTGGAATTTTGAAGCCAATCGCAGAGAGCACGGTCCCCTTGTCCGTGGTGAGCGTGGTACAGTGAGCCGTGTACCAGAGAGCTTGGAGATGAGACGAGATGCCTACTGGGTTGTGGACAAATGCGTACATCAGCGGGCACACCTTGATGAAGGTAGCTCCTTCGTTGAAGTGAGGGCGATCAACGGGTGTGTCAACCAATGCAATATAATTGCATGATTTGAAGACAACTTTCTCCATTGGGAAGTGGCAGGTTGGTGCAGCGACCAAGGTGTTGTCAACAGTTGTAGCAGCAGAGGTTTCAGTAGTCTTACTTGCAGATGCCATTTCTGTAGGAAAAATGGGAACACCAAAGAGATAAATCATGGTTTTATACATAAATGTACAAAACCAGAGTTTGGTATAAAGAATACCAAATATAAGATTGAAAGAAACAAGTATTTTGATGAACAAGATCAAAATGCTTGTGGTAAAAACAATAACATAAAAGATTATTTTAGAAAAAGTAGAAGATAATTAAAAATGGATAAAACTTTAAGAAGAAAGTCTTCTATTCTAAGGAAAGAACTTAGAACAGTGTTTTGAAAATAGAAGAATTTTTGAGTTTTAATACAGATTAAATTATTTTCTTCCTAAAATATGTTTTTATTGCATTTTAAGAAGATTAAAGATAAGAAGATGTGAAACAAGATGTTTCCAGTTTTAAGTAAAGGTTTAGATCAAACTTTAGGTGTTTCGAGAAGAAAAACGCACAAGTGCGTGTTCTTGGTGTTCTTGAGAAAGTTTGAAGATTCAAAAGTTCTTTTGCCTTTGGAGATTTATGAAAGCGTAAAGAGGCAAATGAGGCTAAAGAATTGCTTAAATAGCAAGAGGAGAGAGAAAGAAAGGAGTGCTAAACGACAGTTTTTTAGCTTTTTGAAAAAAATGATGACCTGGCGCACATTCCAAGAAAGGAGTTGGAAGAGAAACGCCGCGGTCCGTCGTGTGTCAGAAAAAGGTCTGACGTGTCATTTTCTTATTTTTAAAAGATTATAATGATAATTATCCATAAGGAAAGTATCATTATTAATTTAAAATCTTCATCAATGACAATAAAGGATTGTCAGTGAGGAGTTTTTTTTTCCAGAGATTCATTCTTTGATGAGAAAAGATATCAAGGAGTGATAAAGATTAGAAGATAATACCTGAGGAGATGGCCCAGATATCGCTGAATCAGAGTTCAACGAATAGAATGTTTGAAGGCTTTATGTGTATCACTTGTTGTAAGTCACTGAATAAGAAATTATTCAGCGTTCAACATACCAAGTTCGCTGATAAGTAGATTGAATATAGTTTCATCAAGAGGCTTGGTGAAAAGATCAGCGAGCTGATATTCAGTGGGTACAAAATGAAGCTCAACTTCACCATTCATCACATGATCTCTAATAAAGTGATATCGGATCTCAATGTGCTTGGTTTTGGAGTGAAGTACAAGATTGTTAGCAATGGCAATAGCACTAGTACTATCACAATAAATAGGAATTTTAGAGAGCTTGAGATCGTAGTCTCTGAGTTGATTTCTCATCCAAAGGATTTGAGCACAATAACTACCAGCGGCTACATATTCAGCTTCAGCAGTGGAGGTGGACACTGAGTTTTGCTTTTTGCTTGTCCAACTAATTAACTTTCCACCTAGTAGCTGACATCCACCAGTGGTGCTCTTTCTATCTATCTTACAACCTGCAAAGTCACTGTTAGAATAACCAATAAGATCAAATCCTGAGCCTTTGGGATACCAAAGACCTAGATTTGGAGTTCCTTTCAGGTATCTGAAGATTCGCTTTACAGCGATTAGATGGGATTCCTTCGGTTCACCTTGATACCGAGCGCAGAGACATGTAGAATACATGATGTCAGGTCTACTCGCTGTAAGATACAGCAGAGATCCAATCATCCCTCGATAGACAGTGACATTGACTGGTTTCCCATTGGGATCCTTGTTCAAAGTCAGAGAAGGAGCCATAGGGGTCTTCATCGCTGAGCATTGATTCATGTCGAATTTATTCAGCATGTCTTTAACATATTTACTTTGACAAATAAAGATTCCTTCGTCAGATTGTTTTATCTGCAAACCTAGAAAATACGTTAGTTCACTTATCATACTCATTTTATATTGCTTTTGCATTCTTGCAGCGAAACGAGTACATAATTTGGGTCTTGTGGAACCAAAGATAATGTCATCGACATATATCTGAGCGAGTATGGTATGACCTTTGTATTTTCTTAAAATCAGGGTTTGGTCAATTTTTCCACGAACAAATTTTTCTTTAAGAAGAAATTTAGAAAGGGTATCATACCAAGCTCTAGGAGCTTGTTTTAACCCGTAAAGAGCTTTTTCAAGTTTGAAAACATAACCAGGATGGTTAGAGTCTGAGAACCCAGGGGGTTGTTCAACATAAACTTCCTCGTTGAGTTTTCCATTTAGAAAAGCACTTTTAACATCCATTTGAAAAACTTTGAAGTCTTTATGGGCAGCATAAGCTAAAAAGAGTCTTATGGCTTCTAAACAAGCTACAGGTGCAAAGGTCTCATCATAGTCAATTCCTTCTTCCTGTCTATAACCTTGAGCAACAAGTCTAGCCTTATTGTGAATTATAGTCCCGTTTTCATCTAGCTTATTTCTGAAAACCCATTTGGTTCCTATGACAGTTTTATTAGAGCGTCTAGGAACAAGATTCCAAACTTTATTTCTACGAAATCCAGTTAGTTCTTCTTGCATAACTGAAACCCAGCTAGGATCAGAGATACCTTGATCTATCTTCTTAGGTTTAGAGAGAGAAATGAAATTAACATAAAGACAGATATTACCTGTACCTCTACGTGCTTGATACCTACATTGGGATCACCAATAATCTGATTTATTGGATGATTTGCAGTCCATCGCTAAGCTGGTGGTTGAGGAGAGAGATCAACAGCAGATTCAGCGACATGTTCTTCAGTTTCTAGAATAGGACTTATTAGCAACAGGTACTTCATTTAAAATCAATTCAGGGGATTGATTTTCAGATGTAGTTTGGTTGTTCACAGAGGAATTTACAAGAGAGGAATCAGCAATAGGAATCTGATTTAGAGGAGTAACATTCATCCCTGAAGATGGATGATTGTCACTTGAAGGATTTATAGGGATTTCGTCATCACATGCTTCAGCAGGAGGTTGATTGCTGAAATACGTTTCAGGTTCCCCATAATGGGATCTCATCCAAGCATTCAATTCTTCATCATTATCATGCGTATGAGAAGTATGAATGGGACGAGATTCATCAACGTTGACGTGCATGGATTCTTCAACATGTTGTCTTCTTTTGTTGAAGACTCTATAGGACTTAGATACAGAGGAGTATCCAACAAATATACCATCGTCAGCTTTAGTATCAAACTTACCCAAGTGATCTCTGTCAATCAGAATGTAACATCTACATCCAAAAATATGGAAATATTTCATAGTTGGCCTTCTCCCATTAAACAATTCATAGGGGGTCTTCTTAAGTCGTATAACTATCAGGGATCGATTTTGAGTAAAGCACACTGTGTTGACTGCTTCAGCCCAGAACTGAGTTGGTAGATGCGATTCGCTGATCATTGAGCGAGCTGTTCAATGATAGGTCGATTTCTTCTTTCAGCAACACCGTTTTGCTGAGGAGTTCTTACTGAGGAAAAGTTGTGAGAGATGTCTTTTTCTTCAAAGAAGTTCACCAGAGTGCTGTTTTTGAATTAAGTACCATGATCACTTTTTATGGAACGAACAATCAGATTGTTCAGCACACTTCCATCCTTTTGATAAATAAAATTATCATTTCAGGGTATCACTTTTGGATCGAAGAAAGAACACCCATGTGTATCTGGAGTATTCATCAACAATCACCAAAGTATATTTCTTGCCAGAGATAGATTGGACATTGACAGGTCCTTTGGAGTAGCTGAAGAGGAGCGGTCACTGAAGAAATTTTCTTTGACCTGAAGGAGGCTTTTGTCAGCTTTCCCTTTTCGCACGCTGAACAAAGAGATTCCTTTGTAAAGGTGTGATTTGGGAGGTCTCTGACTAGATCTTTTTGAGACAATTCATTTATTGTCTTAAAGTTGAGGTGAGAGAGTCTTTTATGCCATAACCAGTTAATATCAGTGGATGCTTTAGAGATAAAGCACATATTCTCAAATGAGAACTATTCATATTTATGACATACACATTTTCCACTCTTTTGCCTGTTAGGGCAAGCTTATTATTTCCGTTAGTGACAACACATCTATTATTTAAGAATAGAACTTTGAACTCTTTGTCACATAAATGACTAACGCTCAAGAGATTGTGCTTTAGTCCCTCAACGTAGGCAACATGAGAAAACGATGTGGCTCCGTTGGATAGAATTCCATAACCTTTAGTGTATCCTTTGCTATTTCCACCAAAGGTCATTGATGGACCAGCTTCTTCTTTGTAATCAGAGAGCAGAGATTTTATGCCAGTCATGTGCCTTGAGCATCCGCTATCAAGATACCAGATACCTTTGGCACTCTGCATACAACAAAAGATTAATTGTTTAAAGGTACCCATATTACTATGGGTCCTGCTTGGTTAGATAGAGGATTGGCGGAGGAGCTACTAGCTGAAGAACTCTCTTCAGTGGATATCTTCACCTTTGATGGTTTTGCAACCTTGGTGGATTTCACTCTCGCTGATTTATCAGCTTGAGCTACTTTCTTTCCATGAGCTAGTTTATCAGCTCTAGTAGCATTAGGACATTTGCTTGCAATGTGGGTAGTTTCACCACAGTGATAGCACTTCTTATATTTAAAGGGTTTGGAATTCAGAGAGAAAACAGGAACTTTTTCAGGAATAGGACCAAGAATTCCTTTATCCATAGTCCTTGGAGGTATGACAACCTTTTCAGGGGTAGGAGTGAGATTGATCTTAATTCTGGGGGTTGGTCTCTGAGAAAATTCAGAGATCTTCTTCCCAGATTTGGAATTCTTCTCAGAGGATTTCTTGTTCCTATTCTGAGCGACCTTATTCTTAGGAACGTGTTCAAGAAACTCGTTCTTGATCACTTTCTTAGATATTATCACAGGAAACTTCTCTTTAATAGAAGAGGAAGAAGTTGAAGAAGAAGGATCAGGGATAGAAGAGACAAACATTCGAAATTTAAGCATGGAACGATCATTCTCCGATTCTTCCTTTTCAGGGTTAAAGCCTAACCCACTTCTTACTTTCATAGGTATTTGGGCATTGATGATCTTATTGACTTTATCAGAAGCCCTACACCATCCTTCGATGGTGGCTTTTTCAGACTTAAGATCAGCGATAGCCTTTTCCCTATCAGCAATAGGTTGCTGCTTCTCGATGCTTATGGTTTGATTTACAAAGACTTGGTCCTTGAGAATTTTCTCAATTTTAGAAAGTTGTTTGATTTTTAGATGGAAATTTTTCAATTGCTCAGATAAACCAATATTAATTTTCTCGGCCTTAATCTTTCCATTTAAAGCATTATAAAAATCAATAATCATAGCATCGAGAGCTGACAAGTTATTACTTTCAGAGAGTAAAGAGATAGAGGGAATGGTTACCTGAGTAGAAGGGGACTCAGAGGAAGAAGTTTCAGTAGCTTCTTCAGCGTCCTCAATTCTGCCATTAGACACAAGAAGGCAAAATCTTTTTCATCAGAGCCAGACACTTCAGAGGTCTTGGCCCAGTCATCTTCAGCGTCCCAATCAACTTCTTCAGCGATAAGGCCTTTGCCTTTTTGCTGGTGTTTCTTCAGATTCTTGTATTTGTTTTTCAATTTCAAATACTTCTCCTTTTTATCAGAGGTCTAGGAGGTGGTAGGAGCTGCAACTTTCTTTGATCTACATTCACTAGCAAAGTGACCGTTTCGCTGATAGTTGAAGCATATAGCTGAGGCTTTCTCAGTGGGCATTGTGTTTTGCTTTTCAGAGTCAGAGAGATTTGAAGGTTTTCGAAAGTTACTGTTTCTAGCGAATCTTTTAAAATTATTTGTTAAGAGAGCTATAGAGTTATCAAACTCAGAGATGTCAGCATCAGTGAGTTGATCTTCTGAATCAGTTTGACCTAATTCAGTGATGGAGGTAATAGTGGAAGAAGAAATATTTTAGGAGGAGTTGCCTCTGAAGTCACAAGTGCCAAAGATGTACTTTTGGCACCTTTGAGTTCATTTATGAGGTTCTTCCTCAGAAGTTGAGATTGTTCCTCATTTAAGAGCATTCCATATAAAGCACTTAAGGACAAAGTTTCAAGATTCTTTGACAACTTTAAACATGTAGTGTACACTGCCCATTGATCGGGTAGTGCCTTCATGAATTTGGTCAGTATTTCAGCGTTATAGTAAGCTCTGTTTACTGATTTAAGATCAATCAACAAACAGTTGAAACGCTTGTGAATTTGAGAAAGAGATTCACCTTTATGATACATAAAACTCTCATATTGTCTTACAAGGTTTATGCACCTAGTGATTTGTACTTTAGAGGTTCCTTCATACTGGATACATAGAGTATCCCACATGGCCTTAGAAGTCCTCATTTTCATAACAGAATGATAGACTTCATCTGGTAAAGACATTGCTATTATAGATCTAGCTTTTGAATCAATAGCAATTTCTTTTTTATCTTCTTCAGTCCATCGATTAGGAGTTTTAATGATACTCCTTTCAGGGATGGCTGGAGTAGTAGTGGTGGAAGGAACACCAGCTACAATAGTTGTAGGAACAAATGGTGCGTTTTCTAGATAGTAAGGAATCTTTGGGTCAGATCCTTCTAGAAACAGAGACATTCTTTCCTTCCATAATGAAAAATTATCATGGCTAAATCTTGGAGGTTTAGCTAAAGATCCATTATCATTAGTTCGTATTAGGGTTTGACATTTTAAAATAGTTTATAAGAAAAATATTTTAAAGATAAAAGAAGCAAACACTGCTCTGATACCACTTGTTGGTCCCAAAAGGGTCTACAAGAGTTCAATAATAAGTAAACAGTTTGTAGAAGGGGGGGTTGAATAAAAACACACAGATTTTGGTTTTTAAATGAGTTTATATATCATAAACAAATTTACAGTTACAAGAGGAATAAGAACAAGTTTAAAACCTATTCTATTGTAACTAAGAAACACTAAGTTTGATGCACAAGAGGAAGGAAGAAAGAATAAAGAGGGTTTAGGTTAGAAGGAAGCATGTAATAAGATGAAGAAGATATCTTCACCTTATTTATACCCATTTGCATTTAATGCAAGACAAAAGGTATATGCCACGTGTCAAGCTTGGATATGAAGCTTGTCCTTGCTAATAAGACAGCCATGTTTTTGGCCGAATATGAACAGTACCATATCAGATATGATGGGGACATAAGAGACAAACTCGTACGTCCTTTTCTGACAAGGTATTAGGTTTGACTTTTGTGCATCGATGATAAGATCAATCTTTAATCTTGTAAAGGAAGCTTTCATTTGATTGCTGATTCTGAATCTTCAAGGATGAATTTCAGTATCGCCGAGGCTTCACAAGACTTCACACTTTGAATAGATAATCGCTGCTATCGCTGAATCGCTTCAGTTCACTTAGCTGATTATCTCTTTCTTCAGCTAGGGTCTTCGACTTTCGCTGAATGGTCTTCTGGTGTGATAGCTGATCTTCAGGTATTTAGAGATAAGCTTGTTGTTCTTTGATCTTCAGCGATCGCTGATGGTAATCAGCGTATGCTATCGCTGAATATGAACAGAAGCTTATACAATGGAATTTCACTAAGTATACAAAAGGAATCATATTCAAATCATTGAGAGGAGTTATGATCAACACAATTCCATCCTCGTCCTGTTTATTCTTGAAGACACATTTGGTGCCAATGATGGTTTTGTTCTTTGGTCAGGGAACGAGGTGCCATACTTTTAGAGTTTCAAATTGATTGAGTTCTTCTTGCATGGCCACAATCCAATTTGGATCAGACATGGCTTCGGTAATAGTGTTGGGTTCGATTTTGCTTAGGAAGGAAGAAAACAAGCAATCGTTGGCCGAGGCAGATCTCGTTGTGACCAGTGTTGAAGGGTCTCTAATAATTGGTTCGGGTGGATGAGATCGGATCCACTTACGAGCATGAGGAAGCGGTTGTAGAGGCGGGAGTTCAGGATGGTCGTCCACATGCGTGCCAAGTGGAAGATTTTGAATGGATTCTCAGGCTGGAGCCACTTCGGAATGACGAGCGGAAGTCGAAACATCCTTTTGAGTGGGATTCGTTGGTGGGGGAGAGCATGTCAGTTCCAGATTCGTAGGTGTAGGGATAGCGCTTTGAGGAAGTGGGTCCATTGGAGGGGGATGGTATTTGATGGAGCAACTGGATTTGTACTGCTGATTTTGTCTTTTTGTGTTTGAGCAGTTGTAGATATGGTAGATGTACTTGAAGTAGCAGTTGGTGAGATAGTTTCTGTAGATACGAGCGGTCCAGAAGGGGTCGTGGTCTCGGCTACTTCCAAGATAGGGGCAGACATGGTTTTTAGCATTTTAGTGTAAGGACCGAAGTAATCCGAGTAGAAATGCTTGAATATATCATCCAAATCAGAAGAGGCGTTTTTTGACGTGGAGGCTTGATTTGGATTAGCTGGGTTAGAAACAGGTTCTGGACGGAGGCGTTCGGAAGCTAATACGCCAGTGAGTGCGGGTTCGGAACTGATGGGTTAGGGGCCATTTCGGCCTTTGTATCGAATTGTACATTGACGCTTTCGGTGAAACAACGTGCATTCTTCATATAGACCCGATAAGTAGAAGCGTTTGGAGAATATCTAAGAAAGTATGCTTCGTCGGCTTTGACATGAAGTTTGCCACGATCATCGTTATCTTTCAGAATAAAGCACCGACTTCCAAATGTACGAAAGTGATGAATGGAAGGAACACGTTTGTTGATCAGCCCATACAGGGTTTTGGTAAACCGCTTGTTGATAATTGAACGATTTTTAGTGTGGCAAGCGGTATTGATGGCTTCGGCCCAAAGATAGTGTGATAGTTTGGAATGAGCGAGCATGGTGCGAGCAGCTTCGACCAACGTACGGTTACGTCGTTCGACCACACCATTTTGTTGTGGGGTTCAAGCCGCATAAAATATATGAGTGATACCAACTGATATGAGAAATGGGTCGAGCGTGCGATTCTTGAACTCGGTTCCATTATTCGTGCGAATAGTTTGACCGAAGAGCTCCAATTTAACTTGAATGTTTTTCAAGAATGCAATGATGATCTCGGGAGCTTCATCCTTTGTGAGAATAAATTTAACCCATATATAGGGAGAATAGTCATCCACCATAACAAAAACGTACTTCTTGTCGTGAATACTTTGAGTTCTCATGGGGCCGTACAGATCCATATGAATAAGTTGAAGAGGTCGGGTCATGCTGTGTTCCACTTTTGGCTTGTGTGAAACTTTCTTCATTTTTCCCATCTCGCACGCTCCGCAGAAGTGAGTCTTCTCATATCTAATCTTGGGTAAACCGGTGACCAATCCTCCACTTGCGAGTCGATTGATGTTTTTGAGGTTCAAGTGGGAGAGTCGGCGATGCCATAACTAGGTTTTGTCATTTGAGACTTTTGAGACGAGACACACATCGGTTGGTGGATGAACTTTTGACAGATCGATGGTGTAGAGATTGGACTTGCGAGATCCAGCTAATATTTCACATCCGTCGTAGGTTCTAATACAGCATATTTCGGATCGAAAATTCACTTCAAGGTCTTTGTCACAAAATTGACCAATACTTAGTAAAATGTGACTAAGCCCTTGAACGTATGAAACTTAAGTGCACAAAGTTGAATGAATTATGCATATCAGAAAAATAATCATAACCATAAGAATTTAAGTGCACAAAGTCATTCACACCACAATTGGAGCAACAAATATTATTTCTTGAAAATTGAATTAAATGTCGAACAAAATGAATAGTATACGGAAATAGAAAATTTCGATTGGTTCTAGTAACATTTGAGAAATTAAATTTGTCTTTATTGTGGGATGAGGACTTTGGATTGCGTTTGCCTTTTTCGACACAAACTTGCTTTGTCTTCAGAGGATGTAATGCCGAAACACGAAATGGACGTTTATTAGCATTTTTGGTTTGAGAGTTTTTAGTCTTTTCAGAAAAAATGGTTTGTTCCTTTTGTTGAAATGAGTTGGGTTGTGAAGAACTAGTGGACCATTCATTTTCAACAAAATGGATTTAGACCGTTTCTATGGGTTTCTTGCCTTTGTCAATAAAATCCTCTTAGAGTTATGGTCAGAAAGTTCAATGTTTTCGAGTTCGTCCAACTCCTTATCCATTTGTTCTTGAGTGAGGGAAGATTTTTGTTTGGGAGGACAATAATTTGGATCAAGTTTGAATATTTCTTCACAGTCATCTACATAATTGCTAACGAAAGCTTTACATGAATAGATATTGGAAGTTGTCTCAACTTCGGGATTCTCATTATGCTAAGCTTCGTTTTCAAGTTTTTGGATTTTTGTGATTAAAGCCTCCTTTTCCTTTGCCGATGAAGAACATTCGTACTCCAACACCGTTTCTAGCTGAATAATTTTCTTTTCCAAAAATAAGGTGGGAATATAAGGTTTAAAACTTGGTGGTTCGGTGTGAAGTTCTTCATCGGTGTAGGAAGCAAAGTAATTATTCGGAAGAGATTCTTTTGATGAGTCCTTTTCCACCACCGTAGGATAGTAGAAAGGAATTTGATGAAATTTCTTGTTCTTCCGATTCCAATCTTCCCGTCTCTCGACTTTAATAGGAGACGACATAAATTGAATTTTATAATCTGGACCAAGGTCTAGATGCTCAAATTTATAAAGAGTCGGAGTATTGTATAAGGCCTTAGCTAGATATTTGGAATTTTCAAAAGCTAGGCCTTTTTGTGAACATAACGTTTTTGGGGCATTTAAATAAATCGTTTGTTCGGTTTGACCCATTATGTAAAGTTTAAGTTCCAAGTCCTTGAGTTTGTCTGAAAGATCGTTTCTTTGGCAAATTCAAATTTGGAAGAAAAGTCTTCAGCCTCATATTCGGATTTGTTAAGTCGTTTTGCGAGATATGGATTTTGTTGTTTTAGAACTAAAATCTCGTCAGTCAAAGTAGTCTTTTTCATTTCCAATTTTAGAACATCACTCTTATAATGGGCAATTTCGGATGTTGCAAATAAAAGTTGGTTATGATTATTATCTAGACGTGCTTGTAAGTTAGAAGCCAAAAGTTTTTCAGTTTTTAACTTAGATTGTAGTTCATGCAATTGTATCATCAAAGCATCCATTTGCCCAACAAAGTTATCATGGTCAGAATGACTTACCTCGGGTGAGTAGTCCGAAGCGTGAGAAGATACATCTTCACCAGAGGGATCAGAATAAGCCATCAGACTGAAGTGAGCTTGGATTTCATCATAAGGTTCATCATCATCATTATGAAGCCAGTGTTCATCTTCCGCCATAAGCACTTTGGCGGCTTCTTCTTGTTTGGTAATCATGAACTTGTACGCGAAATAGTTGGCGTCTTTTACAACTAGTTTCTTGCATTCACGTGCATAATGGTCAGACTTTCCACAGTTATAGCACAAGCTCATATTTCCTTGGTTTTGGATCGAAAGTTGCCTTTCGCTCGAGGTTCTTGGATCCCAAAGCATATCTTTGTTGATTGGAGTTGGGACGACGACAGAATTTGCATATGAATTCTTGAGTGAGAAGAGCCAATTGTTGTTGAAATCTGGCTATTTCAGGATCATCAATTTCTTCGTTTTCCGACTCCGGTAAGTTGTCTTGCGGAATGCTTCGTGATGGAATTGGATCTTCTTTAGCCCAAGAGCGATTGGATCGGAAGGCTTTTTGATCTTGTTGTTTTCTTCCATTACTTCTAGAACTTCATCGTCATCTTGTTTCAAGGTTTCAAAGACTTCATCAAGATCAATTTCCGCAAGAAACTTGCTATGTTTTATTTGATTGGCAAAACGATGCCATTCAGGTTGAAGACTACTAACAAGTTTCACGTTGTTCTCGATTTTCGTCTTACGGGTATCGTTTTTGCTAAGTTCATTTAGCAAATGGACAAATCGTTCATAAGTGTTCGTAAGACTTTTCCCTTCCTTAGCCTTGAATTCCTCATATTGCAACATGCAATTAGTGATCTTCATTTGAGTGCCGATCTTTGTCCCAAGCATGATCTTTTCTATTTGTTCCCACAATCCTTTGGCCGTTATACAATGGCTATCAATGCCCAATGTAAATATTGTTGGGGATACCCATAAGTAGGTATCATCCGGAAAGTTGATCACCTTTGGCTCTTTTCATTTCTTTAGGAGTATACTTGGATTTTGGCTTAATTTCTTGTCTTGCCAGTAAAGGAGGAGTATTGTTTGGCATAGCTGGACATTCTTGGTATAAAATAGGTGGCAGACCTTCATTGATGAAAAGCAAAGTCATTCCTATCAACAAAGTTGAGGAACTGATCTTTCCATTGTGAGTATCCTCCTTGGAAGAGAATTGGTGGTTTTGTGTTGGAACCAATGGCCATAACTTCACGTGTAGTCATTTGTACTTGATTGATGTGATCTCGATCGGTGAGTTTGGGAAAAATTCTAAGATGTCAATGAACTTAGGAAAATATTATCTCAGATTGACTAGGTGCGACAACAAAGTATGTCGTGTAAGGCGGACTCGATAAGACAATATGTCGACTGAAATAGAATCGACAACATACGGGAAAAATTAATCGACTTTTTGTTGGGTTCGACGGGCTCGACAAAAATTTATGTCGAGTAATACGGGCACGAGAAAACTTAACTAAAGAAAGAAAAACTTATCTTAACTTGATAAAAAGATGTCGACCTAAAGAGAGTAGATAAGTATTCAAAGAGATCAACTCCTGATTTTTCTTTAATCGATAAATCAGAAATCAAGAACGAAGGCTTCTTGACTTAAAAGATCTTGAATAACAAAGTCATCTAGTCTTTTTATTGACAAGAACAACTACGTTCTCGGGTTCCTAATTTTCTAAATTAAGTTTAAAGTAAACTTACTCAGAATTATGATGTTTACTTGAGAATTCTCAAACCAGAAAAGGAATCATAAAGAGATAAGGAAAGTAGAGTTTAAGGATTATAAACTTGCCTTATTTACATAAGCATATTCTTCCTTATTTTGACACAATTCTAATTAAACACAAACTCTTTAACAAATCCTAACTATTAGGATTCCTTAAAAGTTTAGTTGATTGCTCTTGCAAAAACTCCTTTTCTTCAACAAGTTTTTCTTTGTCTCCTTTTAAACCTTTTCCCAATTTAGATTTGAGCATTTTCAGTATTGACAGTAACAAGGAGATTATAATTGTTTTCAAATCTTCTCTTCAAAAGAGAAATCTGTTCTTTGAGCTGCAAATTCTCTTTCTCAAAAATAGAAGTCATCTTGAAATAATCCTATAAAAATCAAATACGCCAAATCAGTTCTTAAATATACCAAAAACATGAACATGTGTTACATGACAAAATGATCGTAAAATGATTTGATTAGAAACAACCCAAACACTTAGGGGGTGTTTGGTTCATTTTAAGGAATGGGAATGAAAATGAGAATGGGAATGCAGGAGAATGGGAATAGGAATGAGCATTGCATTGATGCTGTTTGGTTAATACTGATTGAGAAGAACCCTAATTGGTAAAAAAAATGAGTAAAAAACAAGTAATCGTTCATAACATTGTTTAGAACTCACTGTTAAGATGCATACCTCATATTTTTTCTTTACCTTTTTTTCTTTGACTTTTTGCTCCATTACTAGAATTCACATTAGAAAGAAGGGAGGAATATTTAGTAAAATCGAGGAACCTGGATGATGAAATCAACCATAAGAATCCCTAACATTGGTTTAAATCAGAAAAACCATTTAATAGCTTACCTCCAACAGATAATTATTAGGGCTTTTGATATGTTCCATTGATTTCACATAAAATTGAAATTTGAGCATTGTTTTTTTTTTCTTTTTCTTCTTCTTCTTTATAGATTTTTCACCATTGTTAATATCCTTCACCATGAATCGTTGATGAATGATGCAAAATAGAAATCGATTTGGAAATAAATCTGAAATCGATCTGAAGAAATTGAAATCGATGATGAATCATGCAAAATGCAAATCGATTTGACAAAAACTGAAGTCGATTGGGAAGAAATCTAAAATCGATCTGTAGAAACTTGGGCATTGTTTTTCTTCTTCTTCTTTTTTAATGACTTTTCATCATTATTGATATCTTTCACCATGAATCGACGATGAATAATGGAAAATACAAATCGATTTGGAAAGAAATCTGAAATCGATGATGAAAAATGCAAATCGATTTGATCGATTAGAAAGAAATCTAAAATTGGTCTAAAGAAACCCTTGCCAAAACCCAGACACAGAGAGGTGGAGAGACGCTTGAGAAAACAGGTTGAGCGGGAATTGATTTCTATTCCCTCCAATTTGGTGGGGTATGAAAATTAATGGGTTTAGGGTAATGAATCTATTATAATATATTAAACCAAACAACACTTTTCATTATCATTCCCATTCCTTACCCTTTAATACCCCCAACCAAACACACCCTTAGAAATCAAATTTTAAAAAAATCAATATCAATGACAAATATCGCAGGTCAAAAGTCGCAGAACAAATTCACAAGTCGTTGATCAAATGTCGCAGAACATGTATGTCGCACAAAGGTTGTGCGATATATTCCTATGTCAAAGAAGAAGCTCAGTATCGTGCGATATACGCAATACTTCAAGTATATCGCACAAGCCATAAGCGATATTCTTCCCTAGAAATTCTTTGGTCTATGATATCTGATGAAATTGCAATATTCCTTAAGAACATGCGATATATTTGGATCTTGTCCAAAAACCAATTTGTTCGATTCTGATCAGACCATAGTGACAAAAATGTAACTATAACACTTTTTTATGGTCGAAAATACATTTTGAACACTTTAATGAACTAAGAAAGTCTAAAAAAAACATATCAAAATACATCAATTTGCTCAAAATCACAAACTCAGAACCTTCGAACTCGACGAACAGAACTCCTGAAAATCTTCAAATTTCTTGATGAAAACTTCAAATTGCGGAATGATATCAGCTAAGACTGGTCCATTATACAAACAAAGATTATTAATACAAGACTTCGATCAAGAAAACACACATATTGCACAAATCCATGAAAATCAGTCGTTTTACAAGAAAACTTCAAAAGCCTTCAAGAAATTTCAAAGTTCTTCAAATAAAAGATGTTTGGATCAACAATTAAAAGCGTTTTCTGCTTTAATACCAATTGTTAATCCCATAATGATCAAGTAACAATGAATCTAAACAATACGAACTACAATTAAAGATCAAACCATATGTAAATTCATAAGTTCTCTCTCTAGAATCTCTCTGTAAGATTACAGCGAATAACTTTATTATATCTACCTACAAAGTAACTACAACAAGGTATTTATTCCAATCACTAGAAAGCAAGTAAACTACAATTAATTCTCTCATATTGACTTTGAAATTCTCCTTTGAATTTTATCTATGACTATTCAATCTTCAATAAATGTGAACTCAATATACAAAATATTAAGTCTAACAAGATGGTTTACGTCGAGGTACTAGCACATAGTAAAAAGCAAAGATAAAGCCAAATGGTTTTTTTTAATAAACCATGGTAGTTCAATCTGAAAAACTTACTTGTGCGCGTTTCTTTTCCAATTTAAAATCAACTTCTTGAATTTCCATGTGTTAATATTTCTTTACTTAGTTATTTCCATGTCTGATATTTTTGGTTGAAATATACTCGTTTGCAATTCTTCATAAATATTCAACATGTGCCAAAAACGATTCAATTATTTATGGAAATAATAATTTTGAATTGTTCATCACAATTAAATATTCTAATAATTGTTTTTGAAACATTATGCTTACTGAGTCATTTGTGTTTAGCTTTTGAATTTATTCTTTTACAATCCTAAACGTATACCTTCATTGTTTAGTTTCTGAACAACTCAGTTCAGGACATGATCTTCATTTTTTAGGCACTAGAACATATCAGTTCGGGAGTCGGAGTTCAATGTTCAGCTCCTCACTACATCAATTCAACATAGGATGCATGTATGTGTGATAGGATTCTTAGAGTTTCTATGGTTAATCCAGAACTGAAAGAACCTACCCAAGAAACATTCCCAAGGCTAGACATTGGTAAGGGGTCTAGATTATTAGATAAGTTTCTTGATCATCGACATGATCTTGAAAATGTAAATGAGAGAGAATTTGAAGGGGTAGTATCTCAAGTTGAAAAGTTTATATCTGGATTTGCATCAAGTGCTTGAACATGACACTAAAATGAGGGAGATTTGGTTGAAATTTTTGAGAGACTGGGTGCTAGTAAGCTAAAAGAATATGGTGAGTGTAAGCCAAAAACAAAATAATATAAAGATCCTCATCAAACCGTGTCCGTTATCCGGGGTGCCACAAAATCTATCCATTCTTATACTTTGAAGATGGATATTGAAACAAACAGGGACTCAATGTCGACTACTCGTGTCACCCCACGTAGCGACTCAAGTATCTCACAAAAGATATTTGTTTCATACATGCACAGAGATTGAGCATATAATCTACCTATTATTCACTCAGAGCATTTAAGGTTTGAGTTGGGTAGAAACACTTATTGGTAGAGGGGTTAGTAGATTGATAAATTTCATATATTTGCGGTCTGCTTTCGCGCTTAGTATCTTATTAATGAAGGATGAATGATGAGTCATATACCGATTTGTATTCCGGGCGGTGTGGCATATTTGAATCATTTAATGCATCTCTTCTGGGTTGAATATTCGATAGTGCTAGATTTCAAGGACGATATCTTTTATAAGGTTGGGAGGATTGTAACATCCTGATTTTTATCCCAATTGAAGAAAATGTAGAACTGGGCGATCTAATAAGGAAGAGTTAATTTCAAAATTTGAGTAGTGGTGCCATGAGAGAGTGACAGCTATCACAATAGAACCAACGGTACTGGGAGTATGGTCGTCTCGAATATCATTCCATACGGTTGTGAAATCTGTCACAATAGCACTAGTGTCACCTAATGGTTGGTGATCCCGATAATGGTGTCATGCATTTGAGACAATGGGTCAATCGAGTCTTTAGTAAAGTCGAATCCTGAGTCCTCTTTGTGTTCCACTCTTAGAATCAATTAAACAAGTATTTTGAAGTTATTTATATTGGGTATCATCTACAAGACGAGAAACAGGATCAAAACGGGTGAAAAGTTGGAAAAACACCTCGGAACGGTCCAGGCTATAGTGCCCGATGATTATGACAGTGTCATAATCGCACAGATAGTACCGTGGCTTAGAAATGGAATCAACTTGATGGTGTTTCTCGGGAGATTATGCCATGCGATATGACATGCCATAATCGTGTGTCATAATCGCGGACGGCCTCTAGTGGTTAAAATCGGGATTATCTTCATTTGACCATATCTCTCATTTCTTATCTGATTTGGGGGATTAAAAGTGTTGTGGTTTCGTCTTTGGAAGCTCTTCAACACGGAAACAATAAGGCTAGAGGTTGTTTGATGATCTTGGAGCTCATAGGAGTGGGAGATAAGATCACCTCTCCGAAATCTTGAATCTGGGGTTTGGTTTATGGTTTTGATTTAGGGTTTATTGTGGTGTATTTTGTGTTTGTTTGTGTTATAGATGAAGGTTCTAGTGATGAATGTTGTGGATCTAAAGCTCTTTTCAAAGGAAACACGAGTTTTGGAGTAAAACCTAGATTTAGCCTAAATCTAGCAAGGTGAGTTCAAGATACTTTGTGAAAACTTTGTACATGCCAAAAATGTCCATTTTTGAAGTACTAACATGTTTTACTTGCTATTTATCAAATATGTGATTATTTGGGTAAGTTTGCATATTTGCTGTAGAAGGATTTATAAATCATGTAAGAGGCTTATACTTGAGTTTTAGACATTTTGACAAATAAAGTATAAGTGTGAGTTGTTTGGGTGCATTACCTTTTAAATAAAAATCATTTGGTTGTATTTGCAACTTTAGAGTGTTCGATTTATAAATCGTTGGAAAATGCATGTTATTGCATTAAGGGACATTTTAGAAATACATGAATATGATTTCATTTGGAAAATGATTCGTCTCAACTAATGTTTTGAGTAATCACATAAGTGTTGAGTTATAGAGCATTTGCTCGGTTTTGACAAAAATGAGTCTCATATATATTTGTCCGATTTAAATGGCTAAATGTTAAATTTGAGAGTTATATGCAGTTATGGCATTTTTATTTAATACATTATATGTTTTGGGTGCGTTTGTCATTCTTTTGGTGTTGTGTAATGGTAAGGCTAGTGTAATGGATCCATAGGCACAAGTAATAGATCATGGTACGGGGTTGAACTTGTTCAGTTAGGTGTCAAGTAATGTCCCCTAGTTTGGGGTTGAACTTATCACCGGTAAGCCGAAGATTTCTATCTGGCCGCGCTTACTCACTCGCTGACTAAAGATACTGGTATGGGGTTGATGTTAGTATAATAACGGGCCTCCCCCGTATTTCCCTTAAATGACGTTTCTTTCAAGAGTACATCGCGTTTAAAAGAAAAGATTTAAGGGTGTATCTTTCAAGAATAAATCGCAGGCAAAAGAAAAGAATAAACGGGAAAGCTATATGGTCAAATGTTTATTTACCGCTTTCAAGACTATTGGAATTGGTATCACGTTAAATGAATATTTCTATTTAAAGCTTTCACTTCGAATGTCATTTTTGTCTAAAGCTTTTTATGATGGGAATATTGAATTTGGGAAAGATGTTGCTTTTATGATAAAGCTATTTCATCTGAGAATTATATTTTTATCAAGCAAATTTTTTGGTTTTCAAAACAATTATAAATATGTTAAAAAAACTCTTGATCTCAATAGGCGTTAAGCCTAACCCATTTTCTTTGTGGGCATGTGCATCAGGTTATCGTTGGGGTTGGTACTAGCGACACGTGTGGAATTGAGTACTAGGAAGTGACGCGATGAAAATTAGGCTCTTGGTGACGTTTTCTGCATTCGGAGATTGCGACTCTTTGGGTTTAGTAACACCCGACTGTGATCGTGTCTTAATAGAAGACTTGTCATATCTCTCGTAGAGGCTTTGATCGAATTGTTATTTGAGGAAAATGTAAGTATTGATTTATTGGAAGTGATTTACCTTTCAATTGATGTAATATTGGAAATTTTAAATTAGTCGCTCTTTCTAAATTTGAGGGTGTTACAAGTTGGTATCAGAGCATAAGTTTGAGAGATTTAGGTATTGAATTTAGATGCCTAGACTCAAACTAGCGTATTGTTAAGTGATCGAATGTTAGATTTCACGATTAAGACACTTTAAGATAGGATGTTTGGAGGTTAATAGATGCACTAGAATTGGGAATCGTGATGATGGTAACAAGGATCTACGTGTGTGGTAAATAGGTATTATCATTCGGCCGGTGATAATATGAATTTATTGTTACGTGTGTATGCTTGAGTGGCATTGTCATGATGACCGATGGGGCAGTGAATGAGTTCTTATGAGATAACCGTTAAAAGAACTTGTGTTTGTAGCAATGTCATTTTGGATGACAACTAAGTATGATAAATACGTTAAGATGATCGTTTTTGGGGTCAGAATTAATGGTGAACCATAAGCTTATTGAACCAACTTTGCTCCGAGGAGAATTGTAAGTCAATGGATCTATGTGTGGATGAAAGTATTTGGATATGAAGCTTTCTAATGTCGGTCTAGTGATTGGTAGACTTGGTGGTTGTGGTTCTAAGACTTCTGGTTCCGACCGGATGCATGCACGCCATTTGTTTTAGAAAATAAATTGTAAAATTATTTCGGATTTGTCAAAGGAGTAATTATTTTGAAAAATGTTTTGGGGCACACTCAAGAGTGTAGCCATGTCTTTGGATTTATTAAATCGTTTTAGTTGCATGAAAATTGCATACTTATTCACTAAGAATTTAATTCGTACTATTTTGCTAGAATTGCAGATTTTGAAATTTATATCTCAAGAGAGTTTAAATTTGAAACTAACCTAAATTGTTTCGCTGTTTCCGAGAAACGTACACATATCGTTTTTACGAGTTTTGAGAAATCATTTGGCGTACGTGAGTTTTGGGTCAAGATTGAAATGTATGAACTACCGTACCTCCTACGGATGTTTACAAGTTTCATTTAAATTTTGGGTGCGTAATGTTCATGAGTCAATTATCAGATATTTTAGAATTTTATGAGTTCACTTTATCGTCAGTGTTGTGTTTTAGAGTTTATTAAGAATTTATTTTGCGTCATTTATTTTTGGCATAAAGATTTTGATATCGTCCAAATGTAAAGTTCGCATCAGTATGATTTTAATTTTATGGGAACCATTTGTTGCATAGAGTTTGCATACATTCTACTTGTAGCATCTTAAACTTATGTAGCCAACATTTTAGAAAAGTGTAAGCCTTTTGTTAATTGGCTTCAAATTTGAAATCCAAATCAAATTGATTTTCTGATATGACCAAGATGCATTGTTAGGTCCGATTCAACAAGATCAAAAGAGGAATCATACGGAAATCATCGAGTCGTATGTTTTATTGATGAAAGCTTAAAGAACTACAAATGCGTAAGTAAATTAAACGACTCCCATTGACGAATCCTCTACCCTAGACTTCTTTATATAAGGGTCTATTACATGGTAAGCCCAAGCCCATAAGGAATTAAACTAAATAAAGAATATTACAATCGATCCTTTCCTTCTTTAGAAAACTTTCTAAACTTAGGACTTTTGGTCCTATCAATCTCCCCCTAAAGTTTTATAAAGGAAGCATCTTCAAATCTTCTCCCCCTTGCTTTCTTTGGAAAACCTTTAGTGTTATCGTTCTTCCAAGCTCCCCCTTGAAATAAGCTCTTACTCTTTGGTTTCAACTGAAAAATACCATATTCAATGTGCTATAACCGCCACTGATTGTATAAAATACAGCTTCAATCTGTAAACAACTCGACACAACTGTTAGCCGCATTAATCAAAGATACATGTGCGAGTAGCTTCAACGCTCAGTGCATAATCAGTAAGAAAAACATTGAGTCTGTCTTTAACCGCAAGTTGAATAAGAATTATGTGTAAAGAGCTTTAATCTGATAAACTCAAGGAACTTGGATCACCGAGGAAATGTATGACGAACTGGGAGATGATATTTCTTGATGAGCATTGCTTCTTTGACAAACAATTGTTCAGAATATAGCCGATTTCCAGAATACTTCCAAAACAGAAAGCAACCAAACTCAGATCCAGTCTTCTTAATCAGATGAATGAATATCGTCATTCAACATTCTAGATCACAATCAAACCTCCAGACAGTAAATGGTTAGGAAGAATTAGCACATAATAAAATCATACATTTACTGAAACTGGCATCTAATTAAAAACTCCAGAATGATGAGTGCAGAGAGTCAGACTTCTGATTAATCCAACAAGATACAAAATCCAATCACCTTTGTCTTGAAAACTTTTCAAATCCGGCTTTGCATGAAATCCATGAACAATGATGCAGGGCTCTTGAATGTTTTCTTTTGATGTCATAAGGAATCTTGGGTTGAAACTCAACTGTGGTCGACGAGATAAGTTTTTGTCGGGATCTGTATGAAGTTCTTGGGTCATATAGGTTCGAGAAAAATTTATGTCGGGTCTTCAAGGCTCGAGAAGAATATATGTCGGGTCATATGGACTCGAGAAAACATGATGTCGGCTCAAGCATGGGTCGAGAATAATGGTTGTCTGGGTAGTGTACTCGAGAAAAAAAAATTTATCGGGCAAAGTGGAGTCGAGAAAAAAACTTAGGAACTTCTTGTCGGGTCTTTGGGGCTTGATAAAAACACTTAGGAACTTCTTGTCGGGTCTTTGGGGCTCGAGAAAAACACTTAGGAATTTCTTGTCGGGTCTTTGGTGCTCGAGAAAAACACTTAGGAATTTCCTGTCGGGTCTTTAGGGCTCGAGAAAAATTGTTATGAAACCCAGAAAAAAACTTTGTTAAATTTAGGGTTCCGGCTGTTTTATCCTTTGCCTTCATGACAGATATTTTCGAATCTCCAGCGACTAACAGATCCAAACAGATCGATTTATCGATATAGACTTGATGAGCAAGACACTTCAAACGATGAATCCAGTATATAAGCAAGAAGATGAAATCGATATGGATATTTAATTTGACAACAATCAGAAAACTTTAAGATCGAAAAAACACCATTATACCAGAAAAGTCGATTCTGCAGTCCTGAGAAAAAAAACGCACAGTGAGAGAAAAAAAATATACTCGATAATACTTTGATCTTGATGAACTTTGATGATCGTATCAAATCAGATGGATTCGATTTCGGCTCTGATACCACTTGTTAGGTCCGATTCAACAAGATCAAAAGAGGAGTGCGGAAATCATCGAGTCATATGTTTTATTGATGAAAGCTTAAAGAACTACAAACGCGTAAGTAAATTAAACGACTCTCATTGACGAATCCTCTACCCTAGACTCCTTTAGATAGTAGGGTCTATTACATGGTAAGCCCAAGCCCATAAGGAATTAAACTAAATAAGGAATATTACAATCAATCCTTTCCTTCTTTATAAAACTTTCTAAACTTAGGACTTTTGGTCCTATCATGCATGCATATAACGTTTGGATAGTTTTGAGAAAG
Organism: Silybum marianum; assembly: GCA_036898165.1. Classification (NCBI taxonomy): domain Eukaryota; kingdom Viridiplantae; phylum Streptophyta; class Magnoliopsida; order Asterales; family Asteraceae; genus Silybum; species Silybum marianum. Next base: position 18,102,358 of record CM072541.1, read on the forward strand.
TAAACTGATGCATGCTAGTAGTGTTGAGAAACTTTATTTTGTGCCTTCTTATGGCAAAAAGAAGAAAACATTTGGAGAATTTGGCACAAACATTTTGTAGGACTCTATTTTAATGCATAAATTTCTCTAACATACATGATGTCAATACATGTGTGCCAAAATTATAAGTTTACTAATTGTATTCTCATTATTGTTGTCATCAGTTTAAATAACGAGTACATAGCTTTTAAATGGTTTTGTATACTGACATTTAGTCACTATTCACGATTACCAATTTTGGTAAAATCTTGAGGCGTGTGTAAAATTGATTATAAAGATTTTTTGTTTGTTAAATCTTTGATAAATGAAATTGGCATATTTGTTCAATCTTATAATTGTAAACCTTGAACTCATTAAGAAACCTTGGATGTAAACGTCATGTTGGGGTGAGTATTGCATATGTGGGACGATCAGTCTCCATAAATTGAAGTAATGATTGCATGACTAGCAGATGGTTTTGAATTCTAGGGTTTTGGTTTGAACGACGGGGGTATATAGGAGCTTTTGGAGGTATTAGACTTTGAGTCATTCCGATTTATTTTATGTGATGGCCTTCTTATTTCATCAACCTTCGAGTCGAAGTTTATGGGATTGATTGCTTCAAGGAGTTGTCTGGTTGGTGTTGGTGTTTGTGTGATAAGGATGTTTCATCTTGGTCAGTTTTAGTGAATGAGGACGATTTGTTGGGTTGTCCATTGGGGAGTATAGTTTTGATGTTTCAGCGCGATTGGAAAGAATCACCAGATCAAGTGCTAGAGTGTGGTAATTATGGGATTCAACTTCTCATATTAAGTGTCAACTTTGAGATGACATTGTCGGCCGATACATAGTTGAGGTACTGACCTTTAATAAACTTAGGTGTCAACTTCTGCTTTTCTTGAGGTTAAGAATCATTGATGTATTTGGGGTACCTATATTGAATCCTAGTAAGTGTTCGAAAACTTTATGCGGTGAACTTGAAGGGAATAGAATCCAGTAAATAGTGATAATTGATTAGGATCAATTGAGCTGCTAAGGAAGTTTGACAGTTCTTTGGGGATTGACATGCTTTATGTTACTCTAGTTTTTGGTTTTCGGTTGAGTTAATCTGGACCGAGCTTGTGAATAGTGTTTCGTCATGGAAATGACGGTAAATCTTCTTCGGTAATGTCTGTTGGAGAAGTTGAGTGTGAATGTAAAGGTAAAGGTAGACCGTAAGAGGAAATCGTAAATTTTAGGGAGACTTTGATTTGACTGAAGTTAAAGCAATCTACGCGGTACTGATCTATTAAGAGCTATTGGTGCGGGATTCCTTTACCACCCGGGTAAAGTCGACATATTGGGGAGTAACCTGATTCGAAGGGAGTATGTATGGGTATAGCAGGGTGAGCTTTTGTGAAAGATATCGAGAAGTAGAAGGTAAGGGAGAAGGACATCCTAGTTTGGTAGAGGTTGTTATAAAAATAAAGAGTTAATTCATTTTGGGCATCAATTGTGGAAGTGAGCCATCGAAGTCGTAAGCCACCTTCCAGGTAGTATGAGTCGCCTGAGGTTGGGAGGCAACTAAGACTCTATAGTTGGATATTTCATTAACAACGTTCATTGTTTATGTTTGATGATGGTTTGACATCTTGCATTGGGTTCAAATGGGAAAATCAATGTGGTTATCGACTTAGCAGTTTTGGCATTAGGTTATCGGATCCTATTTAAGGTTTGAGTTGGGTAGAAACATGTTAAGTCACGTCACACACAAGACGTACACACAAACCGAAAAGCAAAAGAAGAACACAAGAATTTACGTGGTTCACACGACTGGGGTGATCGTGCTAATCCACGGGGGCAATTAGGGTTTCTGTATTTTATTTCAGTGACTATATGTTTACAAGTACAAGAGATTAATAAACATAGACTATCATAATTATGTTAACTGTTATAATTATGGTAATCTTCTAATTAAGGAATCTCCTAATTAAGGAAACGAGGGAAGAGGGCTTGGGCCGACCCCTTTTTCTACGCCTCCCCCTTTCTAATGGGCCGAAGCCTACACCCTAACAATCTTCCACTTGGAGGCTTTGAAACATTTTCTCCTTCACTTCTCTGTACTTCTGTAAACACTTAACTGAGCTTGAGCTCCCCCCAGCTGCCACCTGCCTTCTCAACATTATTCCTGAAGGCCAGCTGAAGTCATACAGAACTTCATCTTATCCAGCGTCATTGACTTGGTGAACATGTCTGCTGGATTCTTTGCACATGATATATTCTTCAAGTTCATCGTACCATCGCTGATCAATCCTCTGATAAAATGATACCTCCTCACAATGTGCTTTGTTTTCCCATGATGGACTAGATTTTTTGCAAGTTTCACTGCACTCTCATTGTCACAATATAACGAGTAATCAGCTTGCTCTTTGCCAATCTCATTAAGAAAATCCTTTAACCAAACTAGCTCTTTTTACTGGCTTCTACAACCGCCATGTATTCAGATTTTGTTGTTGATAAGGCTACGCTTTTCTGAAGTCTGGACATCCAGCTAACTGTTGTTCCTCCCACTGTAAAATTGTACCCCGAGGTGATTTTAAACATCTTTTTGCATCCATTCAAATCAACTTCAGTATATCCTTTGAGAATTGAGTCTTTACCCTTGAAACATAATCCCAACTTTGAAGTACCCTTCAAATATCTAAGTAACCGTTTGACTGCTTCCCAATGTTCTCTCCCTGGATCTGACATAAAGCGACTAATGACCCCAACGACATTTGTTGGAACCCCGATCCCTTTCTAGCAAGTAACTAATAGATCAGACACGTAAATATGAGCGGAAACAAGTAGATCTATGATTAACAGTAAGATTAGTTAGAACAGATATGAAGAACAATCGTAATTGGAATTGAATTAAGTTTGTATGATAAACAACAGTGTGCACAATTCAACAGCTCTCTATTTCGCATTTTCAATCGATACTATTACAATCTTTGATAGAGCTATTTATACTTTTACAATATTTAAAGTCAACTACCTGGCCTATTACAACAAGACACGTAAGCAGGGAAATAACAAACTTAGTTCCACACGGAGGGTGTACCTGCCACGTCATCAGATGCACATGTAGTTACTTGATTCTGATTCATACTTCTTCATAAATGAGGTCTAACAATCTCCCCCTGAGTATGACAATCAGAATGCTGTACGTGTAGCTTCGTTGTTCTTTTATAGGCATAATAGTTGAAGTATTGTAATGTTATCATAAGGGAGCTGTTTGAGAAATGACTTTAAAGATGGCATCTGTAACTTCTCTGAGCTTCATTTGTTTGCCAAGTCTCTTTTCAATCTTGTCTCTGACTTCTGCATCTTGATTGTCAACAGCTACAGAAGCATAACATTTTATAATGTAGACGACTTTTGTAGAGTATCTGTGAGCATCTTTGATTCTGAAGAAGCTTTTTCTGCTCCGCCTTCTGAACACAATCCCAGCTTCTGGTTGAGTTATTACTTTTCCAATCCTTAGAGTATTAATACCCTCCAAATCTTCATTTGGTGCAGCGATACACAAGTTATCAACTTTGTAGTTCAAGCCCGTTTGGAAGTCTACTTGCCTTCTGTATCGAATGAAAGACTTCATGCAGTCAATGATACGGAAGTAAGCAACTTTATTTTGATCTTCACTTCCTCTGTTCATTTGAGTCTTCATAAATTTCTCCAGAGTTAGCAGATCAGAGGGATTGATCGACAATAGGTCATTGTCACAGAAATATGATGACTTGTTATCTTCTCTGACAACCTTATAAATTGTATACCAGATGGGAGTTTGCTCGAATTGATCACGCCTGAATGATATAGTCTTGATTGGAATTATGGAATGAGCCTTCTTTCTTGGTTGCCTGTGAGTAATGAATTTGTCTTTGATCTCATCACTGACATGATAATTGTTAGAAAGTAAATACATTTGCTTAGGCCCGTTAGCCCGTGGGCCCTTAAGGTTTCTCTTTGTCTAGGTTTTCTGTCTATATATATCCCTGTATTCTTTCATTCTAATGCACAAGTTAAAGAAATAATATAATTTCTGATTAAATGGTATCAGAGCTCGGTTTCTTAAATCCGGCGGTGAACAGTAAGTCCGGCGTGAATAGTAATTTTTTTTCCCGATTCGTTTTTTTTTTTGTTCACCGTTTTTTTTCTTGATCGAGAAGTTTTCTTGGGTCGAAAGTCATCTATGTTCGTCGGTTTCTTTGGCACCCTGTGAGTGCATCTATGTTCGTCGGTTTCTTTAGCACCCTGTGAGTGCATCTAAGTTCGTCGGTTTCTTTGGCACCTTGTGAGTGCATCTCTGTTTGTTGGCTTCTTTGGCACCCTGTGAGTGCGTTGTTCACTTTCTGGTTTGCTGTTATTTGTCCTAAGATCTACGTTTTCTTTTCTGGTTCGTGACCTATTGGAAGATGGTTGGAGAAAATAAAACATCTGACATCAACAGTGGGGTATGTGTACCTAATTAGCTTTTGGCCAGATATCCGAGAAGTTCATCAGCGCACGTTGCCTCCACCTCAGGTAACTCTAGTACATGCCTACTATCTTCGGCCTCCAAATGGGTCATTGATTCAGGTGCTTCAGATCACATGACAGGTAATCCCACCATCTTCTCTAATTTCAATAAACACAAATCCCCATCACATGTCACAATTGCTGACGGGTCTACCACACCTGTCCTTGGTTCTGGCACCATCGATCTTACCCCATCTGTTTCATTATCTTCTGTACTGAGCCTACCTAATTTCTCGTTCAATTTGTGTTGATCATAACTCCTGTTAAGAGATTTGAATATGATTCCTTTTTATACTTAGTGAAATTCCATTGTATAAGTTTCTGTTCATATTCAGCGATAGCACACGCTGATAACCGTCAGCGATCGCTGAAGATCAAGGAACAACAAGCTTATCTCTAAAGATCTGAAGATCAGCTCTCACACCAGAAGACCATTCAGTGAAAGTCAAAGACCCTAGCTGAAGAAAGAGATAATCAGCTAAGTGAACTGAAGCAGTTCAGCGATAGCAGCGATTGTCTACTCAAAGTGTGAAGTCTTGTGAAGCCTCAGCGATACTGAAGTTCATCCTTGAAGATTCAGTATCAGCGATCAAATGAAGCTTCCTTTGCAAGATTAAAGATTGATCTTATCCTCGATGCACAAAAGTCAAACCTAGAACCATGTCAGAAAAGGACGTACGAATTGTCTCTTATATCCCCATGATATCTGATATGGTACTGTTCATATTCGGCCAAAAGCATGGTTGTCTTATTAGCAAGGACAAGGTTCCTTTCCAAGCTTGACACGTGGCATATACCTTTTGTCTTGCCTTAAATGCAAATGAATATAAATAAGATGGAGATATCTTCTTCATCTTAATGCATGCTTCTTTCTAACTTGTACCCTCTTTAATCTTTCTTTCATCTTCTTGTGCATCAAACTTAGTGTTTCTTAGTTACAATAGAATAGTTTTTAAACTTGTTCTTATTCCGCTTGTAACTGTAAATTTGTTTATGATATACAAACTCATTTAAAAACCAAAATCTGTGTGTGTTTGTATTCAACCCCCCCTTCTACAAACAGTTCTCTCTTGATTGAACTCTTGTAGACCCTTTAGGGACCAACAAGTGGTATCAGAGCGGTGTTTCTTCTTAAATCTTTAAAATATTTTTTTTCTTAAAATTATTTTAAAATGTTAAACCCTAATACGAACTACAATGATAATGGATCTTTAGCTAAACCTCCAAGATTTAGCCATAATAATTTTCTATTATGGAAGGAAAGAATGTCTCTATTTCTAGAGGGATTTGATCCAAAGATTCCCTACTATCTAGAAAATGGACCATTTGTTCCTACAACAATAGTAGCTAGTGTTCCTGCCACCACTGCTACTCCAGCCATTCCGGAAAGGGTTATTGTTAAAACTCCTAACAGATGGACTCTAAAGCTAGATCTATAAAAGCAATGGCTTTACCAGATGAAGTCTATCATTCTGTCATGAAAATGAGGACTTCTAAGGCCATGTGGGATACTTTATGTATCCAATATGAAGGAAATTCTGAGGTTAAAGTCACTAGATGCACAAACCTTGTAAGAAAATATGAGAGTTTTATGTATCAAAAGGGTGAATCTCTTTCTCAAATTCACCAGCGATTCAACTGTTTTTTGATTGATCTTAAATCAGTCGACAGAGTGTATTCAAACGATGAAATTCTGACAAAATTCATGGAGGCATTACCCGATCAATGGGCAGTGTACACTATATGTCTAAAGCTGTCAAAGAATCTTGAAACCTTGTCCTTAAGTGCATTATATGGTATGCTCTTAAATGAGGAACAATCTCAATTCCTAAGGAAGAACCTTATAAATGAACTCAAAGGTGCCAAAAGTACTTCTTTGGCACTTGTGACTTCTGAGGGAACTTCTTCTAAAAATGTTTCTTCTTCCACTATCACCTCCATCACTAAATTAGGTCAAACTGATTCAGAAGATCAACTCACTGATGCTGACATCTCTAAGTTTGGTAACTCTCTAGCTCTCTGAACTAATAACTTTCAAAGATTTGCTAGAAAGAGCAATTTTCGAAAACCTTCTAGCCTCTCTGACTCTGAAAAGCAAAAAACGTTGTCCGCTGAGAAAGCCTCAGCGATATGCTTCAACTGTCAGCGAAATGGTCACTTTGCCAGTGAATGCAGGTCGAAGAAAGTTGCAGCTCCCACTACCTCCCATACCTCTGATAAAAAGGAGAAGTATTTGAAATTGAAAAACAAATACAAAGATATGAAGAAACACCAGCAAAAAGGCAAAGGTCTTGTCACTGAAGAAGTTGACTGGGATGCTGAAGATGACTGTGCCAAGACCTCTGAAGAGTCTGGTTCAGATGAAGAAGATCTAGCCTTCCTCTGTCTAATGGCAAGAATTGAGGACGCTGAAGAAGTCACTGAGACTTCTTCCTCTGAGTCTCCTTCTACTCCAGTAACTATTCCCTCTGCCTCTTTACCTTCTGAAGGTGATAACTTGTCAGCTCTTGATGCTATGACTGTTGATTTTTACGATGCTTTAAATGGAAAAATTAAGGCCGATAGAATTAACACTAACTAATCTGAACAATTAAAAAATTGTCATATAAGAATCAAAGAACTTTCTAAAATTGAGGAATCTCTCAAGGACCAAGTCTTTGCAAATCAAACAATAAGCATCGAGAAACAACAAGCTATCGCTGATAGGGAAAAGGCTATCGCTGATCTCAAGTCTGAAAAGGCAACCATCAAAGGATGGTGTAAGGCTTCTGATAAAGTCAATGAGATCATCAATGCTCAAATACCTATGAAAGTAAGAAGTGAGTTAGGCTATAACCATGAAAAGGAAGAATCAGAGAATGATCGTTCAATGCTCAAATTTGGAATGTTTGTCTCCTTTATCCCTGATCCTTCTTCTTCAACTTCTTCTTCAACTTCTTCTTCCTCCTCTTCTAAAGAGAAGCTTCTTATACTTAATTCTAAGAAAGTGATCAAGAACGAGTTTCTTAATCAAGTTCCTAAGAATAAGAAAACTCAAGATAGGAACAAGAAATCCTCAAAGAAAGTTTTTAAAACTGTGAAAAAGGTCCCTGACTTTTCTCAGAGACCAACCCCCAGAATTAAAATCGATCTCACTCCTACCCCTGAAAAGGTTGTTATACCTGAAAGATTTCCTGCTCCCTCTCTGATTTCCAAACCCTTTAAATATAGGAAATGCTATCACTGTGGTGAAACTACCCACATTGCAAGCAAATGTCCTAATGCTACTAGAGCTGATAAACTAGCTCATGGAAAGAAAGTAGCTCAAGCTGATAAATCAGCGAGAGTGAAATCCACCAAGGTTGCAAAACCATCAAAGGTGAAGATATCCACTGAAGAGAGTTCTTCAGCTAGTAGCTCCTCCGCCAATCCTCTATCTAACCAAGCAGGACCCATAGTAATATGGGTACCTTTAAACAATTAATCTTTTGTTGTATGTAGAGTGCCAAAGGTATCTGGTATCTTGATAGCGAATGCTCAAGGCACATGACTGGCAGAAAATCTCTAAAGGTTATGGTGGAAATGGCAAAGGATACACTAAAGGTTATGGAATTCTATCCAACGGAGCCACATCGTTTTCTCGTGTTGCCTATGTTGAGGGACTAAAGCACAATCTCTTGAGCGTTAGTCAGTTATGTGACAAAGACTTCAAAGTTCTATTCTTAAAGAATAGATGTGCTGTCACTGACAGAAATGATAAGCTTGCTCTTACAGGCAAAAGAGTGGAAAATGTATATGTCATAAATATGAATAGTTCTCACTCTGAGAACATGTGCTTTATCTCTAAAGCATCCACTGACATAAACTGGTTATGGCATAAAAGACTCTCTCACCTTAACTTTAAGACAATAAATGAATTGTCTCAAAAGACCTAGTCAGAGACCTCCCAAATCATACCTTTACAAAGGAATCTCTTTGCTCAGCGTGTGAGAAGGGAAAGCTGACAAAAGCCTCCTTCAGGTCAAAGCAAGTTTCTTTAGTGACCACTCCTCTTCAGCTACTCCACATGGATCTATTTGGACCTATCAATGTCAAATCTATGTCTGGGAAGAAATACACTTTAGTGATTGTTGATGAATACTCCAGATACACATGGGTATTCTTCCTTCGATCCAAAAGTGATACCCCTGAAATGATAATTTCTTTTATCAAAAAGATGGAAGTTTTGAACAATCTAATTGTTCGTTCCATAAGAAGTGATCATGGCACTGAATTAAAAAAAAGTACTCTGGTAAACTTCTTTGAAGAAAGAGGTGTCTCTCACAACTTCTCCTCAGTAAGAACCCCTCGGCAAAATGGTGTTGCTGAAAGAAGAAATCGTATTATCATCGAAGCGGTTCGCTCAATGCTCAGCGAATCGCATCTACCCACTCAATTCTGGGCCGAAGCAGTTAGTACATCGTGCTTCACTCAAAATCGATCCCTGATAGTTAAACGATTTAAGAAGACCCCCTATGAATTATTTCATGGGAGAAGACCTACTCTGAAATATTTCCATATTTTTGGATGTAGATGTTACATTCTGAATGACAGAGATCATTTGGGTAAATTTGATCCAAAAGCTGACGATGGTATACTTCTTGGATACTCCTCTGTATCTAAATCCTTCAGAGTCTTCAACAAAAAAAGACAACATGTTGAAGAATCCATGCACGTTAACTTTGATGAATCTCGTCCTATTCATACGTCTCATTCTCTTGAGGATGATGAAGAATTGAATGCCTGGTTGAAATCTCATTATGGGGAACCTGAAACCTATTTCAGAAATCAACTTCCTGCTGAAGAACGTGATGATGAAATCCCTGTGAATTCTTCAAGTGACAATCCTCCATCTTCAGGGATGAATGTTACTCCTCTGAATCAGATTCCTGTTGCTGATTCCTCTCTTGGAAATTCCTCAGTGAATAACCAAACTATATCTGAAAATCAATCCCCTGAATTGATTCTAAATGAAGTACCTGTTGCTGAAACAAGTCCTATTCCAGAAACTGAAGAACAGGTCGTTGAATCTACTGTTGATCTCTCTCCTCAACCACCAGCTCAGCGATGGACTGCAAATCATCCAATAAATCAAATTATTGGTGATCCCACTGCAGGTATCAAAACACGTAGAGGTACAGGTAATATCTGTCTTTATGTTAACTTAATTTCTCTCTCTGAACCTAAAAAGGTAGATCAAGCTATCTCTGATCCTAGCTGGGTTTCAGCTATGCAAGAAGAACTAACTGAATTTCGTAAAAATAAAGTTTGGAATCTTGTTCCAAGACCCTCTGATAAAACTGTCATAGGCACCAAATGGGTTTTCAGAAATAAGCTAGATGAAAACGGGACTATAATTCGCAATAAGACTAGACTTGTTGCTCAAGGTTATAGACAGGAAGAAGGAATTGACTATGATGAAACCTTTGCACCTGTTGCTCGTTTAGAAGCCATAAGACTCTTTTTAGCTTATGCTGCCCATAAAGACTTCAAAGTTTTTAAAATGGATGTTAAAAGTGCTTTTCTAAATGGAAAACTCAGCGAGGAAGTTGATGTTGAACAACCCCCTGGTTTCTCAGACCCTAACCATCCTGGTTATGTTTTTAAACTTGAAAAAGCTCTTTACGGGTTAAAACAAGCTCCTAGAGCTTGGTATGATACCCTTTCTAAATTTCTTCTTAATGAAAAATTTCTTCGTGGAAAAATTGACCAAACTCTGTTTTTAAGAAAATATAAAGGTCATACTATTCTCGCTCAGATATATGTTGATGACATTATCTTTGGTTCCACAAGACCCAAACTTTGCACTCGTTTCGCTGCAAGAATGCAAAAACAATATAAAATGAGTATGATGGGTGAACTAACATATTTTCTAGGATTGCAGATTAAGCAATCTGACAAAGGAATTTTTATTTGTCAAAGCAAATATGTTAAAGACATGCTGAATAAATTCAACATGAATCAATGCTCAGCGATGAAGACCCCTATGGCGCCTCCTCTAACGTTGAACAAGGATCCCAATGGGAAACCATTCAATGTCACTGCCTATCGAGGAATGATTGGATCTCTACTGTATCTTACAGCAAGTAGGCCAGACATTATGTACGCTACCTGTCTCTGTGCTCGGTATCAGGCTGAACCGAAGGAATCCCATCTAATCGCTGTAAAGCGAATCTTCAGATACCTGAAAGGAACTCCAAATCTTGGTCTCTAGTATCCTAAAGGCTCAGGATTTGATCTTATCGGTTACTCTGACAGTGACTTTGCAGGTTGTAAGATAGATAGAAAGAGCACCACTGGAGGGTGTCAGCTACTAGGTGGAAAACTAATAAGTTGGACAAGTAAAAAGCAAAATTCAGTGTCCACTTCCACCGCCGAAGCTGAGTGTGTAGCCGCTGTTAGTTGTTGTGCTCAAATCTTTTGGAGGAGAAATCAACTAAGAGACTACAATCTCAAGCTCTCTAAAATTCCTATCTATTGTGATAGTACTAGTGCTATTGCAATTGCCAACAACCCTGTACTTCACTCCAAAACCAAGCACATTGAGATCCGATATCACTTTATCAGAGATCATGTGATGAATGGTGAAGTTAAGCTCCATTTTGTACCTACTGAATATCAGCTCACTGATCTTTTCACCAAGCCTCTTGATGAAACTAGATTCAATCTACTCATCAGCGAACTTGGCATGTTGAACGCTGAATAATTTATTATTTAGTAACCAACAAGGGATACAAATAAAGCTTTCAAACTTTCCACTCTATGAACTCTGATTCAGCGATATCTGGGCCATCTCCTCAGGTATTATCTTCTAATCTTTATCACTCTTTGATATCTTTTCTCATCAAAGAATGTCTCTCTTAAAATTAAAACTCCTCACTGACAATCCTTTATTATTAGTGATGAAGATTTTTCTAAAATTAATAATGATAAACCTTCCTTATGGATAATTATCATTATAATCTTTTAAAAATAAAGAAAAGGACACGTTAGACCTTTTTCTGACACACGACGGACCGCGACGTTTCCATTCCAACTCCTTTCTTGGAACGTGCGCCAGGTCATCATTTCCTTTTCAAAAAGCTAAAACCGTCGTTTAGCACTCCTTTCTTTCTCTCTCCTATTGCTATTTAAGTATCTCTTTTGCCTTACTTTATTCCTTCCGCTTTCACAACTCTCCTAAAAGCAAAAGAAACCTTCAAATCTTCAAGTTTTCTCAAGAACACCAAGAACACGCATTTGTGTGTTTTCTTCTCGAACTCAACTAAGGTTTGATTTAAAACTTGAATTATGACTGGAAACATCTTGTTTCACCTCTTCTTCTCCTTAAAACTCTAAAAATGATATAAAAACATTTCTTTGAAACAAAAATAAAGATAATCTGGAAACTTAAAAGGTTTTCCTTTATAAAAACCCTGTTCTAAGTTCTTTCCTTAGAACATAAGATTAATTTTTTACAAATTTTATCCATTTACCTAAGTTTTTTTTATTGTTTATAACAAGCATTTTGATATTGTTCATCAAAATATTTGTTCTCTTTGATCTTACATTTGGTATTCTTTATACCAAACTCTGGTTTAAACATTTATGTATAAAACCATGATTTACCTCTTTGGTGTTCCTATCTTTCCCACAGCAATGGCCTCTGCAAGTAAGACCGCTGCAACCTCTGCTGCTGAAGACACTACCTTGGTCGCTGCACCAACCTGTCATTTTCCCTTGGAAAGAGCCGTCTTCAAGTCCAGCAACTACATTGCATTGGTGGAGATCCCTGCAGACCGCCCTCAAGTCGCTGAAGAAGCAAACTTCATCAAGGCGTGCCCACTGATGTACGCTTTCGTCCACAACCCAGTGGGCATCTCTTCTCATCTCCAAGCCCTATGGTACATGGCTCACTGTACCATGCTAACAACTGATAAGGGAACCCAACTCCCTGCTATTGGATTCAAGATTCCAGATCTTGGTTTCTTCTCTTTCACTGCTGGGTTTCTCAGGAAGGCTCTGCGTCTCCCTGTACGCGCAAAAAATCAACAATGGGGCGCTAATCCCACCAAGATGCAAATCAATGCATTCTTGGACCCTATCGGATATGCTTGGGAGAATCCCTCTCTGAAGACGGTGGGTTGTAAGGTAGAGAAGAAAAGGCTACCTGCTCGCTGGCAATACATCTTCACCCAGGTGATCGAATGCCTTGGGTCATAGATCGGCTCGCACGACCAAGCACTTTCAAGATCTTGCTTACTCCCTCTGCACCGGCCACAACCTCAACTACGCCGATTACATCTTCAGCGACATGGTCAGTCGCATCAACGCAGCCACCAGACATCCCGTCATCCCTTATCCTCGCTTCTTCGCGACCATAATGGAAGTTGCCTTCGGGGAAGAATACCCGAAGGTCGGCGATCACACCTTCTCTGTCGTAGGGAAGAAGTCCGTGGACATTGAAGAATGTCCAGGTGATGCACCTTTCACCCCTTACATGCTGCAAGTGATTGGAGCTCCTCTTCTAGTGTCCACCTCGCTGTCCAACCCAACAGCGAGTAACCCAGACACTGCTGCTGCTGTTAAGAGGAAGCAACCAACCGATGGTCATAAAAAAGCCATCGCAACCAAACTCAAGAAGCCAAAAAAGATGGTCTCTCAAAAGACCACTCTCTCTGATTTTGGTGTACTACCAACACCACCTAAAACCTCAGCCACTTCAACGGTCTTCTCAACCGTTGTTGCTTCATCAGCACTACCTACATCATCAGCGACTCCAGTCACTGAGGGTGTTTTAGCCGGCTCCGTTGAAGCTGGATCAGATACTACTTTCACTACCTTCTTATCTACTTCTATCTCCTCTTCTTTGGTCCTCACCTCAGCAAGTGACTCAGCGATAGTTGTCCCTATCCCTGATAATGCTGAAATGCACGCAGTCCAAACCTCAATATTGTTTAGGCAATCTAAGTTTTGGAAGGCCAAATTACAAGGACCTCAGAGTATCTCTCTCAGATATTCTAAGACACTGGTCAGTGATCCTCAAGACACTGCCTCTGCAAATGTGGTCCCTAAGAGTAATCCTCATGATACTCTCAGGGAGAAACATGCATTTTTTCATCCATCTTCTAATCCGGATGTGTTTTTGGCATCTTTATCTATGTCATCATCAGGTGTCGCTTCTGTTCCTACTTCCGCGACGACAACCACCACCAGCGCTCCTCCCATCAGCAAGGATATGGGGAAGTCTCCTCTGGGTCCTCCCAGCGCTGCTAGGCTCAGAGACTTGAAGCAAGAGATGGCTAATCCCAAGCTTCCTACTCCAGTCACTGAGCTACCTCCTATTGTCCTTCCCAACCCTACATTCCCTGCAATTGACTATCTGGTCAAGGAATGTGCTCTCACAAGGGCCAGGGTCGACAAGCTTCAGACGTCTGCCGAGCTAATCTTCAAACGGATCGTTGGTACTCCAGCGATCAAGACTAACGTCAACAACCTCATCTCTGATGTTTTTGGCCTAAAAGAAGATAACAAGGCCCTTCATCAGACCCTGACAAGCCTGGAGCAGAAAGTTGCTGCTCAAGCACACATCCTTGAGACTATTTAGAAGACTCAATCCGATATGATGCAGATGCTCACAAAGCTCTCTGAGGCAAGTTCCTCGTCTTTCAACGCTGCTGACCGGACCACGCTTCAGGATAATGATGCGAAGCTGAAGGACGTCCAGACGAATGTTCTCACTCTGATGGTGCATTGTCTACCTCCTGATAACATTGAGGGGGAGATATGTGCCAAAGAGTTCGATGACGAACTCATCTCGGAGCATAACCAAAGGTTCCCTGAAGAGAGAATTTCTCCTTACATCCAGCGGGCTGAAGCTGAAGAAGAAGAAGAAGAAGAAGATGATGAGGAAGAGGATGATGAAGAACCTATCCCTCACTATAGGGGAGTGGATGATGATGAAGACGACGATGACATTGGAAGTGCCTTAGAGCACTTCAGATTATCAAGGCCTAGAGTCGCTCTTCAAGAGCCCTTGGGGGACGGACCACAACCCTCTCAGGGACAATCCGGTCCCTCAGGCAAAGGAAAAGAAGTGGTAGATCTGGATACCACTATCCCTATATCTGAGGGGAGAGCACTCATGAGGTATCTCTTCCTCTTATCCCTTTCATAACTCCTCTCTCTGAAACTCCCACACCTCCTTCACCTACAAAAACTCCCTCTAACAATACTATTTCCTCCTCTGCTTCCCTCAGTGATCCCCGTCCCCCAAAGGACTCAACTTCATGGAAGGAACCTTCCTCTAAAGAGCAGTTTATGTACATAATAGAAACTGACTCTGAAGAAAAAGAAGGCCTTATTCCCAGGCGTCGCATTCAAAAGTCGATCATAAGCGAGCCTGAAGAAGAAGAAAGGCGAATAAAATTCCTTAAGGAATTCGAGTAGAAGAATAAGGGTGCCTGAAGCTGAACCCATTGAAACCGTACCAATAAGGATGGTAAATGAATTCTACTTTCTGTCCAGAGAAGAGAGAGAACAGGCATTGGAAGCACAAAGGATCAGGGATGAGGAAATAAAGCAAACTAAGAATGATCTTGCTTTAGCAAGGAAATTGCTCAGAGAAGAATCTGCAAGAGATAAGGCAGCCAGAGATCAACTGAAAAAGAGTGAAAGGGTCGCTGAAGCGCTTGTACAAAGAGAACTTGCACAAGAAAATTTGAATGTAGATCCAATTCTTGCTCAACAGAGGATTCTAAGTGCACTATCCGCTGAAGCCACTATGCAGAAAGACAAAAAGCATGATTGGTGCACTGACAGACTGAAATTTCGAAGATCTGAAGCCAAAATCATTCATGAAACTATCCAAGGGCGACACTCCAACAGAGGTGGTCCAAAGATATATGTAAGAATGACAAGGACGAACGGAACAGAGAGAGAAGAAGCCAAATTTTTAAGAATTTATGGATACACTGAATGGTTAGAAATCAGAGACGCCATTCAGGGTTCCAAATCCAAATTCATGGACGTGGTGGACAGTGTGCTGGATCAGTTGCTGCAAAGAATGTCACAACATGTGCAAGTTCCCCCTCTCCCTGAATCATCTAAGAAGAAAAGATCAACTGCTAAAGGAAGTTCAAGTGCTAAGAATGAGCATGAAACTAAGTTTGATTATCAAAGCATTCTTGGTCATCTTGAGCTCCCTGATATATCAATGCTTTGTACCTCTCTCCCTCAAGACCGAAGATATGAAGAAGATGAAATCATCTCACTGCCTGAACCTCGTATGGTATTCTTGGATAATGAAGGATTCTTAGGACTCTTCAGAAACCAAGAGATTCGCAAGGCCCCATCCTCTCTCATAAAGATCATGCTTTGGCGTTGCTGGTCAGATACCCCTCTAATGAATCGACAGAAGACACTTTATGAGAATGAGTTACAAAGAAGAAACGAGAATATCTCCGACTAGTTATAGATTTATATTTCCTTTGTAATATTTCTTTAGTGTACAGGTACTTTACTTTTAATTATTGTAATTTCATTTCTCTGTAATTTCTTCAGATTATATTTAATGAAATTCAATCAGAGTACTTTACTCCATCCTAGTACTGAAAAGATCCCTGAAAATAGTAAAAGAGACAATGAACATAAGAGTTCTATTTTCGTTACACTATCTTAACTCACTAATCTTTCACTCTGAAAAATCAATCAGTGAATGTACTTTAAGCTTATTTACTTGTAAAAAATTGTGATTTCATATCCTTATAAATGAAACTCAATTCAGATAGTAAACTAGCTGAAAAAGACTTTATAGATTAGTACTTAGAAAAATTTTCTTTAAATGTTTCCTAAGTCCTTACTAGTCTCTTAAAGCAATTTTCCTACGTTTGTTAATCATAATCAAATAGGGGGAGATTGTTGATCATAACTCCTGTTAAGAGATTTGAATATGATTCCTTTTTATACTTAGTGAAATTCCATTGTATAAGCTTCTATTCATATTCAGCGATAACACACGCTGATAACCATCAGCGATCGCAGAAGATCAAGGAACAAAAAGCTTATCTCTGATGATCTGAAGATCAGCTCTCACACCAGAAGACCAATCAGCGAAAGTCAAAGACCCTAGCTGAAGAAAGAGATAATCAGCTAAGTGAACTGAAGCGGTTCAGCGATAGCAGCGATTGTCTACTCAAAGTGTGAAGTCTTGTGAAGCCTCAGCGATACTGAAGTTCATCCTTTAAGATTCAGTATCAGCGATCAAATGAAGCTTCCTTTGCAAGATTAAAGATTGATCTTATCCTCGATGCACAAAAGTCAAACCTAGAACCATGTCAGAAAAGGACGTACGACTTGTCTCTTATGTCCCCATCATATCTGATATGGTACTGTTCATATTCGGCCAAAAGCATGGTTGTCTTATTAGCAAGGACAAGCTTCCTATCCAAGCTTGACATGTGGCATATACCTTTTGTCTTGCATTAAATGCAAAAGGGTATAAATAAGATGGAGATATCTTCTTCATCTTAATGCATGCTTCTTTCTTACCTATACCCTCTTTATTCTTTCTTTCATCTTCTTGTGCATCAAACTTAATGTTTCTTAGTTACAATAGAATAGGTGTTAAACTTGTTCTTATTCCGTTTGTAACTGTAAATTTGTTTATTTTCAATAAACTCATTTAAAAACAAAAATCTGTGTGTGTTTGTATTCAACCCCCCCTTCTACAAATTGTTCTCTCTTGATTGAACTCTTGTAGACCCTTTAGGGACCAACAATTTATTATCAATCAGCAAAATTACCCGTGCTTTAAATTGTTGTGTCTCATTCTTTCCTGATTTCTACGTCTTTCAGGATCTGTCGACGAAGAGGATTATTGGTAGAGGGCGGGAGACTGATGGCCTATACATATTTGAACCTCAAGTACCTTCCTCATTAACTTATTCTAGCTCATCGTCTCCACTTGATGTTCATTGTCGATTAGGTCATCCATCTTTACAGAATCTGAAGAAGTTGTGTCCCGAGTTCTCTTATTTACCTTCCCTACAGTGTGAGTCTTGTCAATATGCCAAACATTAGGGTATTCATTTAAGTCCTAGAGTCGGTAATAAGCGGGCTTCATCCCCATTTGAGTTGGTCCATTCTGATGTTTGGGGACCATGTCCTGTTACTTCAAAACGTGGGTTTAAATATTTCGTTACATTTGTTGATGATTACTCTCGTACTACTTGGATTTACTTTATGAAAAATTCCTCTGAGGTGTTTACACACTTTTATTCGCTTTATGCTGAGATTAAAACTCAGTTTCAAGTCTCCATTCAAACTCTTCCTAGTGATAATGCAAAAGAATATTTGTCTCAAACTTTTTCAGTCATATATGCTTCATAATGGCATTCTTCATGAGTCTTCCTGTGTTGACACACTAGCCCAAAATGGAGTTGCAGAACGAAAGAATCGTCATCTTCTAGAGGTGGCTCGGGCACTATTATTTCACATGAGCGTTCCTAAAGTCTTTTGGGCTGATGCGGTTGCTACCGTTTGTTTTCTTATCAACCGAATGCCCTCAGTTGTTTTAGATGGTAGAAGTCCTTTCTCAGTTCAGTTCCCTACAAAATCTTTGTTTCCTATCGACCCAAAGATCTTTGGTAGTTCATGTTTTGTCCATGATACCCGACCACACATAACTAAGTTGGATCCAAAGTCTCTAAAATGTGTCTTTCTTGGTTACTCTCGACTTTAAAAAGGGTACAAGTGTTTTTCCCTCACCCTCAATCGATACATTGTATCTCGAGACGTTACATTCCATGAGAATATACCCTTCTTTCCCGTGTCTATTCCTTGCAACCCAAGAGATAGTGATGATTTGTTGGTATATGTCATACCTGTTCCTGCGTCTACTACCCCATCCGACTCGACACAGTCTCAAGAGCCTATTAGACCACCAGTCGTTCACGTATATAATAGGCGGCCACGGCCTACATCAGATCCCGACCTAACACCATCTTCATCACCGTCTACAGATCCGCCTAATGATGATCCTCTTGCTTCGAGTGATCCATCACCCTCCGACACACAGGTTCCTGATCTTGATGTTCCCATTGCTCTTCGGAAAGGTAAACGCTCATGTACTTACCCTATTTCTTCTGTTGTTTCCTATGATAAACTTTCTTCACATTCTCGTTCTTTGATCTCTACACTTGATTCTTTATCTGTTCCTAAAACTGTGGGTGAAGCTTTGGCCCATCCTGGATGGCGGGATGGTATGATTGACGAGATTAATGCTCTCAATCATAATGCTACATGGGATTTGGTAGAGTTACCTGCGGACAAAAAGGCAATTGGCTGTAAATGGGTATTCACTGTGAAAGTTAATCCAGATGGATCTGTGGCTCGTTTGAAAGCCCGATTGGTAGCTAAAGGATATGCTCAGACTTATGGGGTCGACTACCACGAGACATTTTCACCTGTTGCTAAGGTACCCTTTATTCGCCTGTTGATTTCATTAGCAGCTACTTACGACTGGATGTTAAAAATGCCTTCTTGCATGGTGATTTACATGAGGAAGTTTAAATGGAGCAACCACCTGGGTTTGTTGCTCAAGGGGAGTCTGGCAAATTCTGTAAATTGCGTAAATCATTGTATGGTTTAAAGCAATCCCCTCGTGCTTGGTTTGGACGGTTTAATTCCGTAGTGACTGAAATTGGCTCATGGAGGAGCTCTTATGATCATTCTGTGTTCTACAATTCATCATCTTCTGGATGTATTTTACTTCTGGTGTATGTTGATGACATTGTGATTACTGGGAATGATAAGACTGGGATCAGGAAGCTAAAAGATTTCCTCGCGTCTCGATTTCAAACAAAGGACCTAGGTCCTTTAAAATACTTCTTAGGAATTGAAGTGTCTCGTTCTCGGAAAGGGATATGTCTGTCTCAACAGAAATATTGTTTGGATATATTAAAAGACTCTGGGATGATTGAAACAAAACCTTGTGAGGCCCCAACAATTCCAAATATGAAATTGAAAGCCGATGATGGAGATCTACTCGAGGATCCAGAAAAGTACAAAAGAATTGTGGGAAAGCTAAACTACCTGACAATTACCCGTCCTGACATCGCCTTTCCGGTAACTGTAGTGAGTCAGTTTATGTCGTCCCCAAGAGCTCCACATTGGGATGATGTTAGGCCGATACTGAAGTACCTAAAGGGTGCTCCTGGCCTGGGTATCCTCTATTAAAATCACGGTCATCATATCATAGAAGGATTCACGAATGCCGACTATAATGGAGATCCTACCAATAGGCGGTCTACGACAGGCTATTACGTGTTGGTTGGAGGGAATCTAGTTTCGTGGAAAAGCAAGAAACAGAATGTCGTTTCCCGGCCAAGTGCTGAATCTGAATACCGGGCTATGGATCAAACCACTTGTGAGCTGGTATGGTTGCGTAATCTGCTAGGTGAAATTGGGTTTGCTCAATCCAAACCAATGAACCTATATTGTGATAATGAGGCGGCTATCCACATTGCAAACAATCCTGTGTTTCATGAAAGAACAAAACACATCGAGGTTGATTGCCATTTCACTCGTGAAAAGCTAGAAGATGGAACAATCTCAACTCCCTTTGTTCGAACAGGAAATCAACTAGTTGAGGTCTTTACCAAAGCTTTACCTGGTTCGAGAATCTCTTTTATTTGTAACAAGATGGGCATGATTAACATCTATGCTCCAGCTTGAGGGGGAGTATTAGAAAGTAAATACGTTTGCTTAGGCCCGTTAGCCTGTGGGCCCTTAGGGTTTCTCTTTGTCTAGGTTTTCTGTCTATATATATCCCTGTATTCTTTCATTCTAATGCACAAGTTAAAGCAATAATATAATTTCTGATTACAATAATCATTTGAGAAATTCGGCATCATTAGGTATATCTTCTGATCCACAGGACCATACTATATGCTTATTTTTTATTTTTAAGTTGGGTAGCTCAAGTGTTCCCAACTTCTGCATCTTTTCTTCATTTGCAGCTCTGAATTTTGCAGACTCTTTCCTTTTAGCTTCTTCAGAATTTTCACGAGCCCTTTCAACAGCTTCTTTGGCCTTTTCAGCTTCTTCTTTCTCCTTTTCTGCCTGAGCCATGGCTTTCTCAGCTTCAGCTTTGGCTTTCAGAGCTTCTTCCTTAGTCTATTCTCTTCTTCTGTTCTTGCTGCCTCGGCTCTGGCTGCTTTAGCTTCTTCTTCTGCTCTGGCAGCTTCTGCTTTAGCTGCTTTTGCTCTGGCATCTTCTGCTTTAGCTGCTTCTGTTCTGGCTGGTTGAGATTGTGTTTTAGTATTCCCTATTACTTCCAGTATAAATTTAGCAATCTCTGGATCCTTAGGCAGAGGACCTCGATGAGTGGCCAGAGGAGTAGGCGTTAACGAAGTTTGCTTAGAGGGAGGAGGTGCAGAAGATGAGGAGGATGAGGCTTTACCTTTTTCTTGATTCAGCTTCTGACCTATTCAGTTTTCATCCTGTTGATATTATCCATGTTCTCCCCCTTCTGAGAATCCGGATCCTGATCCTCAGATCTTTTGTGCTTGAGCTCAACCTTCTTGCAAGCCCGAGCTTCCTTGGCTTTCTTTCTGTCTTCAAAGGAGGAAGATAACTCACCTTCCAGAGAGGAGAGTTTTGACACTGTGGTTTCCAAAGTTGTGAGGTTCTGATCCATGTGCGAGTTGATGGAGTTAGTTTTGGATGCATATTTGGAGGTCAGAGAGTTGATACGATCAATCATTGCCTTCTGAAATTGTGCCATATCCGACTTTTTGACCAAAGACGAGGCAGAAGTAGATGCATCTTCTGAAGGAAAAACAGCTGTGATAAGCTTGTGAATGTCAGCAACAAATGACCCGTATTCATCAGCAGAGATGGTTACTTCTCGAGTGGGTATTTCGGAAGGAGGATTAAAGATAGCCTCTGCATTTGATTTAATTCCAGCATCCAGAGCCTAGAAGTGAGCATTTGCAGAGTTCTGTTGAGCTTCTGCATTATCAGATGAAATCTTTCTGATGTCTTCCAAAGTTTGATTTTGAGCTGCTTAATGAGCTTGTATGGCTGACAGAGTTTGTTGTTGGGAAACAAGGGATGATTTTAGATCTTCCATAGATCTGTGATTTGATCAGCAAATGCCTTGAACGTTGCATTTGTGACTTCAGAAGGGGTAACCGGTGCATCTCCAACGAATGGAACCCCTTGTCTCTCGCGTTCAGAGAGGCCCCCTTCCACACCTGTTTCGGTGTTGAGTGTAAAGGGACTTCCAACCTGTCGTCGAGGGCTGTTATTCACAGACACCTCTTCGGTCGTTCTGAAAGGTTCAACTTTATCCCGATCATCAGATGATGGGGAGCTGAACACAATGTGCTTACCTTTAGGAAGGGTAAAGACCCAGGTAAGTGGTGCATCCTGTGGCTGTAACCCCTCTGATAGGATTTCATCAGCATCTAAACTAACAGAGGACATGGACGTACCCTCTGGTTGCCTTAGAACATCGTTGGTCACGAAGACATCAACGTTTTATGTGGGTGGTGGCGAGTTCTGGGGCAACTGAACTCTTATAGTTTCATCATCACCATGTTGAGAGGATGATGAGGATGAGGTGGATTCCCCGGATGTGCGTGATGCAGAGGAACAAAGAATTCCCTCTGATCGGTTTGGTTGTTGGTGGTTTGGACTGGGTTGTCCTTTTTCAATGAAAGTAGATGTGTTGACAACTACCTAGGAGATGTGGGTACCCTTGGGGATCTTGGAGAGAGTCGCTCAAATGTGTCTCTATGGACATCTTCTGTACCCTCTTGCAATAAGAGGTCGGGATGGGTAGAAACTCTCTGGTGGGCACTTGAATTCTTTTCAATCTCTGTCGCACCTGACCCCTCACTGTCTAATCTGGGCACTAAGTGCTCTGGGGTAGATACTCTCTGTTCTGAAAGTACCATAGAGCGTTTATAGGAAATAAGAGTAATAGAGGTTGTAGGAATGAGCTCGAGCATATACCTGGAGAGATCTCTGGGTGCAGAAAAACCATTGGTGTCGATTGTTGGCTTGTGGGAATTCATGGAGGTTATTTTGCAGAACGGCTGAATCAAAGGAGCTTTTAAAGCCCCCATAGCTGGAAAGGTAAAAAGCGAGAGAAACTGTGGGAACATCAAAGCTGGAAGTGGTTTCCCTTGGCTCTAGAGAGAAACTTTGGTTTGAACAGCTGCTTTGATTTCCTGAAATATTAGACTTGTGAAGTCCAAGGGTGTGGATCCCAGATAATCAGGTAATTGTATGAATGTATGCATGAAGAACACTTCTAATATTTATGAAGATCCGAAGTAGGATATCTAACTTGTATTGAATATCGGTTACAATGATATTATCTAATATGCTCTCTCTAGAATGATATGAATTAACATTCTATTTAATTGCTAGCCCTAACCCTCTATTTATATGTATAGGAAATACGGTATAAGGAAACTAGGAGATTAAGGCATTATATACTTGCCTTATTTACAAAATAGAATGTTTCCTTATATTTAAACATTAAACATTTCCTAATTAATGACTTTGATGACTTTGCACTTTGACCCTTCATGTCTTCAATATTTGTGATATCGGATACAATCTTTTCAGACCTAACAATCTCCCCCTTTGTATTCGAGATTACACTTCAGTAAATCAGCACTTTTGAAGACGATGAAATTTTGTCAACAAATCACTATCTTGAATTCTTTTGCTCCCCCTACGAATATGATCACTTGATAAGTTCCGTAGCTCCCCCTTAACATTAGCATGAAAAGAAAATTGAAGGAGCCGCGATGTCATAGGGTATAAAACTTGTCGGGTCAAAAAGCATGTCGGGTTAGGTGATGTCGAAAAGATCTCGGGCCAAGTAGATTCGACAAGAATTGATGTCGGACCAAGATGATTCGATGAAAATTTATGTCGGGTCTTAAGTAATCGATCTCGGGTCAAGTTGAATCGATAAAAATTTATGTCGGGTCTTAAGCACTCGATAAGTCTTCAACTTTATCTTCAGCAGTCGACAAAATCATTTTACTTCAAAAATCAAGTAAGGAAACTCGATAAAAATCAGTATTCAACAAATCAGCATTCAACAAATCAGTATTTGTCATCTTCCTTTTCTCATGTCGTGTCTTTGATATACAATCTCTCCCCCTCAGAATGATAAGGAGAATCCGAATCATTATGAACAATCAAAGACAATAAGTGCGAATATGATCAAGTGTAAATATGGAATATCGGGTAATGGGCTAACAGACAGAAGCACATGTAGCAACTGTTATCACTTAATCAAAAATAAATTTAATTAAGTGGCCTATATTCAGTGTTGGCAACGGGTTGGCACTGATAGGACTTCCAGTTATCACATAAGTAAGTTATAAAACTAACTTCTCAAACTGTTCCGGCATAAACACGAAGATATGCAATGTGAATCACAAAGACTCGTGCAATGTGTAGAAAGAATTTATGCATTAAATGCTAATTTTAAGGCTCAAAATGTGAAAATAAATTTCACAGACTAAATGTGCATTGAATGTGAAGTTCGGAGACCGGAGGTGTGTCTTCCTTTTTCAATATCTTAATCTTCCGAGTGAAGATAACATAGCAGATATGTGTATTCTCCGTGATATATGAAACAAATATCTTTTGTGAGATACTTGAGTAGTTGGGTGGGGTGACACGAGTTATCGACATTGGGTACATGTCTAGTTCAATATTCATCTCCGGATAACTGTTTAGGTTTGGTAAAGACCAAATATTTTCTTTTACGTCTTGTCACACTCTCACATTTTTCTTTTATCTCACAAGCACTCAATTTTAAACATACCCTTTCAAAATATATCTAACCTAGAGATGTGTTTCATGGGTAGGTCCTTCCGGCTTTGGTTTGACCATTGAAACGTCTAAATCCTATCACACAAAGAGTTAAAACATTAAGGTCCGAGTTCTGAACTGAAGTATTCAGAAGTCATAATGCAATGTAAAACGGGTTAAGAGCAGGTCCATAGCTAAGATACTATGAAGCTAACTAAATGGTACAAATGTGATACTCCCCTTAAATGTAGCAAACCTTTTGAAACATCGTCATGTGATGTTTCAATTCGGAATTTTTGACCATACGTGACGTACCTACAAAACAGATTAACAAGATTTTGGTACCCAAGCTTTGTTGGGTCCTCGGAAGATAGCTTTAGATGCAATAAATGGGGAAGTGGGGATACTGTAAGTACCATACCATTTATGATTGAATTTTTGATTGACAAAATCATTTGTTCCACATGTAGAACAACAAATCTTTGTGGCACTTAGACTGATTAGCTGATTGATTGATTTGACAAAATAAGGCAAATTAGTCTTGGAAACAAATGATATTGTATCAACTACAGGATATGTATGTGACATGTTTCCAACACTATCATCTGTAGTTGATTTCTTCTTCCAAACCATTTTAAACTTTTTGAAATTACCGGTTTTAGCAACAAAATCATTTTGAAACTGATTAGAGTTAGGAGTTCGAGAATTTGAAAAACTATATGATTTGGAACTATTAGAATAACTATTTGATTTAACTTTTGAATAACAGTTATTCTTACAGATATGAGAAAGATGAGTTTGCTTTGAACTTGAAGTAGAATCAGAATCATGAGGAAAAATCAAATTTTCAAGATCATCTAACTCCGCATTTAAATGTTCGGGAGTAAGTTGTTTGACTGATTCTGAATTCATTTGTTTTTGTTTTGAAAGTTCGTTTTCAAGTTCTTTGATCTTGTAGAATAAATCGTCTCTTTCTTTTGTGACCAAATCATATTTATTTTTAAATTTAGATCTCAAATTCTTTTCAGTTACAAGAGTTGTTTCTAAAACAGATAATTTGTTTGAAAGTTTGTAAATTTTATTTTCAAAGACTTGCTTCTCTTTGTCAAAATCTTTTTCCAGATTTTTGCTTTTAGCAATGATCAAACTACATTTCTTGATTAAATTCGTTTTCTCAGTTTTAAACGCGTTTCTTTCATCTTTCAAAAGCGTTTCAAGATTAGAAATTTGTTTTGAAAACTCCTGACTTTTTGTTTCAGATGAATTTCTTTCTAAAATCACAATTTGCTCAAAATCTGACACTTGTTTAGAAAGTTTTTGAATGGTCAATTCACAAGTGTTAATTTTGCTTTCAAAATCTTTTTGTTCAGACTCAAATTTGTGTTTCTCATCAGAAGTTAAAATCCTTTCTTTCTCACATTCCAGAAATTCAATTAATTTTCTTTTAAGAACCACACTATAAGTCTCATGATCTATAAATTTTTCTAACTCAGAAATTTGGTTTTTCAGATCAAAATTTATTTTTATCAGATTTGTCTTTAGAATACTCGGTGAGTTGTTGCTCCAAAAATTCATTTTGATTTTGCAAAACTTTTCTTGATTCTTCTGAGTTATTAAATCTAGATTTGAGATTGACATGTTCTCTTAAAAGTTCATCCAACACTTGCATGTTGTTTGTGTGTCTGGTTTCAAGTTGAGAGATTTTTGCATTTAGCTCAGAGATTTGGTTTTGAGAACTCATCGTGAAAGCACGGGTTACCTGATAAAGTGATCTCGATCGGTGAGTTTTTGGCAATTTTCTGAGTTTTCTTCGAAAAATAGAAGGTGTTTCTCGATAGGGAAGGGTCCGACAAAAATTTATGATGGGTTTGACTGGATCGACAAGATTTCTTTTCGGTTCAAGAAGACTCGATAAAAAAAAAATTGTCGGGTGTAACCGGATCGACAAAAAATTATGTCGGGAAAAAACAAAATCAATTTTAACCAAAGATGTCGATTACTAATGACCCGATAACAAAAATTGTTGATTGAAGGGGCTCGATAAAAATTTTCTTGGAAGAAAACATAATCGATAAGAAATTATATCGATTACTATTGACTCGATAACAAAGGTTGTCGATTGAAGAGGACTCGATAAAAACTCAAGGTTATCTAATCTGAATTTTCTTTAACTGGTAAATCAGAAATAAAAAACAAAGGGTTCTTGACTAAAAAGAACAAGTCTTTTTATGGACAAGAATAACTAAGTTCTCGAGTTTCTTATTTGTTCAGTCAAGAATAAAAACCAAAATTACTAAAGTTTATGATTTTTACTTTAGAATTCTTTAGTAAGAAAAGCTGCAAGAGTCACAAGTTCCTGAGTTTTCTTATGTAAAGAGTTTCAAAAGTAATCAAAATAAACTAGAATAATTTTAAATCAAAACAAATTACATAGTTTGAATAAAAATCAAGTTTATTGAACTTTGAATCGGCAACAATTTAAATTAAACTAGGATATGGTTTTATCCAGTAAAAAGAATAGATGAAAAAGCAAAACTGGAATTATATGAAGTTTTATCGGGTGAAGAGTAATATGTGAGAATCGAGAAAAACTCAAGAATCAGAAATCGAGAATTTACCTTATTTTCTTGTGATTGCTCAGAAATTTCCCAAAACTCAGATCGTAGGCTCTGATACCAATTGTGGATCCCATATAATTAGGTAATTGTATGAATGTATGCATGAAGAACACTTCTAATATTTATGAAGATCCGAAGTAGGATATCTAACTTGTATTGAATATCGGTTACAATGATATTATCTAATATGCTCTCTCTAGAATGATATGAATTAACGTTCTATTTAATTGCTAGCCCTGACCCTCTATTTATATGTATAGGAAATACGGTATAAGGAAACTAGGAGATTAAGGCATTATATACTTGCCTTATTTACAAAATAGAATGTTTCCTTATATTTAAACATTAAACATTTCCTAATTAATGACTTTGATGACTTTGCACTTTGACCCTTCATGTCTTCAATATTTGTGATCTTGGATACAATCTTTTCAGACCTAACAAAGGGTCTGTTGAAAAACATCCCATACATAATTGTGAGAACATTTTTGCTTGCTTGATCTAGAGACCCGTTCTTGCAGGTGAGGCTTTTGTTCATAATGGAGACAAGGACATTCCACATTGGTGGCAGCTTTTTCCTTTTGAATTCAGATAGCCTGTTGAGATGTTAATCATAGCCTAGGAAGCGAATAAAAGCTAGAAGAGCTTCTGGTGTGGGATTAGATTCTAGAGCAGGGTTGGGAACCGTTTGACCATCAACTTCGATGTGGGGTAAAGGAAGTTGAAAATACTTTGCGATTTTCTTGCGAGAGATTGGGATTTGGGCTGCTGTTTCAGGTTCAGTAGGGTGTCCAAAACTGCCAATTAGGGTATTGTCGTCCTTAATGAACATGGTTTGCCAGACCTCTTGTACATAGATTTCAGGAACATTCGGGTTTGTCAGAGTTAGAGTTCGGTTTAGGGAATGGTTTTGCAGGAACTCAATCATGATCCTGAAATCAGAAAGATAAGTATTGGGATCAAGAAGAACCTGAACATTGTTGGGTTTCAGTGGTAGCTTGACGATTGGAGCGCTATCAGCAGTGGAGGTGACCAAGTTACCATCGTCGACTTGGAGATTGGGGTTTGCAACATGAGACGCCATTGAAGAAGAAAGCTTGGTGAGAATCAAATGCCGATTAGGAAGTATGCAGATTCTTGAGAAAGATGATTAAGCACAGTACTGGTAAAGTTCCAAATCGACGTTTATATATGAGAGAGAGAGTACTTGAGTGATTTTTTAATGGGAAGGGTTTTAATTTGGGGACTAACAAAAACGGTTCGGGATAGCTGAGGTGTGCGTGCAGGCGTGTCAACATGCAAGGGCACGATGAATGACACGTGTAAAGGAGTACTGACAAGTGAAAGGTTTTAGCGCCTAAAAACGATTGAGTATCCCCTCCTCAAAAAGAAATTAAAAGAAATTTAATTAAAAGAAAATCATTATTTAAACCCGATTGTTGATTAAACAATAATTTTAGAGTAATTAATTACTTTTAAGATTTTAAAATCAGACATTTGGGTAGAAATCTTTTTGTGCCAAATGAAAGTTTTAATATTCGAAACCAAGTATTTATTTAAGAAATTAAAAAATAATAAGAAAATTTTAAGTAATCTTGAAGGCAAGAGTTAAATAAAATAGGCTTATTAGAGAAAATTTCAAAAAGAAACGCAAAAGTAAAGAATATCTGGTCATAAAAAGTAATTTGACCACAAAATGTCAAAAAAAAAATCTTTTCAAAAGAATTTAAGTTGAATCTGAAACATGTTTGAAACCTTGACGGTAAGAGTTAGTTAGAAGAAACAAATTCAAAGAAAATTGTTAAGTAAAGAGTGGTTCAGAAGACAGCTAACAGAAGTTAGACTTGTTAAGCTCCCCCTCGAGCATGTAAGATTTGCTCCCCCTCAAAACTTGCATTCTGCTCTCAAAATATTTCATTTTGCTTAAAAATATTTAATCTGCTCCCCCTCGAAGATTGCGTTCTGCTCCCCCTCGCAAGTGTAAGATGTGCACCTTTTCTGTGAACACTTGGATCAAACAATGTAAAAAGTGGTACCGAGGTGTCCAGAGGCTTCTGAGTACCTCTGAAAGAAACCTTTAGAAGCGACCAGAGGCTTCTGGCTGTTTCTGATGTGTTCGAACAACAAAATAATTAATTTAACAGAATTCTAAGAGGATCAAAGAATTTAAGTAAAATTACATATTTAACATGCCCAACTTGCTGACTAAGAAATTAAAACGTGTTTCATCCAGAGCCTTCGTGAAAATATCAGCAAGTTGAAAATCAGTACAGACAAAATACATTTCGATTGCGCCTTTCTCTACATGATCTTTGATAAAATGATATCTGACATCAATGTGCTTTGTTTTGGAATGCTGAACTGGATTTTCAGTAATGGCAATAGCATTCTCTGAGTCACACGGGATTGGAATTTTGTCGTATATTAAGTCGTAGTCTCTGAGCTGAGTTTTCATCCAGATAACTTGTGAACAGCAACTGGCAGCGGCAACATACTCAGCTTCTGCTGTGGAAGTTGATACACAGTTCTGCTTCTTTGAAGTCCAACTTACAAGTCTGTTACCCAGAAGTTGACAGCTCCCAGAGGTACTTTTTCTATCCAACTTGCAACCTGCATGATCAGAATATGTATACGCCATTAAATCAAATTCAGAATTTTTTGGATACCAGAGACCAAGTGATGGAGATCCCTTGAGATATCGAAAAATTCGTTTAACAGCTGCCAAATGTGATTCTTTAGGATTCGCTTGATAGAGAGCACAAAGGTAGGAGGCAAACATAATATCTGGCCTACTTGTAGTCAGATACAGAAGAGATCCTATCATACCTCTATAACTCGTAACATCCACTGAATTCCCAGAAGGATCAGGGCCTAGTTTTGTGCTAGTAGAGATAGGAGTTTTCATTGGTGAGGAATTTTGAAGATGAAATTTCTTAAGCATGTCAGAAACATACTTAGCTTGATTTATGAAGATGCCAGAGGTATTTTGTTTAACCTGAAGGCCGAGAAAAATGATAGTTCTCCCATCATACTCATTTCAAATTCTTGTTCCATCAATTTAGAAAATAGATCAACTTCTGTTTGATGAGTAGAACCAAAGATTATGTCATCCACATAAATTTGAACAACAGTTAGCATACATTTGCCTCTTTTGATGAACAGAGTGGTATCGATTTTACCTTTCTCATAACCTTTATTGATTAGAAACGTAGATAGACGTTCGTACCATGCTCTAAGTGCTTGTTTTAGACCATATAAGGCTTTGTCAAGGAGATAGACATTTTCTGGATGTTTAGCATCTTTAAATCCAGCAGATTGTTCAACATACACTTCTTCTTTGAGATATCCATTCAGAAATGCACATTTAACATCCATTTGATAGACTTTAAAGTTCTTATAAGAAGAGAAAGCCAGAAATAGTCGTATCGCCTCAAGTCTTGCTACAGGGGCAAAGGTTTCATCATAATCGATTCCTTCTTCTTGAAAATACCCCTTAGCAACCAGTCGAGCTTTGTTTCTGATCACGATGCCGTCTTCATCTTTCTTGTTTCTGAAGACCCACTTGGTTCCAATAGCTTAATAGGATAGGGAGCACTCCGCTACACTCATTAGGACAACAACCTCCTAACTATATTAAGCGCAGCTAAGCTAATATGCGCCGGAGAAAGCCAGGTGCCGTAGGTAAGCTCTATTCGGCCCGGAGCATTGAGCATTTTCTGCATCGGTGGATGAATAATCGCGAACATAAGAATTCTACTTTGTTCTTTGGTAAATGAACGAGGTTCCAGACTTTGTTTCGTTCAAATTGTAGCAATTCTTCTTGCATAGCGGATACCCAGCTAGGTTCTTGTAATTCTTCATGAACATGTTTTGGTTCGATCATGCTAAGAAAATTTACAAAGAAGGCTTCATTTGCAGTAGCAGATCTTGTCTTAACACCTTCAGAGGGACTGCCAATTATGAGATCTAGAGTGTGAGACTTAGTCCATCTTGTCATCCGAGATTGAGATATTGGTTGAGCATGTACTTCTGTTTCAGAAGATGGAATCACCTCTTCTGGAAGAGAATCAGAAACAGGATCGTCATGAGCCAACTCTGAAGAAGGCATAGGAATGACATCTGGATATTCACTTGGTGAATCAAAAACAACAGAAGGCTCTGAAGTGCTCTCAACAAGGGATACAGGACCAGAAAGTGTAATTCCAGAAGCTTGAAGAACTTCAGGAATACTCAAGGATTGAGGGGTTGGTCTTGGTTCTGGAAAAATCTCATCGCCCATAAAATCTTGAAAAATAGCATCAATTTCAGATTCTCTGGTACCTGAGAGATATTCAGAAGTAACTATGTTAAGTTTAAGTTCAGAAGTAGAATACTCAGAAGTTAATTGAGTTTGATCATCAAAATCGATATTAATGCTCTCCATAACACTCTTAGTATGTAAGTTAAAAACTCAAAAAGCTCTTGAATTTAACGAATATCCTAAGAATTTAGCTTCATCTGAATTCTTGTCAAACTTGCCAAGTTTTTCTCTGTCATTCAAAATGAAACACCTGCATCCAAAAATATGAAAGAATTTAACACATGGTTTACGATTATTAATTAGCTCATAAGAAGTTTTGAGATGCCTCTTGACAATTATCGAACGATTTTGAGTAAAACATGCAGTAGCTACAGCTTCATCCCAGAAATGGATGGGTAGTCCAGAAGCTGCAAGCATCGTTCTGGCAGCTTCAACCAAAGTTCTATTGCGCCGTTCTACTACACCATTTTTTTGAGGAGTTCGTACAACAGAGAAGTTCTGTCTAATTCCATTTTCAACAAGGTATCTTTTGGTGTAACAGAACTTGGATTCTGGTCATCATATTTTGGAATACAATAGGTACCTCTGATTTCTGTCTTCAAATGCAAGCCATGTATACCTGGAGAATTCATCAATAACTACCAGTATATACTTTTTACCAGATAGACTTTGTGTTGCAATAGGACCACAGAGATCAACATGTAATAATTGCAGAGGTCTTGTACAAGAATGATCACTTTTTGTTTTATGAGATGCTCGTTTTATTTTTCCTATTTCACATGCGGGGCAGAGGTGATCTTTTTGAAATTGGACTTCTGGAAGACCAATTACCAAATTATGTTTAACAAGCATCTCAAGATTATCAAAATTTAAGTGTGACATTTTGTGATGTCATACCCATGCAATTTCACTCTTTTTAAAGATAAGACAGAGGGTTTCTTTATCGTCCTTTGATGTGAAAACAACTAACAATGTTTTTCATCAAATACAACAAGTATTTTAGAATCACAAAGTTGACTTACACTCAGCAGATTATGTTTCAGTCCAGAAACATGAGCTACTTTTGATAAGGTAATGTTACCTTCTTGTAAAGTAACGTAGCCTTTTATTTGACCCTTACCGTTGTCTCCAAACTTTACAGCTCCACCATTTTTGTCTTTGAATTGGGAGAGTAAGTTTTTCGATCCAGTCATGTGCCTCGAGCATCCAGAGTCAAGATAACAGATGTGCACACGCTGCTTCTACAATCACAATCAGAGTGTTTTAGGTACCCATCTCATAATGGGTCCTTTAATGTTAGTTTTAGTCTTTTCACTCTTTTTATTTTGCACATGATTTGATATTGCAGGATTTATAGGTTTGGTCTTTTTGTTTGCTGTATTATTGTTGTTCTTCGGTTTAGTTTTGATGTGTGAGAAATCATCATAAAAATGATCAGAGGATCTCGAGAAAAATTCCTTTAGTTTTAGAAATAGAGAAAAACATTCAGAATTCTGAGACATAAAAGATTGCATTGAATTTTCATTATAATAATGATAATTACAATTCTTCTTATTCATGTCTATACTAGTATCAGTAGTTCTATTGAACTTCTTAGCTAGGCTAGACTTAAGCTTAGAATCATAAGTGTTCTTCTGTTGAGTCTTCCTCTAATAAACCTTCTCTGGAGTTTTCTGAATTACTGAAATAGAAGTAGAAAGATTAGATTTCCATTTTCCTTTTTGAGCAGAAGTACACTTTGGATAACATGATTGAGATGAGTTTGGCTGAACAAAACATTTCTTTTTAAGACTTTCTTTCTTCTCAAGTTCAAGACAAGATTTGGCCTTAAGACACATCCCAATAAAATCTGGATGAATGGACATAGGTTTTCTCTGTCCTGTTGGAGGAACAGAAAAAGTTGGTATTCCACTTGGATGTCTTTTGATATTCAGACCAGAGGCTCTGATTTCCAAAGGTTCATTAGTAAATAAGAAAGGAACTTCCTTATTCTTAGTTACTTCTGGGACCTTTTTGTACTAAGAAGGTAGTTGACTTTCTAAAGTTGAGAGATATTTTTCTGAGTTAATCATCACTTTGATCATCATTTTCCCAAGGATATGAAATAGTTTCAACACAGTCTTGAGATTCAGAAGGATTAAGGTCTACAAAAGAAAAGGGAACTATCTCTAGATTGTTTTCTAAAGAGAGTTTCTGAACATTTTCAAGTTCAAAGCATTTATCCAGAGTGGATAGAATATCTTTTTTGAAGCTTAGATGTAGCTCTTCTTCTGCTTGTAAAGGAATAAATACATGCGCCTTTGGATTCAGAGTCATATGAACGTTTGAGCCAAATTTGAAAATGTCGCCTTTCTTCTGAATTTTGTTCAGATCAACACTTGTTTTTCCAGACAAATATTCGATGTTTTTGAATTTGAGTTTTCGTTGACGACAACCATTTTCAAGTTTTGATCTTTTAAAAATGGATGGTTCATATAATATTGGAAACACGTGCTTCTGTTCTTGTCCTAGACAGAAAACAGATTTCAGAGTTGATCTTTTCTCACATGTGTAGGGATCCAGATCCTCGAAACCAAGTCGAGATCTCCCTACTTGTCTATTTCTCTTATCATGAACTTTCTGAGCATCCAGATATGTTTTGATCTGTAGCTTTGTCTTTTGGAGTTCCATATGTAAAAAATTTCTTTCCTTCTGAAAATAGTTTTTAA
The DNA here is from genome assembly GCA_036898165.1 of Silybum marianum. Taxonomy (NCBI): domain Eukaryota; kingdom Viridiplantae; phylum Streptophyta; class Magnoliopsida; order Asterales; family Asteraceae; genus Silybum; species Silybum marianum. The sequence continues at coordinate 18,136,383 of CM072541.1, forward strand.
GAGCAACATAATTTAATCTGTCACTTTCCTTAGCACTAATCTCTTTTTCTTTGTTTTCCAAAAGTTTGTTTAAGTTCAATTTCTCTTCTTTGAACTTAGCTTCTGTATTTTTAAAATTTTTGGAAATCTTCTCATTTTCAGCATTTAGTTCCAATTTTTCTTCAGTTAGAAAATCCATTTCTCTTTTATAAATCTCTCTCTCTCTCTCTCTCTCTCTTTGAGTTTCAGAGAGAGTTTTTTCAGTTTGTTTCCTCAGTTTCTTTTCAACTGTAAGCTTATGCTTAAGTTCTTCAAAAAAATTTGATATTTCAAAAATGGTGTTTTCAAGTTCAGATGTGTCAGAGAGAGTACATACAGGTGTTTTAGAAGGCTGATCTTCTGATTCATTTGTTCTGGCCATTTCGCAGAACATAGCTTCATCACCACTTGACTCATCTCCTAGCCAGTTTTCTTTTCTGCAAAGTGAGCTCTTTCATCAACATTGTACTTGTATTTATTCTTGTAGTACATATTGTCTTTGTTCAGAGGTCCTCTGTAATTCTTTGAATAGTGCCCTGGCTTGCCACATCGGTAGCACACATCCTTCTTTTTCTTCAACTCTTCTTCCTTCTTCTCTGTCTCTGTCTTCTCAGATCTCTGCATCTCTTGACAAGGTGCATAACTAGGAACATGATGATCAATTCTTTTGCTTTCTTGGAAAGATCTATTACCAAACCTTTTCACGAATTGTTTGGTAATAAGTGCCAATGAATCAGCAAAAGCTTTGATATCATCATTAGAGTCAGAGTCATCTTCTGGAATTTCTTCTGACATGAGAGCCTTGCTCTTCCCTTTATTCTCAACATCCTTACTCCTTCTGACTGATCCTCTGGACTCAGAAATTAAAGCCAGAGGTCCACCGATAGTGGTTTTCTTCTGAACAACCTCTTTCTCATGAGCTTGAAGAGTGCCAAAAACATCATGTAGGGACCATTGTTCCAGATCCTGATTGGCTTGCAAAGACATAGAGAGATTTGACCATTCAGGGTTTAATATTTTGAGAAATAAGACATTATTGTCTTCTTTGGATCTGATGATGTCACATCTTTTACATAGATTTATCAGAGTGTTAAATCTATGAAAAGTCTGTTCCAGCGATTCTTCAGGAATGGCTAAGAAACTGTTATATTCATTCAGAGATTTGGCTCTTCTGTTTTTCTTCATTTTTGCACCACCTTCCAGAATGTTGTCCAACAGATCCCATAACTCCTTGGCACTGTCGCAGGAATCTAGAGATTGAAATATATCATTCGGAATTGCCATGATTAAGAGACTTTTTGCCTTTCTGGACAATTCAACCTTTGCCTTCTCTGGATCCGTCCAATTATCCCGTGATTTTGGAGTAGTCCTTGCAGGGACCTCATCAGTAACAGCTGTAGCTGGAACCCTAGGTATAGTTGTCATTGAAATGAATGGACCATTTTGAACAATAGGATACGGATCAACGTCTAATCCTTCAAGGAAGTTGATCATACGGATCTTCCATTGTGGATATTCATCACGTATTAGAGTAGGAGGTTTAGTCAGAGAACTAGAGGTATATACAGCGTTCAGATTAGAATTGGCCATATTACCAGAAACGGAGTTTTGAAAATTACTGAGGATTTGTTGAAACTTGAATCAAATTAATTTCAAAAATGATCGAAATGAGACAATATACTTACTAATCTCATATTTAAGCAGAAATTACCACAGATTTAGAGAAAAATGTAATGAGTTTAACAAAATCTCGTAAAGCAGGGTAGAGTGAAGAACATGAGCTTAAAATCGAAAAATACTGTCAATAGAAGAGGGATTTCTCCAAATGGAAGAGATCTAATAATCAATAGATTGATTATCAGGCTCTGATACCAATTGTTGGAACCCAGATCTTTTTCTAGCAAGTAATTAATAGATCAAACACGTAAATATGAGCGGAAGCAAGTAGATCTATGATTAACAGTAAGATTAGTAAGAACAGATATGAAGAACAATCGTAATTGGAATTGAATTAAGTTTGTATGATAAACAACAGTGTGCACAATTCAACAGCTCTCTATTTCGTATTTCCAATCGACATTATTACAATCTTTAATAGAGCTATTTATACTATTACAATATTTAAAGTCAACTGCCTGGCCTATTACAACAAGACACGTAAGCAGGGAAATCACAAACTTAGTTCCACACGGAGGGTTTGCCTGCTACGTCATCAGATGCGCATGTAGTTACTTGATTCTGATTCATACTTCTTCAGAAATGAGGTCTAACAGCATTGGTTATGTCAGGCCTCGTGCAAACCATGGCATACATGAGACTACCAATAGCAGATGCATATAGAACTCTAGCCATATCTGCTCTGTCGTCTTCTGATCTAGGAGACTGATCTTTGGTAAGCATGAAATGAATTCCCAAAGGTGTGTTTCTAGGTTTAGTCTTCTCATCATTCATCTTGAATCTCTATAACACTTTCCCCATGTATTTCTCCTGGGATAGTGTCAAAGATCCATCATTCTTGTTTCTAGCAATGTTCATACCGAGTATCTGTTTGGCTGGACCCAAGTCTTTCATCTCGAATTCCTCAGACATTTGCTTCTTTAACTTGATGATCTCTTTCATATCCGCACCTGCAACCAACATATCATCTACATAGAGAAGTAAGATGATATAGGAGCCCTTGAATTTCTTCATATAACAGCAATGGTCCATCTCACATTTTACGTACCCAGTTCTCTCCATGAAGCTATCAAACTTCAGGTACCACTATCTAGGTGCTTGTTTTAGACCATACAAGCTCCTTTTCAATTTGCAGACCCAGTCTTCTTTACCAATAATCTGAAACCCCTCAGGTTGTGTCATGTAAATATCCTCGTCAAGGTCACCATGTAGAAATGTTATCTTAACATCTAGCTGCTCTAGATGTAAGCCCTTTGCAGCTGCAATGCTCAAGATCACCCTGATGGTGGTCATTTTCACTACTGGAGAAAAAAATTCATCGTAATCAATCCCCTTTTTCTGTTGAAAACCCTTGACCACTAAACGATCTCTATACCATTTAGATCCATCATGTTCTTCCTTGATTCTGAAGACCCATTTATTATGCAGCGCTCATTTGTCAGGCGGAAGCTTGGTCAAAACCCAAGTTTTATTCTTGTTTAGAGATCCCATTTCTTCTTTCATTGCATGCTCCCACCGCAACAAATCTTTCTGCTTAACTGCTTCAGAATAATTTTCCGGTTCACCATTCTCAGTCAAATAAAGATAATTGAATGATGGATTACATTTTTCAGGAGACTTAGAAACTGTGGTGGATCTCCGGACCCAATGTGATTCAACTGGCTGACGCTGTACCGGAGAAGACGGTTCTTCTTCATCCTCTGAGCTTTCCCTGTTGACGGTGTCTTCTTCATCATCTTCAGACTAATCACTATTCTGAAAATCATTCCCGGTACTCCCAATATTCTGAGTATCTTCTGACCCTCTGATTCTGATGTCATCACTTTCAAACTCACCAGGTTCTTTCTGATCATTTGAGTTTGGAATGCCTCTGTCTTTGTAAAGCTCAGCCTCGTTGAATGTTGCATGTTTGCTTCTGACTACCTTTCTGCTTTCAAAGTCCCAAATCCTGTAGCCCATACTATCTGATCCATATCCAATGAAGGTGTATTTATTGGCTTTTGCATCCAACTTGTCACCATCTTTCATTAGATCATAGGCACTGCATCCGAAAACTTTCAGATGCTCATACTTGACTACTTCACCTTTCCACTCTTCCTCTGGTATCTTGAAATCCAATGGTGCTGATATTACTCGAATGATAAGATAAGCTGCAGTGTTTAGTGCATCAGCCCAGAACGTCTTTGGAAGCCCGACATTAAGTGTCATACTTCTTGCCCTTCCATTCAAAGTTCTGCTCATCCTTTCTGCCCCTCCATTATGGTGAGGAGTGCCTGGAAATGTCTTTATCATCCGAATGCCATGTTCAGCACAATAGTTGGTGAACTCTATGCTAATGTATTCTCCACCATTGTCCGACTTCAAGCACTTTACCTTCAGGATAGTTTCCAATTCAACAGCAGTTTTCCATTTCTTAAAAATATTGAAAACATCAAACTTATTTTTAAGAAAATAAACCCATACCTTGCGTTTTGAATCATCGATGAAGGTCACATGGTAGTTTGATCCTCCCAAGGAGGAAACTGGTGTCGGTCCAAAAACGTCCGAGTGAACAAGCTCTAATTTCTGAGCTTTCGGTGTCTGACCTCTTCACAAAGGATACCTTCTTCTTGCCAAGAACACAGGATTCACAGAACTCAAAAGCCACGCTTTTTAAATCTGGAAGCTTTTCTTTGGCAACGAGCATCTTCAGTCCCTTTTCACCCATGTGTCCTAGTCGTTGATGCCACCGTCTGGATGGTTTCAGTTCAGCGGTTACTGCATTCACCTCACTATCACGAACCTCAACCATGTATAAGAAGCCTCGCTTTTTACCCCTAGCGATTACAAGATTTCCTTTGACAAGTTTCCATTGTCCCCCACCAAATGTAACATCAAATCCCTCTTTCTCCAACTGGCCAACAGAGATTAACATCTTCTTGAGCTTAGGAATGACTCGAACGTCCTTCAGTGTCCAAGTGGTACCCAACGAAGTCTTCAAGTCTATGTCACCTAATCCTGTGCGTCAAGAGTGCAATGATCAGCTAAATGAACTTTACCAAAGTAGATTCTTCATCATATTCGTGTTGAAAGTAGCAGAGAAGGATGCACCAGAATCCATGATCCACGATTCTGCTGAATTTTCAACTCAACAAATAAGAACATCTTCTGAATCATTAGTTGCTGCATTCACTTCTCTGTTTCCATCTGATTGTTTAGGGCATTGGTTTCGGAAGTGCCCAATTTCTTTGCACTTCCAACATTGGATGTCTTTCCTTGATTTTGATTGATTCCTCTTTCTTGACTTTGATCTGCCTCTGCCATTGCCTCTTTGTTTCCTTCTACCTCTCCCTTCAGTACTTAGCAAAGCACTAGAAGATTCTCCAGAACTCTTTCTTCTTATATCCTCTCCTAGGATGAAGTCACGAATGCCTTCAAAAGTGAGCTTAGAGGTTCCAACTGAACCACTAATGGCTGTGACAGTTCCTGACCAACTTTCCGGTAACAAGGATAACAAATGCAAAGCTTGGACTTCATCTTCAAACTTGATATCGACGGATAACAATAGGGATAGAATGGTATTGAAATAATTAATGTGTGAGGTAACAGACATACCTTCTCTCATTACGGTGTTTACTAACTTTCTTATCATAAATACTTTGTTAGAAGCAGAAGGTTTTTCATACATGTTTGACAAAGCTTTCATCAATCCACATGCAGTAGTTTCCTTCACAATGTTAAAGGCCATATTCTTGGCTAGTGTAAATCTATAACAACTATGGCTTTTCTGTCTAGAGCAGCCCATTCAGCTTCTCCCATCTTCTCGGGTTTTAATCCTGTCAAGGCTTGATCCAATTCCTTCTGACATAAAAGATCCTCAATTTGCATCTTCCACCATCCAAAATCTTGCCCATGAAACTTCTCAATTCTGGTCTTTCCGTCCTCAGCCATTATCCCAAACTCTTAGGATTTACGTATCGAATCAACACTGAAACAATAATGTTCAAACACAGCAATGGCCGGCTGTCTGAACTTAACGGTTGTTGTATTGAAACACTACCTTTGTAAACAGTCTGGTCGGTGATGAAAAACTATCGGCGATCAAGGAGTAGAAATTTTGAGCGGTGGCAGCAGGCAGCGGCAATGGGCGGCAGCAGGCGGCATTGGCAGTCGGTGGCAGCAGCGACGGCGGCGATGGCAGCAGTGGGTGGCGGTAGCGGCGTTGGCGGCGGTCTAACAGCGGCAGCAGGCGGCGGTTCTGACGACGGTGGTTTTGACGACGAGAGTCTGACAGCGGCGGCGGCTCTGACAGCGGCGGTTCTGACGGTGGCGGTCTGACAGTAGCGGCGGTCTAACGGCGGCGGTCTGACAACGGTGGTTCTGACGACGACGATCTGACGGTGGCAGCAGCAGCGGATTACGAGCCCAAGGCTCTGATATTAGTTGTTAAGTCACGTCACACACAACCCGCACACACAAACCGAAAAGCAAAAGAAGACACAAGCATTTACGTGGTTCACACGACCGGGGTGATCATGCTAATCCACGGGGGCAACTAGGGTTTCTGAATTTTATTTAAGTGATTATATGCTTACAAGTACAAGAGATTAATATATAAAAATTATCATAATTATGATACCTGTCATAATTAATTGTAACCTCCTAATTAAGGAATCTCCAAATTATGGAAACGAGGAAAGAGGGCTTGGGTCGGCCCCTTTTTTGCGCCTCCCCCTTTCTGATGGGCCAAAGCCTACATCCTAACAAAACACTCTATTGGTAAAGGGGTTAGTAGGTTGATGAATTTCGTATATTTGCGGTCTGCTTTCTCGCTTATTATCTTATTTAAGAAAGATGAATGATGAGTCATATACCGATTTGTGTTCCGAGCGGTGTGACATTTTGGAATCATTTAATGCATCTCTTCTGGGTTGAATATTCGACAATGCTAGATTTCGAGGACAAAATCTTTTATAAGGTGGGGAGGATTGTAACATCCTGATTTTTATCCCAGTTAAAGAAAATGTCGAATTGGGCGATCTTATAAGAAAGAGTTAATTTAAAAGTTTGAGTAGTGGTGCCATGAGATAGTGACAACTATAACAATAGCACCAACGGTACTGGGAGTATGGTCGTCTCGACTATCATGCCATACGGTTGTGACATCTGTCACAATAGCACTAGTGTCACCTAATGGTTGGTGGTCCCGATAATGGTGTCATGCATTTGAGACAATGGCTCAATGGGTTAATCGAGTCTTTAGTAAAGTGGAATCCTGAGTCCTCTTTGTGTTCCACTCTTAGAATCAATGAAACAAGTATTTTGAAGTTATTTATATTGGGTATCATCTACAAGATGAGAAACGGGATCAAAACGGGTGAAAAGTAGGAAAAACACCTCGGAACGGTCCAGGCTATAGTGCTCGGTGATTATGACAGTGTCATAATCACCTGTCATAATCGCACAGATTGTACCGTGGCTTAGAAATGGAATCATCTTGATGGTGTTGACACGGGCGATTATGCCATGCGATTATGACATGCCATAATCGCGGACGGCCTCTAGTGGTTAAAATCGAGATTTTCTTCATTTGACCATATCTCTCTCATTTCTTATCCGATTTGAGAGATTCAAAGTGTTGTAGTTTCGTCTTTGGAAGCTCGTAAACATGGAAACAATATGGCTAGAGGTTGTTTGATGATCTTGGAGCTCATAGGAGTGGGATGTAAGATCACCTCTCCGAAATCTTGAATTTGGGGTTTGGTTTATGGTTTTGATTTAGGGTTTCTTGTGGTGTATTTCGGGTTTATTTGTGTTATAGATGAAGGTTCTAGTGATGAATGTTGTGGATATGAAGCTCTAGTCAATGGAAACACGAGTTGTGGAGTAAAACCTAGATTTAGCCTAAATCTAGCAAGGTGAGTTTAAGATACTTTGTGAAAACTTTGTACATGCCAAAAATGTCCAATTTTTGAAGTACTAGCATGTTTTACTTGTTATTTATCAAATGTGTGATTATTTAGGTAAGTTTGCATATTTGGTGTAAAATGATTTATAAATCATGTAAGAGGCTTTATACTTGAGTTTTAGACATTTTGACAAATAAAGTATAAGTGTGAGGTGTTTGGGTGCATTACCTATTAAATAAAAATCATTTGGTTGTATTTGCATCTTTAGAGTATTCGATTTATAAATCGTTGGAAAATGTATGTTATTGCATTATGGGACATTTTAGAAATACATGAATATGATTTCATTTGGAAAATGGTTCGTCTCAACTAATGTTTTGAGTAATCACATAAGTGTTGAGTTATAGAGCATCTGTTCGGTTTTGACTAAAATGAGTCTCATGGACATTTCTCCGATTTAAATGACTAAATGTCATATTTGAGAGTTATATGCAGTTATGGCATATTTATTTAATACATTACATGTTTTGGGTGCGTTGGTCATTCTTTTGGTGTCGTGTAATGCTAAGGCTAGTGCAATGGATCCATAGGCACAAGAGTCGGTTTTATTTGGGGATGGGACAAGTAATAGATCCTGGTACGGGGTTGAACTTGTTCAGTTAGGTGTCAAATAATATACCCTAGTTTGGGGTTGAACTTATCACGGGCATCAATCGCTAATTTCTATCCGAAGATTTCTATCCGGTCGTGCTTACTCACTCGCTGACTAAGGATCCTGGTATGCGGTTGATGTTAGTATAATAACGGGCCTCCCCCGTATTTCCCTCAAATGGCGTATCTTTCAAGAGTAAATCGTGTGTAAAACAAAAGATTTTAGGGCATATATTTCAAGAATAAATCGCGGATAAAAGAAAAGAATAAACGGGAAAGTTTTATGGTCAAATGTTTATTTACCGCCTTCAAGAGTATTGGAATTGGTATCACGTTAAATGAATATTTCTATTTAAAACTTTCACTTCTATTGTCATTTTGGTCTAAAACTTTTTATTATGGGAATATTGAATTTGGGAAAAATGTTGCTTTATAGCTATTTCATTTGAGAATTATATTTTTATCAAGCAAATCTTTTGGGTTACAAAACAATTATAAATATGTTAAAAAACACTCTTGAGCTCACTAGGCGTTAAGCTAACCCTTTTTCTTTGTCGGCTTGTGCATCAGGTTATCGTTGGGGTTGGTACTAGCGACACGTGTGGACTTGTGTGCTAGGAAGTGACGCGATGAAGAATAGGCTCTTGGTGACGTTTTCCGCATTCGAAGATAGCGACTATTTGGGTTTAGTAACACCCGACTGTGATCGTGTCTTAATAGAAGACTTGTCATATCTTTCGTAGAGGTTTAGACCGAAATGTTATTTGACGAAAATGTAAATATTGATTTATAGGAAGTGATTTACTTTTCAATTGATGTAATATTGAAAATTTTAAATCAGCCGCACTTTCCAAATTTGAGGGTGTTACAAGAGGTTCAAAAGCGGTTACTTCGGGCTATCCGCAAAGCAGGTAGTCGCCCTGGGATTAGTCAGCTCGTATAGCGGGTTGGATATCCAGGTTAATAAAAAAAATATTTTCTTGTTCAATATAATTTAAAAAAACATATATATAAGCCTTAACATATCTTTTCGAGTCATTTTATATATTAAAAAAGTTGTGCCTCATTTAATTAATAAATTTTTTGAACTACAATTTTATGCTAAAAAAATTAGGCTCTACTTCTTGTCAGCTCTGGAAGTGCGTCCGACCTACCCTCTTCAGGGACGAACTTGACCAGATGACAATAAATTCTGAAGAGAACATTATTTTCCATAACTTGCTATTTAGGACCATCAGAGTGGGGTATCGATCAAATAAAATTCCAAAATCACGTTATATTATAATTTAAACATATTAAAACATAGATTTCTTAAACATACTAAAACATATATTTCATAAACAATGCCATAACTCAGATAAATCGAGGTAGTTATAAGGCTTAAATAACTACAATGTTATCCACTCTTTGCACAGTAGTATTAGAGGTGGGGGGGGGGGGGGGGTGGAGAAGGATTCAAGGAATTGACAAAGATCTTCGTGATATGGGGATTAACCTCAGTAGCTTGTTGCAGCAAAAGGAGGAAGACATTGGATGTATTTGGTAGCTGAATTCTAATATTACCTTCACGATCAGCTCCCTTAGAAGGTTAATCGATAGTATCTCGCTCCGTCCTCAGACCTGAAAACGGAGTGGATAAGATGGGTTCCCATCAAAGCAAATGTTCATTTGTGGAGGATTCTTTGCAACCGCTTAGCTACAAAGGACAACCTCATAAAACGGGGTGTTAGCCTTCAATCGGAAGAGTGCCTGATGTGTAACTCGAAGACCGAAAATATGGATCATGTCCTCGCACAATGTTCGTCGACGAAGATAGCTACTGTCTACTTATCTTGCTGGATGGAATGGTGGCCGAGAAATGAGTTGTCTATCCCGGAAGATGGGCGGTGATTGGCTCCCACGCAGGGAAGAGTCTACATAAAGAGGTGAGGAAGGTGATAATCGTGGCTCATTTTTGGACCATTTGGAATCAACGGAACAACAAAGCGTTTCACGGAGGTATGAAAAAGGAAAAAGAGATTTGCGACGACATTCAATTCTTAGTTTTTGAGTGGATTAGATGTAGATCCAAAGTTGGTAAGTTCTTTAACTAGGAGAGTTAGCTTTGTAATCCTTTGGATGATGTTTCCTCTTGTATTCCTCTAGCTCCTCGTTAGTTTGTTTTAATAAATTGCTTTATTGTGGTCCAAAAAATAGTTATATGGCTTAAAAGCGAATCAAAGAGTGAAGCCACCTTCTTTTGCCATTTTTAAAATATTTTCGGAATCATGTGAGATCCGACTCCTTTTGTTGGACTACTTTTTATACTTGAAATTTCACAAAAAAACTCAGTGAAATAACTTTCACGATGTATTTGCTCTAAAAATTCAGATTCTTTTTATTTTCATAATATTTTACTGTGAATTTCAAATATAAAAATATGGTATGACAAAAACAGATTGATTGGTGAAAGTCAATCCTTCTCACCTCTTTCTCAACCTTTCTTACTCATGAGTTAAATATTGAACCTGTTACATATTTTATAATATATATATATATATACATATATTATGTAGATATATTGGTGGGTGACCGGTATTATAAATTATTGATATTATGTTTTTTAAACTAGTTGATCTTTCACATTAATTAATAGAGAGGACAAAAATAAAGAATAAAAGTATGTTTTTTTTATAATGAAATTAGTAAAATAATTCTTTTTTCCATTGGGCCACACCTTAACCTACCTCTCCATAAAGGGATCATTTTATAACAATTAAGAGATAAAAGACATATATCTTGGATTAGGTTACTGACATAAATACTAAATGTTGTTATTATTATATTGATCATTAAACAAATAAAGCATATATGCACCAATTGTCCTTCACCAACTCCTCTAGTTGCTTATATGTTAATAATGAAATCAATTAATTATTTTTGTAACCGCTGTGATTTATATTTTATACTAAAGATGTTCCAATGCAAAGCATGACATATATAAATCATTGTAATTTGTTTTATTTTAAGCAAAACCATTATACTTGGTAACTTAGGCAAAAATATTATTCATATTTTCCAAAAATATAAAGAGTTTCTCCAGCAGAAGAAAATTCAAGATGAATAAAAGTATATTATTTTCATTATAAAACCAATACTGTTAAAATACATTAGCAAAACGAAATACAACTATATATTAAATTAAATCAAACAAAATCCAGTAAATCAACCTCAAAATAGGCACTACAAAATAAATGATTTTTACTTACAAAAACACCAAGGGAAATTTTCATCGATGATTACCGACGTCCACCTATAAAATACCAAAGGTTCACGTAGAATCCGACGTTTTTCAAAAAAATACCAATTGATCACTCGGGGAACCTGGGTAATCTATCACTGATTTGAATTACATACCAACAATTAACTTACCACATTTGTGACGGTTTTGTGACGAATCACCCCTATAACGACAAATTTTCGAAGAAAAAAAATTCATAGCTAAAAATCTTCCATTTTGTAGTGAGGGTTTAAGAGATGGAACGTATCCAGACCTGAAATTTATACAAAAGATTGAAACAATTGTTTCCATAAAAACCTCCTGTTTATACAATCTAAGTAGGAAAAAAAGGTTGCAACAAAAAAAATGAAGAAAAAGAACATAAAAGAAGATTTGAAATTGAAGAACTTGAAAGCAAGAAAAGCAATGCTAATTAGAACACAAGTTAAAAGCAACAAAAATCTAATAGGCAATTAAACTAACATATTTGAAAAACAAGTTAGACGTAAACAACACAAAATTCTAACAGACAAACAAACCAAATATACCTAACATACAACCGGAAGCATGGATAATAAAATTACATAACCATGGTAAGGAGTATCACACACCCCTCGCAAGTATAACCTTTGATTCACAGGAACTAAGGCACAATATTGCCAAAAGGGGAATCGACGCCCATTCCATTCTTTGTCCGATTTTATAAGGAGAAAGTTGAATCCGTGAATCACCTGTGTTCTTTGAGTGTCTTTTGACTTAAGATATCTGGAGGAACTTACGATGCTGGTGGAACTTAGACGTCCCTATCTTCAATAATGTCGCAGATTGGAAGGAACGGTCGAAGGATACGAGGCTGAAGAAAGGGGAAATAGATTGGTTAGAAACGGTAGCCTATACAGCTTTGTGGTAGCTCTAGAAATTTTGCAATGAGACAATTTTTGGACCAAAGAAACCTAAAAATGCGGTGTTGTAGGATAGTATTGTTACGTAATCGCACTTCGATCTAGGTGCACAATAGGATTAAAAATTTAAATATTAACCGGATAGGGTGGTTGCAAAACCCTCTTTTGGCTATTTCTAGTATGTAATTGCATGCTTCTATAGCGTCTTGCTAGTCTTAATAAAATTCTGGCGTTAAAAAAAAGGGGTTGTTTGGTTAAGGTTGAGAAATTAAAATGAAAATGAGTATGACTTTTCATTCCCTCCGGTATAATCAGGAATAAAAAATTGGGCTTATAAAGGGTTGTGCTCGTTATATTATATAAAACCAAACAGTTTCTTTTATTATCATTATAATTGATTATTGCTTAATACCTACAACCGAACATCATCTAAGAGTTGTCTTGGTAATTAATCCTATCACCATCCTTTTCCTTTGAGATACCTTCCTCCCAACTAGGCTAGCTATACATATCTCCATTCATAGTCTTCTAACAACGAATAATACCTTTATGTGTTAATAATATTCGATCAGTTTTTCTACACAAACATAGATTATATTTTAAGAACAAATTTGAATAATTATTTAAAGTAAATAAATAATTATTTAGCATATTTAAACTCAACTTATAATGGATGCATGCATGTCGGTGGTTCCGGCTTATATATGAATCTAGTGGTAATTAATCAAATGGCATCTTCAACATATACTTAATACTTTCTAAATTATAACTCACCACTCCCTAATTATGACGCTATAAACCCTCTTCGAGGATGTCTTATAGTTATCATGAGCTTGCAACCATGAGTTTTCAATTGACAAGGAACAAGAAAACATTTATGCCATCACAAGTTTTCAAATGACCATAACATTCATCCCTATTTTTCATAAATTCTTTAAAGACCTTTCATGACTATTCGAATTTCTTTTCAAACATACATAATTTTCAACTAAGACTCCCTTCTTTTATATATCTAGATATGGCAAGTTGGCAACACAAGTCATGTCAATTGCATATAGATACAAATATGTACATATAAATAAATATAGGTATCCATGTGTGGGTTTATGGACATTGATCCCAAGGATATGACTAACACTGCCAAAAAGTAGATCTAGTTTCATCGACGGCCAAAAACTATTGGTGATTTCCGACCGATAACCGTCAAACAGAACTTTACATAGAAATTTTCAATGACAAGGCAGGTCGTCGGTGATCCCTCGGTGCTACAATATATCACCCAAGAATTACCGATAAACTTAAGAAAAAAATAAAGAATGAGAGTGAAAATTTAATAATTGATTTAGAGATCCATCGACGATCACTGAGGATTCAATAAATAATTAAACTTTCATTTTTTAACTAAGCATTTGGATATGTGTTATTGGTTGTTGATGCTTGATTAGGTACGTGCATAGTAGATGTGGTTTATTTTATACTAATTTATGTGTTATGATTTTAATTGGTGTGTAGTATGGACCGTTGGCGATCCCACGCTAGGGCCGGTAAAGCTAATTAAGCTACCACGTTTGAGGGAGTGTCGTCCAAGCACATCCGAGGATTGATTAGTGTTGCATAACATTAACATCGGATGGTAAGTCCACTAAATATCTATAGTTTTTGCATATATAAGATTTTCTTGTCTACTTACAACTTAACTAGTCTATTGTAGATAGACACATAGGGTCATGACCATACCTTTTCTGAGGTGTGAGAGGATTAACTACTCCAGCATGATGGTTGTTGAGGGTACGTTGGACCCACCTACTTATCCTTCAATCTACATTTAAAGGCGGCTAAAACGACGGTAAATTTTCTAAATTAATTTGGATTGCCACTATTCGACAAATGTTAGGCCAATAAGATACATTTATTGATATTGTGGCTCCCATTTGTATTAGAAAACTACATTATTAAAAACAGGTAACACGTATGTTCGATTCACATCTGTTATGTTATTGAAATTTCTATACATTAGCTAACCTATGTTGTTTTCACAAACCATAAGAGAGGTATGCGCAACCTAGGGATGAGATGTATGCCGACTCAGATCCCAACATGATACGTCCAGAACTGTGCGAGTAGAATATCAGAGGTTAGAGGAAGGGTTGTTTGTTTGGATTCAAAATTACTCAGGATCCCAATTATGTTGTGATTGCTAGTGATCCAAAACTACTCTGGATCCCCATTATGTTGTGATTGCTAGTGTTGCTAGTGATCCAAAACTATTCTGGATCCCCATTATGTTGTGATTGCTAGCGTAGTGATCCTTCTACGAAGGTATGTTTCTAATATATGGGTTCATACGAGAAGGTAACATATTTAAAGAAATAAAGAAAGCATTCTTAGCCACATGTTTCATTAAATCAATTATTATAATATTGATGACATTGTTTGTAATATATAATAGATGAAACCTTCTTTTCCACCAAGCGTAAACTATTTGAGAGGCATAATTGGTACGAGTCAAATCAGATCGAAATTCAAATGACTTTTATGTATTACATATTATATCATATCATATCATAATATTATATCACATAATTGCTAGGAGTCACATATTATATTATAATATAATATATCAAAAATAACATTATTGACATTGTAATCATGTGTGAATAACAGATGTACAAAATCACATATGATTTTACATTAATATTTCTGTAAAATCATATATGATACTGAAATCATATGTGATTTTGTTGACATAATTGACATTGTAATCATGTATGAATATCAGTTGTACAAAATTATATATGATTTTACATTTACATTTGTATAAAATTACACTTCTAGAAATTTGAGTATTTTCAACGGAAAATGTCGTTGAAAATTTTCTATGAATTTAAAAGGGATTATTGACAAAACATAAATTTTCTATGAATTTTCAACGAATTTTCGTTCAAAATCTCTCACAAAATGCATTTTCAACCAAAAACTTTTTGACGAGACATTCCGTTGAAATTTTTTTGGTTGAAAATGCATATATGTTTGTGAGAGATTTTCAACGAAAATTCGTAGAAAATTTATGTTCTGTCAATAATCCTCTAAAATTCGTAGAAAATTTTCAACGACATTTTTCGTTGAAAATTAATTTCCGTTGAAAATACTCAGTTTTCTAGTAGTGTCACATATGATTTTACATTAACATTTGTACAAAATCATATATAATAATGGAATCATATATGATTTTGTTGACATAATTGACATTGTACTCATGTGTTGTTCTTACACGATTTGGAAAAATAAGCATTCATAATCATCAACACTTCTGGTTTAAAAAATCTTATCTTCAATTTTTAGAGATATTTTTAAAAATAATAAACTTTTATTTAAAGATATTTCATATTTCAATTTTTAAAAAAAATAAACTGTCAATTTTTTAAAATTATCAAAAGTATTTTGAAATAAGACATCATGAATAGTCAAAGTGATCATGAACAGTACAATTGATTTCTTTATTTCAAAAATTTTAAATCTATCAAATACCATTTGACAATAATGCCCCTTAAAGTAAACAATATGATATTTTATAATATTAAATTTTTTTAAAATAAGCACGTGGCTAAGAATGTTTCCTTTATTTCTTTAAACCAAAAAATTTCTCGTTTGAACCTCCCTTTATATATATATAGGGGAGGGATAAAATGAAAACCACCCCTCCTTAAATGAACAAGTTGTGGACCACATCATATGTGATCCACAAGTGTCTCTTTGTTCCTTTAAAAATGCAAAGTTCTCATTTGAACCTTCTTTTATATATGTATATATATATATATACAGAGAGAGAGAGAGAGAAAGAGAGAAAACAGATTTATACGAGAATAATACCTATTTAAGGAAATATTAATGACCAAAAAAGTGTGTGGGTGACCTTATGGCCGCGTACCAAGGTCGAATGACGAGGTCGCGTGAATCACATGTGACTTTGTACGTGATATTAATATAAAATTTCGACCATTCTCTTATTTTTTTTTAAATAAGTATCATTCTCGTATGAACTCGACTCTCTCTCTCTATATATATATAGAGAGAGAGAGCGTTCAAACGAGAGCATCATTGTTTTACGAAAATGCGAGAACACTTCTGGATCTCCAAATTATCTAATACCATAATAAAAATTATAATAAATGAAAAATAAATTAGTATTGATCAACAATTTCCTGTACGTTATCTTAAATTTGTCTTTATCTCTTAAATATTGTTATTATCATCAATGAAAAAAAATTGCGTCATGTGTTGTCGATAATAATGTGATAATATTGTAATAATGATCTGATTTTTTGTGATAATAATGTAATAATTCTTTGATAAATCAAAGGTTTCTTATGATTTGAAGTTGCTATGATATTGATGTGATATTGTTATTATTTTGCTGTGATAATACTCTTATAATGCTATAATAATTGAAAACCAGTAAGAATAACATCCACGATCATTGTTTTGTCGGTTCATTATTGTGATTTTATTGTAGTAAACTAATAATGATGTGATAATGTTGTGATACATTATAATCTATGAATATATTATTCGTACAAGATTTTAGCGATAAAAATTCACTAGTATTATAGATAAATACGGAATCACACTATTATCCTTAATTGTTTTTCTTTTTCATTTAATTATAATTATAGGTTAAATAATTTGAAGGCCCAAAAATATTCTTGAATTTCGTAAATTATGGATGTATTAATTTATTTTAAAACTATAGCAAAACAAATTAAAAAAAAATTATTCTATTTAATTTGACCTCTTTATTGATATATTAATTTCCTATCCGGTTTTTCATGGTTTAATTCATGATAATGTCGTGACACATATTAATAATGAAATATAATGATTATTCAAGGTTATTTTTTATAATAGTATATGAAATAGATGGTTTATCGATTCTGACTACTATATAAAACTCCCACTTTTATATTATATACAAATATAAGTGTATTTATATGCATATGTTGTGTATATGTGGATATAGAAAGAAGGGATGCTAATTCAAAACTTAACTAGTTTAGAACAATATTTCATATGTATAATCCAAAACAATTGGAAACTTGCATAAAAGCCTTGAGGCAGTAGTATTTCTCTCTCTCTCTTTTTCCAAGGCTTAAGCCAATAAGCTAGGTGCATAAAAAATCTAGTGTGGTTGACCATTTTGATGTCAAAGTTGACAAAACATATATAACCACTTGTTCAATGCCTACCTTACTAGTAATTAAGCTCATAAAATAGCATACAAAATCTGTAAACCTAAACCATATCTAATTATTCATCCCTAGATGCATTGTATCAGAATTTTTAAATCTTTAAAATGCATTATTAACTTGTTAGTTTGCACCACTCTTTCAATAGAAAACATCTAATATTCTATTACTAATTTTTAATTCATTGACTTTCAAGAATTTGAACTTGTGTTAGGTCAACCCATTATTTTCTTCAGTTTAATTATCTGAAAGTCGGAACTTTGTAAGCTGACTTGTTCACATAATATTCAAATTTATATTTCATTAATTTATGTAATAAAATGGAAGGGGTGGGGTGGATCTAGTTCAAAGGACATAGTCATAAGTCATAACGTGATTAGCTAACAGTTCACTGTCAAGTTGTTAAATTATTAATTAGTATGGTGGCTTCTTGATAGGGACTAAAGGATCGATCTTGTTTCGTTATATACAACTTCAGCATATCAACACATCCATGATATTGTATACAGTAAAAAATCAGATTATTGTGAATAAGTTTTTGATCATTTAAGCATACTTGGCTTAATTAGTATGTACTTTTTACGAAATATGAATTTTGTTTTATTTCTCTATTCAGTTTTTTAGAATATTATATATAGCTTTCAATACTTTCCTTGAGATGTTTTTATAGGTGAGCGATCGTATGGAAAGAAAAGTTAAAATGAGAAACGTAAGAAAAGAACGGTTGATAACTTTTAATCTCATACTCATTCATTAATTGTGTTCTTCACGAGAATTGATCTGGTGCAGAATCCAAATCTCTTCTTACACTTTCCAGCATAACTTCTTTTTTCACCAGAACCCAACTCTGTCTTTATACATAGACCAATTTGGTTGACCGATACCAAATTCAAAGTGCATGCAATAAAGAACAAAAAGTTGCTTTTATTTGATCCTAATAATTAAATTGGAAATGTATCCGTGAAAACGAGGGTTAGTCCTGAGATTTATGATGGCCTGTGTGGGAATGCAAACAAAATGCCCTCTATGCCAATTTTTTAAGCAAATGAAAGGTATTATTTTATAAAGGGTTTAGGACCTAAACAAAGAAACTCATCTGGTGCCGAAAGAATTAAAACAATCAAACGAGAAGGGATGAGTAACATAGGAATCAATTAGGTACTTACGTTGTTCAATTGTTTGATGATCGTATTTACGTTATCTTTCTTTAATTAGATTAGGCTTTTAGTTGATACCCTTGAGTTTTGGGCTTGTTTTTATAGCCCAGATGATTTAAAAAAAGTCAATAACACATTAAAACTCTATGCCCCTTGGGTTTATGCTATCCTCTGAGATGGCACGTGTTATAATGCGGCCAGAATGGTGCCTGGTGCAAACGTTAGAACAAATATTGGTAAGATGACAACCACGATGATGCGGCAACAAATATGTCATCTCCTCTAATTAATGTAAGACTTTTTCAAAATGTTTTCTTTTTCTATAGCCGTAACACTTAGATAATTATGGCTAAGTTTTAATCAATATTAATCATAGTTGGCTTGGTATATGTGTATTTTGATGGAGCTAGGATGGGTTTCGACGGATCCAAAAAAATTTTTATACGATGATACCATATAATATTGATTAAAAAACAATTATAAAAAGCACGTTTTTATCGACGTGTCTTCATGTTTTTACTAACGTTCAATATCGTTCGATGTGTTTTTTAACATATACATTTCCACTGTTTCGGTTTTTTTTTGTTTATGTCAAGAGTTTTTTTCCTGGTTTTTTTGTTGATTTCAAGTGTTATTTTTTGATTTTTTTTGTTGATTACGAGGTACAGTTGCACATTTTTTAACTTCTAAATATTATAGGGTGACACCTTCTAAAACGATATGGTTTCACCTTTCCTAAACGTAAATTTTTTAATCTTTCGACGGATAAATAATACGATGACACGTGTCACTGTATGCTAGGTGTTCATGGTTTCGATCTTTTCTATTTTTATATTTAAGATTTTAAAATATTATGTGTAGCTTTTCTATACTTTCAGTATGATTAAGATGTTTTGATAGAACAAATTGGCTAACGGATAGCAACTCCAAAGTGCATGCAAAATAGGACCCAAAGTTGCTCATGTATGACCCAACAAATTAATTGGAAATTTATCGGTTATAAAAAATTTGTATAAAATCTATATATCAAAAAAAGGAATAACCAAGAGTAATGAGGTGGCACCTTTTAAGGTTTAGAACTTTTTTTTATGTTTTTTCTCAAATTTTTGGTTTTTTAAAGAGTAAACTACATACTTGGTCCCTAGGGTTTATTGGTTTTAACAGTCCGGGTCCCTAAAATGAAATATCTATGACTTGCATCCTTGTGGTTTCCATTTCATAACGTATTGGGTCCCTAAAACTAACTTTGTTAGACTTTTACGGTAAGTAGGTTAAGTAAGAGGGTCATTTTGGTCATTTTAAGTTTAGGGACCAAACATGTAATAAAAACCACAGGGACCAAACATGTAACTTACTCTATATATATTATATATATATATAATTATTAATTAATAATATATATATATATATATATTATATATTATATATAATTTATCACCATAATTTTCACAATTTTTTTTATAACATTGTTTTTTTTTATTACGACAATATATTTTTAATTTTGTATTTTTATTATGGCATGATAGTTATATTTTTCTTTATTATAGCAACGTATATTCAAATTATTTTTTTATTATGGCATTATAGTTACATTTTTCTTTATTATAACAATATATTTTTAAATTATTTTTTTATTATAGTATTATAGTTACATTTTTCTTAATTATAGAAATATGTATTCAAACTATTTTTTTATTATGTCGTTATAGTTACATATTTTTCTTTATTATACCAATATACTTTCAAATTGATTTGTATTTAGCCATTGTACTTTTAATTTTTTTAATTAAATTGTAAGAAAATTATATATTTTAATGTAACATATATCTTAAACATATACGATTGTTTTTTTTCCTTTAAAACATATATTTTTTTAAATAAATTACGTGGCATAGATAAAATGGACCATCAATTTTTTAGATAGTTTCCTCACTTTATCTTCCGATTATTCATACATTTTTAAAGGAATTCTTAAAAAATAGATGAAAAACATAATATAGGTGGTATATGAATAATCGGGAGAGAAAGCGATGAAGTTATTTAAAATGTGTTTTACATTTTTTGAATAACTTCATCGCTTTCTCTCTCGATTATTCATATACCACCTATATTATGTTTTTCATCTATTTTTTAAGAATTCCTTTAAAAATGTATGAATAATCGGAAGGTAAAGCGAGGAAACTATCTAAAAAATTGATGGTTCATTTTATCTAAGCCACGTAATTTATTTAAAAATATATATGTTTTTTAAGAAAAAAAACAATTGTATATGTTTAAAATATATGTTTCATTAAAAATATAACTTTCATACAATTTAATAAAAAAATTAAAAGTACAATGGCTAAATACAAAACAATTTGAAAGTATATTGATATAATAAAGAAAAATATGTAACTATAATGACATAATAAAAAAATAGTTTGAATACATATTGCTATAGTTAAAAATATATAGCTATAATAAACAAAAATGTAACTATAATGCCATAATAAAAAAAATAATTTGAATATATTTTGCTATAAAGAAAAATGTAACTATCATGCCATAATAAAAATACAGAATTAAAAATATATTGTTGTAATAAAAAAAACAATGTTATAAAAAATTGTGAAAATTATGGTGATAAATTATATACAATATATATGTTATTAATTATTAATTATTAAGTATTAAGTATATATAAAATATATAGAGAGTAAGTTACATGTTTGGTCCCTATGGTTTTTATTACATGTTTGGTCCCTAAACTTAAAATGACCAAAATGTCCTTCTTACTTAACCTACTTAACAGAAAAAGTCTAACAAAGTTAGTTTTAGGGACCCAATACGTTATAAAATGGAAACCACGAGGATACAAGCCATAGATATTTCATTTTAGGGACCTAGACTGTTAAAACCAATAAACCTTAGGGACCAAGTATGTAGTTTACTCTTTTTTAAATGTTTAGATTGTTAAAGACTTTTTCGCCCCTATATAGAAAATGTGTAAATCATTATTAAAAAGGATTTTTTTGTAATTTTACATACCCAAGTTCAACCTCCAACTCTTGATTTGTCATTTCATTTACTTTCTTTTATTTCTTAATTAAATTTGTTTTTCAAAGTTGAAATACTAAACAAATGAAATCCTATAAATTTCTTTGGTGTGTGATGGAGAAAATGAGTGTTGAATAAGAATTGGAAGATTTTAAAGTATGTAGAAATTGTATTCTTTAAAAAATGTGTTTTGTTATTACATATTTCTTCTTTGCATATTGTTGGATTTGTTGTTATCATTGGACATGCTTGTGTTTACGATTGGATCATATAAATTCGTAAATTTCTTTGTTGAGGGATGAATAAGATGAGAGTTGAAGAAGACTTGAAAGATTTTAAGGTATCTAAAAGTTATATTCTTTAGAAAAATGTGATTTGTTATTACATATTTCTTCTTTTGCAATATTGTTGGATTTGTTGTTATTTATATATTTCTTTTTTGCAATATTTTTGGATTTGTTGTTATTTACATATTTCTTCTTTGCAATATTGTTGGATTTGTTGTTATCAATTGTGTTTACGATTGGATCATATAAATTCGTAAATTTCTTTGGTGAGGGATCAAGAAGATGAGTGTTGAAGAAGACTTACAAGATTTTAAGGTGTAACACCCTAAATTTAGAGCAAAATTAAACCAAAATAAAATGCGGAATAATATAAAAAATCACCCAATAATTGGGGATAGAGTATGGGAGTTTACATCTAAACATGGACATTAAAATAACAACCTATTAATCTATACTATTCAGAATATAGATTACAAATGGGAGTTACTAATATCCTCAAAAGAATATGCTATGACTCCAACTATATATACTCTATGAGCATATCTCCAAAAGTGTCCCCTCTCACGACACACCATCCCGTTCTTCTCTAAAGAGGCCCATCAACCTGCTTACCTGCTAAACCATATTTAAAATCAAGTGTTAGTCTTACGTCTAGTGAGAACAAACAGTTAAATAGATAAAGCAGTTAAAACATTTAAAACAAGATACGGTGCATTTTATCCCATTTAACTTCACTTGAATTAACTTACTCTTGGTGAGCAAGGATCATTTTACAAATAACCGGGAGAGACCTAATATTCCATCCTTAGTGACAGATACCATAAGCAGGTCACTACACGATGTTTGAGCTAACTATAAAAGCCAATGGCAACCGGCAACGACCGGCTATGCACCTAAGTACATGGCCCCCGATGACTCCTACAAAAGCCCGCGCAATGGGTCAATGGCAACCGGAAACTACCGGCCATATGCACAACTGTACATGGCCCTACAAGACCCCTACTAGCGCATACATAGAGTCAATGGCATCCGGAAATGATCCGGCATAATACACAACTGTGCAAGGGCCTCCAAAACTACTATGCGACCATAAGGGACAACAATCCCGCCTTAAAACCGACTATATGCCTATGGATCAATTACATACTAGTCTATCGACCAAACACATCTAAAGCGACGTATAAGTAGTTTTCCCAACTTGAAAACTATTCCAAGAACCATATCCTTTCAAATACCGGTTTTATTAGGTCAAATTATTTTGAGTACCAAAACCAAAGGTTATCCCATTTAAATAACCCTTCCAAGTGTTTTAATACCATAAGGATGTTCATTTCGTCATTTAAAACCAAAATACTCAAAATCTTCATTTTGACCTAAACCTCCAAACTTACCCATAAATGTAAATACTTGCAACCATAAGCTTAAAATCAATGAAAGACAACATTTATAACAAGTATTTAAGATTGTAAAGTTTGGATTTGAACTCACGAGCTAGATTTAGGCTAAATCTAGATTTTATCCCAATACCGAGCTCCATTCGGTGAAGACTTTAGATCCCAAGCTAAAACTATAGGTCCATGATGTAATCCCTTCAATAACACCTACATATCTTTCAAAACATACACAAAAGAACCTAAGGGAGAATGAGGGTTGATGGTGTTAAAATTCAAACCCTAGATTCAAGATTTCGGAGAGGTGATCGTACCTTTCAACGTATGGGAACCCCAAATCATCAAGTAAACTTTAATCCTCATTATTTCCATCTTAAAGAGCTCTGAAATACGAAACCATAGCATTTTGAATCGTCCAAAACGGAGTTGAAATGAGAGAGATATGGCCAAATGAAGGAAATACCGAGTTTTAACACTGCTGCTCGCCCGCGACATTGCCATGCGACTATGCCATGGCACAGTAGCAAGGCATAGTCGCCCGCTATATACCGAAAGTCCTTTTTTCACCCTTTTCCTTTGGTGCGACTATGCTAGGCGACATTGACACTATCATAGTCGTCGGGCATTGTAGCATGGGTCGTACCGAGGTGTTTTTCCTACTTTTCACCCGTTTTGATCCCGCTTCTTGCCTAGGGGATGACACCTAATATAATTAACTTCAAAAATATTTAACTCGATGATTCTAAGAGTGGAATACAAGGGGACTCGGGATTACATTATACCAAAGACCCGGTTGGTACATTGTGCCATTGTCACTATAGCATGGCACACTTGTTGGGACCACCAACCACTTGGTATCACCGGTGCTATTGTGACAAACGTCATAATCGTATGGCACAATAGATAAGACGACCATACTCTTAGTACTGTTGGTGCTATTGTGACAGTTGTCACTATCTCACAGCACCACCACTCAAACTCTGAAATTAGCTTCTCTTTAATAGACCACCCTCTTCAACACTTTCTTCAACTTGAACATAAATCAGGGTGTTACAATCCTCCCAACCTTATAAATGATTTCGTCCTCGAAATCTAATGCTGATCCAAAAACATAGAACGTCATATAACTCCGAGCACAAGCTCGACAGATGACTCGCTCCATCCATCCCAATCGGATGACAATAACTCGAAAAGGATCCCTCAAAAATACTATACTTGAGCAAGCCAATAACTTTGCTTCCTTAGGCGAGTGTAAACGTAATTCGTCCTCAACTACAATACGTAGCACTTCCTTGCCACGACGGGCACTTCACTTCTCATAACGAGTCATCACTTCCCGATTCGTTAAATTCAATACATCACACTAATATCAGCAGGAACACTGTCCCACGTTGAACCAAACTTCGAATCTAAGTTCAACGTTGCCTCCCAACCTTAGGTGGTTCGTATCACCTTAGGAGTACCTTTTGACTTTAATAGATCAATTCTATAATTCATGCCCAAAATGTATTTACTTCTTAGAATTTTCAAACCACTTCCAATAAGTCAGGATGCTCTCTCCCTTCGTATTCGACATTCGATTTCTTTCACAATAGCTCATCCGGATAAAACCAAACAGATTCCCTACCCATCAGATTACCCATTACTTTACCTAGATGGTAAGGGATCTGGAATAACCAGTTCTGAAAAGACCACTACCACATCAATATTTTAACCTCGACCAATCAACTTCTCCTTAAATAAATGATTTCTGTTTAAGTCTACCTTAACAATCACACTACATTTTTCCAATAATCATCATCGACGAAGATTTATCATCCCTTTCAAGATCACTACACAAGGCCTTCAACACTATTTGAAATCAACCAAAGTATTCTGATCATTCTAATGTCCTATGACCCTAAGGACAACCAAGGTTGGCGTCAAGCCAAACATTTCTCGAGGTAAACAATTGGCTAATATTTTCCAACCCAAAGATTTACGACACTAGAGGATCATCACGTAACTAACTCGAAGTGACCCAAACGTCCAATTACTCTGAGTTTCTATAACCATCGGTCGTTCAGACCGATGTCCCAAAAGTATGAAGTAAACAACCGACACAATTCGATATAATAGTCAAAGGCACACCATGCCTTGAGACAATTCCTTCCACATTTAACTTAGCTAGCTTGTCAATTGGACCGGCTTCTCGCATTGCCAAGAAGTGAGCACTCTTCGTAAGTTCGTCCACCACCACCCATATAGCATCGTGACCTTTCAAGGTCTTTGGTCACTTTGTCACAAAATCCATAGCAATGTAATTTCCAACGATTGAAGACTTCCATACGGTCGTTGGTGTTCCGCCTTTACTTGTAAACATGTTACACCTCTCTCTACATATCCAACCACATCCGACTTCCTGACAGGCCAATAAGTCAACTTCAAAACTCTATATATTTTGGTATTACTCGGATGTATGGAGTACTTAGGCTCATGGGCGTCCTCCAATAGTAACTCTCGATTGCCTCCAATCTTGAGCACCCAAATACGCCCACAAAATAATTTCAAACCGCCACCATCTTCCGTTAGCAACAAGTGTTGCTTCACCATAACCTCGTCTGTTAAATTCTTCTCATGTAGTGCCCCCGCTTGGGAAGTCTTGATCCGACCGATCAAGCTTGACACTAAATCAATCCTCGTAAGTACGGCTCGTGTTCCACTGCCGTACTCCTTTCGACTTAGAACATCCGTTTACTACATCTGTAGTAAACGGGTGGTATAGTAACACACAACCATAATCCTTAAGCAATTCTAATCGACGTCGTTGTATCATGTTTAACTCCTTTTGATCAAACATACCTCAAACTTATACGATCGGGGTAGAGTGTACACTTAGTTTCGTAAGACCGTGTTGCCATAACTTTAATGCAATTACCACTGCTGCTAACTCCAAGTCGTGGGTTGGGTAATTCTCCTCGTGTTCCTTGAGTTGCCTTGACGCATACGAAATCACCTTGCCTCTTTGTATTAATACACAACCCAAACCCACCCTTGACGCATCACTATAGACCACAAAATCTTCAGATTCTTTTGGCAAGCATAAGATCGGTGTTTCACACAATTTTCCTTTGATGAGTTCGGAAACCTCTTCTTGTTTGTCGGTCCAAATAAACTTTGCATTCTTCCTCGTTAAAGTCGTCAAAGGTGTTGCAACTTTTGAGAAATCATGACTAAACCTTCGATAATAGCCCGCCGATCTTAAGAAGCTTCTAACTTCGGATGGATTCCGAGGCTGTTCCCAATTCATCATTGCTTCAATTTGGATAGATCCATCTTCACCCTGTCTTGAGTGACAACATGCTCCAAAACTGTACTTCCTTCAACCAAAAGTCACACTTAGAGAATTTGGCGTATAACTTCTCCTTCCTTAACACCTCGAGGACTTCTCGAAGGTGTTGCTCATGTCTAACTCGTTCTTAGAGTAGACAAGAATATCATCAATAAATACCATCACTGGTTGATCTAGAAACGGTCGATATACCAGATTTCATCAAATCCATAAACATCGTTGACGCGTTTGTCAACCCAAACGGCGTTACTAAGAACTCATAATGACCGTACCGCCGCCGTTCTTGTTACATTATCCTCCTTCACCTTCACTTGATGATAAACCGAACGTAAATCGATCTTTGATAAACAACCCGCTCCTTGCAGTTGATCTAAGAGATCATCAATCCTCTGAAGTGCATACTCATTCTTCACAGTTGCTTTGATCAACTCTCTATAGTCGATGTGTATCCTTATCGTTCCATCTTTCTTCTTCACAAAAAAGACCGGAGCTCCCCCGACACTATATCTCTTCGAAACTCCACTTGTCTATCGGGTGGCAAACCGGGTAAATCTTCGGGGAACACATTGGGAACCTTACTAACGACCCGTACATCATTTAACTTCCTCTTCTCTAACTTCGCATCAAGAACATAGGCTATATACAAAAGATATCCCTTGGCTAAACACTTGCATGCCTTTGCCAAGGTTAACCGAGCTAGTTCGCCTTTCCTCCCTCCCCCATAGATTACCATCATACTGCCATCCGGTAACGGAGTCCGGATTAACTTCTTAGAACATCGAATTTCGGCTTGGTTCTCGGCTAACCAATCCCTTCCTATCATCACATCAAACCCTCGTATCGACATAGGCACGAGATTTACCTCAACTTACTCTCTTCAACTTCCAACATACAATCCTTAAGAGTAGTCCAAACTAGAACTTACTTGCCATCAGCTATTTCAACAATATAGGCATCTTCCAAAGTACTCATGGTTACGTGTAGATTTGAGTAGAAAGAAGTGGACACAAAAGAAAAGTGGCACTAGAATCAAAAGGACATAAGTGAGTATACTCTCTCACCATCTCGTTCCCTTTTCTTGAGAACCCGAACATTCATCCACGATACAATCGATAGCTCTCTCTTTGCAATATTCTTCCAAAACCTTTGCTTTGATCATTCCCCAGGTGAGCATATAAACGATGAAGGACCCAAGAGTTACCGTGGTGACGTCCCACCATGTTAGGGTCTCGCCTCGTAGCATTTGTAAAGCAACTTCACCTTTTTCCCTTCTTCACAATCACTCGAGCCAAACGCTCGCTCGATCTCTTGCAACCACCTAATGCACATTACCGGGTCATCTAAACCGGAGAACTCGGGTGGTTTAGTACACATGAAAGTCTTGGATGAACAACCCTTTTTGTTCTTCTCACTTCTGTCACAAGTGTCTTTTCAGTAATGGGACCTGTCCTGTTACCCCTGGGGTCCACTACTATGTTCTCAACTGTTACAACCATAAATCGGAGTAAGACAAAGCTAACATAAGTACGTATAACACATTCACCAATCATCGTAACCATAGTAAAATAAGCATACTCACATTCAATATACCCAAAATAGCATTAGCTACGTGATATTTTGGATATATCATAAATATAAGAATTCTTATTACCAAGGTCACATTTCATAGTTAGTATATTTCTGTCGACTCTAAAGCTCTCCTATCTCAAGAGTGTCTACCCATATCTCACAACACTTAAAGTGTCAAGTTAAGTCTAGGCATCTTAAATTCATACCTAGTTTGCTTAAACTAGAGCTCTGATACCAACTTGTAACACCCTAAAATTTAGAGCAAAATTAAACCAAAATAAAATGCGGAATAATATAAAAAATCACCTAATAAGTGAGGATAGAGTATGAGAGCTTACATCTAAATATGGACGTTAAAATAACAACCTATTAATTTATACTATTCAGAATATAGATTACAAATGGGTGTTACTAATATCCTCAAAAAATATGCTATGACTCCAACTATATATACTCTATGAGCATATCTCCAAAAGTGTCCCCTCTCTCGACACACCATCCCGCTCTTCTCTAAAGAGACCCATCAACCTGCTTACCTGCTAAACCACATTTAAAATCAAGTGTTAGTAGGGGTCAGCATCAGAACCAGGTACTCGTCTTTGGAACTGGAACCGCCTCGGAACTACCGTTTCCGTAACCGGAACTGATGTGATTGGTTCCGGTTCCGGTTGTCATTTTTTTGGAACCGTTACCCGTTGGGTACCCGCTACCCGCTACTTTAAAATAAAAAATATTGTATATATTTATAAATAATAAATAAAAACTCAAACTTTCTAGTTTGTTTATGTAATAATTAGTTTTTATCGGATTAGTTTTGTCCATTTATTGTATTTATTACTTTAAATTGGTATTTTGTAGTTTATAATTACATTTTTATTTGTATGCAATGTAAAAAAGATTAATTAAAATGGAAGTCGGGTACCCGGTACCGAAACCGGTTCCCATCAGTTCCGGAATTCTAGGAACCGCCGGGTCCGATTCCGGTTCCATGGAAAATGACCGGGTACCCGGTTATGCTCACCCCTAAGTGTTAGGCTTAGGCCTAGTGAGAACAAACAGTTAAATGGATAAAGCAGTTAAAACATTTAAAACAAGATACGGTGCATTTTATCCCATTTAACTTCACTTGAATTAACTTACTCTTGGTGAGCAAGGATCCTTTTAAAAATAACCGGGGGAGACCCGATATTCCATCCTTAGTGACAGATACCATAACCAGGTCACTACACGATGTTTGAGCTAACTATACGATCCAATGGCAACCGACAACGACCGACTATGCACCTAAATACATGGCCCCTGATGACTCCTACAAAAGCCCGCGCAATGGGTCAATGGCAACCAGCAACTACCGGCCATATGCACTACTGTACATGGCCCTACAAGACCCTATTAGCGCATACATAGAGTCAATGGCATCCGGTAATGATTTGACATGATACACAACTGTGCAAGGCCCTCCAAGACTACTATGCGACCAAAAGGGACAACAATCCCGCCTTAAAACCGACTATATGCCTATGGATCCATTACATACTAGTTTATCGACCAAATACATCTAAAGCGACGTATAAGTAGTTTTCCCAACTTGAAAACTATTCCAAGAACCATATCCTTTCAAATACCGGTTTTACCAAAATTAGGTCAAATTATTTTGAGTACCAAAACTAGAGGTTATGCCATTTAAATAACCCTTCCAAGTGTTTTAAAACCATAAGGATGTTCATTTCGTCATTTAAAACCAAAATACTCAAAATCTTCTTTTTGACCTAAAACCTCCAAACTTACCATAAATGTAAATACTTGCAACCATAAGCTTAAAATCAATGAAAGGCAATATTTATAACAAGTATTTAAGATTGTAAAGCTAGTATTTAAACTCACGAGCTAAATTTAGGCTAAATCTAGATTTTATCCCAATATCGAGCTCCATTCGGTGAAGACTTTAGATCCCCAAGCTAAAACTATAGATCCATGATGTAATCCCTTCAATACCACCTACATATCTTCCGAAACATACACAAAATAACCCAAGGGAGAATGAGGGTTGATGGTGTTAAAATTCAAACCCTAGATTCAAGGTTTCGGAGAGGTGATCGTACCTTTCAACGTATGGGAATCCCAAATCATTAAGTAAACTTTAATCCTCATTATTTCCATCTTAAGAGCGCTGAAATACGAAACGATAGCACTTTGAATCGTCCAAAACGGAGTTGAAATGAGAGAGATTTGGCCAATTGAAGAAAATCCTGAGTTTTAACACTGCTGCTCGCATAGTCGCCCGCTATGTACCGAAAGTCCTTTTTTCACCCTTTTCCTTTGGTACGACTATGCCAGGCGACATTGACACTGTCATAGTCGCTGGGCATTGTAGCATGGGCCATACCGAGGTGTTTTTCCTACTTTTCACCCGTTTTGATCCCGCTTCTTGCCCAGGGGATGACACCCAATATAATTAACTTCAGAAATACTTAACTCGATGATTCTAAGAGTGGAATACAAGCGGACTCGGGATTATATTATACCAAAGACCCGGTTGGTACATTGTGCCATTGTCACTATAGCATGACACACTTGTTGGGACCACCTATTGTGAAAGACGTCATAATCGTATGGCACAATAGATAAGACGACCATACTCTTAGTACCATTGGTGCTATTGTGACAGTTGTCACTATCTCACAACACCACCACTCAAACTCTGAAATTAGCTTCTCTTTAGTAGACCACCCGCTTCAACACTTTCTTCAACTTGAACAGAAATCAGGGTGTTACATAAGGTATGTAAACATTGTATTCTTTAGAATAATGTGATTTGTTATTACGTATTTTTTCTTTGAAATATTGTTGGATTTTTGTTATAATAAGACATGATTGTGTTTGCAATTGTATCATATAAATTCGAATAAAATTTTGACACTTTGTGATTACAAGATATGATAAAAAAATCGAACATTGTTGTTATCATAAGACATGATTGTGTTTCCGATTATATCGTATAAATTCGAATAAAATTTTGACATTTTGTGATTACAAGATATGATAAAAAATTGAATTTAAGCTCTATTGACAAATGACAATAATTGTTTATACATGATTGATAATTAATTATGTTTAAACTTTGACTACTTCAAGATTTTTTCTATTGATGGTAATTCCTTTGGTAGGTATGAAGAAATGAGGTTGAAGAAAACTTAGAAGATTTTAATCATTATGTAAAAATTGTATTCTTTGAAAAATGTGATTTGTGATAACATATTTCTTTTTTTTCAATGTTGTCGGATTTATCGTTATCCTAGAACATAATTGTGCTTACGATTGGCTCATATAAATTTTAATAAAATTTTGATATTTTTTATTAAAATACATGATAAATAATCAAATTTAAGTTTCATTGACAATAATTGTTTATATGTGACTAATAATTACGTAAAATTTTGATTATTATAAGATTTTTCTTATTATTGTAGTGAAAATTTATGGTGTTTATGACTTCGTCCTCAAAAAACATTTCTCAAATCTTAGTCAATCAAACATCAAAAAAAATATTTTTGTTGAAAAATTTCATAGATTTAGTTTGTAACGATCTAAAAGTTTTTTTTCCTTCTACATTTTCTATTATCTTATATGTTCTTTTTTTATAAGTTTTAAAAAGATAGTTTTACGTTTTATTTTTTCATAATATGATATTGCATTTTGAGAATTTGAAATATTATTTACTATTTTCTTCGATATATGAATTACTTTAAAATGAAAACATATCATTAAATGAATGTTTTTCTCATTTTCTAAACTCAACACATTAATTATTAAATATTTTGTTTTTTATTTAGATAACGATCAATATGAATAATGTTTTATCGTTCTTTATTCTATTAGCTTAACAATCAATATAATTAAAAGCTTTTGGTTCTATTTACAATTTTCTTTATTTACACATCAATCAATACATTAATGTAATATTATAAAAATAGTTAAAAACATATGTTGGCATTTTGAGAATGCGTGGACGGTGGATTTTATTATTTATCCAATTTTTAGTTTTTTAAATCTTTATATCTTATTAATTGATTAAATATTTTATGTATTTTTGTAATTATTACAAATCAATATACTCATTAATTCATCCAACCTTTTATATTCTTCTTTTAATTATTACAAGTCATTATATATAAATGAAATATTTATGACAATTTAATACATTTAAATATAAATGATATAAAAAATTAATGAGAAGGCCAATCATATTTATATTTTTTTTCTCTCAATCATATTTAGATTTTTGGTCTACACTCAACACATTAATTTTCTAAACTTTTCATTTTCATTTTCTATTACATAACAAGTGATATATAAAAAAATTCATTTATATCAGTGACAATCAATATAATCAAAACTATAAATATTGTGATAAAACACATTTTTTTTATTATTTCTCTCATTAATTGAAGAAATCTTTCATTAAATTTATAAAACATTTTATTATATATTATAGGAATAACCATACATAATGATATATGATTTGATGATAGATCAGAAAAATATGTGTATAACAATGACGAAGTAAAAAAGGCAATCGTGCTATTGATCTATGTGGTGTTATATAATATTCATTTTGTCATTCAAAAAAAAGGTAAGAACATTAATCCATGAAGATTTCAAAGCTATATTATATAATTTTACATGATATAAATAATTCATTATATAATAAAATATTTTTTAATAATGTAATATATCTATTATCTACTATATCTATTAAAGAAAGAATTGACCAAATCTAAATGTGTTTTTTTTATTATCCCACATTGGTGGAAAGATGAAATTTTAGAAAGTAAAAATTAGATGTATCAGAGAAAACGATTCATTTGTGTGAAATTATAGGTTAAAGAAAATAAGGTATATCAAAAAAGGAAATGATTCCTTTGTATACACTCAAAAACTGCTTATTTTAATCGTAGTTATCCTACATTCGTGAAAACTTAAAATACTGGAATAAAAAAGTGTATAAAATTAGTGGGTTAGATGATGTGACATCGTAATAATTGAGTATCCTTAAACATTGAAATGTGGCATCGTTTTTGGTCTATCCCATGTTGGTAAGATGTTAAATTGAAATAATGATGTGATTATATATGGATAAGAGGATGCATTTGTAACAACTTGTAGAGTTAATAGTAATCTTATTTCTATGAGGTAAGAGTTATTATAATAGTTAAAGAATAAGGGATGCATTTGTGACAAAATCATAGAGTTGAAATTAATCTTATTTTTATGGGGGAAAAGTTATTGTAATAACTTGCTATTGAGATTTTTAACACGATCCATCCTTGCATATTGATTAACTAATTTTGCATCTTTATAATATTTTCTATAAAAGTGATATGATTATTGGACATGTCGGTTGAATTTTTAAATAACAAAATTATTACTGATGTATCACAAAACTTATTGTAATAATAAACAAGAATGAATACATGCAAGTTAATCATTTAAGAAAAATATCTTCATTTTTTATATTGTATTTCAATAATTATTAGCTAAGAAATTACGCTTGATTTTAGCTTAATTCAATATTAACTTAAAAAAATCATTGTCGCCGCGTAAAGCACGGGCCTAACACTAGTACTGGTATATAAGACAAACCATATATGTTGAAGTCACAATAAATATTTTATCTTCTCGAACATAAGACTATCTTCATCATCGCATCATGCAATTGGCTATATGATTATTAATAATATAGAACAAAATTGTGTGAAAATTAAATCAAGTTTAAAATGATTCCTATTTTATAGGACTAACTTTCAGAATTGTAACTTTTTCATGCATCTGAGGGTCCGATTTTTCTTTTTTATGGGTAACGGTTACCTCAACATGCATCTAGCATATTTAACCAAAAAAAGTTTATATGGTGTTGGTTCTGGTTGAGTATTGCCTAACACAGAAAGTGGTTGTAGAAGAAAGTGTTTGTAAAAAGGGGTTGAACACAAACACATGAATTTCCAAGTTTGATTATTTATGTTCTGTAAAAACAAAAAAATTACAGATTGATACACAAACTAGGAATGAAATTAAGACCTAATCTAAACAACCTACCTAATGAAGGTTTACATATAGAGAAATACTAAAAGAGTAGAAGTAGGTACTCTAACATATCTGAATAACCAAGATAGTCTTCAAGTAGATTCAGTTTGCCTAAGAAACTATCACCAAATATTTGTGTCAAACGAGTGATTTGCATCATTGACAATGATTACCTTTTATTCCCATCAGTTCATTAAATGTTGCATCCCAATTTTAACGTGTCTTCATCAGATTTGTTAATCTGTGCATGATTGTACTCTTCATTTAAACTTTTAGATACTTGAAAACTATGATGTAGATGTTTATTTCCCCAACCCAACTTTTTGTATGCAAAGTTGAACAGTAAAGAAAATAAGGTACTAATAAAATATTACTTTAGAATTTACTTAGCCCCACATGTAGAGCATGTTCTCATACGAGGACATGAGTTGGTGGGAGTTTGTGAACCGAACTTGCTAGGTAAGTTTGCAATCCAAATGTCAAAGAATGTGTGTCAAACTATCTAACTTATCCGGTACTAGTCTTCAATCGGCTAGATGACATCCTTTCCGTTTTGATGTCGATCTAATTACACTTCAGCTAATCTATTGTTTTGTTGATAGTGTTCTACTTGGATCAATATTGAATACTAGAATAAGACTTGTACAACTAAAATCTTATTCTGATCTTTTATCCTAAACATACGATATATTTCAAATCCCAGGAAGATCATTATACATAAAATTTTTGATCCTTTAAAAAACTGGTTCGCTAAACATTTCATATCTAAGAGAACATTTCAAATCCTTCATATCTTTTGGATTCACATAGTAATTTTCAAATCCTGATGTATTTCAGATTCCATATACTTATACAAATCTGGATTTGATAAACTCTTATCCTTATTTTGTATTTCGGATTCTAAACAAATTTTAACACTTTTCTAAGTGTTTATCACATGTATTTTTGTCATCACCTAATCAAATG
Organism: Silybum marianum; assembly: GCA_036898165.1. Classification (NCBI taxonomy): domain Eukaryota; kingdom Viridiplantae; phylum Streptophyta; class Magnoliopsida; order Asterales; family Asteraceae; genus Silybum; species Silybum marianum. Next base: position 18,171,842 of record CM072541.1, read on the forward strand.
ATTAAGATCAAAATTCTCCCTTATCGTTGATAACACAAATAAACAGTTACCAAAAAAACACTTAGAAAGAAAAACGGTAACAAAACTCATAAAAGTTGAAGTACTTAAACTCATAATTTCAAGGATCTATTTCTTTTTGTTCTTCATTTTCTTTTAGCGTTTTTCTTTTTGATCTTTTATGTTTTTCAATATTTTTGTTTTTTTAAGCTTTTTCTTCTCTCTTTTTTTTCCTTTCCTTTCTTTTTGGATGATGTACTACATATGCATAGAAAATAAATTGCAACAATTTGAAATACTAATATTTAAATCCAAAATTTTCATTAACAAGCATAAATGAAAATTTACAAGGAAATTTGTAAAGATAGCAATGTTATTCTTCAATTATGTATTTAAGCATGACAACGACTGGGAGATTCGATTTTGTAGGATGGATTTAACTTCATCTGAAAAGGCTCGTTCAAATTCATCGTTTGGCTCAAAGGGAAGCAAGACATGAAAACGCCTGGTTTCTATATTCGCCAACTCTCTTGATCATCTATGAAATCTAAGATCACGAAAGACATCGTAGAAATACATACATGCTTCCAGAAGAAAGAAAATAGTTTTGGGAGGCATTGAATTGCCTGTGAGACAGTGAGAGGTTAGGTTGGTGGTGGTGGGAAGATCTCCAGATATGGCAAGCTTTTAGATGAAGGTTAGATCAACTTGTTTCTTGAGAGGATGACGATGCATTTCGAATTCCATCCTTATACAAATCCAGATCTAATAAAATATGATCCTTATTTTGTATTTCTGATTTTTGATAGAAATCATAAGTAAAAGTTCCATAGGGTGTTTGATTCATGATTTTTTATGGAATTAGAATGAAGAATTCATTTGACCAAATTTCAAATCTATGTTTGGTTCACATAATGAAAATGATGGAATCCTTTAAATTCCAATGAATTCCTTAAATTAAGGATTTCAAAATTCCATGGTCAAGCAGATGGTCAAATTCCATTTCAATTCTTTCAAAGTCAAATTCCTTTAATGGATTCCAATTCCACCGAATTCCATTCTACGAACCAAACGCTCCCTAAGTATTTATCAAAGGTATTTGTGTAATCATCAAATCAAAACGTTGATGCTAATTAACATATGGATATTACAGGTGTCATGTCAACACTAATTAAAGATTAAAACAAAAATAAATAGAAACTAAATGATCAGGCTCAACTATCAAAAACCAACCCAAACAGCCCCTTCTCTCCTTACCTTCCACCCCGTCTATTCTTCTCCTACCATCGATGCCCTACACTAAAAGCCTTTTTACATGGTCTTAAATGGCTTTTACATGGTTTTGGAACTCTATAAGCGTCCTATAAACCTACTGTAACATTTTTAGATAGGAAGCTTTATAATTTGGTCCTATAAACCTAAGTTTTATATAGTATTCTACTATGACGCTTAAAAAATCTATGTATCCTATAAAACCAATTTTGTTGTAGTGGACCTTTCGTGTTTTAAGTCAAACTGATGAATGAACAATGCTTAGTCGATTCTCGAATTAGAGGTATAGTAGCAATGAATGTGTAACACCCACAATTTTGGAATTCTTATTATGGTAAGTTCTTCATCTAAGGGTAATTAAGTTGTTAATAGATGAAGATGTTCATATCAAAATAATATTGGAAAGTATTGGCTTTAAATCGGGGTCGAAAAACGTCGAAAAGGAGCGAGAAATGGCCTCCCACAACAAGGCGCGCGACCAAGCCGCATCTCAAGCCGCGGGACCCTCTGTTTGTGAGTTTCCAGGGAAAAGAGAGACCTATCTCGCAGTCTAGTCACAAATTTTCCCGCGGGAACTGTAACACCCCGCCTTACCACGACACAATATCGTCCGCTTTGGCCTAAGCCGCACGCGGGACCCTCTGTTTGTGAGTTTCCAGGGAAAAGAGAGACCTATCTCGCAGTCTAGTCACAAATTTTCCCGCGGGAACTGTAACACCCCGCCTTACCACGACACAATATCGTCCGCTTTGGCCTAAGCCGCACGCGGGACCCTCTGTTTGTGAGTTTCCAGGGAAAAGAGAGACCTATCTCGCAGTCTAGTCACAAATTTTCCCGCGGGAACTGTAACACCCCGCCTTACCACGACACAATATCGTCCGCTTTGGCCGAAGCCGCACGGATTTGTTTCTGGCGACCTGACGAGGACTTCCCAGGGGGTCACCCATCCTGGTACTACTCCTACACAAGCACACTTAACCACAGAGTTCCAAGAACCTGCCTTGCGTATGGCCCCAAAACGCGTTGTGTTTAGGAAGGCCAAGGTTTACTTATGAACCCAGCATCACTCCTATCCACGGCCGATATGGGATCTGCCTAAGGTGTTACAAACACCCCCCCTTAGGGACTCATCGTCCTCGATGAGGTTTGCCCCACATCCCGAACGACACAGGAGCGGCTCTGATACCATTTGTAACACCCCGCCTTACCACGACACAATATCGTCCGCTTTGGCCTAAGCCGCACGGATTTGTTTCTGGCGACCTGGCGAGGACTTCCCAGGGGATCACCCATCCTGGTACTACTCCCACCCAAGCACGCTTAACCACAGAGTTCCAAGAACCTGCCTTGCTTGTGGCCCCAAAACGCGTTGTGTTTAGGAAGGCCAAGGTTTACTTATGAACCCAGCATCACTCCTGTCCACGGCCGATATGGGATCTGCCTAAGGTGTTACAAACACCCCCCCTTAGGGACTCATCGTCCTCGATGAGGTTTGCCCCACATCCCGAACGACACAGGAGCGGCTCTGATACCATTTGTAACACCCCGCCTTACCACGACACAATATCGTCCGCTTTGGCCGAAGCCGCACGGATTTGTTTCTGGCGACCTAGCGAGGACTTCCCAGGGGGTCACCCATCCTGGTACTACTCCCACCCAAGCACGCTTAACCACAGAGTTCCAAAACTCGCCTTGCGTGTGGCCCCAAAACGCGTTGTGTTTAGGAAGGCCAAGGTTTACTTATGAACCCAGCATCACTCCTGTCCACGGCCGATATGGGATCTGCCTAAGGTGTTACAAACACCCCCCCTTAGGGACTCATCGTCCTCGATGAGGTTTGCCCCACATCCCGAACGACACAGGAGCGGCTCTGATACCATTTGTAACACCCCGCCTTACCACGACACAATATTGTCCGCTTTGGTTTAAGCCGCACGGATTTGTTTCTGGCGACCTAGCGAGGACTTCCCAGGGGGTCACCCATCCTGGTACTACTCCCACCCAAGCACGCTTAACCACAGAGTTCCAAGAACCAGCCTTGCGTGTGGCCCCAAAACGCGTAGTGTTTAGGAAGGCCAAGGTTTACTTATGAACCCAGCATCACTCCTGTCCACGGCCGATATGGGATCTGCCTAAGGTGTTACAGGAACGCCTGGACCTACACAAAAAGGCCGAAAACCGGGAATCATCTCCATTTTGGCCATAACTCTCTCATTTATTATCCAATTTGAGCGATTCTTTTTGCTACGGTTTTTTTTGGAAGCTCTTCAAGATGGGAACAAATATTTTTACAGTTTATATGATGATTTTGGAGATTAAAGAAGTTGAAGGTAAGATCATGTCTTTAGTTCTTTGAATCTAGGGTTTAGTCATTTTGCATCAACAACTCTCATTCTCTCTTGGGTTCTATTTTGTGTATTTATTTTTGAAGATGAAGAGATATTCTTGAAGGATCTACATCATAGATCTAGAAGTATAGCTTAAGAATCGAAAGTCTCCACCAAAGAAAGCTCAATATTGGGATAAACCTAGATTTAGCCTAAATCTAGCAAGGTGAGTTCCAAATTGCTTTGTGAAAACTATGTGTTGGTCCCAAAGGAGTCTACAATAGTTCAATGGATATAGAAACAGTTTGTAGAAGGGGGGGGGGGGGGTTGAATACAAACACAAGTTTTTTTGGTTTTTAAATGAGTTCACATCGAATAAACAAATTTACAGTTGCAAGCGCAATAAGAACAAGTAATCAAACCTGTTCTATTACAGCTAAAGAAATCACTAAGTTTGATGCACAAGAACAAGGAGAGACAACGACAGAGGTTTAAGAAGAGAATATGTAAGCATGAAGATGAAGAAGGGTTCTTCATCTATTTATACCCGTTGCATTTAATGCAAAGCAAAAGGTATATGCCACGTGTCAAGTTTCTATTCGAGACTTGTCCTTTGTTCATTAAGCAACCATGTTTTTGGCTGGATATGAACAATAACCAAATCTGATCTTTATGGGGACATAAGAGACAATCCGTGCGTCCTTTTTCTAACAAGGTATGGGGTTTTTACTTTTGTGCATTAAGGATAAATCAACATCGATCTTGCTGAGTAGGTCCCACTTGATCACTGAACCAGAATCTTCAAGGATGAAGTCTTCGTGTATCACTAAGGCTTTTGGAAGATCTCACACTAGGTAGAGGACTGTTGCTATTGCTGAACCGCTTCAGGTCACTTTGCTAATCATCTCTTTCTTCAGCTAGGTGGTCCACTATTGCTTAATGGTCTTGTGGTGTGAGTGTTGTTCTTCAGATCTTTAGGGATAAAACATTGTTCCTGAACTTCAGCAATCACTGAACGCAGTCAGTGTATGCTATCGCTGAATATGAACATTATTCTATAAGTGAAATCATATTCAAATCACTAAAAGGAGTTTGGATCAACAATCTCCCCCTATTTGATTATGAGTAAGCAACATAAGAAAATTTCTTGAGTAAATCAGTAAGGACTTAGAAATTTTAAGTAAAGATTTCTAATTACTAATTTGTGAGATCTTTTTTAGCTAATAACCTATTTGAATTGAATTTCATTTATAAGGATATGAAATCACAATTTTAACAAGTGTCAAAGCTATAAAGTACATCCACTGATAGATTACAAAGTGTAATGTCAGTGAGTATAAAGATTTTAAAGAAAATAGAACTCATATGTTCATTGTCCCTTTTACTATTTTCAGGGATTTTTTCACTACACATGTTAGAATATTTCTTTATGTAAAAGTATGTAGTCAGAAAAGTGTTTTTGTTAAGCTTACCCAGAAGGTGCCAGAGCCGTGAATTTCTCCAAGTGTTAAGAACACATATGCTCCCAGAGGCTTGGACAACCTCTGTGGACCTCTGTGAATCAGCGGTTATTCCCAGCTCACGCGCTTGCTGAGGTGGACACTCATGTCACTTATGCTCAATAGAATTTGTTACAATATTCCCTGACGTGTCTCTTCCTCATTAGCTGTTGCATTGACTTTCTCTCTCACTATAGTATAAATAGATTTCATTTCTTGTTTTACAAGTGTGGGTTTTGAGAGAAGATAGGTGAGAATTCCTATATTGAGAGAGAAATTGTTCTTCAGTATTGTAATCATCAGCTTATCGAATCAATTGGATCTTCAACATCTTTCTTCATTGAATTGAATTGTTTAAATGTTTATCGTTGTTGATTACCTTATTGTTGAATACAGTAGATTGTTCTTCCGCTTACTCTGTTAATTTTCGTAATTAATTCTACTGAATATAGAGTAATTGGGAATCTGGGTTCCAACAATTGGTATCAGAGCCTTCTAATCAAGCTTTTGATTAGTCGATCTCATCCGATTTTGGAGAATTCCTACTCTATTTTGTTTGTTTCTCGCGATTTAGATTACTGTTATTCACTCTACCCTGTTTTTCGAGATTTTGTGAAATTCAGTACAAAATTCTCAAATAAGTGGTTATCTTAGATCTAAATCATCTCATAAATCTCTCCAGTTTTTTTTTAACGTTTTCGATTTCAGTTAATCGTCAAACATCATAGATTTCACTATAGTAAAAATAGATTTCATTTCTTGTTTTACAAGTGTGGGTTTTGAGAGAAGATAGGTGAGAATTCCTATATTGAGAGAGAAATTGTTCTTTAGTATTGTAATCATCAGCTTATCGAATCAATTGGATCTTCATCATCTTTCTTCATTGAATTGAATTGTTTAAATGTTTATCGTTGTTGATTACCTTATTGTTGAATACAGTAGACTGTTCTTCCGCTTACTCTGTTAATTTTCGTAATTAATTCTTCTGAATATAGAGTAATTGGGAATCTGGGTTCCAACAATTGGTATCAGAGCCTTCTAATCAAGCTTTTGATTAGTCGATCTCATCCGATTTTGGAGAATTCCTACTCTATTTTGTTTGTTTCTCGCGATTTAGATTACTGTTATTCACTCTACCCTGTTTTTCGAGATTTTGTGAAATTCAGTACAAAATTCTCAAATAAGTGGTTATCTTAGATCTAAATCATCTCATAAATCTCTCCAGTTTTTTTTAACGTTTTCGATTTCAATTAATCGTCAAACATCAAACTCCTTCATCCAAATTTCTGCTGAAAATGGCTAATCAAGGTATGACCTCCATGTTCTCTGCTGGTTCTTTAACCAAGCCCCCTATGTTGATCAGGGAAGAATATCCTCAATGGAAAGTGAGGATGGTGAATTTTTTGGAAGGGATGGACACTGATCTGTATGACACCATCTTAAACGGTCCTTATGTACCCATGGTCAAACTCCCAAGGATCCCAGCAACCACTGAAAGTGATGAAGTTCCTGAAAAAATGGTTCCCAAAGAAAGGGGAAAGTGGAACGATGACGACAAGGAGAAAATCGAGATTGCTAACAAAGCAAAAAGGCTACTGATCATGGCTCTTCCAAATGATATCTTCATATCCCTTGATTCCTGCGAGACAGCTAAGGAATAATGGGATCAGCTAGCAAATCAATTCGAAGGAGGCTCAAAGATGAAAAAGAACAAACGAGCACAAGCCCTAAACGAGTATAACGCATTTCAAGCACTACCTGACGAAACTCTTGAGCAAACCTATCATAGGTTTAATACCTTGATTAACATGTGCAAGAGATGTGAAATTGCTCGCTCAAATGAAGAAAACAATGTTCTGTTTCTAAAAAGGCTCAATCCAGAATGGTCAAATGTAACCATGTCACTTCAAGCCAATCAAGATCTTGAGGAATGGTCACTGCATGATGTGTATGGTACTCTGCAAGCCCATGAGAAGGAGGTTCTACTGAAGAAAACAACTGTTGGAGGTCCTCTGGCCCTGATGTCAGAAGCCAAAGGATCTGGGAAGAAAAACAGAGAAAATGCAAAGAAAGGAAAGAAGGCATTTGTCTCAGAGGTCAACTCAGAACCATCTGACTCAGAAGATGAAGATATAAGTGCCTTCGCTGAATCTTTGGCACTTATAACCAGACAGTTTAACAGAAGATTTGGAAGCAAGTCATTTCAAGGGAACAGAGGCAACAACAGGACATACACCCCATATGCGCCAAGGACTGAGAACAACCAGAGGCAGGAAGCTCAGAAGGCAGAGAAGGTAGAAGGAGAGAAGGAAGAGGAAGGAAAGAAGAACGTGTGTTACAGATGTGGAAAACCGGGGCATTTTGCAAAGGAATGCAAGGGCACAATAGTAAAAGATAAGGCTTATTATAAAAATAAGTACAAATACAATCGCACAGAAAGGGCAAAGTTTGCTGAGCAAGAGAACTGGATATCTGACAAATCCAGTGGAGAAGAAGACATCCTCTGTGGAATGGCTATGACAGACTCAGAAGATCAGCCCTCTGAGACTCCGGTTTGCATCACTTCTACTTCCTCTGAACTTGAAAACACAGTTTTAAACTTAACTTTTGAATTTGAAAAACTAAAACAGAAGCTTGTAGATGAAAAGAGAGTTCGAAAAGAGCTTGAAATCTCTCTTTCCAAAATGGAAAGGGCAAGAGATATTTACCAGAAAGAAATGAACATAGCAATAAAAGAAAAACAAGAACTCTCTGTAGATATTGAAAACATTTTACAAAAACACAAATCCACAGAGACTCTGTTCAAAGAAGAGATTGCAAATTTTAAACAACTTCTGAAGGGAAAGGACAGAGAAATTAAAGATAAAGAAAGTGATAGATTAAACTCTGTCGCTATTTCTAATTACTGGGTAAAAGAAAGGGAGGTCATGCACATAGAACTTGAGAAAAACAAGCTTCAAATTAAAAATTATTTAGAAGCTCAAAAAGTGCATGATAAGATCAATACACAAGTAGGGAAAACAGGCATTGGTTTCGAGGATCTGGATCCCTACACGTGTAAAAAGAGATCCACATTAACTTCTGTATTTTGCATGAGTAAGGAACAAAAATCTGATTTTCCCATCATATACCAAAAATCAGCTTTTAAACGCTCCAAGTATGAGAATGGACATAGTCCCAGAAGCTTAAAATTCAAAAACATAAGATACTCCTATGGACCAAAAGCTCAAGTCAATCTAAAGCATGTCCAGAAGAAGAACGATATCTTTATGTTTGGATCCTTCTCTCAATTAACTTTAAACCCATAATGCATTTATACCCAGGCATGCAGAAGAGAATTTAAGGTCTATGTTTGAAAAATACATCATTGAAACTCTGGAAAATAGCATGTTGTCAGAATTTGCATCAATCTTTGAACAAGACATTCTTCAAAAATGAATGAATGCTTCCTCAATGAAAATTCAAAAACTGATGATATCCTTTCAAAACCTCCAGAGATAACTCCCTGTTTCTTCATTGACCTAAATCTTTCAGAAAGTCAAGATAAGGATAAACTCGAATTCTATCCCTGGGAAAACAATGATCAGGACTCTGATTTCTTTGAATCTTCTGAAGCTCTCTTGCTAAAATTTGTAAATCAAGAGATCAATACTTCTGAAAAAGAATTCACGATTCAAAATGATTCTTTAACAAAACCATGTGAATTCACAGAAGTTAGAGCTGCGGGCCTAGAAGCTTCTAAACTTTCTAATGGGATACCAAATTCTTCTGTACCTCCAAGGATACAAAGAAAAAAGCTAAATGGAATTCTAATTCATCTGCTTCTCATGTTTCAGTGAATCATTCGAAAGCTCAAGTTAAAGAGAATCAGAGAAAGCCAACGGAGATAAATTCAAGAGTTCAGAGAAATAAATCTAGACTAGATATGGAATTTAAAAATTTCGATGCTAGAATAGATTCAAATAAGAACTATTGTAATTATCATTCCAGAAATGAAAATTCCATGAATTCTTTTTTGTCTCAGAACTCTGAATGCTTTTATTTGTTCTTAAAGTTAAAACAATTCTTCTTTAAATCATATGGCTATTTCTCTGATAAGCCCAAGAAAAGTTACTATAATAACCAGAAGCAAAGATTTCAAAAACCAGAAACCTCTGAAACAAAACCCAGAGGATCTGAACATTTTAGAAAACCATCGTTTCCACAGAGAAACTCTGCAATGAATCCAACAGCTAACATTAAGGTACCCATTATGAAATGGGTTCCTAAATCTCTCTGATTCTATATGCAGACCCAGCGTGTGCACATCTGGTATCTTGACTCTGGATGCTCGAGGCACATGACTGGAACCCGAAACTTACTCTCCAAATTCAAAGACAAATCTGGTGGAGCTGTAACTTTTGGAGATGATGGTAAGGGTCAAATTAAGGGCTATGGAACACTACAGGAAGGTAATGTTACTTTATCAAAAGTAGCCCATGTCTCTGGTCTTAAGCATAATTTACTAAGTGACAGTCAACTCTGTGATGCAAAAATGTTAGTTCTGTTTGATGAAAAACATTGCTACTTGTTATCTAAGGCAGGTGAAGAACTGTGGAGAGCAGACAGGAAAGGTAACTTATACATGATGAACTTTACCTCCAAGGATGGAAAAGAAACTCTATGTCCCATTTCCAAAAAGAGTGAAGTAGCTTGGTTATGGCATCATAAATTGTCTCATCTAAATTATCAGAACCTTGAACTTCTTGTCAAACATGGTCTAGTTGAAGAGCTCCCAAACATTCGCTTTCAAAAAGATCATCTTTGTCCTGCTTGTGAAATGGGAAAAATCAAAAGAGCTTCCCACAAAACAAAGAGTGATCATTCTTGCATAAGACCCTTACAACTACTCCATGTGGATCTTTGTGGTCTAATTTCTGTACAATCTCTATCTGGGAAAAAGTATATACTTGTGCTAATTGATGAATTTTCCAGGTATACTTGGCTCGCTTTCATTCGGTTAAAATCTGATGTGCCAACTGTCCTCATTAACATGATGAAAAGACTTCAAGTCAGACTTGATTGCAAAATTCAGAACCTCAGAAGTGACAATGGCACAGAATTCAAAAATGCTAAATTGGAAGAGTTCATGATACACCAAGGAATCTCCCAAAACTTCTCTGCAGTTAGAACTCCTCAACAAAATGGAGTTGTAGAGAGAAGAAATCGTACCTTGGTGGAGGCAGCCAGAACAATGCTGGCAGCATCAGAAATGTCCACTCACTTCTGGGCAGAAGCAGTAGCTACAGCATGTTTCACCCAAAACAGATCTATCATAGTAAAGAGGCATATGAAAACATCATATGAGTTGATTAACAACAGAAAACCAACAATAGATTTTTTGCATATTTTTGGATGTAAATGCTTTCTTCTAAATGACCGTGATAAACTTGGCAAGTTTGATAAGAAATCTGATGAAGCTAAATTTTTAGGATACTCTTTAAATTCAAGAGCTTTCAGAGTTTTGAACTTAAGAACAAAAATGGTCATGGAAAGCATAAATGTTGATTTTGATGATCAACTGACTTCTGATTTCTCCAACTCAGAACTCAATCTTAACAATGTTACCTCTGACTATCTTTCAGGTAGCAGAGAAACAAAGATCAATACAATATTCAACGATTTCCTCGGAGAAGAAATCCCATCTGAATCTCTTACAAGAAGAACAACATTGAATATTCCAGAAGTCCTTCAAACCTCTAGGATAATTAATTCTGGTCCAGCCACTCCTGAATCTCAAGACACAGAAGAAGTATCCTCTATACCAACCTCTGATCTTCAAGAGGAACCAATCCAAGACTCTGTGCAAATAGATGAACCCGAACAGATCCCAAAAGCTGAACCTTACACAGAACCATCAACCTCAAATTCAACAAAAATACCAACTCCCACTTCAACTCCCATTCCTACCCCAGAACCAGAATCAGCTCCAGAGCCAAAATCAACACCCGTTCCCACTAGAACAGAACCTAAAGACAAGGCTTCCGCAGAGTGCTCTTCTGTGCAAAGAAAAGAGATTTTGGCTGCGGAAATAGATAAAGTGAGAAATTTCAAGAGGAAGACAACGATTGAGGTGGAACAGGCACATCGATATGCACTCATCGATATTAAGGTGTTCTTAATGCTGCCAAACTTTGCAAATGACTATAGAGTTACAGATGAAGTGAAGGATAAGTTCATGGCTCATCGCTTGTTTAAAGAAGAAGCCTATTCAAAGTCCCCAATAAAGAAGATATATGGAGCAAAGCATGTACAATTTCTAGGGATGGAAATCATGTACACAATCAATGAAGTATTAAGAGAAGATAATCAGAGCCAGTACTTCTGTGACAACGACCTACTGTCAATAAATCCCAGTGATTTAATACCTCTGGGTAGAAAAATGAAGCTGAACATGAATGAAAGAAAGCATTCACACGATAAAGTAGCTTTCAACAGGATCATCAGGTGCATTGAAAATTTTCTAAGGCACAGAGCACAAACAGACTTTCAAGTGGGTCTGGATATGGATATTCACAACTTAGTTATTTCTGCATCAAATACTCAGAGAGAAGAGGTAGATATGTTTCCTGTTGGAAAAAATTCTAACTACACCAGAAGAGGGGGTCGTGTTCAGAAGACAATCACAGAAGTGCTTCTTCAGAGTTAGTGAAGCCCATAAATATTCCGCAGAAGTTGTTGAGCTCATCAGAGGTTACACGTCTTTGTTTAAGGATGAACAGACAGTTGAACAAGGTGAAAGAGTTCTGGCAAGAAAAATCTGTCTCAAACTCGAAAGCTTACAGAAGATGAGGAAGCTAATGGATATTTTTCAAAAGATTATAAAGCTTCATCCAGATGCTCCTTTTTGATTTCATTTCTGTAATTTTATTGTAATTTCTTTTGTTTTCTGATTCATACTTAGGGGGAGATTGTTAGAATATTTCTTTATGTAAAAGTATGTAATCAGAAAAGTGTTTTTGTTAAGCTTATCAAGAAGATGCCAGAGCCGTGAATTTCTCTAAGTTTTAAGAACACATATGCTCCCAGAGGCTTGGACAACCTCTGTGGACCTCTGTGAATCAGCGGTTATTCCCAGCTCACGCGCTTGCTGACGTGGACACTCATGTGACTTATGCTCAACAGAATTTGTTACAATATTCCCTGACGTGTCTCTTCCTCATTAGCTGTTGCATTGACTTTCTCTCTCACTATAGTATAAATAGATTTCATTTCTTGTTTTACAAGTGTGGGTTTTGAGAGAAGATAGGTGAGAATTCCTATATTGAGAGAGAAATTGTTCTTCAGTATTGTAATCATCAGCTTATCGAATCAATTGGATCTTCAACATCTTTCTTCATTGAATTGATTGTTTAAATGTTTATCGTTGTTGACTACCTTATTGTTGAATACAGTAGATTGTTCTTCCGCTTACTCTGTTAATTTTCGTAATTAATTCTACTGAATATAGAGTAATTGGGAATCTGGGTTCCAACAACACAGATGGAGTAGAGTACTTCATTGGATTTCATTGATCATAATAATTTGAAGAATTACATAGTAAAAATGAAATTACAATTATAAGGTAAAGTACTGTACATTGAAGAAAATTACAAAGGAAGAAGAAAACAACAGAGACTAGTCAGAGAGCTTCTCTTTTCTTCTTCGTAATTTTTTCTCATAGATCGTCTTCTGAATGCACGTTAGGCCATAGATAGTCCAATAGTTATAGTACATGATCTTGATGAGTTTTGATGGAGCCTTTAGAATCTCCTTATTTCTGAGAAACGTTGTTTTCCCATCATTTCCTTGAAATATCATTCCTACTTCAGGGAGAGTAATGATCTCATTTTCTTCAAATTTTCTTGGTTCAGGCAGGGGTGTATTTCGCATTGAAGTATCAGGGATAATAAGATGGGCAAAGAGACTATCAAAGTCAAATTTAGTCTCATGTTCATTTCTGAACGATAGACCTTCTTCAGCATCGGACTTAGATCTTCTCTTTTTGGATTTTTCAGGGAGAGGAGGAACGCTGACATGTTGTGATATCCTTTGCAATAGCTGATCAAGATGTCTTTCTACTACACCCTTGAATTGAGATTTGGATTTCTGAATGACATCTCTGATTTCTAGCCATTCAGAGAATCCATAGAACTTAAGGAATTGAGGTTCTTCTTCTTCCAGCCTACTTTCTCTGAACATAGTTACTCCTATCTTCAGACCTTTTCTTGATTTTCGTCCTTCGATAGTTGCACGAGTAATTGTTGCAGAGGAGATGCGAAAGTCTACCTTTTTAGTGCACCATTCTAATTCAACATCCTTAGGTTCTTCATTTTCTCGGTTCAGGGCTTGTAGAATTTTTTCTTGAGCTACGATTGGATTTACTTTCATATTGTCTCTTGCCAGTTCCTTCTTTGCTACTTTCTCAGCAACTAGCTCACTTTTTTTCTTTGTGTTCCTGATGCTTGGCTCTTATTGTTTCTTCTCTTGCAATCCTTTGAGCGACTTTGAGACTCTCTTGAGTTTGCTTTATCTCTTGACCTCTTAGTCTTTGAGCTTCTAAGACTTGTGCTCGCTCTTCAGGGGATAGGAAATAGAATTCGTCGTAGACGCTTATTGGTACAGGGGCTTCAGGCTCAGAGGAACGAAAATGAATTTTTACTCTGGCCATCTCTAGATCTCTTATGAAGTTCACCCTTCTCTCTTCTTCTTTTGGTTCAGGGATTGGTTGTCTATGTACATGCCTTTGGATAAGGCCTTCTTCGGCTTCAGATTCAGATATGTACAAGAACTGATCTTCAGCAGAAGGTTCCTTCAGGAATGGAGATTCCTTTTGGGAACAAGGATTACTGAGAATAGGAGAGTAAGAGAGGGGTTCATCAGAAACAGGAGTAGGAGAGGGTGATTTAGGAGGTTGAGTTTCAGAAGGAGGGATGTATATGGTTAGTGGAAGGCATACCTCAGGGTTGAGCTCCCCCTCTGAATTTATTGAAGTGGGATTATCAGAATCCATCACTTGTTTATTCTTCCCTAAGGGTGCGTTTGGTAGTTGGACAGGGTGGAACAGGACAGAACAGAACATATTAGTGCCATGTTTGGTGCTATTTTAGATGAATGGAACAGGGACTAAGTGGAACAAAACAGGAACACGCGTGTCCACCCCTTACCCTGTGGAACTAAATAGAACAAGCAAAAATAGACCATTTTACCCTAACCTAATATACGCGACTTCTCTTTCTCACGCACGACTGCTTCTCCAGAAATCGTCCACGCACGACTGCTTCTCCAAAGGTGTTGCTGTCGATTTCTTTCTCACGCACGAAGGTATTGCTGTCATTCTCGATTTTTCCTCTTGCTCAGGTAAAGATTCTCGATTTCTTCTTTTGCTGTCGATTTTGTTTGATGTCGATTTCTTAGAGAAGAAATAGATCTCTTAGTTTATATTGTTTGTTGTCGATTTCTTAGTTCATTTCGTGTTTGCTGTCGATTTTGTTTGATGTCGAAAATGTTGCTGTCGATATAGTTTGCTCCTGTATTTGCTGCTGTTGATTTGTGTTTGTTTAAGAAATCGATTTAAGTTGTTGTGGTTTTATTTAATCCATGTAAAAATAGGTTTCTCCATGAAAGCTTATTTCTTTATGATTTGTGTTGTGGTTTTGTATAATCTGATAAACTGATTTCTTTTTCTCTATGGTGATTTTTCTATGTAAAAATAGGCTTCTCCATGTGGTTTTGTATTGTCTGATAAACTGATTTCTTTTTCTCTATGGTGATTTCTCTATGTTAAAATAGGTTTCTCCATGTGGTTTTGTATTGTCTGAAAACTGATTTCTTGATGTATTTTCTATTGTGGTTTTGTTTGTGGGATCGATTTATTTCTCATTGATTTATGTTGTGGTTTTGTTTAATCCATCTAAAAATAGGTTTCTTGATGGTAAACATTGATAAAAGCTTGGTTATTTGATTTTTTTTGTAGAATGTATCAAAACCATCTAATTGTAGTTGTTAAGGTGATGAAGGTTTACCTAGATGTGCTTATACTTTTGGCGAAATTTGCAAGTTGGTTAATTGAAAATGAACACGAACAAAGACATCATGAGAGTAGAAATTTACACTAAAGAACTTTTACTAGCTATCAAATTAGGTCGATAGAAATCCAAAGCATCACATGTGAAAGTGACATTATTTGTGTAAATGAGTTGCGGATGGATAGGAATGCATTTGCTATGTTGTGTGAGTTGCTAAAACCTCGTGGTGGCCTATTGGATGACGGTAGTGTTACATTTGAGGAACAAAGTGGCTACGTTTCTAAACATATTAGCGCATCACACCAAAAATAGATGCCTTCAAGTTAGATTTTATAGGTCCGGGGAGACAATAAGTAGGATTATAGAACATGGCCAGGGTATTTAGGATTAGAGAAACCAGGAGATGTTCAACATAAACTTCCTTTTTAAGTTTGCCATTTAGAAAAGAACTTTTAACATCCATTTGAAAAACTCTAAAGTCTTTATGGGCAACAAAAGCTAAGAAGAGTCTTATGGCTTCTAATCTGGCTACAGGAGCAAAGGTTTCATCGTAATCAATACCTTATTCTTGTCTGTATCCCTGAGCAACTAGTCGAGCCTTGTTGCGAGTTACAGTGCCATGTTCATCCAATTTTTTACAAAAAACCCATTTGGTTCCAATAACAGTCTTATCTGATGGACAAGGTACAAGATTCCAAACTTTGTTCCTGCGAAACTCAGTTAGTTGTTCTTACATAACACTGACCCAACTAGGATCAGTGATAGCGTCATCGATCTTTTTAGGTTCAGTTATAGAAATGAAATTTACAAAGAGACAGATGTTACCTAGACCACGACGGGTTCTGACACCTGTGTAGGGATCACCAATGAGCTGATCAATGGGGTGATTTATAGTCCATCGCTGAGATGGAGGTTGAGGAGCGTGATCAAC
Organism: Silybum marianum; assembly: GCA_036898165.1. Classification (NCBI taxonomy): domain Eukaryota; kingdom Viridiplantae; phylum Streptophyta; class Magnoliopsida; order Asterales; family Asteraceae; genus Silybum; species Silybum marianum. The sequence continues at coordinate 18,187,914 of CM072541.1, forward strand.
AATAGATTCAGCGACTTGTTCAGGGAGAGTAGAAGAAGCATCAGCTATAGGTTCTTCAGCATTTGTTATCATCCCAAGAGGAGACTTTGAAGGAATCAGATTGTCTTAATTGAGAGAGGAACTCGATTATTCACTGATAAATCACCGTTGGAGAAATCAGAGAGACGAATCTGATTTAAAGGAGTAATGTCTATCCCTGAGGAGGATGGATCATTACTTGTAGTAGGAATGAAGTTAGGACCTTCATCATCATTATTTTCAGTGACAGGTGTACTGAAATAAGATTCAGGTTCCCCATAATGAGATATCATCCAATTATCTAGTTCCTCGTCATCTTTAGGCACGAGAACTGAACTTGATGAGCGTGATTCATCAAAGTTAACATGCATGGTTTCTTCTACGTGTTGTCTTCTTTTGTTGAAGACTCTGAACGCTTTAGATACAGAGGAGTATCCAAGAAATATTCTATCATCAGCTTTTGGATCAAATTTCCTAAATAATCTCTGTCATTCAGAATATAACACTTACATCCGAAGATATGTAAGTATTTCAGAGAGGATTTCCTTCCATGAAATAATTCATAAGACGTCTTCTTGAATCTTTTGACTATCAGGGATCGATTCTGAATAAAGTATGCAGTGTTAACTGCTTCAGCCCAGAATTGAGTTGGTAAATGAGATTCGTTGAGCATCTGGCGAGTAGCCTCGATGATTGTTCGGTTTCTTCTTTCAGCAATACTGTTTTGCTGAGGGGTCCCTACTGATGAGAAATTATGAGTGATACCTTTTTCATAGAAGAAGTTGACCAAGGTATTGTTTTTAAATTCAGTGCATGATCACTTCTCATGGATTGAACAGTGAGATTGTTCAGGACTTCCATCTTTTTAACAAAGGAAATAATTTCAGTAGGGGTATCACTCTTGGAACGAAGGAAGATTACCCAAGTGTACCTTGAGTATTCATAACCAATTGCCAGAGTGTATTTCTTTGCAGATATGGATTGGACGTTGACCGCTCCAAAAACGTCCATATGAAGTAAGTGAAGAGGAGTGGTAACTGATGAGACTTGCTTTGATCTAAATGTAGCTTTTGTCAGTTTTCTTTTATCACACGTTGAACAAAGAGATTCCCTTTTAAAAGAGTGTTTAGGGGGACCTTTGACAAGTTCTTTTCGAGAAAGATCATTAATCATTTTAAAGTTCAGATGAGAGAGTCTCTTATGCCAAAGCCAATTTATATCAGAGGAGGCTCTGGATAGAAAACATACATTCTCTGAATGAGTACTATCCATATCAATGATATATACGTTCTCTGATCTTTTGCCTTTTAAGTCATTTTTATCAATGACCGCACATCTTGTCTTTGAGAACAAGACTTTGAAGTAGAGGCACTCTAAGAAGAGGGATCAGGGATAGAATAAACAAACATTCCAAATTTTAACATGGAACGAATTTTGTCTATTTCTTTTTGGTTAGAGGAATATCCTAGACCACTCTTGACCTTTTTAGAGATCTGAGCATTAATGATTTCACTGTTTTTTTCAGAAGCCTTACACCATCCTTCAATGGTAGCTTTTTCAGCCTTGAGATCAGCGATGGCTTTTTCGCCCTCAGTGATAGCCTATTGTCTTTCAATACTAATGGCCTGATTTACAAAGACTTGGTCCTTAAAATCTTATTCGATTTTAGTAAGTTCTTTGATTTTCAGATGACAGTTTTTAAGAAAAACTGTTCAGTAAAGTCTACATTAATTTGTTCAGCTTTGATTTTACCATTTAGAGCATTGTAAAAATCAACAGTCATAGAGTCGAGAGCTGACAAGCTATCAGGTTCAGGTTGAGAGGAGTAATTAAGAATAGGTACCTGAGTTTATGGAGACTCTGAGGAAGAGGTGTCAGAGGCCTCTTCAGCTTCTTCTATTCTAGCCATAAGACATATAAAGGCTATCCAGATTCATCAGTGGTTTGAGCCCAGTCGTCTTCTTGATCCCAGTCGACTTCTTAAGCGACAAGGACTTTGCCTTTTCACTGGTTCTTCTTAAGACTCTGATATTTTTCTTTCAACTTAGAGTATTTTTCATTCTTTGTTATATCAGAAGTCTGAGAAGTGGTTGGAGCTGCGAATTTCTTGGATTTGCGTTCACTTGCAAAGTGACCTTTACGCTGACAGTTGAAGCAGATCGCTGAAGCTTTGTCAGCTGGGAGAGTCTTTGACTTATCAGAGTCAGTGATGGCAGGGGTCTTTCTGAAATTGCTCTTTCTAGTAAATCTCCTGAAATTGTTAGTAAGAAGAGTTAGAGAGTTATCAAATTCAGAGATATCTGCATCAGTGATATCTTCTGAGTTAGATTGTTCTAACTCAATGATAGAGGTAATAGAAGAAGATACAAGTTTAGGAGGTTCCATCTCTAAAGTCGCTAGTGCCAAAGAAGATACAAGTTTAGAAGGTTCCATCTCTGAATATACAGATATTCATTTTAACTCGAAAACAACACAAATTAATATTATGTAGTTCTAAAAAAATGACAGAACTCGTGATGAAGGTCATTTTAGTAAATACAAATACAAATATACATATTATATTGAAGTGTTATGTAAATAGAATTATATATATATCGCAATTTCATTCATATAATAAAGTTATATGTATACAAATAAATTCAAAAACTATTTATATAATTGGTTTTAAATGTATATATATATATATATAATGAAGTGTTGTGTTGTGTAAATAGAATTATAAATATTTTAATTATAAATATTCAATAATTGCTATGTAAATTAAGACTAAAATCATGTGAAGTAAAAAATAAAGAAAACTAGGTATAACCAACGAAGATGAATGATCTAATTATTTAATGTTGTTGGTTCCAGATTCTCTTCTTCACAGATTAATCCATTGAATTATAAACAGAGTATAAGCGGAAGCAATTTATATCGATTAATCAACAGTAATAAGATTCGATCAAAGATTGAAGAACAAAATGACAATGTATTATAACCTGAATTGTGATTACAGATACATGGAATGACGCACAGTAAGTTCTTCAATATTACTATTTCAATCGACAACTTTTACAACTGAGAAAAGATCTATTTATACAAATAGAATAAAGTAAAAATCAACATCTAAACCTATTACAAACTGACACGTGTAAGTGATGGGAGCGTGTAACAAACTTAGTCGGTTGCAAAAGGTAGACATCCTTGATGTATGTGCCACGTCATATTCTTCATCTTGTGATTCATACTTTCAAAAGTGTAACAATCTCCCCCTAAGTATGAAATCAGAAGAATGAAGTCTGTTCAGAAAGGAGCGACCTCAGATACAATCTTTCCAATCTTATTAATGATCTCTCTGATTGATAATAAAGTTGAAAGCCTTTTGATCATCTTCTCGATTACCTCTGGATTGTGATTGTTAACATCAACAGAGATGAAGCTTTTTGCAACGTAAACCACCTCTGATGAGTACTTGTGTGCCTCTTTGATTCTGAAGAAGCTCTTTCTGTCTGGCCTTCTGAAGATTACTCCTTCCTCTGGGTCTATTAGTACTCTGCCGATTCTCATGTTGTTGATGCCTTCTAGATTTTCATTGGGTGCAGAGATAGCTAGGTTATCAACATTGTAATCGATTCCTATTTGAAAATCTACCTGTCTCTTGTACCGGATGTAGGACTTCATGCATTGAATAATTCGAGAATAAGCAATTTGATCTTGATCATCAATTCTTCTATTCATTTGAGCCTTCATGAAATTCTCCAGAAAAATAAGATCAGAGGGAAAGATGGATAATAGATCATTATCACATAATAATAAGTCTTATTGTCTTATCTGATAACCTCATAGATTGTGTACCAAATTTCTGTATCCTCAAAAGGTGAATGCTTTATTGCAGGGATTCGTTTGATAGGTACAGAGGAATGAACGTCCTTTCTTGCTTGTCTGTGTGCCATGAATTTGTCCTTAATAGCATCACTTACATTGTAGGCGTTTGAGAAGTTGGGCAACATGAGATAGATTTTCTGATCTATAGGAGCATACATGTGCCGTTTGGTAATTTCCAGAATTGGTAGTTCAATTCTTCCAAGCCTCTGAAACTTTTGTCTATTCTCTGCTGCTCTACTTGACGATCCTTTAGCATTTACTCTTGCAGCTGCAATTGTTTCTCTTTCCATCTCTGCTTGAGCGTTTGATGCTTCTGCAGAGGCTCTTTCTGCTTCAGCTTTAGCTCTTATTTCAGCCTTAATTCATTCTTCTTCTCTTTGTTTGTTCAAGGCTTCAACTTTAGCCTTTGATGCCTCAGCTCTGGTTTTGGCTTCCTTTTCTTTAGCTATTTCAGCTTGAGTTGAGGAGGAATATGGTGTTTGTCTTGTGTTGCCTACAACCTCAAGAATGAATTTGGCTATCTCTGGATCTTTTTGAAAAGGCCCAGAGTGAGTGGCTAACGGAGTTGGAGTCAGAGGGATTTGGGTATGAGAAGTTTGTGCCGGAGTTTGTTGCTTGGAGGATGATTGGTGTTTGGCTGAAGTAGATGGAGATGGCATTGGATTTGGATTTGAGCTTTCAGTGTTGGTTGTGGGTTTGACTTTCTTTGATTCTGGTGCTTTCTCCCCCTTCTGAGAATCAGGGTCCTGATCCTCAGATCTTTTGCATTTCAGTTCTGCTTTTCTGCAAGCACGCTCCTCCTTGGCCTTTTTCTTTTCATTAAAAGAATTAGAAAGAGAACTTACCAGAGTTGTAAGCTGAGACAAAGAGGTTTCCATAGATGATAACTTTAAATCCACATTAGAAGTGCAGGTAGTTGTTTTGGAAACATATTTGGAGGAGAGAGAGTTGATGTGTTCAAGCATGGCCTTCTGGAAGACAGCCATATCAGATTTCTTGATCAGAGAAGATTCAGAAGTGTCTGTAGAGGGATGAATAGCCTTGATAATTTTGTGAAGATCGGCTACTAAGGAACCGTATTCATCAACAGAGATTGTGACTTCTGGAGTTGGAATTGCCTTGGGAATGCAGAGAATAGCCTCAGAAATAGCCTGGATTCCAGTATGCAGAGAAGAATAATGATCATAAGCTTGGCTCTGATGTGTTGCAGCAGTGGTAGAAATGAGGTCTTTTAAGGCTTCCAGAGTCTGAGCTTGCTGTTTTTGTTCATCATGAATAGCCAGAAGCATGGCATTTTGAGAGTCCAGAGATAGTTTTAGATCCTCCACAGATCTCTGAATTTTATCACCAAATTCCTGCAACGCTGCATTGGTGACATATTCAGAATGGGTAACCGGTGCATCTCCAACACATGGAGCCCCTTTTCTCTCACGTGCAAAGAGGCCCTCATTCACACCTGTTTTGACGTTGAGTGTGGAGGGACTTCCAACCTGTCGTTGAGGACTGTTATTAACAGGTACCCCTTCGGTTGTTCTGATTGTCTCAACAGAATCCTCATCATCAGAGGATGAGGTGTTGAAGACAATGTGCTTACCTTTATGGAGAGTAAACACTCCGGTAAGTGGTGCAACCTGTGGCTGTAACCCCTCTGATGGGATTTCATGAGCCTCTAATCTATCAGAAGATATGGACTTATCTTCTGAGACACCTAAATCGTTGTTGGTCATAGAGACATCAACATTGTGTGGGGAAGGTGTCGAATTCTGGGGCAAATGAACTCTTATATTTGCATCATCATTCTGTTGAGAGAATGATGAAGAGGTTTCCCTGGTTGTGCTTGATGCAGAGGAAGAAGAAATATCCTCTGATCGGATGGTTTCTGGGTGGTTTGGACTGGGTTGTCCTTGGTCAATGAAAGTAAATGGGTTGACATCTATCTTAGATAATGAAGTTACCCTTTGGGATGTTGGTGAGATTCGCTCAAGTGTGTCACGATGGACATCTTCAGTACCTTCTTTTAACAAGAGGTCAGCATGGGTAGAACCACTCGGATGTTCACTCAAATTCCTTTCAGCCTCATTTTCACTTGACCCCTCACTTGCTAGAACTGGCTCTAAATGCTCTGGGGTAGAAAGTCTCTGTTCTGAGAAATTCATAGAGCTCCTATAGGATTGTAGATAAGAAGAGCTAGAGGGAATTAGGTTGAGCATGTACCTTGAAAGCTCTCTGTGAGAAGAATAGCCATCGCGGTCGATGGTCGGACGATGAGTGCTTATTGATGCAATTTTGCAAAATGGTTGAACGAGTGGAGCCTTGAGGGCACCAATTGCAGGATAGGTAACCAGAGATAAAAATCGTGGAAACATCAAAGCTGGAAGAGGTTTTCCTTGGTTTTGATGGGTTACTTTGGTGTGTACAGCAACTTTAATCTCTTGAAAAATGAGGCTTGCGTAGTCCAAGGGGTGATTAAAAAACATGCCATACATGATAGTCAAAATGTTCCTGCTTGCTTGATCGAGAGACCCAATTTTACAAGTGAGACTCTTGTTCAGGATAGAAACTAGGAGATTCCGCATTGGGGGTAACTGTTTTCTCTTGAACTCAGAAAGTTTGCCTATGGGTTCATTGTAACCAAGAAAGATAATGAAAGATAACAATGCTTCAGCAGAAGGGTTCGATTCTAGAATTTGGATTTGGAACTAATGCACCATCAAGTAGTACCTGTGAAGAGGGTAAATTAAAATACCTGGCTAATTTCTTCTTTGTAATGGGTATTTCCACAGCAGTATCAGGTTGATCAGGATGACTGAAATTTCCAAGCAGGGTCTCATCATCTTGAATGTACATTGATTGCCACACTTCCTGAACGTAAATTTCAGGAACATTTGGGTTTATCAGAGTTAGGGCTCGATTAAGGACATGCTGTTGAAGAAATTCAACCATAATTCTGAATTCGGACTGGTAAGTATTTGGATCAAGAAGAACCTGCACATTGTTTTCTTTCAATGGCAGTTTGACGAACGGAGCACTTTCGACAGTAGAATCAACGAGACGTCCTTCGTCATCGTTGATAGTTGGATTTGCAAGGTGAGAAGCCATGGATGAAAGTTGGAGAGAGTTGCAATCAAGTTCGTAAGAGTGAGAGCAGTAACAGTGGAGAGGAAGAAGAAGGGTATCTGAAATTTGGGGATTTTATATGAGACCAAATTGGAATTGGAAGGGGTTTGTGTATTGGCAGTAGAAGAAAACGGTTCAGAAAAGATGATGTAAGCACGCAGGCGTGGATACATGCAGTCACACAATGAATGACACGTGGAAAGTAGGAGTGATGAGTAAGACACGATTTTTGAAGAAGAAAACGGAGAGGTTATCGACTTAAAATCGGTTGATTATCCCAAAAATAAATAAAAAGAGAACATAAAGCAATTTGTTGAGTAATTAAATGAAATTAATTAAAGAACAAATTGAAATATATAAATCTGTTTATTTAGAATTAAAAATCAGTCATCTGGGAAAAAATTTGATCCAAATGAAAGTTTAAAATTTTTATGAAGAAAAATAATAAGAAAAATTTAAAATTGAATATTGAAATTTTAAATAACCTTGACGGCAAGAGTTAAAAAAATTTGTAGATATTCAATAAAATTTTTGGAATATTTTGATTCATAAAATTTTTTAAAAAAAATGTCAATTATAAATCATCATCTAGTATAAGTTTGAAATGAATCATAGACGTTCTGAGAGACCTTGACGGCAAGAGAAACACAGAATAAGAAGATTCAGAAGAAACTTAGGTGGATGAAAAAATTCATAAGACAGCTAACTTAGTGTTAGTCTTTGAACAGTTGAAGAAACTCCCCTCTAAAAGATATAATGTCCTTTGCATAATATGCTCCCCCTTGATTTATAAGTTCCCCCTTGAATAATAATCTCCCCCTTGAATAAGAAGCTCCCCCTTGAATGATAAGTTCCCTCTTTGCTTCTTGGATTGGCGCCTTTCTGATAAAACTTAGATGGAAAGAAATAAAATGCAACAAAATAACCTAAACCAGAAGCGATCAGAGGTCTCTGAGTGCTTCTGGATGATGTTCAGAAGACGATCAGAGATCTCTGATAACTTCTAAGACTAAAAATTACATGTTTAGCATTCCCAACTTGTTGATTAAAAAATTAAAACGCTTCTCATCCAGAGCTTTTGTAAAAATGTCAGCCAGTTGGTAATCAGTAGAAACAAAATACATTTCTATTATACCTTTTTCTACATGATCTTTGATAAAGTGATACCTAACATCAATATGCTTTGTTTTGGAGTGCTGAACTGGGTTTTCTGTAATGGCAATTGCACTTTCAGAATCACAGAGAATGGGAATCTTATCATAAATTAGACCGTAGTCTCTAAGTTGGGTTTTCATCCAAATGACTTGGGAACAATAGCTAGCAGCAGCAACATATTCAGCTTCTGCAGTAGATGTTTGAAACACAATTTTGTTTCTTGGAAGTCCAGCTGATAAGACGATTACCCAGAAGTTGACAGCTACCAGAGGTGCTTTTTCTGTCCAACTTACAACCTGCATGATCAGAATCTGTGTATGCCATTAAATCAAACCCAGAATTTTTTGGATACCAGAGACCTAATGAAGGAGTTCCCTTTAAGTATCTAAAAATTCTTTTGACAGCAGCCAAATTAGATTCTTTAGGATTAGCTTGATAACGAGCACAAAGACAAGTGGCAAACATAATATCAGGCCTACTTGCTGTCAAATATAGAAGAGAACCTATCATACCTCTGTAAGCCGTGATATCTACAGGTTTTCCAGAGGGATCAGGACCTAGTTTCATACTAGGAGAGATAGGTGTTTTCATAGTTGATGAGTTCTGAAAATGAAATTTCTTTAACATGTCAGAGACATATTTTGCTTGATTAATAAAAATACCAGAGGTACTTTGTTTAACCTGGAGTCCAAGAAAGAAAGTTAATTCTCCCATCATACTCATTTCAAATTCAGTTTCCATCAACTTAGAAAACAAATCAACTTCTGTTTGATGAGTAGAGCCAAAAATTATGTCGTCCACATAAATTTGAACAATAGTTAACATACCTTTGCCTCTTTTGATGAAAAGTGTGGTATCAATTTTACCTTTCTCATATCCTTTGCTGATCAGAAATTTGGATAGACGTTCATACCAGGCTCTGGGTGCTTGCTTTAACCCATACAGTGCTTTGTCAAGAAGAAAAACATATTCTGGATGTCTTGAATCTTTAAAGCCAGCTGGTTGTTCAACATACACTTCCTCTTTAAGTTTTCCATTTAGAAATGCACATTTAACGTCCATTTGATAGACCTTAAAGTTCTTGTAAGCAGAGAATGCCAGAAAAAGTCTTATCGCCTCCAGTCTTGCAACAGGAGCAAAGGTTTCATCATAATCAATACCTTCTTCTTGACAATATCCTTTTGCCACCAGACGAGCCTTGTTTCTGATCACAATACCGTCCTCATCCTTTTTATTTCTGAAAACCAACTTAGTACCAATGGAAACTTTACCTTTTGGTAATGGTACTAAGTTCCAAACTTTGTTACGTTCAAATTGAAGTAATTCTTCCTGCATTGCTTCTACCCAACTAGGTTCGGCTAAGGCTTCATGAACTTTCTTTGGTTCAATTAAGCTTAGAAAGTTAACATAGAAAGCTTCATTTGCTGTGGCGGATCGTGTTTTGACACCCTCAGAAGGATCACCAATTATGAGATCTGGAGTATAGGATTTAGTCCATTTCGTCATCCTTGTTTGTGATATTGGTTGAGCTTGAACTTCGGTGTCAGAAGATGAGATAACTTCATCCGGAAATATTGATTCTGAACATCTTGATGCTAAAGTCTCCCCCTCAGATGATGGAACAGAAGAAGCTTCTGGACAATCAGATGTAACAGGAACAGAGGGATCTAAAGAGCTAGGTTCAGAAGAGGGAGGACCGGAGAAAGTTATACCAGAGGTATGAAGAACTTCAGGTATGCTGAAGGAAGAGGTAGTTCCTACAGGTTCTGACACTACTTCTTCGCCCAGAAAATCTTGAAAAAGGGCATCAATCTCGAATTCTCTGGATCCTGAAAGAAAATCAGAAGTAACAGTATTAAGTTTGAGTTCTGAAGAAGAATATTCAGAAGTCAGTTGAGTTTGATCGTCAAAATCAACGTTAATGCTCTCCATTACTGTTTTAGTTCTTAGATTAAAAACGCGGAAGGCTCTGGAATTTAGAGAATAGCCTAAGAATTTTGCTTCATCTGATTTTGGATCAAACTTGCCAAGTTTGTCTCTGTCATTTAAGAGAAAACACCTGCAACCAAAAATATGAAAGAATTTGACAGAAGGTTTTCGTTTGTTAATAACCTCATAAGAGGTTTTGAGATGCCTCTTGACAATTATGGAACGATTCTGAGTAAAACAAGCAGTGGCTACAGCTTCAGCCCAGAAGTGAATTGGGAGTCCAAAAGCTGCAAGCATTGTTCTGGCTGCTTTGACCAAAGTTCTGTTGCGACGTTCAACGACACCATTCTGTTGGGGAGTGCGTACAGCAGAGAAGTTCTGAGAAATTCCATTAGCAACAAAGTATGCTTCAAGTTTGGCATTCTTGAATTCAGTACCATTATCGCTTCTCAGCTGTTGAATCTTTTGGTGTAAAAGAACTTGGATTCTGGTCGTCATATTTTGAAGGACAATAGGAACTTCTGACTTTTGTCTAACAAAAGCAACCCAAGTATACCTGGAAAATTCATCAATAAGTACCAGAATATACTTTTTACCAGAAAGACTCTGAGTTGCAATTGGACTACAGAGATCGACGTGTAACAATTGCAGAGGTCTTATGCAAGAATGATCACTTTTTGTTTTATGAGATGCTCGTTTGATCTTTCCCATTTTACATGCAGGACAGAGGTGATCTTTTTGAAAATGAACTTCTGGAAGTCCAGATACCAAATTATGTTTTACAAGCATCTCAAGATTATCAAAGTTTAAGTGAGACATTTTATGATGCCAGAGCCATGCAAACTCACTCTTTTTGGAAATAAGACATAAGGTTTCCTTACCATCCTTGGAGGTAAATTCATCATGTATAGATTACCTTTTCTGTCTGCTCTCCAAAGTTCCTCACCTGCCTTAGAAAATAAGTAACAATGTTTTTCATCAAAGATGACAAGAATCTTAGAATCACATAGTTGACTTACACTTAGGAGGTTATGTTTCAAACCAGAAACATGAGCTACTTTAGATAAGGTAATATTACCTTCATGTAAGGTACCATAGCCCTTAATTTGACCCTTACCATTATCACCAAACGTTACAGCTCCACCACTTTTGTCTTTAAATTGAGAGAGTAATTTTCATGAACCAGTCATGTGCCTCGAGCATCCAGAGTCAAGATACCAGATATGCACACGCTGTTTCTGCAATCAAGATCAGAGTTTCTTAGGTACCCATACCATTATGGGTCCTTTAACGTTAGTTTTTGGCTTATCACCCTGTTGCTTTTGATTTGATTTGACAGAAGGTAAAGATGTATTCTTTGGATTTTTTGTTTGTCCTTTTTGCTTTGTTTTATTTTTGTTGAAGTACGAATGATTTGCAGTGAAGGAATTTGAAGTTCGTGAGAAAAATTTCTGTAATTTCAAAAACAGAGAAAAACATTCAGAATTTTGAAACATAGAAGATTTTATTGAATTTTCATTGTGACAATGATAATTACAATTATTCTTAGATCTGTCTTTTCTAGTATCAGTTGTTCTAAAGAACTTCCTATCTAGACTAGACGTATGTTTAGAATCTGAAGTATTCTTCAGCGGAGATTTCCTTGGATTTATCTTCTCAGAAGCTTTCGAATTTACTGAAACAGGAACAGATAGATTAGATTTCCAATTACCTTTTTGAACGTAAGAAAGTTTTGGATGATAAGAGTTAGGAAGTCGGATAGGAATTTTCTTTTTAAGTTTTTCTTCCTTTTCAAGATCAAGACACGATTTAGCTTTCAGACACATTCCTATAAAATCTGGATGTATAAAAACAGGTTTTCGTTGTTCAGAGGGAACAGAGAAAATAGGGATGTCACTTGACTTGTTTTTAGCATCCATTCCAGAAGCTCTTATCTCCAGAGATTCATTTGTAAAGAGAAAAGGAGCGTCTTTGTTTTTTATGATCTCTGAAGTTTTAGCATAATTGGAAGTTTGGTCAAGATGAGAGAAATATGTGTCAGAATTGTCAAAGAAATCCTCACTTTGATCATTATTCTCCCATGGATATGTGATTTCTTCTAAATCCTCTCGAGTTTCAGAAAGATTTAAATCAATAAATGAACAAGGAAATATCTCTGGGTTATTCTCTAACTTTTGTTCATCATTTTCGAGTTTAAAACAATTATCCAGAGTCAAGAGAAGATCTTTTTCAAAACTTAGTCTTAATTCCTCCTCTGCTTGAATAGGAATAAACGCATCAGCCTCTGGATTCAATTTTGTAATAACACTTGAACCAAACTTAAAAATATCATCCTTCTTCTGAACTTGATTTAGATTAATATTGGTCTTTTCAGAAGAATATTTAATGTTTTTAAACTTGAGTTTACGTTGATGATGACCATTTTCAGTTTTAGATCTTTTAAAACATGATTGTTCAAAAATGATTGGAAACACAGGCTTCTGTTGTTGTCCTATACAAAAGACAGAGTTTAAACCAGACTTCTTTTCACACGTATAGGGATCTAAATCTTCAAAGCCGATTCCAGATCTTCCTACTTGTGTACTAATTTTCTCATGAACTTTTTGAGCATCCAGATATGTTTTAATCTGGTGCGTTTTGTTTTGAAGTTCAATGTACAAAAATTCTCTTTCTTTTTGAAAATAATTTTTAAGTGCTACAGAATTTAATCGCACTTTCCTTAACTTGAATTTCCTTATCCTTTTCTTCCAGAAGTTTCTTATAACTCAGTTGCTCTTTTTTTACCAAAACTTCTGTGTCTTTCAAGGTTTTAGAAATTTTTTCTTTTTCTATGTCAAGTTCCAGTTTTTCTTCTGTTAAGATATCCATCTCTCTTTTGTAAATATCTCTTTCCCTTTGTGTTGTGGAAAGAGTTTTCTCAATATTTTTCCGTAACTTCTTTTCAATTGTTAACTTTTGCTTAAGTTCTTCAAAATTGTTTGATAAAAGCACAATTGTATTCTCAAGTTCAGAAGATTCAGAAAGATTACTAACCGGTGATTCAGAAGGTTGTTCTTCTGATTCATTAGTACTTGCCATTCCACAGAACATGGCCTCATCACCGTTGGATTCATCTCCAATCCAATTTTCTTTCTCAGCATAGTGGGCTCTTTCAGTAGCATTGTACTTGTATTTATTTTTGTAATATGTTTTGTCTTTCTCCAGAGCCCTTCTGCAATCCTTTGAGTAATGACCCGGTTTGCCACATCTGTAACATACATCTTTCTTTTTCTTAATTTCCTCATCTTTCTTCTCTGCCTCAGTCTTCTCAGGTTTCTGAACCTCTTGTTTAGAAGAGTAGTTGGAGCGATCAGGCCTTCTGTTTCCTTGAAATGCTCTATTTCCAAAACGATTTGTAAACTGTTTGGTAATAAGAGCCAAGGAATCAGCAAATGTCTTTATGTCATCATCAGAATCAGAATCTTCTTCTGGAACAGTTTCTGACATGAATGCCTTGTTCTTCACTCTTCTATCTTCACTTTTCCTTCTGATAGCTCCCTTTGCTTCAGAGATTAAGGCCAGAGGTCCACCTACGGTTGTCTTCTTTTGTACAACCTCCTTTTCATGAGCTTGAAGAGTTCCAAATACATCATGTAGAGACCATTGCTCAATATCTTGATTAGCTTGTAATGACATGGATAGATTTGACCATTCTGGATTTAATCTCTTCAAGAACAAGACATTATTGTCTTCTTTTGATCGAACAATATCACATCGTTTACATAGATTAATCAGATTATTAAATCTATGAAAATTCTGTTCCAGAGATTCATCTGAATTTGCCTGGAAGCTGTTGTATTCATTCAGCGCTTGAGCCCTTCAATTTTTCTTCATTTTAGCACCACCTTCCAGAAGATTTTCTAACTGATCCCATAACTCTTTAGCAGTATCACAGGAATCCAGAGATTGAAAAATCTCATTTGGAATAGTCATGATAAGAAGCGTTTTTGCCTTTTTAGCAAGCTCAACTTTGGCCTTTTGATCATTCCAATTTTCCCTTAGCTTTGGAACTTTTCGTGCAGGTATTTCAGCAGTATTGGAAGTAGCAGGAACTCTTGGAACCGTAGTCATTGGTATGAATGGACCATTTTGAACAATAGGATAAAGTTCAATGTCCAATCCTTCATAGAAATTTATCATTCGAATCTTCCATTGTGGATATTCACCACGAATAAGAGTTGGAGGTTTGGTCAGAGAACCAGAGGTGTAAACAGCATTCAAATTTGAATTTGCCATTTTTAAGATCGAGAAGTATGTAGCAACAGATTTGTGTTGAAATCTAGAACAAGAGATTACTGAATGAATGAAGAGAGATTCTTCAAATTGAGTTCGAATAATCAATAGATTGATTATCAGGCTTTGATACCAATTGTTGGTTCCAGATTCTCTTCTTCACAGACTAATCGATTGAATTATAAACAGAGTATAAGCGGAAACAATTTATATCGATTAATCAACAGTAATAAGATTCGATCAAAGATTGAAGAACAAAATGACAATGTATTATAACCTGAATTGTGATTACAGATACATGGAATGACGCACAATAAGTTATTCAATATTACTATTTCAATCGACAACTTTTACAACTGAGAAAAGATCTATTCATACAAATAGAATACAGTAAAAGTCAACATCTAAACCTATTACAAACTGACACGTGTAAGTGATGGGAGCGTGTAACAAACTTAGTCGGTTGCAAAAGGTAGACATCCTTCATGTATCTGCCACGTCATATTCTTCATCTTGTGATTCATACTTTCAAAAGTGTAACAAATGTTTTGATAATAATTATAGTCATAAAAAATGTAAAATTTGAGAAAATAGGAAATTGGGATGCTTAGAAAATATCACTTCATTGTTAGTGGTTTTTCTTATAGTATTACAAACAAACTATAAAAACGTAAAAGACGGAGAAGATAATCTACAACAAAAACAAAAAGTAAAAAACCCACATAAATCACACTTGGGAGTTTTGAATGTTGTCATCAGAAAATAATAATAAAAAATTATGAGAAACTACAACAATATAAACAAAACAAACGGTACCAATTGGGAAAAAAAAAACACATACATACACACATCAACAACCTATAACTCACAAAAACATAAAATTAAATATAAAAGATGTTACCTAGAAAATTTATGTACAATGAACAACATATCGACGGGCCAAAAAGAAATTCTACCAAAGAGAAACAACAACTACAAACCCCATAAAACATAATTCCATTTCGATGGAACATTAAAAAAATTGGTGAGAAACTACAACAATATAAACAAAACAAATGGTACCAATTGGGAAGAAACACACATCAACAACATATAACTCACAAAAACATAAAAGTTGTTACCTAAAAAATTTATGTAGATTGAACAACCTATCCAGTATCCACTAGCCAGAAAGAAATTCTACCATAGAGAAACAACTACAAACCCTATAAAACATAATTTGGACAAAGTCTTCTCATCCTTTTCTCAACTGAGTTGCACGTCACAGGCACCATAAAACATAATTCCATTTTGTTAAGTGGACCATTCGATTGTAGCTTATAAACCGGAGAAAAGATGAAATGTGTAAAAGGTTTAACACATTCATTACATAATAAATGAGATTTATTACTTAATAAATAATAAAGAAAATAATAGGTTAAACTCATTTAACGAGAAGTCTTTTGTTTAAAAAAATTCAAAATTATGAAAAAAAATAGAAATGTGAATAGAGAATTCTCAATCATGCCACATAAAAAAACTCCACATCTTACTTTTATATATAATAGTGTGTCACACCGTGCGTTCCGCGATGACAATACGTAATTGTTATAATGCAAACAAAATTAGTATACAAACATACATAAAATTATAATGCAATCAAAATTATGAAACAAACGTATATAAAATTCCTACCTTATATAGCAACCTTATAGAATTCTTGAAATCTTCATGAATCATGACCTAATACAAAAAACTATAATGCGATCTGTTATCGATACAAACATATATAAAATTATGGGAGAAGTGAAAAAAAATACCATGAAGAGTATCAAAACCAAAATAGGAGATGAAAATTTTAGTGAAGTAAATATATACGATAGAGAGAGAATTTGAGAGGTTGTGGGAGAAGAAGGTAAAAAGGTAGGATGAAGATGGATAAATTCGAGAGTTACATGATATAGGTAAAATTACTAAAAGATCCTCATACGTAGTGAACCATAATTTTTTCATACAAGGACACAATAGTCTTTGACAAAAATATCATTTTTTAAAATAAATTTTTTTATAAAATTTCTAAAAGGAATCAAGCTCTCTCGTTATATATGCCATGTCATTACATTTGATTCTTTCTTCTATATGTATATACATATATATAGATTTAGAATTAAGAAGCGTCTGGAATGGACTAACGAGGAGTTAAGGAGTCGATTCATTTTAAAATCGTGTACTCTCTATTTTTAGAGACGAATACAATATGCAAAGAAATGGTTTTGAATTTTGATAACAACTAACTAATTTAAATTTAATTAGTTATTTATGTTGAAAAATAACTAATTTACGTTGAAAAATCTTCTAAACATTTATAATTAACTTATTTATGTTGGAAAATCTTTTAATTTATTGAACATCAAATTTTGTCCATAGTTACATTAAAGATGAGAAATATATTGAACATTTACAAATATATAAATATTATATACCTATCCCAACACACGTTATGCGTTTCGTACGAGAAAGAATGGGTCCGTAATAAATGTAAGGAATGTGTGCCACCAAATTATTTATTCTTCGAGTGCCTTTATGTTCTTCGCATAACAACATTTATTCTATTTTTAGATAAAATGGATAACAACATTTTCCTGAAATTGACCACATGTATGCATTAAATGAAACCACCTTCATCTTTTTAATAAAATAAAACAAAGAATATTTTGCATCCTTTTTTAATGGAAAAATGCTTACACTATAAATCAAAAGAGTTTCATCGATAAAAAAATGGGTTAAATAATCCTTCGGTGAAAATCTATTGGACAAGGATTTGTGGGTGGAAGCCATCATAGATGGGGTTTACCGACAGATCATCAACGACCACCTTCAACGATGTCAAGATATCATGGAACGTGATATTGACTAAGGAATCAATGACGGTTGGTAAATATGGTGGCCTTTACCGATGGTCACCGGGGGTTTTCATGAACGGATCACCAACCTCCCTTTTATTTTACTAACGAATCTCGTCGGTGATTCGTCGGTAATTCTGACTTTAGAAAATTCAAACTACCGAATTTTTTCTAAAATTCAAAAGTAATATTTACTACACAGTGTATTTAATTGATACTACTAAACGGGAGGGTGTAACAAACGTAAACTTAAAAGATAGACAACCCAAGTCTTTGTTCAAAACTAGCAAATACAATACTAAATCTGTCCCAAAGTTCAACTCGATCTCAAGAGTTTGCAGCGGAACATAAAGTAAGCTACTGAGATATATTACAAGACTTGAACGGAAACTAGGCAATTGACTAGCTAACAGTAGCGCCCTCACTTCATGCTTGGACGCTCATACCTTCCCCTTGCCCTTACTAGAGCTCTCAACCATATATTTCCCTGAAAATGTTTTCAGTTTTATAAAAGCGAAGGTTAGACTAAAGTCCTAGTGAATTCCCTCTAAACCACAGTTAAAGAACACGCTAATAGCCATCACACTTGTTACAAGATATTCGGGCTCACACTTGTGACAAGATGTTCGGGCTCACACTTGTGACAAGATGTTCGGGCTCACACTTGCTCTATAGTTAAGGTCATATGAAACGTATTCATATCCCTTGGTCGGTTACACACTTCTCGAAAATTGATTATATTCAATTCAATGCATATAAGAGTAAAACAAAATGATTACATCACATAAGATACTCATTTGATTGAAAAGCTTACGAAGGGAACTCACCTAAATTCCAAGCCTAGAATACTAGCATTAGACTATGATCACACCAACCGAACACCTGAATTGAATCAATTAAACTACAAATTAATGATCCAATTATACACTTTGTTTACTCTACTAGTAAACCCCTAAGGCTAGGACTCCATTTAACACCCCAAATGTCACTTAAGCAAAAATCCCAAAATTGGGGAAACCGTGAGTTACGCGGTTTGTCGTGCGACTTAGGCCGCGGGAAAAGTTGCGGCACACTATGTTCCCTCTGCACTTTCCTGCTCGAACAACAAAATCCCAAATCCATAATTTTTATGATTTCCACCCTAAGAATGCAATGAGACTTGTCCCAACTCATACAAATCAATATCCATGACTAAACAAATCTATTTCAACCATAAAATCAATGGATTCTTACTCACATTAAAAGATCATGAAGCCATTCATGGGGTTTTGATTGATTTCGTCCCCAACATAAATGTGATAACCTAACTCATGGAGAAAACATCAATACATTAACCCAATGAGCTTGACACTACCTATTTATGAACTCCAATCAAACATTTCACCAACATAGCTCACACAACCCAAGCCCTATTCACCCTAAGGTTCTAATAGAAAAAAGAAGAACATGGAGAGAGTGATGATTATACCTCAAATTGCTACTTGCTTACTTGTTTTCTTCATATTTCTCCTCTTCTCCTCCTTTTCTCCTCCAAAATCGCACCTTAGGAAACATACACACACACACACATATTTTCAGTTGTCTCCTCCCAAATGAAGGGAGGTTCTAACCCTTATTGGCTCCTAGTTACACTTCCAGTCCATGAGAATTGAAAGTTAGGAACCATCGATACTTTATACATTAATTAATGAACTTAACAGGCTTTTGGGTTATTACAGACGGGGAGGGTTCCCAAATTGAAATTGCTTCCTAGAAGCATAAAATTGCCCTTTTATTGCCTCTTGCCGAGTTAGCTCGTTAATTGTCTCTTTTTGATGTTGCTCCAACATTGCCCTCTTTTTATGTTCAGTCTCCAATGGGCTTAGAAAGTCCTCGCGATTGTTCTCATACTTCGCCAGCTTCACTTTTAACAAATTTAACTACAATTAATCAACATTTGACGAAAAGTCACCAATGTGTTGTTGACAAGTAACTAAAAGAGATGTTACATGAAATATACACCCACTAATCTATTACTGTACAGGTTCCCAGTGCAACTACTAGCACCAGGATCACCGATCATAACATACCATGGATTCGAATCCAATCAGACAACCATTGTATCGACGTCCAACACTAAGCTATCATAACTCAGGGCCATCATGGGAATGTGGTTGGGATCTAAGCCGACGTATGAATCATCCCAAAGCCGTACATACATCTTCTATGGTTTACCAAACAAAATGTGTTAGCTAAGTATTAGAGAGTTCGACAACATAAATGTTGTAAATCGAACACTTACATGTTTTTAACAAATTATTCAAGTCTAATGTATGCCCGACAATGGTAGCTCACACTAATCAGTAGCTATCCAATAAAAGGAACCAATCCTATAAAACATACTAATTCGAGCAAGAAAATTAAACATATTGTCGCTCTAACCATCGTCGGATAAAAGTTGTTTGGAGGATTGGTAACCGGACAGATCATATCGCACCCGGAACGACCTTCCTGTTGCTACAGTAGACACTCTCAAAAACCTAAGTAGCATTGGGTTCATGGCCTCATGCATCTCTCTCTAGAATAAATAACTTATGATGTTAGTAGACAACAGAATCATAAAACACAAAATGTTTTTTTTGTGGATCACCGACGACTTCATGAATTTAGTATAATTTTTTATTTATTTATTTACAATTGGTCGATAATCCATGCTAGTGGGAGCTGTGTGCTAAGCAATTCAGAAAGGGGTTTGGATTGAACTCTTGCTGATAAGAGCTAAAAAGCGCTTTTTGAAGGAAAAGAATTCCAATAAAGGATGCCTTTACCGAATAAACCTAAGAGTGACAAAAGGGACTCATTTAGTCATTTAGCTGAACGTCACTAACTTCGGTGGTAGGAAGTTGCATGTTTTCCCATCCTAGATGGTAGACCAAAGGTGAACTCTGGCCTTGGCAGAGAGCTAGCTTTTGGTTTGACATAAGAGAAAGTGCGAGCTAAAAAAGTTCTAACCCGTGGATTGAACTTCTTTTTGGGCGATAGGAAGGGGCAATGCCGCTTGTAGAGCTGTTTCATCAAGTATTACGGGTTACATGATCAACTAAGAAAATATAATTTTATTGATTAAATCATATTTATATTTTTATTAAAAATTACCTACTACAATCTCTCTGAAGAATGAAAAGCATTTCAGCTCGTTATAGAGCTGCCCAGTTTCTTATCCTAACTCGGTTGGGCATGGTGAAACGCAGGCTACATACAAGAAGGTTGTGATTATGATACGAAGGAGTTAGGACTATCTTTTTTCGTTCGTTGCTGATGCGTATTGCACACTTGTTATATTTGCTTATAGTGTTAGTTCTATAACAAATTTCAAGCGTAATAAAAAGACATATATAAAAAGACATGAATTTATGAGTAAATTAGAACATTGCCCCCTTGCACGCGAAGGAAATGGACATGCCAGGTGAAGAAAGATATAATATATATGTATATATATATATATATGTGTGTGTGTGTGTGTGTGTGTGTGATTTTATGAATGAAATTAGAATTACATAAGTGATCACGGAACCCGGGCGTTTAGCAGACCTCTAGGCTTGACTGTTCTTTTATCTCTACTAAGAAGCTAAAAAAACTAATTGGCGTGCAAGGGGGTGATGACCTATCGCATCATCCGAGCGAGACTTCTTTTTTGCTTGCTTAGCACAGAGATCGTAAGGAAGTGGGTCATCACCCCTTACACGTAAGGAAGTGGGCTAGCAACAAGCTAGAAAGATTCTGCCATCAGAAAGGATTCCGCCGTCGCCTATGTTGGTCCGTGATAACTCTTTTTCTAGTAGTGTTACATCTTTTAGTACAATTTCTTTATTATATTTTTGGTTTTTATGATTTCAATTTCTAGGACATTCGGCCTCTTATGTAAGAGATTGGTAACTGTTATTCGTTAACTAAATACTTTTGTATTCATGTAATAAAAATGTTGTAAGGTTGAAAAACTAAAAATTGTAACTTGGATCAAGATGATTTTTTAAGTTTCTTAAATTTTTTCAAGATTTACGTCCTAAAACTTATTGGTAATTTATCGAGAAATATTCAAGGAATTATCATGTTTGTTGTACAAAATATAACAAAATTGGGTTTACAGGACACCAAAAATAACCAAGTACATGTCTCAATAAACTGATTTATAACACTTATGTTTATGGAACCAAAATAATAAGCCCTCTATCTAAATGTGTAATAATAAGTTTATAGGACGTTTTAGTACGTCTTGACAAGTTTATAAAATAAAGTGTCATATTAGCTATGTTATTTGGTGCTTTCTGAAAAATATTTATATTTTTTATAAGGCATTTGTTTTTATAGAACATTTTTTTTAAAATTGTCCAATAAAATAGCTAAAACGACATTTTATTATAAAAATGTCATATTGAGATGTCAAAAAACATTTTAAATTATTATAACGTTTTTAGGTAGATCGTTTTATTGTTTGTTCTTGTTAAGCCATTTATTAGGACAGTTATTTGGCATCCTATAAACCCGATTTTGGTGTAGTGATGATTAATGTATGCTTGTAGTAACATGACAAGATCTTCATAAGGTAATAATTTTTTACTTACAACTTGGATCAAGATGATTTTTTCTTAAATCAATTATGTTAGGTCTGAAAATATTGTATCCGAAATGACAACTATTGAAGACGTAAAGGGCTAAAGTGAAAAGTTAGCAAAGTCTTTAATTAGGAAAGATTTAATGTTTAAAATAAGGAAAATATTGTTTTGTAAGAAAAGGCAAGTGTATAATGCCTTATTCTACTATTTCCTTATACCATATTTCCTATACATATAAATAGGAGTCTTAGGCTATTCATTAAAGAGTGTGGTAGTAGTCGATTACACATAGAGCAAAGTTACTTTCATATCAAGATTGTAATCGCACAAGTAAGATATACGACCACGGAAATTCTCTAAACACTGTGTTCTTATAGCTTTATCATTCATAATCATTGTGCTTGCATAATCTGAGATATACAAGTGGTATCAGAGCAGACGATCTGAGTTTTTCTGATTTTCTGAAGTTATTTACGAAACAGAAGGTAAATTTTCGATTTCTGCGTTTTTGAGTTTTTATCGATTCAAACTATTTTAGCTTTACCCGATAAAAACTCATAATTTTTTAAAGATCTGTTTTTCTCGATCCATACTTCATAAGTTTTACCCGATAAAAAGTCTTATTTTGATAAACTTGATTTTTGTCGATCCATACTTCTTTCACTTAAATTTTTGTCGATCCATACTTCATGCGCTTAAATTTTTTGTCGATCCATATTAAGTTAAACTTGATTTTCATTTAAATTATTTAATCGGTTTTGATTAAAATTATTCTAGTTTATCTTGATTACTTTTGAAACTCTTTACATAAAAACCTCAGGAACTACTGACTCTTGCAGCTTTTCTTACTAAAGAATTCTTAAGTAAAAATCATAAACTCTAGTAATTTTGTTTTTTATTCTTGACTGAACAAATAAGAAATTCGAGAACTTAGATATTCTTGTCCATAAAAAGACTTGTTCTTTTTAGTCAAGAACCCTTTGTTCTTGATTTCTGGTTTATCAGTTAAGAAAATTCGGATTAAGTAATTTTGAATTTTTATCGAGTCTTTACAAATCGACAAAATTTATTAATCGAGTCAACAGTAATCGAAATAATTTTTTTTTCAATTCGTTGTTTTATCGAGTCAAAAATTTTTTGTCGAATCTTACTTAATCGAGAAACTCGAAGTTATCGAGTCCCTTGTGATCGATAAACCTCTTCTTATCGAATCAAATTTTCCTTAGAAGGTTTATCGAGTCCCTTATACCCGACAATAATATTTATCGAGCCTCAAACGCCCGACAAAAACTCTTGTCATCAAAGCCTAACCCGATAAAATATTTTGTCGACCCCTAGTCAATCAAGAAAACTTTTTGTTTCACAAAAACAACTCAGAAAATTGTTAAAAACTCGCTGATCGAGATCATCAAGCCAAGTACAATGACCAATCGTGAAGCAATGGAAATTGGTTCAGACACAAAACGCCCCGAGGTAAGTCTCTCGGACTACGATCAGTTTATGAATGACATGATGATACAATTGCAAGAACTACAATCTAAATTGAAAACCGAGAAACTTTTGGTTTCCAAATTAGAGGCTTGTTTAGAAAATAATCATAATCAATTTCTAATTTACCAAACCGAACTTGCAACATCTCAAAGTATTGCACACAATCGTCAAACGGAGAAAACTGCTTTTCAAGAAGAAAACATTCTTTTAAAACAACAAATCTCGGATCTCACAGTTCAACTTAACAAATCTAAAAAGGATACCGAAGATTTTTCATCAAAATACGAATTTGTGAGTTTTCAAAGACAAGACCTTTTGGAAAAACTCAAAGAATTGGAACTAAAACTGTATAAAATTGGACAAACTGAGCACACAATTCACTTAAACATTCCAAAAGAGTTACGTTCAAAAGCTGGATTAGGATTAGATAATCTGAAACATCTAGAAAAGGCCATCTATAATACTCCGACTATCTATAAATTCGAATATCTGAACCTTGGTCCAGATTACAAAATTCCTAGTATGAAGTCGGAGTCCAACGTCGAAGAAATGGAAGATTGGAAAAGACAAAACAAGAATTTTCATCAAATTCCTTTCTGCTATCCTCAAAAGATAGAAGAGGAGTCTTCAAAATAACTCTTCCGAATGACTATTTTCCCTCGTATTCTGACGAAGAACTTCAAAATAAAATTCTTGAATGTAAACCCTACATTCCCATTCTATTTTTAGAAGAACAAATTGTTCAACTTGAAAAAATGTTGGAACTCGAATGTTCTTCGTCGGACAAGGAAAAAGAGGCATTAATCGGTAGAATTCAAAATTTAGAGAACAAAGCTTTACAAACTCAAAACCCCGAAGTTGACACAACTTCAAATATTTCTTCTTGTAAAGCCTTTGTCAACTCTTATTTGGATGATTGTGATTTTTCATACTTCCCGATTGATTGCTGTCCTCCAAAACAAAAATGTTCTCTCTCACAAGAACAAATAGATAAGGAATTAGAAGACCTTGAGACAAAGATTTTTTCGGATACAAATTCTAATTTTTCTTTACTTGACGACAACGAATGTTTAAACGATTTAAATGACTTTGACTTCAATCTAATTCTTCCAACTCATACGGAATTTTTGGACAAAGGCAAAAAGCCAATTGAATCAGTTTTGCTTCCGGAAGTTAAGAATGAGTGCTCTACAAGCAATTTGTTTTCTAACCAAAAGGATCAAACTCACTTTTCCAAACCCATCAATTCTCATTATGTGAAAAAAGCTAAACGTGGTTTTATTCATGTTTCAGCTTTTCGAACTCATAATTCTAAACAGTTTTATAATGAATTTGTTGCTAAATCCGGAAATTTCAAAAAGTTTAAGATGGTTTGGAGAAAGAAATCAAATACAGATGATAATGTTAGAAACAAGGCACATACATCTCCTGTAGTTGATACAAGACCATTTGTTTCCAAGACTAATTTGCCTTATTTTGTCAAATCTATCAATCAACTAATTAGTCTAAGTGCCACAAAGATTTGTTGTTCTACATGTGGAACAAATGATTTTGTCAATCAAAATTTCATTCATAAATGGTATGGAACTTACAGTATCCCCACTTCGTCATTTATTGTATCTAAAGCTAACCTCTGAGGACCCAACAAAGCTTGGGTACCAAAATCTTGTTAATCTGTTTTGTAGGTACGTCATGTATAGTCAAAATTCCGAATATTCACATCACATGACAATCTTTCAAGAGGTTTTTCTAGATTTGAGTGGGAGTACCACATTTTTACTATTTAGTTAGCTTCATACTATCTCAGCTATGAACCTGCTCTTAACATTTTGACTTCTGAATACATAAGTTCAGAACTCGGACTTCAATATTTCAAACTCTTTGTGCGTTAGGAATAGAAGTTTCAATGGTCAATACAAAGACGGAAGAAAAAAGAAAACTGAGGGTGTGACAGGACTTAAAAAGAAAATATTTGGTCCTTACCAAACCTAAACGGTTATCCGGGTAACCACACAATCTATTCATTCTCGACTCTTTGGAGATGAATATTGAAATAGACATGGACCCAATGTCGATAACTCGTGGTACCCCACCCAGCTACTCAAATATCTCACAAAAGATATTTGTTTCATAAATCACAGAGAATGAGCATATCTGTTATCTTTTCTTCACTCGGAAGATTAAGATATTGAAAAAGGAAGACACACCTCCGGTCTCCTAACTTCATATTTTGTGCACAATTGAGTCTATTTTGAGCCAAAATATATATATAAATTTTTTTCACATTGCACGAATCTTTGTGATTCACCAAGCATAACTTTGTGTTAATGCCGGAACAGTTTGAGAAGCTAGTTTTACAACTTACTTCAATGATAATTGGAAGTCCTATCAGAGATTCATCATTGCCAACTCTGAGAATAGGCCACTTCAATTGAGTTTATTTTGATTAAGTGATAACAGTTGCTTCACGTGCTTCGGTATGTTAGTTTTACACGCTTCATTAGTTAACTATTTTTTGTCTTTGGTTATTCATAATGATTCGGATTCTCCTTATCATTCTGAGGGGGAGAGATTGTATATCAAAGACACGACATGCTTACATGCTTATTTGGGAGAAAAAGAAGATGACAAATGTTGATTTGTTGAAGACTGATTTTGTCGAGTTTCCTTACTTGATTTCTGAAGAAAAATGATTTTGTCGACTGCTGAATAATAAAGGTGAAGACTTATCGAGTGCTTAAGACCTGACATAAATTTTCATCAACTCATTTTGGCCCGACATCAATTTTTGTCGAATCTACTTGGCCCGAGATCTTTTTATGTCGACACCACCTGACCCAACATGCTTTTTGACCCGACAAGTTTTATACCCTACGACATCGCGGCTCCTTCGATTTTCTTTTCATGTTAATGTTAAGGGGTAGCTTCGGAGCTTACAAGAGATCTTTTTCGTAGGGGGAGCAAAAGATTCAAAAAGAAAGATTTGTTGACAAAAGTTTCACCGTCTTCAAAAGAGTGCTGATTTGCTGAATTGTAATCTCGAATACAAAGGGGGAGATTGTTAGGTCTAAAAATATTGTATCCGAGATGACAACTATTGAAGACGTGAAGGGCTAAAGTGAAAAGTTAGCAAAGTCTTTAATTAGGAAAGATTTAATAATTAAAATAAGGAAAGTGTTGTTTTGTAAGAAAAGGCAAGTGTATAATGCTTTATTCTACTATTTCCTTATACCATATTTCCTATACACATAAATAGGAGTCTTAGGCTATTCATTAAAGAGTGTGGTAGTAGTCGATTACACATAGAGAAAAGTTACTTTCATATCAACATTGTAATCGCACAAGTAAGATATACGACTACGGAAATTCTCTAAACACTGTGTTATTATTACATTATTCTTCATAATCATCGTGCTTGCATAATCTGGGATCTACAGATTATTTTAACGAGATCTAGATGTAGTATTTCATGATTTACCAAGAACGTATGAACGAGTTATCATTTTTTTTAAGTATCACATGCATACATGAGTTATATACATAAAAAAACCAAGAAAACACCTTGATTCTTGGCCAATAAATCCCCAAAATTTTCCAATGTGTAGATATCATATTTAATTTGTAAACAACTTCAGAACATGTTATCTCGATTCTAGTTACTTATGAAAAATTATGACCTTACAAAGATGTTACTACCTGGATAGATGCGTCGTACTTGAAAGACACGTAACTCTAGAAATAACTCATAATCATGAAACGCACACAAAGGCGGTTTTCTTGTTACTAACCATCTTTTCCACGCATGAAACAATCATTCACTGACACGACTATCTTTTACAAGCATGAACAACATCAAGTTGCACATGATTCTCATATTTGCCGATGGGTTATCAGCACATAACTTATTAGTTCACATCATATTTCGTTGTGTCGCGTCACTATTTTCAATATTTCCCTTGATACTAAACAACTTCAAAACAAAGACGTTAACAAGACTCTACATTGAGCAAAGAATGCCTTTGTGGATGCCCTTTAAAGGATATCCTTGATGGATAGCAAACCAAACAATCAAGATTCAAAATCTAAAATCCTCTATGGAATCGAGGAAAGCCGAAAATGAGCAATAAAATAATCGAATGCTCACTACCTCAAAATACGACTTAGGCAACAAATGAAAAATGTTGCCTAAGAGGGGTTCTGTGTTGCCTAAGGCCTAGGCAACATACCCGTGTTGCTTAAGCGATGTTGCCTTATCAATGTTGCATAAGAACCAAGGCAACATAGGCAAACATATATGTGTTGCCTAAGCTGACTTCTTAAGCAACACGTAAAAGCTTATGTTGCCTTAGTAAAACAACATATGTTGCATCATACAAACGCTAAGGCAACATTCGATTTATTCTCGTGTTGCGTAAGATATCAGCAAAGACAACATGCTCTATTTGCATATGTTGCCTAAGATATCAGCAAAGACAACATTCTCTATATATATAATCATATATGATTTATTTATGTAAACGTATAAGTTATGCATAAAAATAAACATAAAAGATATATATGTACATATATATATATATATATAATTATTTAAACACATAAGAAATATGTACAAGTAAAAATAAAGTATTTTAAATGAATCAAGACTGATGTTAAAATCTTTCTTTATCAAAATTTTCAGGTGTTACAATCCTCCCAATCTTAAGATGATTTCGTCCTTGAAATCAAGTACCAAATCAAAACATAACCGGTATAACTTGCCATCTCTTCAAATCACCAAGTCTTTGACTCAAAGAAACACGGTCGTCTCCCAACCTTAAGTGGATTCAAACCACTTCAAAAGAAATCTTGGAACTCGCTTAATCGCTCCTAAAGCTTAAATACAACCCAATTTAACTAACCGAATGTTTTTCTTAACACATTTCCACTTAGGATTTCTTTGGACATTTACACCAATCACCCTTCATCAATTTCATGAGGATTTATTGCTCCCTTGCCTAACAAAATATTTATCTGCAAGTCCACTTTGGTCCGGTCCAAACGCCAAACTTACAGTTTATACTAACACGAAACACATCATCTCCAATTATTTCTCAAAATTTCTTAGCATTACACGCTCAAGGCATTTGCCTTCTAGTAAGACGCTAAGTTATCACGTCTATGTCAACCAATTCCTTAATTCTTTCTACGTGACAGGCTAATTTTGTCAACAATCAATTCGTTAACCACTAAGTCTTGCTCTCCGACATGTACAAAGGCGACTACCCAAAAGAACATTTTCCACAAAATTCATTAATTTCAAAGATTCATAAGAATATGTTACCATCGACGACCTTTTTCGGCGAATCAAGTATTAATAAACCCAAAAAAGATAAGCTTAGATCATAAAACCAAACGAGATCTTATATTGAACTACATAGATCTCTAACTAGAATTTTTCTTTTTCTTTTTTCAAAACCCAAATTGATCACCAAATGCCAAGGTAATTAAAACTTCTACATGAAATACTTCCTTGCTATAAATTCATATGCCAAAATATCTTTAAGCCCTATCACAAGGTTCATCTCGACAAGGCCCCAACATTAACCAATAGTTATGATCAAATATTTATAACTTAAACAACTTAAGAAGTAGCATATGAGGTTCTCACAACTTACCTGACTCACAACCACAAGTGCCCTTGATCTAAAGCCGTCTAAAATCAAAGACCCCTCTTTTTTCCTTGGGCAATTTTTCTTGATGTGACCCAGGTCTCTGCATTCATAGCATGACATTCCCTTAACGGTGCAATCACGAATCGAGTGACCTCTCTTTCCGCACCTAAAACACTCTAGAGACTTGGGTGCGCATGGTCCATGGTGTTTACTTCGGCAAGTGGCACACCATTTAGTTCCTCCACTAGACCCGGTCATTTGCTCCTTGGGGTCACTTACAACTTCTTCAAAAGACCCCAAATCTCCTTCCCATCTTCTCTTTTCACCAATGATGGACATTTCTTTTTCTTTAATAGCATAGGCGTCTTCCATGAGTTGTGCATTCTCAATAGCTTCTCGAAGAGTGGAGGCCTTAGAGATACGAACCATCGCCATCATATGTGCCGGTAGACCTTTCAGATAGGCCTTGACTTTCTCTTTCTCATTCGGAGCTAAGTGCCCCACCAGACTTAACTTTTCTACGAAGAGTCGGGAGTATTCTCTCACGGTCATGCTCCCTTTCTTGAGAGCTCGGAATTCATCGGTTATTATGTCGATAGCTCTTTCATTGCAATACTCTTCCATTCACTTCCTCTTAAACTCTTCCCAAGTCATCACTTGGATAATCTCTGCCCCAAGAGTGGACTTCATGACGTTCCACCAAGTGAGGGACTCACCTCTTAACATTTGGGAAGCAAACTTCACTTTCTGTTCCTTCCCGCATTCGCTAGAACCAAAGGCTTGTTCAATTTCTTGTATCTATTTCATGCATGTGACTGGATCGTCGGCCCCAGAAAATTCGGGTGGTTTGCAGTACAGAAAGGTCTTATACGAACAACCTTTCTCTCTTTGTCTCACAGTAACAATCAATTGATCCCCGGTACCTGTAATATCATGATTACCTCCATAACCACCTATAATGTTGGCGGCTGCTGATTCAAGCCTCCGATTATTGGTATATCGCTCCTCAAACATCTTCATGAGAACTTCACTTTGTTTTTCCATGGCCGAATTCACCAACTGCATGACACTTGCCATCATTATAGACTGAGGGTCCAACCCCATTTGAGAGATTGGAGGAAGTCCTGCATTGACGGTCTCTCTTGGTTGTTCTCGAATTGGTGTGTTTGCATCTTGATCTTCTTCATTGATGGGCGGATTGTTTCGTGAAGTAACCATCTTGCTTTACCGGAAAAAGAACAAGAATTTACGATCTAAAACAAGACAAGGCTAACATTAGAAACGTACCATTGCATTCGTTAGTCATCTTAAAAATAGTAAGACAAGCACACCGACGAAATAATACACCCAAAATTGCATTAGCTACGTGAAATTTTGAACATATTATATGTAAGAATCCTTGTTACCATTTCTATAAATCATAACTAGTGTAACCACATCGACTCTATAGCTCTCCTAACTTATGAGTCCCATTCAAGTCTTAAAATTTACACTTAAAGTCTCAGCTTAAGTCTAAGCACCTTAAGTTCATACCTAGTTCACTTAAACTAGAGCTCTGATACCAACTTGTAACACCCTAAAAATTAGATCAAATTTAAACTTTTGAAAACCTTCAATTACGGACCGGTCTACAAACCAACTACATAAGTTCCTTCAAAAGGTACAAAGTTTACATCAGAGACTCTAATTGAACTAACCAATCCATAAAAGGATTTAGGAATAATTGGGTGCTACTAAAAATCCTCCAAGTCCGCTATCTCTAAAACCAAGGACGCTCCTACGCCATCTTAACGAAATCTCTCAAGCTCCAATACGACCTTGGAATCTAAGAATACCTGATATACATGTCGATAAGAAAAAGTGTCAGGCTTACGCCTAGTGAGTTAAAGCGGTTAATCCCATAAATAAAAGTATGGAAACCGAAACATCTTTTGTTGGTCCCAAAAAGGGTATACAAGAGTTAAATATTAAGTAAACAGTTTGTAGAAGGGGGGGGGGGGGGGGGGGGGGTGAATACAAACACATAGATTTTGGTTTTTAAATGAGTTTATAGATAATAAACAAATTTATAGTTACAAGCGGAATTAGAACAAGTTTAAAACATATTCTATTGTAACTAGAGAAACACACAGTTTGATGCACAAGAAGATGAAAGAAAGAATACAGAAGGTATAGGCTAGAAAGAAGCATGCATTGAGATGAAGAAGATATCTTCATCTTATTTATACCCGTTTGCATTTAATGCAAGACAAAAGGTATATGCCATGTGTCAAGCTTGGATAGGAAGCTTGTCCTTGTAAATAAGACAGCCATGCTTTTGGCCGAATATGAACAGTACCGTATCAGATATGATGGGGACATAAGAGACAAGTCGTACGTCCTTTTCTGACATGGTTCTAGGTTTGACTTTTGTGCATCGAGGATAAGATCAAACTTTAATCTTGCAGAGGAAGCTTCATTTGATCGCTGACACTGAATGTTCAAGGATGAACTTCAGTGTTGCTGAGGCTTCACAAGACTTCACACTTTGAGTAAATAATCGTTGCTATCGCTGAACCGCTTCAGGTCACTTAGCTGATTATCTCTTTCTTCAGCTTTGGTCTTCCACTTTCGCTGAATGGTCTTCTGGTGTGATAGCTGATCTTCAGGTCTTCATAGATAAGTTTGTTGTTCCATGATCTTCAGCGATCGCTGATGGCAATCATTGTATGCTGTCGCTGAATTTGAATAGAAGCTTAGCTACGGAATTTCACTAAGTGTATTAAAGGTATCATATTCAAATCACTGAGAGGAGTTATGATCAAGAATCTCCCCCTATTTGATTATGATTAAGCAACATAGGAAAATTGCTTTTAAGAGACTAGTAAGGACTTAGGAAACATTTGAAGTAAATTTTCTAAGTACTATTCTGTGTAATCTTTTTCAGCTAGTCTACTTTCTAAATTGAGTTTCATTTATAAGGATATGAAAGCATAATTTTACAAGTAAATAAGCTTAAAATACATTCACTGATGAGTTTTTCAGAGTGGAAAATCAGTGAGTAAAGTAGTTTCGAAGAAAAGTAGAACTCTTATGTTCATTGTCCCTTTTACTCTTTTACATAGATGGAGTAAAGTACTTTGAATTTCATTAATTATAATTTGAAGAATTACAGCGAAATGAAATTACAATGATAAAGGTAAAGTACTTGTACACTGAAGGAATATTACAAAGGAAATAGAAATCTATAACTAATCAGAGATATTCTCGTTTCGTCTTTGTAGCTCATTCTCATAAAGCGTCTTCTATCGATTCATTAGAGGAGTATCTGACCAGCAGCGCCAAAGCATAATCTTTATGAGAGAGGATGGGGCCTTGCGAATTTCTTGGTTTCTGAAGAGTCCTAAGAACCCTTCATTATCCAAGAATACCATACCAGGTTCGGGCAGTGAGATGATTTTGTCTTCTTGATATCTTCGGTCTTGAGGAAGAGAGGTACAAAGCATTGATATATCAGGGAGCTCAAGATGACCAAGAATGCTTTGATAATCAAACTTAGTTTCATGCTCATTCTTCGAACTTGAACCACCTTCAGCAACTGATCTTTTCTTCTTTGAGGATTCAGGGAGAGGGGGAACTTGCACATGTTGTAACATTCTTTGCAGCAACTGATCCAGTACACCTTCCACCACATCCTTGAACTTGGATTTGGAACCCTGAATGGTGTCTCTGATTTCTAACCTTTCAATGTATCCATAGATTCCTAAGAACTTGGCTTCTTCTCTCTCAGTTCTGTTTGTCTTTGTCATTCTTACATATACCTTTGGACCACCTCTGTTGGAGTGTCGCCCTTGGATAGTTGCATGAACGAATTTGGCTTCAGATCTTCGAAATTTGAGTCTGTTAGTGCACCAGTCAAGCTCTTTGTCTTTCTACTTAGTGGTTTCAACGGATAGTGCACTTAGGATCTTTTGTTGAGCGAGAATTGGATCTACGTTTATGTGCTCTTGTGCAAGTTCTCTCTGAACGAGAGCTTCAGCGACCCTTTCACTCTTTTTCAATTGTTTTTGAGCCGCTTTGTCTTTCGCAGAGTCTTCCCTGAGTAATTTTCTTGCTAAGGCAAGATCAATCTCTGTTTGCTTTATTTCCTCGTCTCTGATTCTTTGTGCTTCCAATGCTTGTTCTCTCTCTTCTCTTGACAGAAAGTATAATTCATCTACCATCCTTATTGGAACAGCTTCAATAGGTTCAGCTTCAGGCACCCTTATTCTCCTTGATTCGAATTCCCTAAGGAATTTTATTCGTCTTTCTTCTTCTTCAGGCTTGCTTATGATTGGCTTTTGAACGCGACGCCTGGGAATGAGGCCTTCTTCTTCTTCAGAGTCAGTTTCTATTATGTACATAAACTGCTCTTCAGAAGAAGGTTCCTTCCTTGAAGTAGAGTCCTTTGGGGGACGGGGATCACTGAGGGAAGGAGAGGAGGAGAAAGAATTGATAGAGAGAGATTTTGTGGGTGAAGAAGTAAGTATGGGGGTTTCAGGGAGAGGTGAAGTGAAAGGGATAAGAGGAAGAGATACCTCAATTGTGGTCTCCCCCTCAGATATAGGGATAGTGGCATCCAGATCTACCACTTCTTTTCCTTTGCCTGAGGATCCGGATTGTCCCTAAGAGGGATGTTGTTCGTCCCCCAAGGGCTCTTGATGAGTGACTCCGGGTCTTGACATTCTGAAGTGCTCTAAGGCACTTCCAATGTCATCATCATCTTCATCATCATCCATTCCCCCATAGTGAGGGATGGGCTCTTCTTCTTCTTCTTCATCATCATCATCTTCAGCATCATCATCTTCATCAGCTTCAGCGCGCTGGATGTATGGAGAAATCTTTTCTCCAGGGAACCTCTGGTTGTGCTCAGCAATGAGCTCATCAGTGAACTCTTTGGCACATCGCTCCCCTTCAATGTTATCAGGAGGTAGACGATGCACCATCAGAGTGCGAACATTCGACTGAATGTCCTTGAGCTTCACATCATTATCTTGAAGCGTGGTCCGATCAGCAGCATTGAAAGATGAGGAACTAGCCTCAGAGAGTTTGGTGAGCAGCTGCATCATGTCGGACTGAGTCTTTTGAATAGACTCCAGGACAGTAGTTTGAGCAACAACCTTCTGCTCCAGGCTTGTCAGGGTCTGATGAAGGGCCCTATTGTCTTCCTTCAGGGAAAAAGGCAGAAATCAGATTGCTGACGTTGGTCTTGATCGTTGGAGTTCCAACGATCCTTCTGAAGATCAGTTCAACGGACGTCTAAAGGTTGTCCACCCTAGATCTTGTGAGAGCACATTCCTTGACTAAATAGTCAACAGCAGGGAATGTAGGGTTGGGAAGGACAACTGGAGGAACTTCGATGACTGGAGTGGGGAGCTTGGGAGCTGCCATCTCTGTCTTCACATCTCGGAGCTTTGCAGCAGAGGAATGGCCCTGAGGAGACTTTCTCATATCCTTGCTGATGGGAGGAGCGCTGGGGGTGGTGGTTGTCGTCGCTGAAGTAGGAAGAGAAGCACACCTGATGATGACATAGACAAGGATGCCAAAAACACATCGGGAATAGAAGATGGATGAAAAGTTTTATTTTTCTCCCTGAGATTATCTTGAGGATTACTCGTAGGGACTACATTTGCAAAGGCAGTGTCTAGAGGATCACTGACCAGTGTCTTAGAGTATCTGAGAGAGAGACTCTGAGGTCCTTTTAATTTGGCCTTCCAAAACTCAGATTGCCTAAACAATAATGAGGTTTGGACTGCGTGCATTTCAGCATTATCAGGGATAGGGACAACTATCGCTGAGTCATTTGCTGAGGTGAGGACCAAAGAAGAGGAGATAGAAGTAGATAAGAGGGTTGTGTAAGTAGTACCTGATCCAGCTTCAGCAGAGCTGGCTAAAACACCCTCAGTGACCGGAGTCGCTGATGATGTAGGTAGTGCTGATGAAGCAACAACGGATGTAAAGACCATTGAGGTGGTTGTGGCTGCAGATGGTGTTGGTAGAACAACGAAATCAGAGAGGGTGGTCTTTTAAGAGACCAACTTCTTTGGCTTCTTTGTTTTGGTTGCGAGGGTCTTTTTATGACCATCGGTTGGTTGCTTCGTCTTAAATCCCGCAGTGTCTGGGTTGCTCGCTGATGGGTTGGACAGCGAGGTAGACACTGGAAGAGGTGCCCCAATCACCTGCAGCATGTAGGTGGTGAAGGGAGCATCACCTAGACGTTCCTCGAAGGAGTGATCGCCGACCTTTGGGTATTCTTCCCCAAAGGCAACTTCCATTAAGGTTGCGAAGAAGCTAGGGTAGGGGATGACGGGATGTCTGCTGGCGGGGTTGATACGACTGACCATGTCACTGAAGATGTAGTCAGCGTAGTTGAGGTTGTGGCCTGTGCAGAGAGAGTAGGCCAAGTCTTGAAAGTGTTTGCTCGCTTGATCATGCGAGCCGATCTTCGATCCAAGGCATTGAATCACCTGGGTGAAGATATACTGCCAGCGAGCAGGCAGTCTTTTCTTCTCGACCTTTGAACCCACTGTCTTGAGAGAGGGGTTTTTTCCAAGCATAGCCGATTGAATCCAAAAATGCATCGATTTGCATTTTGGTGGGTTCAGCGCCCCATTGCTGATTCTTTGCGCGTAGAGGGAGACGAAAAGCCTTCCTGATGAACCCAATGGTGAAAGAGAAGAATTCAAGATCTGGAATCTTGAACCCAATGGCAGGGAGCACAGTGCCTTTTTCAGTCGTCAGCGTGGTACAATGAGCTGTGTACCAGAGAGCTTGGAGATGAGAGGAGATGCCCACCGGGTTGTGGACGAATGCATACATCAGAGGGCATGTCTTGATGAAGGTAGCTCCTTCAGCGAATTGAGGGCGATCAGCAGGAATGTCTACCAAGGCAATGTAGTTGCAGGACTTGAAGATGGCCTTCTCTAGGGCAAAGTGACATGTTGGTGCAGCGATCAGTGTGTTGTCTTCAGCAGCAGAGGTTGCAGCGGTCTTGCTTGCAGAGGCCATTGCTGTAGGAAAGATGGGAACACCAAAGAGGTAAATCATGGTTTTATACATGAATGTATAAACCTGAGTTTGGTATTAAGAGTACCAAATGTAAGATTCAAGAAAACAAGTATTTTGATGAACAAGATCAAAATGCTTGTTATAAAAGCAATAAAAAAATAGATAAAAATAAAAAAAATTCTTCTGTTCTAAGGAAAGAACTTAGAGCAGGGTTTTAATAAAAAAAAATTAATTTTAATCCAGATTATTGTTTCTAAAAGATGTTTTAAAGCATTATTTTTAGAGACTTAGGGAGAAGAAGTGAAACAAGATGTTTCCAGTTATAAGAAAAGGTTTAGATCAAACCTTAGTTGAATTTGAGAAGAAAAACACACACAAGCGTGTTCTTGGTGTTCTTGAGAAAACCTTGAAGATTCGAAGATTTCTTTTGCCTTTAGGATTGATATGAAAGCGGAAGGAATAAAGTGAGACAAAAGAATTGCTTAAATAGCAATAGGAGAGAGAAAAAGATAGGAGTGCTAAACGACGGTTTTAGCTTTTTGAAAAATAAATGATGACCTGGCGCACGTTCCAAGAAAGGAGTTGGAATGGAAATGTCGCGGTCCGTTGTGTGTCAGAAAAAGGTCTGAATTTCTTTATTTTTAAAAGATTTTAATGATAATTATCCACAAGGAATGAATATCATTAATAATTTTTAAAACACTTCATCACGAATAATAAAGGATTATCAGTGATGGGTTTTCTTTTAGAAAGAAAGATAGAGAAAAAGAACAATACCTGAGGAGAGAACACAGATATGACTGAATCAGAGTTCAGCGAATGGAGAGATTGAAGACTTTTCTTTGTATTACTGAATTTGTTGTTCACTGAATAAATACATTAATCAGCGTTCAACATACCAAGTTCACTGATAAGTAGATTGAATCTAGTCTCATCAAGAGGATTGGTGAAAAGATCAGCGAGCTGATATTCAGTAGGAACAAAATGAAGTTCAATTTCACCATTCATCACATGATCTCTGATAAAGTGATATCGGATCTCAATGTGCTTGGTCTTAGAATGAAGTACAGGGTTGTTAGCGATTGCAATTGCACTGCTATCACAATATATAGGAATCTTAGAGAGCTTTAGATCATAGTCTCTGTGTTGGTTTCTCATCCAAAGGATTTGAGCACAACAACTACCAGCTGCTACGTATTCAGCTTCAGCGGTGGAAGTGGACACTGAGTTTTGCTTTTTACTTGTCTAACTAATTAACTTACCACCAAGTAGCTGACACCCACCAGTGGTGCTTTTCCTATCAATTTTACACCCTGCAAAATCACTGTCAGAGTAACCAATAAGATCAAATCCTGAGCCTTTGGGATACCAGAGACCAAGATTTGGAGTTCCTTTCAGATATCTGAAGATTCGCTTTACAGCGATTAGATGGGATTCCTTCGGTTCAGCTTGATACCGAGCACATAGACAGGTAGCGTACATGATGTCTGGTCTACTCGCTGTAAGATATAGCAGAGATCCAATCATTCCTCGATAGGCAGTGACATTGACTGGTTTCCCATTGGGATCCTTGTTCAATATTAGTGGAGGCGCCATAGGTGTCTTCATCGCTGAGCATTGATTCATGTCGAACTTATTCAGCATGTCTTTAACATATTTGCTTTGACAAATAAAGATTCCTTTGTCAGATTGCTTAATCTGCATGCCTAGAAAATATGTTAGTTCACCCATCATACTCATTTTATATTGTTTCTTCATTCTATCAGCGAAACGAGTGCACAGTTTGGGTCTTGTGGAACCAAAGATAATGTCATCAACATATATCTGAGCGAGAATAGTGTGACCTTTATACTTTCTTAAAAAGAGAGTTTGATCAATTTTTCCACGAACAAATTGTTCTTTTAAAAGGAATTTAGAGAGGGTATCATACCAAGCTCTAGAAGCTTGTTTTAACCCGTAAAGAGCTTTTTCGAGTTTAAAAACATAACCAGGGTGGTTAGGGTCTGAAAAACCAGGGGGTTGTTCTACATAAACTTCCTCGCTGAGTTTCCCATTTAGAAAAACACTTTTAACATCCATTTGAAAAACTTTGAAGTCCTTATGGGCAGCATAAGCTAAGAAGAGTCTTATGGCTTCTAAACGAGATACAGGGGCAAAGGTTTCATCATAGTCAATTCCTTCTTCCTGTCTATAACCTTGGGCAACAAGTCTAGCCTTATTGCGAATTATAGTTCCGTTTTCATCTAGCTTAATTCTGAAAACCCATTTGGTTCCTATGACGGTTTTATCAGAGGGTCTAGGAACAAGATTCCAAACTTTATTTCTACGAAATTCAGTCAGTTCTTCTTGCATAGCTGAAACCCAGCTAGGATCAGAGATAGCTTGATCTATCTTCTTAGGTTCAGAGAGAGAAATAAAGTTAACATAAAGACAGATATTACCTATTCCTCTACGTGTTTTGATACCTGTAGTGGGATCACCAATAATTTGATTTATTGGATGATTTGCAGTCCATCGCTAAGCTGGTGGTTGAGGAGAGAGATCAACGGCAGATTCAGCGATTTGTTCTTCAGCTTCAGGAGTAGGACTTGTTGTATCAGCAATAGGTACTTCATTAAGAATCAATTCAGGGGATTGATTTTCAGATGTGGTTTGGTTGTTCACAGAGGAATTTCTAAGAAAGGAATCAGCAACAGGAATCTGATTAAGAGGAGTAACATTCATCCCTGAAGATGGATGATCATTACTTGTTGGGTTTATAGGGGTTTCATCATCACATGCTTCGGCTTGAGGTTGATTGCTGAAGTATGTTTCAGGTTCCCCATAATGAGATTTCATCCAAGCATTCAATTCTTCATCATCATCAAGATTATGAGAAGGATGAATGGGACGAGATTCATCAAAGTTGACATGCATAGATTCTTCAACATGTTGTCTTCTTTTGTTGAATACTCTGAAAAACTTAGATACAGAGGAGTATCCAAGAAATATACCATCATCAGCTTTGGGATCAAATTTACCCAAATGATCTATGTCATTCAGAATGTAACATGTACATCCAAAAATGTAAAGATATTTCAGAGTGGGTCTTCTCCCATGAAATAATTCATAGGAAGTCTTCTTGAATCGCTTAACAATCAGGGATCTATTCTGAGTAAAGCACGCTGTATTGACATCTTCAGCCCAGAATTGAGTGGGAAGACGTGATTCGCTGAGCATTGAGCGAGCTGCTTCGATTATAGTTCGATTTCTTCTTTCAGCAACACCGTTTTGCTGAGGAGTTCTCACAGACGAGAAGTTGTGAGAGATGCCTTTTTCTTCAAAGAAATTAACCAAGATACTATTTTTGAATTCAGTACCATGATCACTTCTTATGGA
This sequence comes from Silybum marianum, assembly GCA_036898165.1. Taxonomy (NCBI): domain Eukaryota; kingdom Viridiplantae; phylum Streptophyta; class Magnoliopsida; order Asterales; family Asteraceae; genus Silybum; species Silybum marianum. The sequence continues at coordinate 18,227,292 of CM072541.1, forward strand.
GCGAACAAGCAAGTTGTTCAGCACTTCCATTCTTTTAATAAAAGAGATTATCATTTCAGGGGTATCACTTTTAGATCGTAAGAAAAATACCTAGGTATATCTGGAGTATTCATCAACAATAACTAGAGTGTATTTCTTTCCGGATATAGATTGGACATTTACAGGTCCAAAGAGATCCATGTGGAGTAGCTGAAGAGGAGCGGTCACTGAAGAAACTTGCTTTGACCTGAAGGAGGCCTTAGTTAGTTTTCCCTTTTCACACACTGAACAAAGAGATTCTTTTGTAAAGGTATGATTTGGGAGGTCTCTGACTAGATCTTTTTGAGACAATTCATTTATTGTCTTAAAGTTGAGATGAGAGAGTCTTTTATGCCATAACCAGTTTACATCTGAGGATGCTCGAGAGATAAAGCACATATTCTCAGAGTGAGAGCTATTCATGTTAATGACATACACGTTTTCAACTCTTTTGCTAGAGAGGGCAAGTTTATCATTAAAGTCAGTGACAGCACATCTATTCTTTAGAAATAGAACTTAAGAGATTGTGTTTTAGTCCTTCAACGTAGGCAACACGATTAAACGATGTAGCTCTGTTGGACAGAATTCCATAACCTTTAGTGTATCCTTTGCCATTTCCACCAAAGGTCACTGAAGGACCAGCTTCTTCCTTGTAGTCAGAGATCAGAGATTTTTTGCCTGTCATATGCCTTGAGCATCCGCTATCGAGATACCAGATACCTTTGGCACTCTGCATACAACAAAAGGATTAATTGTTTGAAGGTACCCATATTACTATGGGTCCTGCTTTGTTAGTGGAAGGAGTGGCGGATGAGCTAGTAGCTGAGGAACTCTCTTCAGTGGATATCTTCACCTTTGGTTTTGCAACCTTGGTGGATTTCACCCTAGCTGATTTATCGGCTTGAGCTACTTTCTTTCCATGAGCTAGTTTATCAGCTTTAGTAGCATTAGGACATTTACTAGCAATGTGGGTTGTTTCACCACAGTGAAAGCACTTTCTATATTTATAAGGTTTAGAATTCAGAGAAGATAAAGAAGAGACAGGAACCTTTTTAGGGATAGGACCAAGAATTCCTTTTTCTATAGTCCTTGGAGGTATTACTACCTTTTCAGGGGTAGGAGTGAGATCAATTTTAATTCTGGGAGTTGGTCTCTGAGAGAAGTCAGAGACCTTCTTCCTAGATTTAGAATTGCTCTCTGAGACTTTCTTGCTCTTATTCTGAGCGATTTTATTCTTAGGAACTTGGTCAAGAAACTTGTTCTTGATCACTTTTCTCAGAATTGGTCAAAAGAACCTTCTCCTTTAGAAGAGAGGAAGAAGTTGAAGAAAAAGGATCAGGGGATAGAAGAGACAAACATTCCAAATTTGAGCATGGAACGATCACTCCCTGATTCATCTTTTTCAGAGTTAAAGCCTAACCCACTTCTTGTTTTCATAGGGATTTGGGCATTGATGAACTCATTGAATTTATCAAAAGCCTTACACCATCCTTCGATGGTTGCCTTTTCAGACTTGAGATCAGCGATAGCCTTTTCCCTATCAGCAATAACTTGCTGCTTCTCGATGCTAATTGTTTGGTTAGCAAATACTTGGTCTTTCAGGGATTCTTCAATCTTAGAAAGTTCTTTGATTTTAAGATGACAATTTTTTAATTGTTCAGATAAATCAGTATTTATTTTTTCAGCTTTAATCTTTCCATTTAAAGCGTTGTAGAAGTCAACAGTCATAGCATCAAGGGCTGACAAATTATCACTTTCAGAGACAACAGTAGTAGAGGGAATGAATACCTGAGTAGAAGGAGACTCAGAGGAAGAAGTGTCAGTTGCTTCTTCAGCGTCCTTGATTCTTGCCATTAGACATAGGAAGGCAAGATCTTCTTGATCAGACCCAGATTCTTCAGAGGTCTTAGCCCAATCATCTTCAGCATCCCAGTCTACTTCTTCAGCTATTAGACCTTTGCCTTTATGATGGTTCTTCTTCAGATCTTGGTATTTGTTTTTGAGTTTCAAATACTTCTCCTTTTTATCAGAGATCTGGGAGGTGGTAGGTGCAGCAGCTTTCTTTGATCGACATTCGTTGGCGAAGTGACCCTTTCGCTGACAGTTAAAGCAAATAGCTGAAGCCTTTTCGGCTAGAGCAGTCTTTTGGCTTTTCAGAGTCAGAGAGAGAAGAGGGTTTTCGAAAGTTACTTTTTCTAGCAAATATTCTAAAATTGTTGGTTAGAAGAGCCAGAGAGTTATCAAACTCAGAGATGTCGGCATCAGTGAGTGTATCTTCTGAATCAGTTTGAGTTAATTCAGTTATGGAGGTGATAGAAGAAGAAGGAAAGTTTTTAGGAGTATTTGCCTCTGAAGTCATAAGTGCCAAAGAAGTACTTTTGGCACCTTTGAGTTCATTAATAAGGTTCTTCCTTAAAAGCTGAGATTGTTCCTCATTTAGGAGCATTCCATATAAAGCACTTAAAGTTAATGTTTCAAGATTCTTTGACAGTTTTAGACATGTAGTGTACACTGCCCATTGATCGGGTAGTGCCTTCATGAATTTTGTCAGAATTTCAGCGTTTGAGTATATTCTGTCAACTGATTTGAGATCAATCAACAGGCAGTTAAAACGCTGGTGAATTTGAGAAAGAGATTCACCTTTTTGATACATAAAGCTCTCATATTTTCTTACAAGGTTTATGCATCTAGTAACTTTAACCTCGGAAGTTCCTTCATATTGGATACATAGAGTATCCCACATGGCCTTTGAAGTCCTCATTTTCATGACAGAATGATAGACTTCATCTGGTAAAGCCATTGCTATTATAGATCTAGCTTTAGAGTCAATAGCAATTTCTTTCTTGTCTTCTTCAGTCCATCTGTTAGGAGTTTTAACAATACTCCTCTCAGGGATGGCTGGAGTAGTAGTGGTGGCAGGAACACTAGCTACTGTAGTTGTAGGAACGAATGGTCCATTTTCCAGATAGTAGGGAATCTTTGGATCAGATCCCTCTAGAAATAGAGACATTCTTTCCTTCCATAATGGAAAGTTATCATGGCTGAACCTTGGAGGTTTAGCTAAAGATCCATTATCGTTGTAGTTCGTATTAGGGTTTGACATTTTAAAATATGATATTAGGAAAAATATTTTAAAGAGAAAGATAACAACTCTGCTCTGATACCACTTGTTGGTCCCAAAAAGGGTCTACAAGAGTTAAATATTAAGTAAACAGTTTGTAGAAGGGGGGGGGAGGTTGAATACAAACACACAGATTTTGGTTTTTAAATTAGTTTATAGATAATAAACAAATTTACAGTTACAAGCGGAATTAGAACAAGTTTAAAACCTATTCTATTGTAACTAGAGAAACACACAGTTTGATGCACAAGAAGATGAAAGAAAGAATACAGAAGGTATAGGCTAGAAAGAAGCATGCATTGAGATGAAGAAGATATCTTCATCTTATTTATACCCTTTTGCATTTAATGCAAGATAAAAGGTACATGCCACGTGTCAAGCTTGGATAGGAAGCTTGTCCTTGTAAATAAGACAGCCATGCTTTTGGCCGAATATGAACAGTACCGTATCAGATATGATGGGGACATAAGAGACAAGTGGTACGTCCTTTCTGAAATGGTTCTAGGTTTGACTTTTGTGCATCGAGGATAAGATCAAACTTTAATCTTGCAGAGGAAGCTTCATTTGATCGCTGACACTGAATGTTCAAGGATGAACTTCAGTGTTGCTGAGGCTTCACAAGACTTCACACTTTGAGTAAATAATTGTTGCTATCGCTGAACCGCTTCAGGTCACTTAGCTGATTATCTCTTTCTTCAGCTTTAGTCTTCCACTTTCGCTGAATGGTCTTCTGGTGTGATAGTTGATCTTCAGGTCTTCATAGATAAGTTTTGTTGTTCCTTGATCTTCAGCGATCGCTGATGGCAATCAGCGTATGCTGTCGCTGAATTTGAACATAAGCTTAGCTAAGAAATTTCACTAAGTGTATTAAAGGTATCATATTCAAATCACTGAGAGGGAGTTATGATCAACATCTTTATTTTCCCAAATATTCTTTTATACAACATTATACGCAAATGAAAGAAGGTATTTTCCAAAACCCATTGCTTTTCAAAATATAAAGCTTAAACAAGAAATACCTCTTTGGATGTCAACAACCGTGCCCCTTTATTTTTTTTGAACAATAATAAATACGATTTACTCCATGTATCTTATAAAAATGCGATTATTCCAAGTACCCCGAAATCACCGAAAGTAAAGATGGACTCAATACTCAAATAACACCTTTCGGTGACGGGGGAGACCTGTTTCCGTCTATGTGGCGTACACGAAGTAAGCCGGGATTCGACGTTAAGGAGTAGTGTCTTAAGATCACGGTCCCGATGTATGACCCATCAACGAGTACCCACCGTAATACCTAAGGTCCCGGAGCCCGACCCATACGGATTCATCTCCAAAACACCCCGACCCAAGACCTACTTGAATACACTAGACTCACACTAAGAATCGATGATAATGGGACCCGACTCTAAACCAAGTTCATTCCCAGAATACCTGTGTGGTCTAAGCGAGGCATCAACCTCTAAAATATGGGTCCTGATAGGATTCTCCAACGAGTATCATTATCGTAATACCCAGGGTTGCAGAGGCATTCCCAATTGGGACCATCTCTGTAATACCCACGGTCGCAAGGGCATTCCATTAACTTCTTCTTAAACTCTTCCCAAGTCATCACTTGGATAATCTTGGCCCCAAGAGTGGACTGCATGACGTTCCACTAAGTGAGGGCCTCACCTCTTAACATTTGGGAAGCAAACTTCACTTTCTGTTCCTTCCCGCATTCGCTAGAACCGAAGGCTTGTTCAATTTCTTGTATCCATTTCATGCATGTGACTGGATCGTCGGCCCCAGAAAATTCGAGTGGTTTGCAGTATAGAAAGGTCTTATACGAACAACCTTTCTCTCTTTGTCTCACAGTAACAATCAATTGATCCCCGGTACCTGTAATATCATGGTTACCTCCAGAACCACCTATAATGTTGGCGGCTGCTGATTCAAGCCTCCAATTATTGGTATACCGGTCCTCAAACATCTTCATGAGAACTTCACTTTGTTTTTCCATGGCCGAATTCACCAACTGCATGACACTTGCCATCATTATAGACTAAGGGTCCAACCCCGTTTGAGAGATTGGAGGAAGTCCTGCATTGACGGTCTCTCTTGGTTGTTCTCGAATTGGTGTGTTTGCATCTTGATCTTCTTCATTGATGGGCGGAATGTTTCGTGAAGTAACCATCTTGCTTTACCGGAAAAAGAACGAGAATTTACGATCTAAAACAAGACAAGGCTAACATTAGAAACGTACCATTACATTTGTTAGTCATCATAAAAATAGTAAGACAAGCACACCGACGAAATAATACACCCAAAATTGCATTAGCTACGTGAAATTTTGAACATATTATCTGTAAGAATCCTTGTTACCATTTCTATAAATCATAACTAGTGTAACCACATCGACTCTATAGCTCTCCTAACTTATGAGTCCCATTCAAGTCTTAAAATTTACACTTAAAGTCTCAGCTTAAGTCTAGGCACCTTAAGTTCATACCTAGTTCACTTAAACTAGAGCTCTGATACCAACTTGTAACACCCTAAAAATTAGATCAAATTTAAACTTTTGAAAACCTTCAATTACGGACCGGTCTACAAACCAACTACATAAGTTCCTTCAAAAGGTACAAAGTTTACATCAGAGATTCTAATTAAACTAACCAATCCATAAAAGGATTTAGGAATAATCGGGTGCTACTAAAAATCCTCCAAGTCGGCTATCTCCAAAACCAAGGACGCTCCTACGCCATCTTAACGAAATCTCTCAAGCTCCAATACGACCTTGGAATCTAAGAATACCTGATATACATGTCGATAAGAAAAAGTGTTAGGCTTACGCCTAGTGAGTTAAAGCAGTTAATCCCATAAATAAAAGTATGGAAACCGAAACATCTTTCTTTTCCCAAATATTCTTTTATACAACATTATACGCAAATGAAAGAAGGTATTTTCCAAAACCCATTGCTTTTCAAAATATAAAGCTTAAACAAGAAATACCTCTTTGGATGTCAACAACCGTGCCCCTTTATTTTTTTTGAACAACAATAAATACGATTTACTCCATGTATCTTATAAAAATGCGATTATTCCAAGTACCCCGAAATCACCGAAAGTAAAGATGGACTCAATACTCAAATAACACCTTTCGATGACGGGGGAGGCCCGTTTCCGTCTATGTGGCGTACACAAAGTAAGTCGGGATTCGACGTTAAGGAGTAGTGTCTTAAGATCACGGTCCCGGTGTATGACCCATCAACGAGTATCCACCGTAATACCTAAGGTCCCGGAGCCCGACCCATACGGATTCATCTCCAAAACACCCCGACCCAAGACCTACTTGAATACACTAGACTCACACTAAGAATCGATAATAATGGGACCCGACTCTAAACCAAGTTCATTCCCAGAATACCTGTGTGGTCTAAGCGAGGCATCAACCTCTAAAATATGGGTCCCGATAGGATTCTCCAACGAGTATCATTATCGTAATACCTAGGGTTGCAGAGGCATTCCCAATTGGGGCCATCTCTGTAATACCCACGGTTGCAAGGGTGTTCCCATTTGGGGCCATCCTTGAAATACCGTAAACCAAAGCCTAACGGCTCAAGACCGTTAACGAGGGACTCCATTTCTTCTGACAACCGACTGACTCACATGCATGCCTATGGATCCAATGCAATGCAGACTAACTATACTTGACTCTGAAAGTAAGACAAAATCTTCCAAGATAAACATTTAGCAATAAATGCAACATGAACGATTGATACCTTTAATTCTACGTTTTGAGTCATAAAATCCGACAGTTCCCAAAACTGTTTTGTTAAGACTTTAGTCTAAAGCCTTGTAAAAATCTTTTATTATTTCAGAAGGGGCTTGTTATAAAACCCGATATCCAATACCTTATACTTCTCAAGTCTTTCAACAATTGAGGAGGTGGTTTATCCAACGTTGATACCTTTGAAATCCAAGGGTTTGCAATTGATAACTCCAAGATTATAATTTGAATATAATTCCCAAAATGCACTTGGCATCAACCAAATAAATAAATATTAGGTTTTATAAGCAAAGACAAGAAAATCATTTCCCTTAGTCTCAAATTATACTTTCATCAAATTTAACCCAATAAACGAACTCCATTTTCCAAATATCTCAAAATGATTCCTTTGCTTCTTTTGAAAAACACACACACCGTATCCGTTACAATTCCAATTTTCCAAAGGAATGAAAAGTTAGTGGACCCCATCTCCACTACAACCTACAAACTTCCATTCTAAGTAAATAAGAACACCCCTCAACTAGTTAGATAAAAACACTATGGTCCTCTTCCTTTATCATAATTAATCTATATACCCTTCCATAATAATATACATATATATAATATGTAACTTTTCTTAATAACCAAAAGTATTTAACTATTTATTGTATAATACACACTAATAACATATACATATATATATTTATATCTAAACTTTATCTATATATAAAGTTATAAGCACGAGTTATGTTATATATATATATAAATATATATATATAATCATATATGATTTATTTATGTAAACATATAAGTTATGTATAAAAATAAACATAAAAGATATATATGTACATATATATATATAATTATTTAAACACATAAGATATATGTACACGTAAAAATAAAGTATTTTAAATGAATCAAGACTGATGTTAAAATCTTTCTTTATCAAAATTTTTAGGTGTTACATTGCCTAAAACGTTTTATTAAAAAAAAGGGAGAATTTCATATACGTTCTTAAAAACTTGCATTATTACGCATATATCCTTGTAAAGTTTGAACTTACGCATATATCCTTCTAAACCTCTAAAACTCACATATATATCCTTCTCCCTAATTTAATTATTATTAAACTATTTAAAAAATACAAATTTACTTAACTACCCTTCTAAACTATCCTAATTTATTTAAGGAAAAAAATCAAAAACAAAACCTAACCTATGCTACCCCAACCCAATTTTCCCCACCACCCATCTTCTAAAATCCATCTTTCTTTTTTCGGTCACCACCATATTTTCTGGCAACCCATATGCTAAAACCCACCTTCTTTTTTTCCGGCAACCACCCTTCTAAAACCCACCTTCCTTTTTACAGGTCACCACCATTTTTTCCGCACAACCACCCTTCTAAAATGCACCTTCCTTTTTTCCGGCCGCCACCATTTTTTCCGGCAACCCATCTTTTAAAACTCACCTTCTTTTTTTCCGGCCTCCACCATTTTTTCCGGCAACCACCCTTCTAAAACGCACCTTCCTTTTTTCCGGCCACCACCATTTTTTCCGGCAACCACCCTTCTAAAACCCACCTTCCTTTTTTTTGGCCACCACCATTTTTTCCGGCAATCACCCTTCTAAAACCCGGGAAAAATGGTGGCGGCCGGAAAAAATGAAGGTGTGTTTTAGAAGGGTGGTTGCGCGGAAAAAATGGTGGTGACGGGAAAAAATGAAGGTGGGTTTTAGAAGGGTGGTTGCCGGAAAAAAAAGAAGGTGGGTTTTAGAATATGGGTTGCCGGAAAAAATGGTGGTGGCCGGAAAAAAGAAATGTGGGTTTTAGAAGATGGGTGGTGAGGAAGATTGGGTTGGGGTAGCATAGGTTAGGTTTTGTTTTTGATTTTTTTCCTTAAATAAATTAGGATAGTTTAGAAGGGTAGTTAAGTAAATTTGTATTTTTTAAATATTTTAATGATAATTAAATTAGGGAGAATGATATATATGTGAGTTTTAGAGGTTTAGAAGAATATATGCGTAATTTCAAACTTTACAAGTATATATACGTAATAATGCAAGTTTTTAAGGACGTGTATGAAATTCTCCCTAAAAAGAATTACTACTCTTTTTTATGCACCGTGCTGCAGTTTTTTGGTTGCATATTTCTACAAACAAATCTCATAAACAAGCAAACAAACACGTTTTCCACAAATAACTCTCGTAAACAAACACGCGTTTTATACAAACAACTCCCAAAATAAATAAGTTCAATAATATAAATACAACGTTTTCCTAAATAAGACTAAAAGTAGACAACAAGTTCAATAACAAAAAATTAAAAACATAACCTAAAGCATGAGACGTCGGGGTTGTGGAGTTGGAGTTTGTATCACCATACATCTTCATTAATGATTCTAGCATCTCTCTTTGCTTGGCGGCTTCCTCTCTTACCTCAGCTTTAGCAAGTGAATCTCCTCGTCACGCTCAGCAAGTTGTTGCCGCAAATTTCCCTCGTCAACCGAAGGTACTGGCATAGAAAAACCCTTCGTCGGACCTCTCATCCTCGCAGGTCAAACCGCCAAGTTTCCCATACCTCGAACAACCGTCCCCACCAACGGACCGACAATTTGCTCAATGATTGATATTTCTTTTTCGATTGGGCAACGAATTGGAGGCCCGACAGATTCTAGAGTGACATCGGAATGATTCTCAATATTCTTAGGGGGTGTTTGGTAGAGAGAATTGAGAGGAGAGAAATGGAATTCTCTTGTTTGGGAGAATTGGTCTTAAATTTCGGGCGGAGAATTGAATTCCTGGGAATTGGTCTATAGTGTAAAAGTAGAAAAAATGCATTTCTCTCCATTTTTAGGAGAAATGCCGAGAAATGGTCCATCCTTGCCACCCGCCCTTACCGTCCGATCTTCACCTTGACATCCGCCCTCGACGCCCGCCTTTCAACTTTCCTCCCACACGTTGCCGTAGAGATGGCCAAAACCCGGGCTTGGGCCGGGCCGGGCCCCAATCGGTCCCGGGCCTCAACAGTAATTTTCGGACCGAGCTTTTTGGGACCAGTCCTGATCTTAACGATTTCAAGTCGGCCCGTTTAGTGTGTTTTCGTAACCGGTCCCGGTCCCGGGCCCAAACCGGGCCTTTAATAACAAATATTTTTTATAAAAACATTAATTCTATTTATTAATTTAATATATTATATGTAATCATTATATATATGCAATTGTGTCACTCAAATACACCTTAAAACATGTTTTATTGTAGTTTTATAATTGGTTTTCAAACAAATACACTTAAAAAAATACGTTTATTATAGTTTTATATTTGGTTTTTAGTCAAATACATTTAAAAATACGTTTTATTATAAATTGTAATTAGTTTTCAATCAATTGTAATAAAAATACGTTTTATTATAAATTGTAATCGGTCCCATGACCGGTCTCGGGCCGGGCCGGACCGGTCCTACAAATCACTCAAAAAATGTAACCGATCCCAGTTTTCGGTTCTTACCGGTCCTGGGTCAGGCTTTTATCGGCCCCGGTCCCGGTCCTTCGTCGGTCCTGGGCCGGGCCGGGCCCATTTGGCCATCTCTGCCTTGTCGTCCGCCATTTCTCTGTTTCATTTCTTTGGTGATACCAAACAAGGGATCAATTCCAATTCTCCACCCAATTTTCATTTCTCCCTATTTCTATTTCTCCTCATTTCCATTTCCAATTCTCCCCAATTGTTTTCTCTGTACCAAACACACCCTTAATCTCTTCTTCAACAAGTCTCTGTAAATACAATTCAAACAATTGTTAACATATTTAAAATCATAAACGACATTGCTTTCAATTACAATTATGTATTTCTCGTCAACCATCCCTCATTAATGTGTTAGAATGATAAAAACAAACTATATTAATGTATTTTTATATTTTTAGAGGTTTGGAAAAGTTGGAGTGAAAAAGGGATAAAAGAAGAATTTTTGACGGCTTTGCGACGCTATGGTATTTCGAACATATCTCACTCGTGAGAGCTCCGAGTTTCTGTAAATTCGAGCTAAAAGTTAAATCATGATGGCACGAAAATGAATTTCTTTTACAAATCACGATCGCACGAAAATAAAAGTTAAAGTTTACTTACTTTACGGTCCTCACTTGTAGTGATCTCGGCAATTGTAGCGAGATGAGGAGCCACGTGTCCGGTAGCTTCCTGTATATTGGCCCTAAACCAGAACAAAGTCGGTCCCGACTTATGCTCGATCTCTTTTTTGACAACCTTGCTTCCGACACCCTCTTTGACTTATCCTACAACATGAGAAACACTTATTTTACAATCTAAACTCAGAAAAAATTATATATTTAATTATTTACTCATTAAATACCTTCCATGTGTTGTTTTCTAAAAGTGTGCACAAAAAAATCCCACTGATCGGACAGTGTATAAAGTTCTTCGGGATTGGGGGACGACCTTGCTTCGTGTATAAAGTGTGACAATCGGTTTTCCACCTATTGAACGTGTGGCGTGCAGTTAGGTAGATCCAATCAAATAATTTATGACCCGGAGGTCCATTCCAATCAATATCAAAGAAAAACCTAAAAAGCAAATACAAATGAAAATGAAATGAAATAAAAGGTTAAAAATTATTAATTAATGAAGTATAAATCATCAAAAAAATAGCTAGCAGTAAAAATATACTTACACTAAGTTGATCAACGAAAATCTTGAGATTATCATCTTTGAGTTGTAAATAACTCTCGGTCAACATTGGAACATGCTCTCACGGACAATGCTCATGAAGTGCCTCGGGGTTTCTTCAGCCAAAGATGCTTGCGTATCTTCATATCTTCAAGAGTTTTGCGGGCTTTAAGATCGTCCTTAGACTTTCCATCAAATCCTAGAACGGTACCAAGAATGTTGTCACATACATTCTTCTCGATGTGCTTGACATCCAAGGCATGTCTCACTCTAGATTTTTTCCAATACGGGAGCTCCTAAAAGATAATTTTGTGAGTCCAACACAACTTTGGCTCATTCATCCCCTATAGTGTTTACAAGAATCATAGTTCAATTTCATATATGATAAGTAAATACAAGTTTTGAATGTAATAGATTTAAAAACCTGTTTTGATTTCTTCTCTTTAACCAGACTCAAACGAGGGTATCGGTAGGAGACGGTTTCCCTGTAAACCTGAATCGCAGTTCGAGTTTGTGGAGCTAGTCGAAACTCGTCCTTTCCGTTAAAATCTTTTCCTCGAGTTCGAAATTCATGATTCATATCTAGCCATCTGTGTGGCCCTTTATACGACATCATATCATGAGAAAACTTAGCATCAGTGTCATCCAAACATATGGGACAGGCCTTGTACCCTTTCGTCTGAATACCACCTAACATTCCCAACCCTGGAAAAATCACTAATGGTCCACATCCCTGCAACTTTCATCATAAAGTACTCTTTCCCGTATCGATCCCATGTTCTAAAACCAGTCTCCCAAAGAATTTTGAGCTTATCAATCAGTGGTCTCATAAATACATTAATACACTTCCCTAGGGATTTTGGTTTGGATATCAACATCGTTAGTATATTAAATTCTCTTTGCATGCACACTGAAGGAGGTAAGTTGTATGGAATCATAACAATTGGCCAAAGGCTATAGGGAGTAGCAGAAGCCCCGAAAGGACGAAACCCATCAGTCGATAAAGCGAGACGAACGTTTCTAAGGTCACTCGCAAATTGAGGATATGACTTATTATGTGTGAAGGAATACAGCTCACTGAATTCTTAATAACCATTACAACTCACTGAATTCTTTTTAGCAAATTCCAAAAATGCATATATTCCTAAAATGTATTTTTCCTCAAATCTTCGTAAATTCATCCAACTTTTGTCTACATTTTTTGTCTTATCTATATGTGAAAAATAAATACATGCATATAGTAAGAACTAAATGTATTTTTAGACATACAATAATCCAAATTTACATGAGATAAGAATGAAATACTTACAAAATTAGACAAAATACGATAATATTTACCTAATAATCTTTAAATGTTTTTGATGATGAAAACATTTGTTGGAAATAAAAACTTGCCAAACACGCCAATATTCTCCAAATCACGTCCCAAGCCCTTAGAAACAAAATGTTGGAAATGGAGAGGAAATGTTTGAAATGTTGGAAATAGAGAGGAAATGTTTGAAATGTTGAAAATAAGGTATCAATATTTATAATTGGTTTTTATCTTAGGCAACATAGAAACAAGAATCTACGTTGCCTAAGGCATATCTAAGGCAACAAACACAATAGATTATATGTTGCCTAAGTAAATTGTGATGCATCTACCGTATAATGCTAGTTGTCAACCTTAAATCTTCTTACCAACCTTAAAATATTCAATTGACGGAAGTTATTACATTTTTATCCTAGGCAACATAGAAACAAGAATAAATGTTGTCTAAGAGAGATCCAAGGCAACATATACAATAGATTATATGTTATTTTAGTAAGTTATGAAAGATTCATAGTACAATGACATTTTCATATTTAAACCATTAATTTTTACCTTAGGCAACATAGAAATAATAGTATATATGTTGTCTAAGACAAATCTAAGAAAACATATGAAATAGATTATATGTTGCTTAAGTAAATTGTGAAAGATTTGTGGTACAGTACCCCAATGGACCTTGAACTAGTTGATGGCTCAAGGTGGAGGTTGTGGTTGGTAGGTCCAACGCACACGCACGCGTGTGTAGCCCTGGTCGTGGTCGAGGCCGAGACCGAGGCCAAGGACGCGGGCGCGGGAATTCGCGGAGTGGCGTGAGAAGGCGCACTTTGCACTTTGCACTTCGCACGCCGCATCTGAGCAAGAGGAGCCTCGCCCCGAGCTCCCGAGTACCTTTTTGGTACAAAAACATGCGAAAGAGATAAAGGCAGTTGAGATTTTTATTCAAACAGATAAAAATCACGTTTTTTGACTAAGTCTTATCAGTTGCTTAAAAAACGAATTTACTCTTAATTATTGTTTTTATAAAAAATGTGGCTTTATCTGTGAGACTTAGTCTCAACTGAAATCCCTTTTCTTGGGGATTAAGCTGGAAAACGTGGGGTTTAACCAATATAAATATTGGGTTAAACCTGCTATCTCTCTCTCTCTCTGTCTCTCTCTCTCTCTCGTTTCTTGCAGTTGGGTGCTACGTCTTTCTGCCTAAGTTTCTGCATCGCTCTTGGCTACTGTTCTGTTCATCGTTGTTGATTTACAAACTCAAGACTTCATCAAATCCTGGGGATTAACTGTTAAACTCACAGCGATAAGAGTGTCGTATAAAACCTTTAAGGACAGGTTTTCATACCGTGCAAATCATCATTCCGAGTTGTGTTTGTTCTCTGATAATATTAAATGGTTAGTTCTTTAATTTTTTTCTGCCTAGCATTTAATTTTCGTTCACAAAGTGAACAATCTGCTTCTACCCCTTTCTAGCACTCTGTTTCTACCCCTTCTATCATCGAATCTATCACGAAGGATAGTTCGAACTTGTGTGGTTATCATTATTTGGTTTCGAGTTTCCGAACAATATTTGGACTGTCACATAAATTAAAGTTACCATCTTGATTCGTTTTTCTTAATAAAATTTCAAGCTTTAATTATAAAGCTTTGATCTTTTTCCTGTTTCTAATCCATACAATTAATTTTTCAACACCCTATTGTTGATTTATTGTCAGTTTTTATCTCTGTTGGTTCGTTTTGTTGATTCTTCAATTCTCGTAGAAGATTCCTTAGCCAAATGGCGTGGCAAATCGTCCAAGGGGCCGCAACATATTCTGACTCACAGGTTGATAGTGGTACAATAATTTCTTTCTTTGAAGCCAACGTGAAAGTCGTTTCTCTCATAAAGAATACACAGCCAGAGGTACCTTTTCGATCATCTATATCTTCGTGCCAATCACTATTTGAATATCCCCTAAGCGTACATTCTACAGATCTAGAGTAAAATAACGCAAGTGTGATAGTCCCTTTCACATATCTGATGATTCTCTTCAATGCTTTTTGGTGCTAATACTTTGGATTTTCCATGAAACGACTTACTACGCCAAAACTATATGAAAGATTAGGTCTTGTACAAGTTAAGTAGCATAAACTCCCAACAAAACTTCGATACATATTTGCATCTACCAGTTCGCTTCCCTCAAACTTTGAAAGTTTGGTCCCCAATTCCATAGGCGTTACTACTGGATTGCAGTTTTTCACCTTGCTTTTCTTCATGATTTCCTTCGTGAATCCTTCTTGTGATACAAAAATCCTAGAGGCTTCTTGTCTTACTTCCAGACCCGGGAAGTACTTCATAAGACCCAAGTCAGTCATTTCAATTGAGTCATTGAATCTTTAAATTGGGTGATCATCATCTTGTCGTTGCTCATAAAAATGAGATCATCTACATACAAAGTTGTTAGTAACAATTTTCCTTCATCTTGTTTCACATATAAAGTGTGCTCGTATGGACACTGTACATACCTCATTTTTTTAGGAATGAATCAATACGAGTATTCTAGGATTGAAATGTCATGTTGCAATGCATATAACGTTATGTTCAACAGCAGAGTTGTAGTCTACTCTCCAGCTTTTGCATAACCATGTGGTTGCTCGACATATGCTTCCTTCTCGAGTACACCATTAAAAAATGCAGACTTAACATCCATTTAATGTATCGTCCACTAATTTTGTGCTGCAAATGAAATAATGAGCTTGACTGTTCTCATTCTTGCTATTGGAGCAAAGATCTCTTCATAATCGATGCATGCTTTCTGACTATAGCCTTTTGCAACAAGTCTCGCTTTGTATCATTGAATTTCTCCTGCAAGATTCGTGTTCCTTTTATATACCCATTTTACGCCAATGGGTTTGTGACCATCCGGTAAATTTGTCGATTCCTAGATTCTGTTCTTTTCAATTGCATTGATTTCCTCATCCATCGCTTCTTTCCACTTATTATTTCTTATTGCTTCTTCAAATTTTATGTTTTCAACATCATTTAAAAGGCATATGTGGTTGTATAGGCTCATCATCATTTTCACTCGTTGTTCATTTCAGTCCCATGAACTTTCCTTATTGACGTACACGTCTCTACTTACTTTAACTTTCTTTTCAAATGGATCATACAACCTGAAGGCTTTAGTTTCCTCATCATATCCAGTAAACACAAACCTTTTTCTCTTATCATCAAGCATCTTTCTTGTTTGATCAGGTACATGTGCATAAGCAATAATACCAAATATTTTAAAATGCGATATTGTAGGCTTCACACCAATCCAAATTTCTTGAGGCGTTTTATTATCCAACTAGGTGTGATACCGCGCGTTGCGCGGTGATGAAATTGTTTCATATAAATTACATTCCAAAGTTAAGATGCAACCAATTTATTTCATTTAGTAAGAAATATAACGAAATATGTATATTGATAAGTGATTTATTTTCAATATATTAATGTATGTGTCTTAATATTGAATTTTTATTCGTTAGAATTAGTTGTATGGTGAGCATGATTTTAGAGTGAATGACGTTGTATGTATGGAGCATATTGTGAAATATAAGGTGTACATTGAACATCCGAAAAACGACATATAATTAATGATGATACTACAAAATTCGGGTTTACAAAAAGAAAGAAATTATACAAACAAAACAAATTATTTTAACTCGTGACAACAATATTTTGATACCAAAGAGACATTGTCTTAAATATTGATAGATGATATGAATATATTTATTTGTGCAAATACGTCAAATGAACATTGGATATTGTTTGATCAAAAACTAAATTTACACAAATAAGAAAATTAAGAGAAATACGTCAAATTAATTTCAATATTATACAAATAAAATAAAATGTAACTATCGGTGGTTGGATTACGATAAATAATTCAATAAACCTTAAAACTAACATTGCTAATACGGTTGTGGAGGTTTACATGAGTAATAAGTAGAGACGGAAACGGGACGGGTATTGGGAGGGTAATCATCACCCGTCCTCGACCCCAACCTTGTTTAAGCTCTACGTCCCGACCTCGACCCCGCCTCGTCTAATCCCCAAAGAGTTATAGAGAAGAGAATCCTTGATTGGTTTAAAAATTTGTGTACTCGTCTGGTAAAAAACAATAAAAACAATTTATTTTCAAATTAAAATTATAATGAATCGTTGCTACAATAGTTATAAACTTTGAAAATCAAACATATTTATCATTTAATATTATAAATGTATAATACATATATGTGTGTGTGTATATATATATATTATTATACACAACCCCCACGTATATTATTTTTTTTTACTTACTTATGTTAAATCCGATATTAAATAAATAAACAAAATTTAAATAATTCTAAAATAAAAATATAATTTAATGAAAAACAAACAAATATACTAAATCCACACGAACATCATATTTTATTGATGTTTAAAGAAATAAATGCATAAACAATAAATAGTCAAATGATATATATAATGATTTTCATAAATGACCACAATATACCAAAAAATGAGATAAAAATGCAAATCGAGAAACTTTATAAATATAAGGGATGGAGAATGAAATTTATAATAAAAAAACTCCGCATAAATAACACTTGATTAGAATCTGATTGTTGTCGGTAAACAAAAATTAAAACTTAGTAGCTAGAACAATATTTGCAAAACAAAATTAGACAAAATAAAAGAACACATAAAATACAACACGCATACATAACACAAAAAACTTCTAAAAAAATGAGGGATGAAAAACCGTAGTGAATAAAATATAATAATAGAGAAAAAAATTATAAAAAAAAATCATCAACAACATATATATTCCACATAAATCTTAAAATAAACTGTAATGTTGTTACCTTAAAAAGGTTTATCGAGAACTAAGATTCGAGCATGTACGATAAAAAAAAGTTCTGCAAAAAAACAACATATATTACGCACATAAAAACAAATGTAATAATAATTAACGAAAATATAATAACATGGAATAAAAAACAGTAATCAACAAAATATAACGCACACAAATCATAAAATAAAATGTAACAATTTATACATGGATTTTATGGAGGAAGAACAATGATATCGACGATAAAAAATTCTGCAAAAAAATACAACACACATCAATAAAAACAAATAACTCATATAAAAACATAAAATAAACCATAAAAATATAGCTTTCATCTTGATTAGATATTCGAATGCATAATTTACAAAATGATGGACGATTCAAGAAAATAAAAGAATAAAACGTTAAATGAGACATAAATATATAGATGGGACAAAAAACAGAATAAAAACCGAAAGTTTTAAATGGAGGCTTTAAAATATTTAACAAAATATAGTATGTTAAAAAAAATAACCAATGTTTTATAAAAAAATAATTATTATAAAATTTAGTGAATATTGGATTTATTAGGGGTGGCAATTCTTGACAAGACACGAAGCACTGCACAAAAATAAACGGGTTAGGGTTGAAGTTTCTGACCCGTCAACCCGCCAAGTAAACTGGTCGTGTTCGGGTTGACCCGTCAACCCGCCAAAAAATAGTTTTTTTAAAAAATATATTTTATCCATTTTTATTTTACTTGATAGTCTCAAATAGTCAAAATGGATTGGTTTGAATTTAATTGTGTTTGAATTTTTTATTTGTTTGAAACTTGGATGTTTGAATTTGGTTGTATTATTAGGTGAATTTGGTTGTATTATTAGGTGAATTTGTATGTGTTTGGACTTTTTATTTGTTTGAAACTTGTGTTTGGACTTTTTGTTTAAATTTCGATGTTTGAATTTGGTTGTATTATTAGATGACCCGCCAACCTGTTTATGATCCGTCAACCCGTTTATGATCCGCCAACCCGTTTACAACCAGCCACCCCGTTTACAACCCGCCAACCCATGCGTGTGCGAATTAGGGTTGCATATTTCGACATGCACGATTAGCTAAACGGGTCGTGTCCGGGTCGACCCTCCCTGACCCGCCAACTCGAACACGACCCGATTGCCACCCGTAGATTTATTTAATCACAGTTTAATTAATTAAAAGCTAATTGATTTAAATCAGTAAGAAAATAAAGAAAATGAAAGTTTAATGCATTTAATGTTATATTATGAATAAAAAATAAATAAAAGTTCCACAAATTTTTAAAGCCTTCAAAGAAACTTCTGCTTGACTCTCTCTTCTCTATCTTCTTTTATATATAAACTAGTGTTCGACATCGCGCGTTGCACGATGATTAAAAACATGTCAAATAAGATATACAAAAATGTATCATACAACATCAACTCAAAAGTTGTGAATATTAAAATTTCATTATACATTTTCTCAATACTCTTCCGATATTTCAAGACACCTCTCGTCCGTTCATATAATCAACTATCTCCAAATATTATGTTTTATCATCATATTTCAAGTATAATTCATTTTTTGAGAAATTCTAAATTCTCATTATCACAATACCTTTTTGTCATTTTTTTTCATTATATTTGTATTTATATTTATGATTGTATTCATTTGATTATAATGAACATTTTACATTTAATCAAACTGAAAGTGAAATGTGTTGTTTTTTAACAAAATATTTTTACCACATAACTTCAAAATTATCATTGAATCCAAAAATTGGATAGCAAATGTCTCATCTTTAGCCAACCAATCAAGTCGTTCATCCTCCTTTTGTATACCCAACTAACTATTTCCAATATTTGTATCATTTGATGATGACATGTGAATCCCTTGAAATATGTGAAGTGTATGGCTAACCCAATAACAATAGTTTTGCATTTCCTTTAGATATTTATATTGCTATCGATTTTCAAGTCATTCCCCCTCCTTTTATATATTAAACTATATTTTTCAATATTTCTCCTTCTCATCAACATGGGATAACCAAAATCAACCACTATTTGAGAATACTAAATTCTCATTCACCATATTAATACCTTATAACTTTCATTTATAGACTCATATCTTTCTTGCTTAGCAATGTGGGATATCTTCACCTTCCTTTCATATACACAACTATATTTTCTAATATTTCTCAAGTTCATCAACATGAAATAACCAAATTCAACCATAATTCATGATTTGAGAATATTAAGTTTTCATTATGTTAATACCTTATAGCCTTTGTTTATATATTTGTGTTGGACGGTAGCAAAAATATATTATTAGAAAATCCGTAATAAGTTAAGATAAAATGCAATTTGATAATTGGTAACTAATTAAATGTAAAATAAGACGATAAATTTATTAAGATTGTTTAGATGTAGATTATATATTTCTGTTGATATTGTTTCTAATAATAAAGAAAATTTCATACATTATCTTATTTTTATTGTTGCGTGCAAAATAATGTTTTGGCATAAAGTTAACGATCGTAGAAATGGTAAGCATATGTGCAATATTAACTGTTATGATGAATGAACACAATATTAGTCTTTATAATTTTGCATTTTAGCTTATAAGGCTTATTTTGCATCTTAATTATTAACAAATTCTGAAATAATTTGTATATAAAAATTACAATTAATAACCATATAAATGTAATTAATTGAAGAGAAATAAAGTATTCCATACATAAAAAAACAATATATTATAGGAATATTTTTATTATAAAGTCAGTCCACCAAATGATGAAATATGCACTTAAAAAATGAGACATATCTAACTTGTAAAAAAATTCCATCATTATGGAACCAAAGAAAATTTCCATTTATATTGCTATTTTACTTACTTTTTGAGATACTAATAGATATAGAGATGGATAGAGTAAAATAAAACCTAAAGAAAGTTGGATAGTTTGGAGGTTAAACCTTATTAAACTGGACGTAAAATTAACAAATGAGCTTTCTTATAATGAAATACACATATTTCATTTAAGGGTAAAAAAGTTTTCTTATTTGATATTAAGAAAACAAATAATGAGAAAGATCCTTAGAAGATTAATGTACCACATCATCCTTTGTAGGTTTTTGTGAATGAAAATTAGTCTAGTTTTAAACATGATTCAATCGTTAAAGATCAATAAAACAAACTTTGAATAATATTAGTTGATTTACATTCTCATAAAACTTCGATTTCTCAAATGTAACACTAAACATATCTATTAGTATATATAACACATTAATAAGTGAATATAAAAATATAGATTTACGACACCTTTGTGAGTAGCAATGTAATATTTTAATAAACAATACACAAAGATTAACGTAGTTTTGCAAGTAAATTACCAATAGGAGATCCAAATTATAGGGAAACATACATTTTTCATAAAATGAGTAATGAAATATATAACTTACAATTTTCGTTGTTATCTAGGATTTTATGAATTGCAAAAAAAGAAGGCTCATCTTCTGCCCTTTATATATGATTGATTGTAATACCTATTCATTTAAATATATTAATAGTACATAATTAAAAAAGATGAAAGGTTTTTTAAATTTATGAATGACTTCAATTTTCAAAAATAATCAATATACAATATACATTCCATTAATTAATATTTTATTAAAAGTGGAGAATTTATTATAATTTTGTTTTGTTTATGTATATATTTTGATTTTAATGTATATTGAAAGATGATATTATCATTATATATTAAATAGTTGTAGTAATTTTTTTATTTATTTTTAGTTTATCCTACTAAAAAAATAAAAATAAATAAATAGACACATTTAATAAATTGTATAAATTATATTTATACATATATATTTTTTAATATATATTATAAGAGTCATTTAATAAACATTTTGATTTATAATCATTGTTAGATTACTAAAAAATTAAAAATTAAATTTAATAATAATTATGTTCATTTAACTTACTAAATAAATAAAAAGAATAAACTTATTTAGTAAAAGTTTTAATTTATAAACATTGTTATCCTACTAAAAAAATAAAAAAACTAATTTAATAAAATTTATGAACTCATTCTTATATTATTAAAAAAACAAAAAAATAAATACATAAATAGACTCAATATAAGATTTTCTTTTATGTATATTGTTTTTTAATACATATTGTAAAAGTCATTTAATTGCATATTTGATTTATAATCATTGTTATATTACAATGAAAATAAAAAAAATACATACATAATAAATGGATTAATTTAACTTACTAAATAAATAAAAAGAATAAACATCTATAGAAAAAAAAAATTATAAGCATTGAATCCCTCTAAAAAAATAAAAATAAATAAATAGACACATTTAATAAATTGTATGAATTATATTTATACATATAGTTTTTAATATATATTGTAAGAGCCATTTAATAAACATTTTGATTTATAACTATTATTAAATTACTAAAAAAAAATTATGCTCATTTAACTTACTAAATAAATAAAAAGAATAAACTTATTTAATAAAAGTTTTAATTTATAAACATTATTATCCTACTAAAAAATAAAAAGACTAATTTAATAAAATTTATGAAATCATTCTTATCTTATTAAGAAAATAAAAAACAAATATATAAATAGACTCAGTATAAGATTTACCGATTATAATATATATTAGTTGTGTTTTTTAAATTTTCAATTGTTAAAATAATAAAATGAAAGGTAAATATAACAATAAAAGTTTTAATAATTTTTATATATCTTAAAAAAATAATTTAATGTAATAAAATTAGTGTTTTTTAATATTGATGATAATGTTGTTAGATTTTGATTTAAATGCAAAGGAAATTGAAAAGTCATTGCATGTATTAATGTTATTTGATTATTTAAAAATAAATTAAAAATATGAGATAAAAGATAAATAGGTAGAAAATCCTCCCCTTATTTCACTCTTTGAGATCTTCCTTTATATATATACTAGTATTGGGCCCCTGCGTTGCACGGTGTGACGATAGTTTATTTTATTGAGTTAACTTGCATATATTCTTAATCGTTTGTTATTTCGATGAATTTGTGATATACCAGTAATAGTTTTATATTATATTACTTAAAACTCAAACGATATGTCCCACAACCGTACTAATATTATTGGAATTATTATAATGCAAATTAGCTGATCAACATGCAAGATGAATTGCATTGTAAAATCAGGATAACAAGTAATTATAGTAATTATTTCCTAAAAATTTATAATTTGTCACAAATGCGTCAATCATCTTAAAAACATCCACAATCATGAACCTCTTTGAAAGATTCATTTTATAAACCTTTCAATCTCAATCATTAACGGGTCCATGGTTTATATAATAAAAATTACAATAACAAAAAATATAATAATTAAAAATTGTTTATTTAAGTAAATTATGAAAATTAAAATTTACAATAAATTGAAAAAATAATAAAACTTTAAAGAAATGATAATTTTTTATAAAAATAAAAATTTAGATGAAAATGATACATTTATTAAAAATAATTGTTGCGGTTAAATAAAATATATTTTTTATATCCTTTTTGAAAAATTGGTGATTGTACAAACAAATTTATTATTTTAAACCAATTAATTTTTATTGGTTCGATTAAGTAAATAAAATGTAATATTTAATTATATATTTATTATTATGTGCCACCATTGTTTGAGGATAAATTCGTGAAGAGCCCAGTTATAACGCTCTAAGCTATTATAGTAACTTATATCATATAAAAATAAATTGTCAAAAATGTATTATTACCTCATCAACATATTCTTACGTCTTTCTTTCAATTTAACATCTTAACAATGTGGAATAACCAAAACCAACTGTCACATTTTAATATTTAAGATTACTCAATTATTATGATGTCACATCATTCAATTCATCTATTTTTACACACCATTTTATTCCAATATTTCAACTCCACACCAACATGGATGACTAAAACTCAACCACAATCATCATTTGAGAATATTTAATCATCAGAGTGTCGCACTCAAAACATTTTGTTCTTCTGTAATCTTTCCTATTTTCGTTTTTATGATTTACAATTTATTGTTGTTTCGGTCCATGTGGTTAAAAATTATTTATTCTTTTAGTCTTTTCTACTTTCGTTAAGAAATAGTCAAGAGACGAAAGTAACAATAAATTACAAATCATAGGGATGAAAATCGAAATTATTAACAAACCATATGGACGAACACCGTTTATGTATAATTTTGTTAAAAAATTAAGTTGTAAAATAAATAAAAAATTAACATTAATGATAAACTCACGGATAACATGTGCATTGTTTGTATAGTTGATAGCATTGTCTGAATTTTTTTACTTATTGTTTGTATAGTTGATGACATTGCCTGAATTTTTTTTACTTTGTGGAAAAACAATAGTACATTTGACAATTTTATTAAGAAAGAAACAAAAGTACACCTAAATATACCTCATAATTATCATTGTGACGGATGTACTTGTGTAATTTTGACAAAAAAACTTATTAACCAAACAATCCTAAAATGACAACACATATCCTTGTACCCTATATATTCATCTTTCACCTTTTTTTCTAATTATGAATCATCAGTAAATAAATAAATATGTATATATATATAAATGAATTTTTATTACATGATTGTAAAAAACATTATGTCATTTATACCGATTCACGATCTGAGTGAATTTAACCTGTAATGAAGGATGACAAAGTTCAACGAACTGTTATATTGATAAGAAATTAATATAACTGAAAATGTAAAAATCGTAAAATAAAAGAATGAGAATGTATACATAAAGATTGTCATTGTTGTCTAGCAATTTTAAGAATTTCAAGATGAAGGTTCATTACAATTTGACAAAAAGAAAAGTGATCAACCAAACGATTCTAAGATATTAACATAATTTTTTGTGCCCTATATATAAATGAATATTGATTAATTATCGTAAAAACGTCATGGCGTATTATACACCAATACATGATTTGAATGAATTTAACCTGTAATGAAGATGACAAAACCAAACAGAATATTATATTGGTAACATGAAAAACAAAAAGATCATAGAAAGAAAAATAATGAAAAAAATATACCTCATAATTGTCATTGCTATTTATCAATTTTATGAATCCCAAATAATGTGATTCAAGTGCAATTTGATTAGAAGAAAACTCATTAACCTAGCAATCCTAAGATGTCATCACAGTATTTTGCGTCACACACACACACATACATATATATATATATATATATATATCTAATATTTATCAAAAAAAACCTTTCATCTTTTGTAATAATGAATCATTAATATATATATATATAATGAATCATTATATATATATATATATATTAAAGATTCATTATTACAAAAGATGAAAGGTTTTTTTTAATTGATTAGACTTTAATTATTAAAAAACAATAAATACATAATGTAATATTTATCAACTAATATTTCATTTAAAATAAAATAATTGATTTCACACTTATTTATTCATCTATATAGTTCAATTTTAATGAAAATTAAAAAATTTAATATACATGTATTTATATAGATATTAAAAGATATTGTTTTATAGCCGTTTATATATATATATATATATATATATATTAATAGACGAATTCTATTAAATTTATAATTTTTCAAATATTGATTGTTGTAAGTTTTATAATTATATTGATTGTTTTTAATAATATATATGTATATATAACTACTAATAATGATCAAAAAATTTATTAGATTTTTTTTACACATTGTTTCTTTTATATATGTTGTAAAAGTTTTTCTATAATTTTATAAAATTGAATTAAACTGTAAAATCGTTAGCAATTAATATTGGTATTGTTATATTCAAGTGTCATGTAAATAGACTTATACATATTAATCGTAATTTCACTTATATAATGAGTTTAAAAATATTTTGATTATACACATCTATATATATATATATTCAATAATTGTTATGTAATAAAAAACAGAGTCATATGAAAGAAAATAATTACAAAAAATTGGCTGTAATCAACAAAGATGATTAGTCTAATTAATTTAACTCCGAAACAAAAACATAAAAAGTACATACTAAAAATTGGTTGTAATCAACAAAGATGATTAGTCTAATTAATTTAACTCCGAAACAAAAACATAAAAAGTACATACTAATAAAATCTATAGTCGAGTTGCAAAACATTTCTAAAATATATGAATTCATATTCAACCCTATTATCAAATCTATGATAAAAACAAATAAAGAAATATTATTCACTTATTCGTTGTTGTACAAACCAAGAAGTCGTTTATTTATGTCATCTATTTTTCAGTTTTACTCTTTATCTTTCTTGTAACCAAACACGCAAACATCAAATGATGACAAAAGTGAAAACCTAAACCCAATACAAATAATATTATTGCATTCTTATCAAATTAAAGAAAACATTTTTTTGTTTTCAAATATAAAAGGTTAATCAAGACATAATTGATAAAAAAGAGAGAAAAACTAACCTTTGATTGACGTTGATAAATGGAGACGGAGACGAAATAGAAAAGAAAAGATGTTAAATCGACGAAGATGCTAATAATTAGACAATGAGATAGTTGAAGAAAAGAGAAATACAAATAAAATTATTGCATGTTTATCAAATTAAAGAAAACATTCTTTTTGTTCTCCAGTATAAAAGGTTAATCAAGACATAATTGATAAAAAAGAGAAAGAAGCGATTGACATTGAAAAATGGAGATGAAAATGGAATAGGAAAGAAAAGACGTTAAATCGACGAAGATGCTATCAATTAGAGAATGAGAGAATTGAAGAAAAGAGAAATGCTATATAGTAGGAGGAGGAAGATGCTTTAGGAGATGAAAGGTTTTGCAATTAAATATAATTCATAAATAGTTAATTAATATTCATCAATGACAAATTAGTAAAAATATGTTTTTATTTAAAAAATATAACAACTTGTGAGAAAATAGCAAAATGTGAATGGAGAACTTTCAACATGCCACCTAAGCAACTCCACATCTTACTTTTATATATATATATATATAGAGGCGTGTTCATACGAGAACGATACCAATTTACAAGAATACGAGGACAATCCTCGGCCAATAATTTTGTACATGAAATTTTTCATGTAAAAATCATATATGATTTCATGTACAAAATCATATGTGATTTTGTAAGCATCAAAAATGACACGCACGATTTTTTTCGTGGGTAAGTCGTGGGAAAAGTCGCGGCTAATCATATATAATTTTGTACGTAAATCATATGTGATTTTAAACATGAAAAGTTTCATGTACAAAATGATTGGCTGAGAATTGTCCTCGCATTCTCGTAAATAGTTACCATCCTCGCATAACCTCTTTCTATATATATATATAGGGGAGGGATCATATGAGAACCACCTCTCTTTAAAAGAACAAAGGAACAACTTGTGGACCACATATGATGTAGGTCCCACATATCTAATTTAATATTAAATCATATTAAATCAGAAATGATTTAATATTATGTGGGACCCACATCATATGTGGTCCACAAGTGTCCCTTTATTCCTTTAAATTTATAAAGTTCTCATTTGAACCTTCCTATATATATATATATATATTTTGATTGATTGATTGTTATATTACAATGAAAATTAAAAAAAAGTACATACATAATAAATGGATTAATTTAACTTACTAAATAAATAAAAAGAATAAACATCTTTAGGGAAAAAAAATTAATTTATAAGCATTGTATCCTACTAAAAAAATAAAAATAAATAAATAGACACATTTAATAAATTGTATGAATTATATTTATACATATAGTTTTTAATACATATTGTAAGAGTCATTTAATAAACATTTTGATTTATAACCATTATTAGATTATTAAAAAAATAAAAAATAATAAAATAATAATTATGCTCATTTAACTTACTAAATAAATAAATAAAATAAACTTATTTAGTAAAAGTTTTAATTTATAAACATTATTATCCCACTAAAAAATAAAACGACTAATTTAATAAAATTTATAAAATCATTCTTATCTTATTAAGAAAATAAAAAACAAATACATAAATAGACTCAGTATAAGATTTACCGATTATAATATATATTAATTGTGTTTTTTAAAATTTTGATGATAAAATTAGTGTTTTTTAATATATTGATGATAATGTTGTTAGATTTTGATTTAGGTTATGTTTGCCAAAAGTAACTTATAAGGTACCTTATGACTTATAAAGTAACTTATCAAAACCTTACTCCTATTAACTTCTCAATAAGGTATCTTATAAGGTACTTAACTTATGGTCATCCAAACAACAACACTAAAAATAAGGTACCTTATAAGGTGACTTATAAGTCACCTTATTTTTGCCAAACAATGTCTTAAGTGCAAACAAAAATGAAAAGTCATTGTATTTAATGTTATTTGATTATTTAAAAATAAATTAAAATTATGAGATAAAAGATAAATAGGTAGAAAGTCCTCCCCTTATTTCACTCTTTGAGATCTTCCTTTATATATATATATATATATATATATATATATATATATTGATTATGGGTTGATTTCCGTTACAAACCACGTCAATTCGTGCAAACCGTACAAACCGTATGCAACCAATACTTTTTTTAAATTTTTTTCACTTTTTCTTAATTATTAGGATTGATTAGTCAATAATATATGAAAAAATTTCATCAAGAATACATGAAAGTTGGTGAATCAAGAATATGTGAAATAAGATTCATCAAATTGAGAGTTTCATGAATCAATTCATTTTCATGTAGAAAGAAAAATAATTTCATGAAGAAAAGAATTATATGAAACAAGATCATCATATTAAACACTTTCATGAAAAAAAATTATTCAAAAAAGCAATTAAACACGCGGTTTGTACGGTTTGTATGAATTGACGTGGTTTGTATTTGAAATCTCCCCTATTGATTATTATCCTACTAAAAAAATAAAAAGACTAATTTAATAAAATTTATGAAATCATTCTTATCAGCGAGATCCATCTTAATTTTAATGTTTTTTTTTGTCTCTACCAATGTTATAATACGATTTTATTTGTGTATTTTTTTTAATTCCGTTTTTTAAATTATAATTTAGGTTTAATAATGAAATAATATATTTTGGTTTAATAATATAATTTTTTTTATAAATATAATAAATTAAGCATTTTGTTAGAGTTGAATGATTATCCTTATTATATGTTAGATTTTTATATTCAAAATTAGATGTTTATCTATATAATTAGTTGTATAGTTAGTTACACTTGAATTTTAAGTAATTATGCTTTAATCAATTGTACCTATTGCATAATAATATGTTTTTAAGAGTTTTTTGTCAAATGTTTTATAATATAGTATAGATATATATATATATATATATTATATATATTGATATATATATATATAGAGAGAGAGAGAGAGGGATGTTCAAATAAGAACTTTGTAAATTTAAAGAAATAAAATGACACTTTTGGACCACATATGATGTGGGTCCTACATAATATTAAATCATTTATGATTTAATATTAAATCAGAAATGATTTAATATTAAATCAGAAATGATTTAATATTATGTGGTCCCACATCATATGTGGTCCACAAATTGTTCCTTTATTCCTTTAAAATGGTGGTTCTCGTATGATCCCTCCCCTCTATATATATACACATATATATTGATTGATTGATTGATTGATTGATTGACATATTCTTGCTTTTCATTATTAAACGAACCATGTTCGTCATAGTTTGGTTTTTTTTTCCAGCAATTACGTTTTGCTGGGGTGAATAGGGATTGTCCGAAATCTTACAATTCATTCGTCTTCATAAAAGTTTTAAATGATGTGGAAATATATTCTCCTCCTCTATCTGATCGCAGAGCTTTAATGCGTCGACTCGTATGCTTTTCAACCATTATCTTAAATTTCTTGAAAGTTTCAAATTTGTCTGATTTTTGCTTCAAAAAATACACCCAACATTTTCTAGTAAGATCGTTAGTAAACATAACGAAGTACCTTTTGCTTCCAAAGGAGATAGATGAAATCGGCCCACGTATATCATTGTAGCATGCTTTTTTGGAAAGCGAGCATCTTGTTTGGTCGCCAAAACACAACTTTCACAAAAATGACCAGAATAATCGAGTTTAGGTAGACCATGTACCATGTTTTATTCTTGTCAACTCCTTAATCCACTGAAATTCAGATATGAAAACCTTAAATGCCACATTGATTCTATATCTGAAAAATCATTTTTTAGACATTTTTCTGTGACATTATTGAAATTAAGTTTGAATGTGCGATTCTTGCACATTTTAACTATTGCTATTGACATAGCTTCTTTGTTTTTCAAGTGAAGTTTCTTATCTTTCATCACTAGTGGGTAACCTTTCTCCATAAGTTGTTCAAGACTCAGTATGTTGCTCTTCATGGATAGGACATGGTACACATTTTCAATTCTGCTTTCTTTTCCATTGTGAAAGAATCGTATTTTTCCACGTCCTTTAACTTCGGTTTTTGATGCGTCTTCAAATGATACATGACCTTGTACGATTTCTGTCATTTCAATGAACGGATTTCTCTGTGATTGCTAGCACCAGAATCAAGGTACCACATTGAATCGGTTTCTGAAATTGGTACTTTATGTGCCATCAAGAGAACACCACTTTCAACCGTTTCTAATTCCTTCATCAAATTGGTGTTTTTTTTTTGTGATCTGTAATCCTTTGCATAATGTCCATGCCTACCACAATTGTAACAATCGACATTCGGACGGTATCCATGTTCTCCTCTTCCATATCCACGTCCTCTACCACATTAGGTTTTACCAAAAATAGTGTGTTGTTTGTTGCCTTCGAGAATTACTCTCTCTCCCATGATTGTTATGATGTGAATATAAGGCTCTCTCGTCCTTGATCTCTTCTCCCAAAAACACCCTAATCTTGTCCTCTCAATCTATCAATCTAGAAGGAAGCATTATAACGAAAGAAAATAATGAGTCCAAAATGAAACTACAACAATCAAGATTGATTTCCAAGTAAGTTTTTATATTATCAAATCAATTTGTTTGGATAAAATTGTTTAACGATCATGATTAAATCTTGTTTTCACTACAAAAACAAATTATTTTTACCCACAAATATCATCTACGGAAACTTTCGTGGGTGATTACCCACGGATCACCCAAATAATACTAATGGTTCGGTAAAATCCAACGAGAAAATAACAACGGATTACCTAGAGAAACTGATTTGAATTACCCATCTACAATTTACCCATCAAATTTTGTGAGGAATCACCTTTTAACGACATATTTTCATGAAAAATTACGTAGACAAAAGTATTTTGTTTAATGTTCAATTTGTTTAATAATGACAATCTCAATCCCTACAGATTTTTATTAGACCAATTTTAACCCAACACTTTCACAATATAAAAATTTAGGTGCAGTCCGGCAACGGCAAACCACACAGGCACTGGTTATGAAAATACGACGTATTATCAAATTTCTGCATTTCACCCCCTTGAGGAATCTTCCCACAAACCCGATTATAACTCACATTCAAATGTTGCAAATTTAATCCCGTTAAACTCGCCGGCAAACTCCCATATATCTTGTTACGATTCAAATCCAACCACGTCAAACTCGTCGGAAACTCCACCTGCGAGAGGTTGAACTCAAAATCGTTCCTCGAAAAGTCAACTATTTGAATCGTCTTATTCTTTCCAAAAAACATGCTCAAATCACCGGTCAGCTGGTTATGCGAGAAATCAATGGTGGTGAAATTTAAGTACCCTAAAGATATGGGTACAGTTCCGGTGAGCTGGTTATGTGATAGGCCAAGATATGGGACGTTTCCGGCGAACCTTCCGAAAGATTCAGGGATGACTCCGGTGAGTTTATTATGGTCAACGTATATGGAGGCTATTTTCGTCAAGGTTGCAAGCTCCGGTGGGATAGAGCCGGTAAGATCATTGTGTGACAATTCGAGTAAATCTAGGTTTTTGAGTTGGCTAAGGAAGGAAGGAACAGGACCAGATAAATTAGTCCAACTAAGTCGGAGCATGGTGAGGTGGGTGAGTTTAGCGATCGCCGGTGGGATTTTTCCGGTGAGGTTGGTGAGTTCTCGGAAGACTAAGGTTTGGAGGTAAGGGAGGTCACCGACTTCATTTGGGATTTGGCCGGAGATGTTGCCGGAAAAGATGGTGAGGGAGATGATACGGGTGGTGTTTGGATCACATTCCACACAGTACCATTCGCAGCAATCATCAGTGTTTTGCCAAGAGGCCAAATGGTAGGGGTTTCCAAGGGATTTCTTGATTTGGAAGAGGACTTTTTCGTCATTTTTGTTGCAACGTTGGGAGAGAGAGATGGTACTGGGGAGAGAGAGTAAAAAGAGGAGAGAGATGGTGGCATTAATAACGGGGAAGAGACATTTCTTCATTTTTGTGTGGGTTTTTTGTATGTGGATTTTACATGTACATTTATAGATTTTGGAGAGGTAAAAAGGATTACGTTTGTGTCATGTGGAAAAAAGAAAAAAATTAATCATTCATATATATATATATATATACATATACATATATATAGAAGGTTCAAATGAGAATTTTGCATTTTTAAAGGAATAAAGGGACACATGTGGATCATATATGATGTGGGTCTCACATAATATTAAATCATTTATGATTTAATATTAAATCATAAATGATTTAATATTATGTGGGGCGCATCGTATATAATATGATTAATTCCTTTGTTCCTTTAAGGAGGGGTGGTTCTCATTTGATCCCTCCCCTATATATATATATATATATATATATATATATAGGGGAGGGATCATACAAGAACACCCTCTATTTAAAAAAATAAAGGAACACTTTGTGGATCACATATGATGTGGATCCCACACATTAAAAAATTATATATGATTCAATAGCGTCCACCATTAAATTAGATATGATTTTTTAATGTGTGAGACCCACATCATATATGGTCCACAAAATGCTCATTTGTTTCTTTAAATTTACAAAGTTCTCATTTAAACCTACTATATAGTGTATATATATATATATATAGAAAGAGGTTTATACGAGGACGCTAACAATTTACGAGAGTGCGAGGACAAACCTCAGCCAATCATTTTATACATGAAATTTTTCATATACAAAATCACATATGATTCATGTACAAAATCACATATGATTCACGTACAAAATCATATATGATTAGCCGCGACTTGCCCACGAAAAAAGTCGCACGTGTCTTTTTTGATGCTTACAAAATCACATATGATTTTGTATATGAAATCATATATGATTTTGTAATTAGCCGAGGATTGTCCTCGTATTCTCGTAAACTGGTACCGTCCTCGTCTGAACCCGCATCTATATATATATATATAGTATATAGTATATATATATATATATAGGAAGGGATCATACGAGGACCATCCATCTTTAAAAGAACAAAGAAACAATTTATGGACCACATATGATGTGGGACCACATAATATTAAATCATTTCTGATTTAATATTAAATGATTTAATATTAAAGCATATTAAATCATAAATGATTTAATATTATATGGGATCCACATCATATATGGTCCACAAGTGACAAGTGTCATTTTATTCCTGTAAATTTACAAAGTTCTTATTTGAACATTCCTATATATACATATATATATATGAGGGATCAAATAAGAACCACCCCTCCTTAAAAGAATAAAGAAACAAATTGTGGACCATATATGACGTGGATCCCACATAATATTAAATCATTTATGATTTAATATTATGTGGGACACACATCATATGTGATCCACAAGTGTCCCTTTATTTCTTTAAAAATGCAAAGTTCTAATTTGAACCTTCCTGTGTGTGTGTGTGTGTGTGTGTGTATGTGACATGTGGATAGAAGAAGAAAAAGGATTATGTTTGTGTCATGTAGAAAGTGTGCGGGGCGACTTGTGATTTTCCATAGGATTCACATATGATTTTCTATTAACGATCAAAAAAAAGTGTGCGGACGATTTTTGGCTGCGTCTTCAAGTCACGGGGTAAACGTCGGCTGAATTACATGTGATTTTGTACATAATGTTGGTATAAAATTACATATGATTTATCCGTTCTCGTGTTATTTTAAATAAATATCGTTCTCGTTTGATCCTTCTTCTATATACATATATATATATAGGAAGAATTCAAACCACAATGCTTTCATTCTACGAAAATGAGATAACACTCATTTACTATAGTCAAAAACATATGTGATACTATAGTCTACTATGTATGATATACATGAAAAATACATGCGTTCACGTTTGAATCTCTACCTATCATAAAAGGATATTCTCGCGTTCTCATAAAATGAATATGTTCTCGTTTGAACCATTGAAGCTTCGTTTTCGAATACAAGTAACAAGCCATTTAATACTTAATTGATAAAGGATCTATACTAAGTCTTTGTAGTTGTAATCTAATGGGTAAGGGGGTAAGAATTATTGAAACAAATTTTGTATCATATGAAATGCACCAACAAAAAGCCTATCTTACTAAAAAGAACGTAACACCTTAAGATAAATTAAGGAAGGAGATGTGTACTCCTAAAATTAGTGAACTGAAGGTTCTTGAAACTACAACAACATGATTGATTAAAGCCTAAATAATTGTTGAACCAATACCCGTAAAGATAAAGAGTCTATTAAAATGTTGAATGAGAGACTTATTAATGAGTCCAATGAGAATCAAATGGAGTTGAAATATAAACCATAACTAGAATCAAATCACAATACAAACGAAGAGTGAACCTATCATCCTCAAACACATAGAGAAGGATAGTACTGGAGCATGCTCAATAGAGAGTTTGAGTGCTTTTTTTAATAAGATTTAGCCACCTAACGTTTTAAAAAACACTTTATCTACACGGATGAAAATCACCCGTCTCAAATTTTCATGTCTCATTCATGTCCACCAATCATATGAATACACGTAAGCAGAGAGAGAAAGTAACGACGAATTAAATAAATGAAAATATGATGTGTCTTAATTTCATTGGTGGGACAGGAATGAGACATGTGATTTTTATTCTATCTACACAACCTCACAATAAGTATCTCTTTCTTGGCTACCTAAGCTTGTGGGTCCCATTTTTCCAAACAGCTTTGGTGTAAAAGCTTTCCCTCCCATTATGGATGCTTAGTGAGGTCGTGTAATTGCAAAGTATATATAGTTGGACTTAATAACTAAACAACGACAAGTTATCAATTTACATGAAAATGAAATGACATTCGACAAAGGACACTTGACTTCATTTGATAGAACCATTATAATATATCATCCCTGCGACTTTAGCTTAACAAGTAATGATATGGATATAATTTCAGAATGAGTGAGAGGTCTAAGGTTCGACTTCATGAACCACTTACTTATCTTTGGGGGCGCAATTTGCCTCTCTCACTAGTACCGTAGAACTGCTACAGTAAGGGTGTAACACCCCCGTCCTGCGTGGCCAGAGAACGGTGTGCCACAATGGAAACATAACAACAAAAATTAACATAAACGGGAAAATCAGAGCTACTACGATTAATCATCAAAATAAAAGTGTGAGGTAGACTAAAGTTAAGACGACATAATTATAATTACAATATATACAGAACCAAAAACTATTATATTATCCAAGGTCGTCTTCAAAATAGTCACACTCCTTCGCTCTCGGTCCCGTCATAAACCCACCTACGATCCTGTACCTGCCGAGGAGAAAACAAACCTCGGCTGAGCCAAATGCCCAGTGAGCGGATAATAAAAATAACAAAGATCGCAAGTGTATAATCGAATTAATTAACGATAATAATTATATGAAATCTGAAGAACCGGAATATGAAATGAACAATTGATAATTAACGTGAAATGTTGTTAATAATTGAATCAAAATAATATCATCAAGTCAAGAACAAAAAATATATAATTAAAATCAAATTGGTTCGAGGGTTGTACGGACCACTCGAACAATGGAAAATGAGTATAGGGCAATACACTCAAATTCCTTCCGATAAACGGCTCCCGATAACGGTTCCTAGGATCGATCCATTCGCCCTCAAATTGGCCGGTACCGGGCCATACCCACTTATTGACATTGGGGTTCGAATAATGAGGACGCCATGACAATTATAGCCGACATAGAGGCGTCACGACATCGTTGTCCCCGATGTTGTGCCTTAAATCACAAAACATCCAAATTACGTAAAAATATGTCAATTCATATATAAATAGTAATCTTATAAATATATGACTTTTAGTTATCATATATATCAAATCCGATAGCGGTTCAACAATGAAAATGATCAAATACAAAAGGGATTTAATTCAAATTCAATTAACCAATAATGAATACATCAAAGACCAAAACTATGTTAATAGCTTCAAATAAGAATCATCATAGACAAATTGCTACCGTTTAGTAAAAGAGTTATCAAACTCACAATGTGCCAATATGATCTCATGAATTTAAAATATGAGATCATAATAGATGCCTAGATGATGAACGAAAAAGATATTACCTGTATAGAAGTTCAGTGACTAAGAAGAGTCACAAAACCGAATATCCGTACCTTAGACTGTAATCGATGTGCTAATCATGTAGTTCATATCCCATTGTTAATGTCACTTTTTCACTCCAAGATTGACCCTAAACAAGTTTATAAAAGATTGAGGATAATTGGAACAAGATTTGAGGATGGTACAACTCCTTAAAACTCAAAGTACAAACATATAATGTTATAATTTCCCCTGCACCTGACAGCTTTGAACCATTGTTTTCATGATCCCTTTTAACAAGCTTAGAGGTCAATCTAGGTTTTAAGGTCTAAACAAAACTTGTAGAACTGTTTCTTATGGTTCCAATCGCTTTGAATTCATATCATTTGGATCAAAGACCAATTTTATATGATTTTTATAAAAACCGTGTGCAATTCACGTTTTTGCACAGTAACAGCTACAAAAACTCACTGTTTTGAGCCTTATAAACTTGGAATCAGCTCTGGACTTAAACTACAAAGTTGTAGTATACTCAGATACCTTTCCAACGATACATCGTACACCTCAATCAGATAAACGAGTGATTTTCTACGAATTTTTGAACAAACAGCAACTATTAAAAACTTTTACACAGCTCCAAATAGTCCCTTTTTGATGAATTTGCTACTATTCACAGCACCAAAACAGTCCCTTTTTCTTTAAATTTTGGTACTAAACCATGGTGAAACAATATAAAACTCTTCCAAACCATAAATCAATGATTGGAACTTATTTCCTCACTTATTTAACCAATATAAACAAGAAGCTAACATCAATTTTACAAAGATTTAGCATATTAATCAAAACCCCATAAACCCTAACATGAATCTTCCAATCTTTAACACAAAACATCAAATTGGTACTCAAAACTTGAAATCATAGATCCATACCTTGATTCTTCACTTCATCTTCAACATTTAAGTCTCCATTCTTCAACAATTCGTCATCTACCTAATTATAAGAGGAGATGTAAGTGTATTTGGGTTTTTAGGTGAAGAACTGTCTACAAGGTTTAGAGAGAGAGAGAGAGAGAGAGAGAGATAGGTTGCAAATGAAGTATTTTGGGATGAAATAAGGGTTTATATATTTAGTAATAGAATCCTTATTTGACAAAAGTGACCCTTCATCAATGCCTAAATCACTATTGGTCTCTATATGGACTTTTCTTAACATTTCTAGTTCTAAAACCAATTTATTTTCTACATAATTGATCTTTTACATAAAACTTGGACTTACATTATTAGTCCAAAGTACAACTACATAAAGCATCCAAGTTTTTATGTAAATGAGTATTATCAGAACAAGGGCATTTATGTAATTTCACTTGATTGATTCAATTGTTTTGTTTTGTTAGGGCTGAATATTAGTCGGTGGTCAGCCACTATAAATAGGATATGTAATCCTTCAATTTGGGTAATTAATTCAGTTCAATTTCTGTTTTCTCTCTCATCGTAATATGGTATCAGAGCCAGGCGCTCTTCTTCTTTAACTGTTCTCGTTTGTAGTTGCCATGGAAGAAATCGATGCTTCTCATCCGTATTATCTCCATCATTCTGATAATCCAGGGTTGATTTTGGTCAATCAACAACTCACTGGATCAAATTATCCGTCATGGAGCAGGGCCATGAGAATTGCGATTTCTGTCAAGAACAAATTAGGGTTTATCGAAGGCACTTTGAAGAGGCCAGATGGATCTAATCAAGCGTTAGTCAATTCATGGATAAGGAATAACAATATGGTGATTTCCTGGATACTCAATTCTGTATCTAAGGAGATATCTTCAAGCGTAATTTTCACAGATTCGGCACATGAGATCTGGAAGGATTTACAGAACGATTTCAACAGAACAATGGACCTCGGATTTTTCGGATCCGACGGGAAATAATGTCTCTAAATCAAAGTGATGATTCAATTAGTGTATATTACACTAAGCTTAAGTCATTATCGGAAGAGTTGTCCCAGTATCGTCCATTCTGTTCATGTGGAAAGCGCGAATGTGATGGAGTTACGAAGATCAATTCGTATTTCCAAACTGAACACGTAATGAATTTTCTGATGGGATTGAACGAGACCTTTTCTCAGGCACGCAGTCAAATATTGTTGATGGATCCGATTCCTCCTATCAACAAGGTCTTTGCTCTCCTCACTCAAGAAGAAAATCAAAGGAAAGTTTCTCAAAATAATCAGCAACAACCGATGGCTTTCAGTGCAGTGGCTCAAAGGAATACTCAATACAAGAACAACAAAAAGGAGCGTCCATTTTGTGTTCACTGCAAGATTCAAGGTCATACAATTGAAAAGTGTTATAAGGTGCACGGTTATCCACCGGGATTTAAACCTAAATCAAGAACAAGCCAAGTGAATGTGGCTGCTGTGTCTGATGTTCGAGTAAACGACAATAATTTACAGAATGTTGTGCAAGGCTTTTCGAATGAACAATGTCAACAGTTGTTGTATGCCCTATCAAATCGCATGTGTGCAGACACCTCTACAAGTGGCACAGGTAAATATTATTCTCTATCGTTTCAAACAAGTCGTGTTCCATCACACACATGGATTCTTGATTCTGGGGCTAGTAGACACATTTGTTTCTCTCTTAAGATGTTTATCAATAGTAGGCCACTAAGCAATTTTTTTGTCATGTTACCTAACAATGAGTCGATTCCTGTGAACATGATTGGGGACATCATACTAGACAAGGACATTATCTTAAGGGACGTTTTATATGTACCGAGCTTCCATTTCAACATAATCTCAGTCAGTTCTCTTACCAATACGAGTCACTTAATGCTACAATTCTTCTGTGATTATGCTTTAATCCAGGAGTTGAAGGGAAAGAAGATGATTGGCAGGGCTAAAAGGTACAACGGGCTGTACATTTTCAGTCATGATAGTCCCTGTGGTCCGAAGCTCGTTACTAATACAGTTGCTGCAGTTTCTCTAGATACTTGGCATAAAAGATTTGGACATCCATCCAATGATAGACTAGCTGTTATAAGGAATCAATTGTCTATCAAAGATTCCTTTACTTCTCATAAAAATGATTGCTTTCGTATGTCCTTTGGCTAAACAGAAACAATTGCCTTTTTCGTCTGAAAATAATATGTGTAATGAACCATTTGACTTGATTCACTGTGATATTTGGGGCCCATATAACACACCTGATCGATCAGGATACAAATATTTTGTTACAATTGTGGAGGATTATAGTCGATTTACCTGGACATATTTGCTTAAGAACAAATCTGATGTTCTTAATGTTATACCACGTTTTTATAATATGATTCTTACTCAGTTTGGTAAGAAACTGAAAGCCTTTCGATCAGATAATGCTAGAGAGTTAGATTTATCTACATTCTTTGATGAGAAAGGGGTTATACATCAAAAATCGTGCGTAGGTCGGCCTCAACAAAATTCAGTTGTGGAGCGGAAGCATCAACATTTGTTGAATGTTGCACGAGCATTAATGTTTCAGTCTCGCATTCCTATCCACATGTGGACAGATTGCTTGCTTACTGCTACATACCTCATTAACCGAACTCCATCCCATCTATTGAATAATATTTCTCCTTTTGAGAAACTATACCAACATCCTCCAGATTATTCTTTACTAAAGACTTTCGGTTGCCTTGCGTATGCTTCAACCTTGCCTTCTCAAAGGAACAAGTTCAGCCCCAGAGCAATGCCCTGTGTGTTTATCGGCTATCCACAAGGTATGAAAGCTTACAAGTTAATGGATTTGCAATCTAAACGAATTTTTTGTTCTCGGGACGTGGCCTTTCGTGAGGCAGTCTTCCCATTTCATAATCACTCTAATTTCATACCCAACGATCCGTTTCAACAAGTTGTACTTCCTGTTCCTTGTACAACAGGGTCGATTAATGATGAATCTCCTGATCATGATACTTCAGATATAAACTATCATGTTCCTAGTCCATCAACCACATCTTCACAACCTGATGATGATAGCCAGCCGCTTCCTATTCCCAGAAGATCTTCTCGATCTCATGTTCCTCCTTCCTACTTGAGAGATTTTCATTGTAATTTCATTCAACATAAGAAAACCACCAGCCCGCTATATCCTCTGGAGAATTATTTGTCTTATACTCATTTGTCCCCACGATATAAGGCATTAGTCATGGCTATATCTTCCAGCTATGAGCCCAAATCTTACCAACAAGCTATTCATCATCAAGAATGGAAAGATGCCATGAATGCAGAATTAGATGCGATGATCGCCAATAACACATGGTCTGTTGTTCCTCTCCCGGCTAACAAAAATGTTGTTGGATGTCGTTGGGTTTACAAAATTAAGTATGGATCAAATGGACAGGTTGAGCGTTATAAGGCCAGGCTAGTAGCCAAAGGATTTAGCCAACAAGAAGGTGTCGATTTTTTGGATACATATTCTCCGGTAGCAAAGTTGGTGACTGTAAAAACGTTAATTGCCACAGCTGCTATTAAATCATGGAATTTGATTCAGTTGGACGTTAACAATGCATTTTTAAATGGAGATTTAAATGAAGAAGTGTATATGGATGTCCCTCCTGGTTATCAAGTTAAAGAGCATCATTATTCATCAGAAAAGTTGGTATGTAAGCTAAACAAATCTATATATGGGTTACGACAATCTTCAAGGCAATGGTATGCTAAATTTTCTGCTTTTGTTATGTCTGCTGGATTTACTCAATCGAAGGCCGATTATTCTTTGTTCTACAAGGGTGTTGGAGATCAGTTCGTGGCTATTCTTGTATACGTAGATGACATTATATTGGCCGGACCTTCGTCTGCTCTTATTAATCAGGTCAAATTCCAACTTAGCTCTATTTTCAAAATGAAAGACTTAGGAGACTTGAGCTACTTTCTTGGTCTAGAAGTTGCCCGATCTCGCTCTGGGATTTTTATATCTCAGCGACAGTATGTTCTCCAATTGCTCGAAGAAGTTGGTTTGCTAGCATCCAAACCCACGACCACTCCCATGGATCCTAAACATATATCTATTTCCAATATGGATGGCGATCTTTTGGATGATCCTACGCAATACCGACGGTTGATTGGAAAGTTAATGTACGTAACGATTACCAGACCTGATATTACTTTTGCTGTGCATAAACTCGCTCAGTTTATGTCACAACCTCGTTCTACGCATTTATCTGCTGTTTTTCATTTATTAAAGTACCTTAAAGGACAACCAGGACAAGGTTTGTTCATGTCTGCTCATTCATCATTACAGCTACGGGCATTTTGTGATTCCGATTGGGGAGATTGTGTTGATTCAAGACGTTCAGTTACTGGTTTTTGTGTTTTTCTTGGTGATTCCTTGATTTCTTGGAAGTCTAAGAAACAAACGACTGTTTCACGATCTTCAACCGAAGCAGAATACAGGGCAATGGGAGTCGCCACTTGTGAGATAGTTTGGCTTCAGCAGCTTCTGGTTGATTTGGGAGTGTCTACTAAACCTACAGCCTTATTATTTTGCGACAACGATTCTGCTTTACAGATCGCTAATAATCCGACGTTTCATGAGAGGACAAAGCACATCGAGATCGATTGTCATTTTGTCCGGGAAAAAGTTGTCAATAAAACTATAAAGTTGCTACCGGTAAGATCACAATTCCAGCTTGCTGATATGTTTACGAAGCCTCTCGCCGGATCTAAACTCATACAACTTATGTCCAAGATGCCATTAAAGAATATTTTTTCTTCATGCTCATCTTGAGGGGGCATATCAGAACAAGGGCATTTATGTAATTTCACTTGATTGATTCAATTGTTTTGTTTTGTTAGGGCTGAATATTAGTCGGTGGTCAGCCACTATAAATAGGATATGTAATCCTTCAATTTGGGTAATTAATTCAGTTCAATTTCTGTTTTCTCTCTCATCGTAATAAGTATACCAACATTACTCGGTAACGAAATTTAGGGTGTTATAAAGGGTGCTCTAGGTGGTGGTATCATACCTCTGGTTTTTGTTGAACCATCATCACAAACACTTTCCAGCTCTTGTGTGTAACACATGACAAGGCATTTCCTGTCATGTGACTCAAATTGTATTTTGCATCAATGGATATGTGTATCAGGAAATTGGGTACGAGTCAATATAAATTGATTAGGAAGCACCTCTAACAGTTAATAAATACTGATCATTGATTAGACAATACATGGCTTTAAAAAATGCTACTAAATTTATCTTTAAGTTTTAAGCACTAGTATGGAAATTTCCCTAACAACTTTTTATAAATAAAGTATAAAATCTTTAAGAAAAAAATAGAGTATACGCCGATGCAGCACGATAAAATGATTGCACATCATATGCATTTATCATACCGATAAATTTATCTATTTTTATAATGATAATAATAAAAATAGCCTTTTGTATATTTTGTGAATGACATAAAATGCATTTTGTATATTTTGTAGAAAGGATGAGCACAACTTTTGGGTGCATTAACTTATGTTGGGGGCACAACGTATGCATCAATTTATACTTTGGGGACACTTTTTGTATGCATATATTTGTGTTATGACCTTATGGGTACAACTTTTATATTTTTTAAAATACCTAATGGATATGGTATATTCCTTTTATTTTTATTGGTTCCATTTAAAAATCTATTTAATTGGTTTAGAAAGTTTAGTGATTTATTTGCTTAAAAAATTATCTAGTGACTTCATTAATTCTAAAAAGTTTAATAATTTGTTCGATCCCATTTGCTTTGTAGGATTGGAATGGATTTGAAAGAACTTATAATTAAATTCCACTCCAATCCCATGTCTGGTTTGAAGAATTTCATGGATTTGAATCTTAAAAACATAAGATTTTGGATGTGGTTGATATTTAATGAGATTTCGTATAATTTATGTATAATAATGTTTTAAAATACGTTAAACAAATTTATTTTGTAATCATAAATTAATAATAAAGTAACTTAATTAATTTAAATATTTTTACAAATATTTATAATTTGTTTCCATAACTAAACCAAAGGAATTTAATTTCATTTCAAATCCAACAAACAATCAAAGATTCTAAATCCAAATCTTTTCATGAAATCCAAATCCTTCAAAATCATTACATCAAACCAAAAGTCCGTTTTTCTAAACTTTGATTATATGCTTTTTCTTCAAAACTCAAGAACTTGCAAAGTATTACCATCAAACAATACATGCATTTTATTTACAACAAATCTTAAATGATTCCCATTTACTTATAAAACACAAAAAGAAATTAAAAACCTTTTTGGAGGGAGAAAAAGCTTTTAAATCGCATCTTGGTACCTTTTTGCAATTTTTATCAAACAAGAGCAAACACCAAATTTACCCATCATCCATCTGATGCAATCATACCAGCATTAATGTACCAGATCTCATCAAAAACTCCACATCTATAACCATCATCAAGAATGTATATCAAACAAAATTCACATATTTGTTCCAAAAACCGAAAAGAGGCTATTGAATAAATTCAATTTCGAGCAACTACACAAAAGCGACAAACAATTCAAACCAATTCTTCACACATGCACACGAAAGAAAGAACAATAGACCCTCTGAAGATCAAAGTTTATGTTCCTCTCGGAAAACCAAACTCTTAGTACCACGAAATTACACAATTTGCTCCAAAGAAACCCCAAAGATTCTGAAACACAACCACCACACATAAAAACACGAAAGATGATAGATAGTACGACTATGATGAAGTTGTTAATGTCGGATAAAACCGACTTAAGTAAGATCATCTTCTTCATCTTCCTTTGCCTTCAGGAGTAGCTTAACTCTCAACAAAAGGGTCGTCTTCCACTCATCCTATAAAAAAAAGATTTCCAAAAAAAATATAAAATAATAACATTTGAATGTGTTGAGCATAAAAGAATTAACTTCATAAAACAAGGTCTACGTATATCCTACCCTTCAAACCTTACATATGTGTCGGATCCATTGGGTTCGTTGGTTAAAAACATTTCATAGTCAATGGTCCTCAAGAAAAACAGTTTGCTCTACTTTTTTGGGATATACGTCAGGTCTGCACACCCCTCTGGCCGGACCCCCACCACCGGGTGGGAGGTACTAGGCTTCAGGGGTGGATCTAGTGTACAAAAGGTTGTGGGAAGGGACCCCAGTCAAAAGGTCAAAAAAAATTACATAGGTTAAAAAAAATCAAAAGTACAAACCTACCCTTAACTTCCCGGAGTAAATTTTTCCAAGGGACCCCATTTTGCCGGCGATTGCCAAAAACATTAAAAAGTCTCTTGAAATCAATAAAAAAACCGAAAAAGTCATTCGAAGTCGAGAAAAACACTAAGAAAATCACTCGAAATCAACGAAAAATCCTTCAAAACGATGTAATTAGTGTAAAAACACATTGGGTGACTTCAGGCGCCTTTAGTCTACCTTAATTGTGACCCCAGTAGGCAAAAATCCTGGATCCGTCACTGTCGGGCTTGTTTGGTTTGGTACAATCATATTTTCAATTAAAACCCATAAATTATTGTTTGGTTTGGTGCAATCATAATTTCAATTAAAACCCATAAATTAGGATACACTAACGATGGTAGATAAATTACCAGCTTAGTCATGCTGTCA
The DNA here is from genome assembly GCA_036898165.1 of Silybum marianum. Taxonomy (NCBI): domain Eukaryota; kingdom Viridiplantae; phylum Streptophyta; class Magnoliopsida; order Asterales; family Asteraceae; genus Silybum; species Silybum marianum. The sequence continues at coordinate 18,272,194 of CM072541.1, forward strand.
AATTCCTTGACAGCATCAGTAAATTTTGCAACATCTTCCTCATCCAGTGCAGCAGCTAAATCCTACAATAAGAGATATAAGAGGATTCAATTGTAATAAACTGATCAGTAATTGCCAAATATAGTAATTACGGTTTCAGATGTGGTGTTCAAATAGAAAAAAACAAGTTACGTTGTTCCAGAAACTTCATGCATATGAAATATTTCATATTTGCACATTTAAATTTAGTATTCTCCAAGAGGTATAATATTTGAGTTTAATTGCTCTTGAGACATTGTTCCATACAAGGGAGAACCAAAATTTTTTCAAAGAATTGTGTCACTTTGAAGGTAAAATATTTGACACTGAAGTATCAAGAGGGAGGTTCAGGGGAAAACCTCAAAAAAAAAGAAAACTAAATAACACCCTGGGAGCCCTCCATCTTGAAGGTATGCACAAATGCATACAAGCGATTGAAGCTGTTTTTTTATGCATCAGTGCATATGCACAAATGCATACTGGTATTTTGTAACATGCATTTGTGCATATGCACTGATGCATTAAAAAACAGCTTCAATCGCTTGTATGCATTTGTGCATACCGTCCGGATGAAGGGTTGTTCTTCAGTTTTCTCTTTTTTTAGCGTTTTCCCCTGAACCTCCCTCAAAATATCAAATATGGTTTTTTTTCACTTTTTTGTCCTAACATTTAACACTGTTACTTGTAAAAATATAAATTTGAACAAATAACATGAAGAGATATTCATAACATACCGCCAATAATCTGTATTCACGTGTTCCTGAAAATGTCGGATCCAGTTCCTGCAAAAGCAAATGACATTTTTAATCCTGTATATACAACTTTACATGTAAAAAAAAATTAAGATAACTGACAAAAGCCAGTATTCATTTTACCTGATAACGCTCCAAAGCATTTGTGATTGCAACCACATCACCTTTACAGAGTTGGCAAATGCCAGCATTAAGTAGATGACCTCTAACTCCATATTTTAGCAAGTTATTGTTGATAGATTGTCGTGCTACAGCTTCATAAATCTCAATAGCTTTCTGATATCTGTATAAGTAAGCATGGCAAGGCCATTAGTTTTGGAACAATTTCTTTTCACATTATGGGTGTCATTTTTAAGTAATCATATTCGACTTCTAATATATAGAAATGGCAATGCTTAATCTGGTTTAAGTTCGAGACAAAACCCTCCTGAGATGGCTGAAAAGGCATACTATACTAACCAACATGAATATAAACAGAATTATATATTTACAAACGTTTGTTATTGTCAAGTGAAGTCTACGAAAGGATCTAAACCGTACTTATCCTTGTAGCTTGCCAATTTCTTATCTGCTTCCTAGTTTGGGATAAAATACTTGTCGTAAGACTGCCTTTAACAACAAACCAACCAAATCCAATCTTTATTATAAAAAATTAATTTCTCTCTCTTCCACCTACCCAATCCAATTCCAATCTGACATTTTTTATACTTTATTCATAATCCAACCCAATCTCAAAAATTATACATTTAATATTTTACCATATATATATAATTATAAAAAATTTACCATACCATTGAAAATAAATAAAATAAGCACAAAAATAATAAGTAATGAAATATAGAGAAATATTGGTGTGGTGAAAATATGTTGGGCTCTATTTGTAGGGAATTAAAAAACATGAATTTGGGTAAATTTTTTACTTTTTAATATTTTTATTATTGTCACTTATTTAATCAATAAGTTTTATTATAAAATTAAGTAAATCCAACCAATAGAATCATGACATGTGTAAATTCCATTTACAAGAAAAGTGTGAAAATGAACCCTGGTGATATGGTTTGGGTAAGATTGCAAGTTTATTTTTTATTTTTTTCAAAAAGTATTTTGTCTTATCCCAAATCTGATTGGGTTAGTTTGTTGTTGTGGGTAGTCTAAGGATACAGTTTGATAAGTGTGGCAAAATTAGCAATGGAGATGCCACAGAAACATGCATATTGAGGATGAAATTAATAGTAAAGATAAAAAGCTACAAAAGAGGAAGCAAACTTACTGTTCCAGCTGAGCTGAAAATTGAGCAATTTTCTGCTTGCACTGGTTTGCAGAAGTTGTTACTTCTTCACCTTGAAAAAGATCAGCTGCTCTATCATAATAAGCAATGGCCTGCTCCAAGTTCTGCTCCTGTTCATATAACTCAGCAATTTCCTGTGTAGAGTGAAGATAAGTAAGGCCATCACTATAAAATTATCTAGCAACTATAAAACTAAGCTCATACCCAAATATAATACATAATATTCAGATTCATAATACCATCACTTTATGTTTCCAGATTTCTTTGTAATTAAAATAATATAAATACCATGCTGGTTAGGCCCAAATCAGAGTAATAAGTAATAACTATCAGCATTCCTATCCATTAAACTTCAATTAACAGGTTAATTTTGAAAGACGTGATTCGAATGAATTTTGCCATGTCTGAAAACTGAGAGAATTCAGTGAGGGGCTTGACCGATACTGATCTAAATTGACTTGGCTAAAAAGAAATAGATGATGTACCTTGCAATATCTTGCAGACATGCTGAGCCTCCCAATTTCCATGAACAAATTTAATGCATGCTCTAGGCAAGCTATGCACTCTGCATACATCAAATTATACCAAGAAAAAGGTTTCCATGTTAAGATGTTAAAAATGAATAACATTTGCATGATAACTTAGTAGAAAATACATAAACAACCTAACTATATAATAAAGTTCAATGCTATTAGCCAACCATATCCAAATATGATCTTGGTGATGGTACCAAAAAATTGGTCATTCCATAGGAAAAAGAACAAGCAAGGGCAGACACTTGGGCCCTGTTTGTTTTTTCAATTTTACCTCTTAATGACCACTTATCACTTATTCGTTCAGATGTTTTTAAATTCAGACCGTTTGTTTTTTTTGTTTTTTCAGACCCTCTTAAGTCTGAAAATCATCTGAAAAAAACTGGTAACCTCACCACTTAATTCCTATTATTCGTGTACACCCGTATTGTTAGGGATTCATAAATCAATGACTGATTCAGATTTCGGACGTAAAAACAAACAGTCTAACTGATTCAGATTTCAGACTTCAGCACAGCCTCTTATAAATAAGAAGTGAAATCAGACTTCAGACTTCAACACCTCTTAAAAACAAACGCTACCTTAGAGGCCAGGGTTAAATTCCCCACACAAAATAACTAATTATTTTCTATTAACTACATAATGTATAACCTTCTTAGAGCATATTAACTAGAGTTTTATGGGGTCTATTTATGTATTAATAGATAAATGATTTTCTTAATTTATCATTTTGAGTGAAGGACTCATTTAATTTGAGATGAAATGCATATCAAATGACCCATGTTCAATACAGGATAAATGATAAATCACAAAGCTTATGCAACACATCAACTGTGTGTTGCTTGCATATATTAAGTTTTATATATGAAAACTCATATATGCCTGATTTGGTTGTACTGATAAATTTGTAATGTAAAAATCATTCAAGCTGAGTTTAGCTTTCTTTCTTGGTATGACATTAATACCATAGTGCTTGAATGGAATTTGATGTTCAATATAAGTACATAAAATTTTAATGTTTCATATATTATGGAAGTAGGTAAACACCACAAGAATTTAATGAACACATAACTGGTAGGAATGTGAAGTACGTAAAAGTTTTATGCTATTTTTATAAATTGTGACAACCATTGTTATACATCCTAGAGTTTCTTCTGCATAAAAGATTAATAGAGACCAAATAAATATGGTCACATTCAAACAGCTTTGCACACTTTTAGAGGCTTTAGTTCATTTGAATCTGCAGATAACTTATAAACAACTTCAAGCATAAAACAGAAGGCAAAAGTTAGTTGCCACAAGAGAAGATCGTCTTTCTTGATCTGTTTTGACTCAAAATATTTTCAATATTACATCTACTACTATATTTTTACTGTTTTTTTCCTATTGGCAGTGGGCTGAGGAGAAGCAATACAGTAAGGTGGCGTTTGTTATTTAAGAGGTGGTGCTGAAGTCTGAAATCTGAATCAATAATACTGTTTGTTTAAAATGTCTGAATTTGTTTAAATAGTCTATTTTAACCATTAAAAATTATATTGTTGAATTTATACAATTTCACATATTTATTCATCATATTACGAAATTTACATATAAATTATATAATTAGCATTCATTTAAATGAAAATATGTCAAAACGGTATTTAGCACATTTAAATCCTATTAAAATACATGAATTGAGAGGGATAAGGATCTATTTGATGAGGATCAATTGAGAGAAATGATCGATTTAGGTTAATTGATTGAGAAACATCGTTGCCGAGAATTTGGAGAATAATAAGAGGCAAATAAGAGGTTAGTTTACCTCTTATCGGTTAAGAGAACAATAAGACATAAGTGCATCTGAAAAATTGGAAAAAACAAACAGTCTGAATGACCCTATCTCTTAACGAATTAGACATAAGAGGCTATTAAGAGCTTATTTGGAAAAAACAAACAAGGCCTAAGTAAGTGTCACCTGCAATTAAAACCAAACAAACCTGATGATCCCATATATATATATGGAGAGAGAGAGAGACCGAGAGAGAGAGAGACCGAGAGAGAGGAAAGTTCAAATGCGAACTCAAATTTGGTTGTGAACGTGAGGACAAACGAGAGCGTGACACATGTCATATTCAGACCGAACAATGAAGGAAAATATTCAGACTGAATGTATTATTATTCAGAATGAATGTAGTATTATTCAGACTGAATATAACACCTACGTTCAGTCTGAATATTTTCCTTCATTATTCAGTCTGAATATGACACGTGTCGTGCTCTCATTTGTCCTCACATTCACAACCAAATTTGAGTTCTCATTTGAACCCGCCCCTATATATATAGGCTTAGGATCGTGTGAGAAGGAGAGTTAAGGTGAGAAGCGTAAGAAGAGATCTGAACCTTTGATCACTTTTAATCTCATACCCATCCATGAATTGCGCTTGAGAAGGGAGTTGATCCGGTGCACCTCATCTCAGTGCATCTCATCCTAACGCGGATCCAAGGGTGGAGATCCCTTCTTACGCTTCTCACCTTAACTCTACTTCTCACTGGAACCCAACCCTATATATATATATATATATATATCCCACCTGGGGTGGGGGTGGGATATACGGAGATTCTATACCTTTATTTTCTTTGGTTACTGTTAAACAGGTAATTGTGTCAATAACTTACAGTCTTATACCTCAACATTGACAGGAAAAACGATCTTATCTACTGCAAAGACATGTTAAAGTGAACCATACATATAAAGGTACATTTGACAGTTCCTGTTAATAATTACGATTCCTTCTATGTTTAAATTTGAGAGACCACAAATATATTAGAACATAAAAACTATCAAAACACTTTTTGCAAGAAGCAGAAAGAAACATGAAAAAACCTTACAAGGACATTACAAACAAACAGCAATCAAAAAAAGACTTGTTAATAATTTATCATTTCTATTACCTTCTAAAGGGAGATGGTGAAAGATGGTGAAATAAATGCTGAAAACATGCTAACCTTTGATGTTTGTTTTCTTGTATGAATGACCCGCATCAGCATAAGCATTAGCAGCTTCATGTTTGCTTTCCATCTGTATAAACATTAAATTAACAATCAATATAATCAATAATGAAGACAAAGAACAAATGGGAAGAAAAAAAGCTATGCAGAGCAGATCAAACACTTGCCTTCAAATAACACTGGGCCAACTTGACATATACAGCTCCGGCTTGGTCCCCTGAGAATTATGTATCATGAAGGTATTAGTAAAGCCATAAGTGTCTACAAGTGTATCTATCGGATGAACATAGATGATAATCTGAACTTTGACATTTAAAGTTTTAAACTCCCCCATAAAGCATAACAACTACACAAACAAATTAATGACAAAGTTCCTGAAATATAAGCCATATTTTCCAAATTGTTATTGAGATTCACTTATACAAGCTGTGGATAAAGTTGCAAAAATAAGAACATGATAGGGAGAGAAACCACTGAAGGTACTTAAGAAACAAGAATACCATCTACTAATCCATCAGTGGATAAAGTTGCAAAAATTGACACCAACTTCTAAACAAATCAAAATCTCTGGTGAACACATTCCAAAATTTAGAAAAGGAATGTAGTAGTGCAAAATGCTAAGATGATGTTACAAGCTGGTAAGGAAGTTTAATTTGGTTCTCTTTTCTCCATGTCCTATGACCAAGTGCCCATTTGACAAACCTGGTTTTTAATAAACAACAATATTTCATAGAAGATTTGGTCGATTTCAGCTATCAAGAGAAACAGCTTTACAAAAAGTTTGCTCAATATCAGATATCAAAAGAAACAACTTTACCAATAGTAAAAGGAAATAAACTATGAGATGGTAGTGGTCCACGATTCAAGGTGTCTAAACTATGAGTGGATGTTATAAAATCCAATAACCTTCCCATCTCCACTAGAAAGCACGTGCTTAGAATAAAGGTAGCTCCATAGAAGCCTTCATAACAGATCTGCTACAACTTTACACTCTTTTTGACAGATTATTGAGGTTATATTATATGTTTTTGTGAAAAATAAGACCCAAAACTCCTAAGTTCCTAAAAACAAGGTCAAAACTGAAATTCAATATGAAAGAAATTGATGATTAATTATTGATCAAAACAGAAACATAAAAGCATGTCAATAAACAGGTCCCAAATTTATATACAAGTATTGCAAGACAATCATATTGATCAAATGAAAAAAAAGCACTATTAACATATGTTTGAGCACTGATACTTACAAGATTTGGCAAGCTTGTAGCAGTTGGCAGCTTTTTCATATAAATCGCCAGCATCTTCGTATTTGGATCCAAAAATGCCCCATCCGCTCAACTTCTTCTCAGCTTTCTTCTCAAACTCTAAACCTTTTGCTATTTGATCAGACATTCTCCCCAATTCTTTTCTTTCCTTAGAGAGCTTTTTTCCAGCTCTGAGAGTTTGCAGAAGAAATAAAAATAAAATTGATATTAATGGCTTTTCTTTCTGTTATTCATGACTCGTGAGGTTAACTTTCGGAAGGAAAGTAGGTTCTTCTATTTTATTTGTATAACAAAAACAGGTAGATCATCAATTAAGTTTTCAAAGTCCACATATACCCTTAAAAAATAAATTAACAACAGTAGCATATGAATAGTGGACCACTGTTCTGCGAAAGAAATATTCCACCCAAGTTGTATTGTATGTAGGAAAGACAGACTAGTGGATTCAAGTCAAAGGTGTTTGTATACAAGGGAAAAGTAATTAGGTTGAAGGTTATTTGATTGTACACTTTGTAAACTGAAACTATCTCCCAAAAAATCATATTTAGTGCATGTAGACAGGGCTGTAAACGAACCGAACGAACACGAATGGAGGTTTGTTGGTGTTCGTTCGTTTAACTTAATCGAACAAACAAACGAACGAGCATGAACCGTAAACGAACGAATTATTTTGTGTCCATGTCGTTCATTAAGAAAATGTGTTTGTTCGTGTTTGCTTACATTCGTTCGTTAAGATACTAAACGAATGTAAACGAACGAACGCAAATATACTAAAAGCAACTACCGTTACTCATCATTTTGTTTCTAAAAACTAACATAACAAAATGAAACACCTGGAAATAGGAGAAATAGAAAAGGATTTCTATAATTAATGATTTCACATATTAATGTCATAATATATAAATATATTTATATATATAAACAAACGTAAGCGAACATAAATGAACGAACATTCACGAACGTATATGAACGAACAAGACCATTGTTCATGTTCGTTCATTTAACTAAACGGACAAAAAAATGTGTTCTTGTTCGTTAAGTTATTAAATAAATGAACTTCCTCCCAACAGTTCACGAACAGTTTGTTGAAAGTTCGGTTCGTTTACAACCCTATACATAGGCTTAGTTTTCAAGGCATTTAGATTAAAATAGTCTAAGCATTCAAAACCTGCCATGAAAAAAATTAAATCTTTACATGAAGACAGAAGAAACAGTAAGTCGATGAATTTTCAACCATTTGAATCAATGCAAAAATGGACAAATTTCCAGTAATCGCATAAGAAGAATTCATCATCATTTCTTAGAGTAACAAATCTATATGCGCTTATATATATGTTTAAGCCTTTTTAGCTCCGATATATTATGGTCATTTTACTTGTTTTGAACTTGTGTCCAATTAGGCTATCTTAACTTTTTTTTGGGTAACCGTGGGTTTCCGGGCCAGCTTACGTGCACCGATATTGGGAAATTTCCATTCGAGAAAGAGATGTACGAATAAAGCTCATTTGGTTCCTCCTATCGACTGGGCTCATCCGAAATAAGTATCCCCCGGGTGACCACGAATGGCCTGGAGTCATCCAGGTGAACCTCCATGGCCACAACACAAGTTCTTTGGTAGCGCCTGGATTCGAGGATGAGATATTCCACTACAACCCCCTAGGCTTTACCAGTACGCCATAACCCAAGTGGTTAGGCTGTCTTAACTTCCTTATTGGTTAATTGGCTTTCTATGAGACCAAGTATGCATTGTTTTTGGCTTTTTAACAAAAGACTACTATCATTGATATTATTGAACACATAAACATTATTCCTATTGTCAGATTGTGCGCTATAGTCTTTGGAGTTTTGCTCGAGATACCCTAGGGCTTCTGCAGATGCCTAGTTCTTCTTTCATCCCCCATAAATAAGAGTAATGATATATCCTCCAACCACTCCTTCTAAAATCCTCCTAAATGATACTTGGTAGAAATCTAAACACCGCATCACCCACCATGAAAAAATCTAAGCACCGTATGATTCTGCCAAATGTCCTTTGGGGTGAATTTTTGGATAATTAGTAGAAGAATATAGTATTACTCTATAACTAACTACTTTCCCTTACCTTGAGTTCTTTTCCTACATCGATATGACTTCTTCCTTACATATTCACGCTGCATATATTTATATTTATCAATATTTGAGATTGGAAATTTTCATATATTCAGTGATCCAAAGTCTTTTTCAAATCTACCAGAAAACTACTGAAATAGCAAGTTATGTCTTGGGAGGATGAAGTTCAAGGTTTGGAATTGAAGTGACAGCTCAATCAGTGACCAATTTTGCAAATTCGAACATAGGTTAAAAGGCAAGTTTTGACACTGTTCATACATCATATTTCACACCACTTGTTGTATATGCTCTAAAGACAAACCCTCTAGTACCTTCCCCATGCAAGATCTGAGATTCCCATTCTGCTCCATTCACCGACCTACATGATCAATTAGCCCAAACGGGTTATGGTTCGCAGGATCCCAGATCCTCAGAATGGATCTTTTGAATGAAGACCCTGGAAGCCTCACCCCAAGAAGAGTACACCCATTGACGCACCACTAATTCACCAACTCCCTACAAATGTGAATAATCCAAACTCCGCTCACGCTGAAACTTCGCTTCAATTCTGAGACAGAAAAGTGTAAATATACAACTAACTACAAATCACAGTAGATTCAGGTATTCTTTCTCTTTTCAACTTTGGATTACCAACTAAGCTACTACGATGCATCTATTATTGAGTCTTGGCTACACAAATCAAGTTTAATCCAGAAACTTTACTCACGAACTCTTGAGGTATTAACTATTACCAGCAGTAACACACGATACAAATAGTTTTCGTTAAACCCTAACAAAATTAGCATCATGAAATAAAAAATTGATATTGGAGTAATGAAATCCGTTAAACGGATCGCAATTTTTTTGATAGAAACTAAGTTACTAGAAGATATACACTCACTCGTAAGTAATACGATGATGATGATGATGATGATCTTTACTTCAAATCTCTTTCGTATCCAGCAATTTGTGAAGTCCGATCGATGAGATTTTGATGAAATGTTGATAGGAAAGCGGCTGCTTGACGCTATTTCCTCCTTTGAAAAGTATTGTAAACTAAGCAAAGATCTTCGGAAGGAAGGAAGGAAGTCGTTCGGTAGAAACCAAGCATACACGATTGACGAATGTCAAATACACGTACAATTTATTTATTTCACTTGTTTTATTTTTCTTAAATAGATATATTGTATCGAAAATAAAATCATTATTATCTATCAGAAGGGTACTTGTGCAATACAGCAAGATACATCTCGATTTTAAGTTTTATTTTAAAACATCAACAACAAAAAAACTTACCTCGTAAAACAGCAAACAAAACAGATACCCGAAAATCGATCAAAAGTCTTGTGTTGTGCCTTGTGCGTGTACCAAACAGAATAATAACAGATTAACAGAGGGAAGCTCAGAAATCGTTGAATATGAAATTATGGATTATGGAGAGGTAGATCATACTGTAGATGGATTATAGAGAGGTCGACCAATGTATTTATATTTATAAGGAAGGAAAAAGAAAATCAGTATCAATTAAAATCAAAATAATTTAGGACCAGATATGTGTATAAAAGTATAGAAAATAATCAATAATTCAATATCAATTACTTAATTAGAAAATTAAACATATTTGTTGGGATTTAGTTAAAAAAGGAATGATTCTGGCTCCAAAAATAAAGAGTTTTAAGAGTTTTTAAGCAATTAGCATTAAACAGCAGTACGTATGGCTTAAAATATTTTTTTAAGAGTTTTTGGCCAAATGTTTTATAATATAGTATAGATATAGATATCTATACTATATTACAAAGCACTTAGCAAAAAATATTAAAAACTCTTTTTTATGCATGTAATACTGTTTATTGATGCATGTTACTTAAAATTCAAGATTACAAGTAAATTGAGTGTAAATACAACTTATTAAAGCTACATTTCTAAATTCATGTAACTAAGATAAACATAATCAAAATACAGGATAAACATCTCATTTTAAATATAAAAAATCTAAAAATATAATTAAGATAATCATTAAATTCTAAGATAATTCATAATTGTTATCTTTATAAAAATTTATATTATTAAACCAAAATGAAAAAGTAAAATCGTTTTCTTAAAATCAAATAAAAAACCATTATAATGTCGACAAAGACAAAAAATAAATAAATATTAAAATCGAGATGTATCTCGCTGCATTGCGCGAGTACATTTCTAGTATAATATTAAAATATACACTTGTAATTTAAGCAAGATACATCTCGATTTTAATAGTTTGTTTTATTATTTGTATATATCGATATTATAATACGATTTTATGTAGTTTTGAGAAAACGATAATATTTTTATTTTTTAATAAAATATAGACTTGAAGATAGCATAATTTTTTCAAAACATATATCAATTTTAATATCAAATTAACTATTTAAAATTTATATTTTTTTATAAAATTTATTTAATTCAATTTTGTATAATTAACGTACATTTAATAAGGAACTAATTTATTTTTGTTTTAATGATATAATTTTTTATTAAGATGATAATTAAATAGTCGGTTAGAATACAAATGATTATCCTAATTATATTTTTTATATTCAAAATGAAATGTTTATCCTGTATTTGATTATGTTTGTTTATTGTTACTTACATGAATTCAAACATGAAGTTTTAATTAATTGTACTTATACACAATTGACTTATAATTTTGAATTTTCAAGTAATATGCGTTAATAAACCATACTTCATGCATAAAAAATGAGTTTTAAGAGTTTTTGCTAAATGTTTTGTAATATAGTTATAGATTTAGGGAAATGTTCAAAAAAAACTCAACAAACTGTCTCGTTTTGAATGGTTAAGTCCCTAAACTATTTTTTTTGAATGAAAAAACCATTAAACTTTCTTATTTTGAATGATTAAGTCCGTGAACTATTTTTTTTGGATGAAAAAATCATTAAACCTTTTCATTTTGAATGGAAAAACCATTAAACTTTCTTATTTTTGAACGATTAAGTCCTTGATTTTTTTTTCAAGAAATTAAACCATCGAAATTTTAAAAATTGGTTACTTACATCTTTTTAACCTAAATAAACTACCTTTAATCGGTTATCTTTTGATTCTTCCTCTTATGATGGATAAAAAAAATAGATCAAAAAGAGGAAGATTAATGACAACAAATGTTAGACGAAATGGAGAATGGACAACGTTGGGGTAATGGGGAATGACGAGGGGGAGCGATATCGTTGTTTGCTAGAGGGTTTTAATTGTGTAGGGTTTTTGGAACGGTAAAATCGATTTAAGTTTATTTTTACTTTAAAACTTTTTTAATGAGTTAAATGTAACTTATTTAAAAAAAAATATGTAGATAACTAATTTTTAAAAGATCGATGATTTATTTATTCAAAAAAAATGTTTAAGGAGTTAATCATTCAAAATGAGAAAGTTTAATGGTTTTTTCATTCAAATCAATAGTACATGGACTTAATCATTTAAAATGATAAAGCTTAATGGTTTTTTCAATCAAAAATTTAGTTTAAAGACTTAACAATTTAAAATGTAATAGTTTGTTGGGTATTTTTGAACTTTTCCCTATAGAATTGCCATTATTTAAGTTTATGTGTTGGGTTTTGATGATATGGAAGTTATGGTGGAAAGGATAAGAATGCATCTCTACCTTTGAATCAATCATAACTAGTGTTATACCCGTCCGTTGGTCGGGTATATGACATGACTTTAAACATAGAAATAGATCTTAGACAAAGCAACAATTTATCAACTTGAACAATCAATTCCATAATTCGACAAACTTAAGCTAAACCCATAATTCTTTCCGCTACTTCTGTAGGTAATTGTACTTCTCCAAGATTTAAACAATTCTTTTGAGGCGTACTCTCCTCTCTTGCTAAATCTGGAACCAACTGAATTGCCTCCGTGTACTTTGTTCAAGCAAACAATTCTTGGAAACATTGTACAACCTGAGATAAGATCTCATTTAGTAATTGATCGTGTGTATAATAGAGGGATGTATATATATATATGTACATATATTACTTACAATATGTATACATTGGTAACAGGAGCACATCATCACCAATTTTCAGTAATGACCTACAAAGCAAGTACCATAATGGGTCTACAGAACTTTAATCACTTTTAGTGTTCAAGTTGGTTCATCGGATCTTCCGATGAACTTGGTAACAAATAAAAATGCACACTTCAACGTTTTCTTTATCTTTGATCAATATTATGAAAGGTGACCACACATGAAGAGACATACCATTAGTGAAAGTGTGCAGATTTCAAAACATTTATCAAAATATAGATTAGCAAGATAGAAGTCAAAATTCCAAGCTAAAGGATGAAATCTTGCAAAGCATTTGTCTAGACCCTGATTTATAGTTTATTTTAACCTAGATACGAGTCCTAGCAATGACCACATATATGTTGTATGTTTGATCTTTCATTTCTTGCAAATTTTGTATTGTGCGATTATTGATCCTAGCATATTCCATAGACCATATATAGTTCTCTTGACTGCAAAAGGCATGGATCTCAAGAAACGATATTATAATTTTTAGTATAAGCTTTATAAATTCAGAGAAACACGGGGGGTTTGCTTCTATGGACGCTTACCTGAAATTGGTATTATGAAGATTTAGCAATAAAAATAGGATGAACCTTTTTCACCTAATTTACAGGTGGTTGGGGGTGGATTCAAGATACGACAAATCTCTGTTACCATGCTCTAATGGAAATACATAACTCCTCCATCCCAACAATTAGTCCACTTTACAACTTGCAATAATTTAAAGATAACCATTTTTTGTGAGTCTTCTGAAACAACATCCGAGGAGGTGAATCTCTTACTTCCTGCCTATTTATGCAACCAAGTGTGGGGCTCAAACACGGGACAATCATCATGAGAGATTCGGTACCATTCCTAACAAGTTCAACTTGTCAATCTTACACATCATTACATACTAAGAAATGACTTTACCCACTCTTCAAAGAAATCATATAGCCAATAACATCAAATCAAATAGGGCTCTTAGTTTGAATACAAATCGAAGTAAAATATGATAACGTTTAAATTCAGGAATGTACTTATTTACGAATGAACCACAACATAAGATAACCCTTGATGTCATAAATTGACATGATTCAAGAAAGGCTAAGAGGCCGTTTACTAAACGGTTACCCGTTTAGTCCTTGTCATCTCTTAGTTATATATATAGTTTCCCAAAAGCTTACCCAAGTAGGCTAGTTAGCTGGTGAAGAGAAACATGTTTATGTAAACCATAAGCAGAAAATTAGTTATAAACAAAAAATTGAAGTGAAATTAGTTTTATATAAAAATCTATTAGTAAGCTTGCTTGTGAATTTATAAATTAATTTCATATAAAGGGTGTTGGGAAAATCAGGTCAAACCAACCAAATATGAAGAAAAAAAATTCTACATGTGTTACCTAACAGCATAATCAATAATCACAATAGAGAATGATCAAAAAATCTGGTTAACAGAAGTAAAAAAACATGTGAAAGACTTATGCATTGTAGAATATACTGAGGGATAATTAAGATAAACATGTATAATTCTACGCTAGCACGATGGTTAAAGAGAAGAGATGTACCTTTAAACATTCCTTGAAGGAACCGTCACCCATGAACTAATAACAATCTATAAGAAAGTAAATGCGAAAAGCATTATGAGAACACAAAAATATCAAAATCAAAAAATGTAAAAGCTAGTAGTAAAAAAATACCTTAGGCCAACAAACAGTAAAAATGCTCTTTCAGATCCATAGTTGTGAAGTGTGACTTGTTGCTCCTTTTCTTCTGTTGGCACTAAAGTTACCGAATGGACAATCTAGTAGGAGATGATGGTTCGACCTGCTCCTTTCATGGATCTCTGATATCAGAAGAAAATTGGTTCAAGAACGCCTCGGGAGGCTCTGAATCGACACTTCAGCTAGTGAGAGAACGATGATAAAATGTGTTTACGTTAAAGTTGATTGCTATATTACCAGAGTTATTTAAGAGAGTCATGTCCGCTTCAAGTTTGCATTTTTTTTGTCTCTTGACATGATACCAAAAAACCGAGATTAGTGATTAGTCTATATGAATCATAACCCAAAGAAAGAAGTAAAAGAACACTAATCTAGGAAGCAAAAAGAATCCCATCATAAGTAAAAAAGAAAGGGGTACCCTATTGATAGATGTTGAGAAAGAGAACACAATAACAACAGTAGCAATAATAGGAAGAACAAAAACCTAGCAGGTGGCTTATTCAAATGGATCATTCAAAATGAAATTCACAAAACCCTAATATCAAATAGAATAAGATAAACACGGTTTTCAATATTTGTAGATTGTAGATTGCATCGACCAAATGTATTGGGCACTTGAGCAAATGAAACTGAACCAAAAGAAAAATCATATTCGAATACAAATATGATGGAAGAAACTTGGGTAAACAGTTTGATTCTCTATTTGGGAACAGAGGAAATCAATCAATAAACAATCAAACTTGAATTTATCAGTTTGACCATACAAAAGAAAATAAATCAAGTTGCGCTATGATACAAAAGTGATAATGTGAACAAAGGACAGGAAATCAAACAATACCATGATTAGGAGGGACAACAACACTATGATGACTGCTCGGCCTGCTCTTCTCATGGATCTTGGATACCGGAAGGAAGTTGGTCCGAGAACACCTATGACGTCCTCTGAACCGACTCTTCAAAGTTAGAATGGTTCGCCTCTGACTCTACTCAATTGGCCATAAAAAAACTGTAGACGAAAAAAAGGGAATGTTAACGTGAGAGAGAGAAAGGGAAAACTCTTTAATTACCGAGAGAACATTCTACCTCTTCATTTGTAATTCTAATCTAACTCAATGCATTGAGAAAATAGAGAATATGAATCCTATTTAGCAGGGGGTGCATGTCATGAATTCATGATAGTTGGTTTTTGCTTGAGTATATATACATATATATAGGCGTAGATTCATGCGAGGACGGTATCTTTTTACGAGAACGCGAGGAGCGTTTTACATGTACAAAATCACATGTGATTTTGTACCAACATCAAAAAATCACATGTGATTTTGTACTAACATGAAAATCACATATGATTTTGTATGTGAACCAAAATCACTACATGAATCATATATGATTTTGTACATGAAAAAAGCTCCTCGCGTTCTCGTAAAAAGTTAGCGTTCTCGTATGAACCTGCCCCTATATATATATATAGATTTTAATTTAGTAATTGAAAGTCTATCTTCATAAAGTGTTGTACATCAAAAATTTCTGAAAATCTACTACACAATCAACAATTAACACCATCATATGACGCAATTCTTAACCCTAAACCAACAATCATAAAATCCTAAACCATAAAATTTATTGAGTTGCGATTATTGCAAAAGTAAATGTTGAGGAGAATCTGTTACCAACAAAAGTAAACGTTGCTGACATTAGTAAAACCCAAAATCAATCCCTCAAGAACAATACAACACGATTCTCCTGATAAACACAACACATAAGCAGAGAAGGAGAAGGAGGAGCATAAAACCTAACACAACTAAAACCTAACCTGGTTTGCCACGTGAGGAACAAAGGCGGAGGAGCGGACGACCGTAGAGAGAAGAAGCATGCTGTTGATCATAAGTCCTCTCTATGATTTGAATATGATTCCTTAATATACTTAGTGAAATTCCTTAGTTAAGCTTCTGTTCAAATTCAGTGATAGCATACGCTGATTACCATCAGCGATCGCTGAAAATCAAGGAACAACAAGCTTATCTCTGAAGACCTGAAGATCAGCTATCACACCAAAAGACCATTCAGCGAAAGTCGAAGACCAAAGCTGAAGAAATAGATAATCAGCTAAGTGACCTGAAGCGGTTCAGCGATAGCAGCGATTATCTACTCAAAGTGTGAAGTCTTGTGAAACCTCAGCAACACTGAAGTTCATCCTTGAAAATTCAGTGTCAGCGATCAAATGAAGCTTCCTCTGCAAGACTAAAGATTGATTTTATCCTCGATGTACAAAAGTCAAACCTAGAACCATGTCAGAAAAGGACGTATGACTTGTCTCTTATGTCCCCATCCTATCTGATATGGTACTGTTCATATTCTGCCAAAAGCATGGCTGTCTTATTAGCAAGGATAATCTTCCTATCGAAGCTTGACACGTGGCATCTACCTTTTGTCTTGCATTAAATGCAAACGGGTATAAATAAGATGGAGATATCTTCTTCATCTAAATGCATGCCTCTTGCTAGCCTATACCTTCTGTATTCTTTCTTCCTTCACTCTTGTGCATCAAACTGTGTGTTTCTTAAGTTACAATAGAATAGGTTTTGAACTTGTTCTAATTCCGCTTGTAACTGTAAATCTGTTTATAATCTATAAACTCATTTTAAAAACCAAAATCCGTGTGTTTGTATTCAACCCCCCCCCCCCTTCTACAAACTGTTTACTTAATATTTAACTCTTGTAGATCCTTATTGGGACCAACAAGTGGTATCAGAGCAGTGTTGTTATCTTTCTCTTTAAAATATCTTTTTTAATAACATATTTTAAAATGACAAACCCTAATACGAACTACAACGATAATGGATCTTTAGTTAAACCTCCAAGGTTCAGCCATGATAATTTCCCTTTATGGAAAGAAAGAATGTCACTTTTTCTAGAGGGATCTGATCCTAAGATCCCATACTATGTAGAAAATGGACCTCTCGTTCCTAAAACCATAGTAGCAAGTGTTCCTGCCACTACCGCTACCCCAGCCATCGCTGAAAGGAGTATTGTAAAAACCCCAGATCGATGGACTGAGGAAGACAAGAAAGAAGTTGCTATTGATGCGAAAGCACGATCTATAATAGCAATGTCTTTGCCTGATGAAGTATATCATTCAGTAATGAAAATGAGAACTTCGAAAGCTATGTGGGATACCCTATGTATCCAATATGAAGGAACCTCTGAGGTTCAGGTAACAAGATGTATAAACCTCGTAAGACAATATGAGAGTTTTATGCATCACAAAGGTGAATCTATCTCTCAAATTCACCAGCGTTTCAACTGTCTGTTGATTGATCTCGTAACAGTCAACAGAGTGTATTCAAACGCTGAAATTCTGACAAAATTCATGGAGGCACTACCCGATCAATAGGCAGTGTATACTACATGTTTAAAACTGTCAAAGAATCTTGAAACTTTATCCTTAAGCGCACTATATGGAATGCTCTTAAATGAGGAACAATCCCAACTTTTAAGGAAGAACCTTATTAATGAACTCAAAGGTGCCAAAAGTACTTATTTGGCACTTGTGACTTCAGAGGCAAAATCTCCTAAAAATCACCCTTCTTCTTCTATCACCTCCATAACTGAATTAACTCAAACTGATTCAGAAGACACACTCACTGATGCTGACATCTCTGAGTTTGATAACTCTCTGGCTCTTCTAACCAAAAACTTTAGAAGATTTGCTAGAAAGAGTAACTTTCGAAAACCCTCCACTCTTTCTGACTCTGAAAAGCCCAAAACTGCTCTAGCTAAGAAAGCTTCAGCTATTTGCTTTAACTGTCAGCGAAAGGGTCACTTCGCCAGCGAATGTCGATCAAAGAAAGTTGCTGCACCTACCACCTCCCAGACCTCCGATAAAAAGGAGAAGTATTTGAAACTTAAAAACAAATACCAAGATCTGAAGAAGAACCAGCATAAAGGCAAAGGTCTAATCACTGAAGAAGTCGACTGGGATGCTGAAGACGATTGGGCTAAGACCTCTGAAGAGTCTGGGTCTGATCAAGAAGATCTTGCCTTCCTATGTCTAATGTCAAGAATTGAGGACGCTGAAGAAGCTACTGACACTTCTTCCTCTGAGTCTCCTTCCACTCAGGTATTCATCCCCTCTACTACTGTTATCTCTGAAAGTGATAACTTGTCAGCCCTTAATGCTATGACTGTTGACTTCTACAATGCTTTAAATGGAAAGATTAAAGCTGAAAAAATAAATACTGATTTATCTGAACCATTAAAAAATTGCCATCTTAAAATCAAAGAACTTTCTAAGATTGAAGAATCCCTGAAAGACCAAGTCTTTGCAAACCAAACTATTAGCATCGAGAAGCAGCAAGCTATTGCTGATAGGGAAAAGGCCATTGCTGATCTTATATCTGAAAAAGCAACCATCGAAGGATGGTGTAAGGCTTCTGAAAAAGTCAATAAGATCATCAATGCCCAAATCCCTATGAAAACAAGAAGTGGGTTAGGCTTTAACTCTGAAAAAGAGGAATCAGGGAGTAACCGTTCCATGCTCAAATTTGGAATGTTTGTCTCTTCGATCCCTGATCCTTCTTCTTCAACTTCTTCCTCTCTTTTAAAAGAGAAGATTCCTTTATCTAAATCTAAGAAAGTGATCGAGAACAAGTTTCTTGACCAAGTTCCTAAGAATAAGATCGCTCAGAATAAGAGCAAGAAAGTCTCAGAGAGCAATTCTAAATCTAGGAAGAAGATCTCTGACTTCTCTCAGAGACCAACTCCCAGAATTAAGATTGATCTCACTCCTACCCCTGAAAAGGTTGTAATACCTCCAAGGACTATGGAAAAAGGAATTCTTGGTCCTATCCCTGAAAAGGTTCCTATCTCTTTTCTTTCCTCTTTGAATTCTAAACCTTATAAATATAGGAAGTGCTTTCACTGTGGTGAAACAACCCACATTGCAAGTAAGTGTCCTAATGCTACTAAAGCTGATAAGCTAGCTCATGGAAAGAAAGTAGCTCAAGCTGATAAATCAGCGAGAGTGAAATCCACCAAGGTTGCAAAACCAAAGGTGAAGATATCCACTGAAGAGAGTTCTTCAGCTAGTAGCTCATCCGCCACTCATTCCACTAACAAAGCAGGACCCATAGTAATATGGGTACCTTCAAACAATTAATCCTTTTGTTGTATGCAGAGTGCCAAAGGTATCTGGTATCTCGATAGCGGATGCTCAAGGCATATGACAGGCAGAAAATCTCTGCTCTCTGACTACAAGGAAGAAGCTGGTCCTTCAGTGACCTTTGGTGGAAATGGCAAAGGATACACTAAAGGTTATGGAATTCTGTCCAACGGAGCTACCTCGTTTAATCGTGTTTCCTACGTTGAAGGACTGAAACACAATCTCTTAAGTGTTAGTCAGTTATGTGACAAAGACTTCAAAGTTCTATTTTTAAAGAATAGATGTGCTGTCACTGACTTCAATGATAAGCTTGCCCTCTCTTGAAAACGTTTACGTTATTAATATGAATAGCTCTCACTCTGAGAACATGTGCTTTATCTCTCGAGCATCCTCAGATGTAAACTGGTTATGGCATAAAAGATTCTCTCATCTCAACTTTAAGACAATAAACGAATTGTCTCAAAAAGATCTAGTCAGAGACCTCCCAAATCATACCTTTACAAAGGAATCTCTTTGTTCAGCGTGTGAAAAGGAAAAGCTGACTAAAGCCTCCTTCAGGTCAAAGCAAATTTCTTTAGTGACCGCTCCTCTTCAGATACTCCACATGGATCTCTTTAGACTTGTAAATGTCCAATCTATATCCGGAAAGAAATAAACTTTAGTTATTGTTGATGAATACTCCAGATACACCTAGGTATTTTTCTTACGATCCAAAAGTGATACCCCTGAAATGATAATCTCTTTTATCAAAAGGATGGAAGTTTTGAACAACTTACTTGTTCGCTCCATAAGAAGTGATCATGGTACTGCATTCAAAAACAGTACCTTGGTTAATTTCTTTGAAGAAAAAGGCATCTCTCACAACTTCTCTTCAGTGAGAACTCCTCAGCAAAACGGTGTTGCTGAAAGAAGAAATCGAACTATAATCGAAGCAGCTCGCTCAATGCTCAGCGAATCGCGTCTTTCAACTCAATTCTGGGCTGAAGCTGTCAATACATCGTGCTTTACTCAGAATCGATCCCTGATTGTTAAGCGATTCAAGAAGACTTCCTATGAGTTATTTCATGGGAGAAGACCCACTCTGAAATATTTTCACATTTTTGGATGTATTTGTTACATTCTGAATGACAGAGATCATTTGGGTAAACTCGATCCCAAGGCTGATGATGGTATATTTCTTGGATACTCCTCTGTATCTAAGTCTTTCAGAGTATTCAACAAAAGAAGACAACATGTTGAAGAATCTATGCATGTCAACTTTGATGAATCTCGTCCCATTCACCCTTCTCATAATCTGGATGATGATGAAGAATTGAATGCTTGGATGAAATCTCATTATGGGGAACCTGAAACATATTTCAGCAATCAACCTCCTGCTGAAGCTTGTGATGATGAGATCCCTGTAAACCCAACAAGTAATGATCATCCATCTTCAAGGATGAATATTACTCCTCTCAATCAGATTCCTGCTGCTGATATCTCTCTTGGAAATTCCTCTGTGAACAACCAAACTATCTCTGGAAATCAATCTCCTGATTTGATTTTGAGTGAAGAACCAGTCGCTGAAACAGGTCCTAATCAGTAAATTGAAGAACAAGTCGCTGAATCTGCCGTTGATCTCTCTCCTCAACCACCAGCTCAACGATGGACCGCGAATCATCCAATAAATCAAATTATTGGTGATCCCACTGCAGGTATCAAAACGCGTAGAGGCACAGGTAATATCTGTATTTATGTTAATTTCATCTCTCTCTCTGAACCTAAGAAGATAGATGAAGCTATCTCTGATCCTAGCTGGGTTTCAGCTATGCAAGAAGAACTAACTGAATTTCGTAGAAACAAAGTTTGGAATCTTGTTCCAAAACCCTCTGATAAAACTGTTATAGGAACCAAATGGGTTTTTAGAAATAAGCTAGATGAAAACGGGACTATAATTCGCAATAAGGCTAGACTTGTTGCTCAAGGTTATAGACAGGAAGAAGGAATTGACTATGATGAAACCTTTGCACCTGTTGCTCGTTTAGAAGCCATAAGACTCATTTTAGCTTATGCTGCCCATAAAGACTTCAAAGTTTTTCAGATGGATGTTAAAAGTTCTTTTCTAAATGGAAAACTCAGTGAGGAAGTTTATGTTGACTCCTCTCTGTCTCTCCCCCGCGCTGTGAATGAAGTGAGTAATTCGTTGGTGCTTGCCCAACCCCCTGGTTTCTCAGACCCTAACCATCCTGGTTATGTTTTTAAACTTGAAAAAGCTCTTTACGGGTTAAAACAAGCTCCTAGAGCTTGGTATGATACCATTTCTAAATTTCTTCTTAAAGAAAAATTTGTTCGTGGAAAAATTGACCAAACTCTGTTTTTAAGAAAATATAAAGGTCATACTATTCTCGCTCAGATATATGTTTATGACATTATCTTTGGTTCCACAAGACCCGAACTTTGCACTCGTTTCGCTGAAAGAATGAAGAAACAATATAAAATGAGTATAATGGGTGAACTAACATATTTTCTAGGCTTGCAGATAATGCAATCTGATAAAGATATCTTTATTAGTCAAAGCAAATATGTTAAAGACATGCTGAACAAGTTTGACATGAATCAATGCTCAGCAATGAAGACCCCATGGCACCTCCTCTGAACAAGGACCCTAATGGGAACCCAGTCAATGTCACTGCCTATCGAGGGATGATTGGATCTCTGCTATATCTTACAGCAAGTAGACCCGACATATGTACTCCACATGTCTCTGCGCTCGGTATCAAGCTGAACCAAAGGAATCCCATCTCATCGCTGTAAAGCGAATCTTCAGATACCTGAAAGGAACTTCAAATCTAGGCCTTTGGTATCCCAAAGGTTCAGGATTTGATCTCATTGGTTACTCTGACAGTGATTTTGCAGGTTGTAAAATTGATAGGAAAAGCACCACTAGTGGGTGTCATCTACTAGGCGGTAAGTTAATAAGTTGGACAAGTAAAAAGAAAAACTTAGTGTCCACTTCCACCGCTGAAGCTGAATACGTAGCCGCTGGTAGTTGTTGTGCTCAAATCCTCTGGATGAGAAATCAACTCAGAGACTAAGATCTAAAGCTCTCTAAGATTCCTATATATTGTGATAGCACTAGTGCTATTGCAATCGCTAACAACCCTGTACTTCATTAAAAAACCAAGCACATTGAGATCCGATATCATTTTATCAAAGATCATGTGATGAATGGTGAAGTTGAACTTCATTTTGTTCCTACTAAATATTAGCTCGCTGATCTTTTCACCAAGCCTCTTGATGAGACTAAATTCAATCTACTTGTCAGCGAACTTGGTATGTTGAACGCTGAATAAAGTATTTATTCAGTGAACGACAAATTCAGTGATACAAAGAAAAGCCTTCAATCTCTCCATTCGCTGAACTCTGATTCAGTGATATCTGTGTACTCTCACTCAGGTATTATTTTTTTTCTCCCTGTTTCTTAAAAAGAAAACCCATCACTGATAATCCTTTATTATTTTTGATGAAGTGTTTTAAAAATATTAAGAGTAAACTACGATTTTCGTCCCTATGTTTTGATATTTATAACGAATTTCGTCCCTGATCTTTAAAAACTGCATTTTTCGTCCCTATGGTTTTTAATTCCTTTCTATTTTCGTCCCTCTAACTAATTCTATTAAAAAAGATAGTTATTACAAGGGTATTTCGGTCATTTCTCTTTTTATTTATTTTTTCATTATTTTTATCAAAGAAACTTTATTCTATACGTGTGCAACGACTTTAGCACCCTACCCCAACTCACCCACCGTCCTTCTTTGCCAAGACTTTCCCTGTGCAACCTAAGACCACACCGACACACCTCACCGGCCTGTTATTTTCACACCTCCAATCGAGAATAGATCGTCTCTCTTTTATAGAACTAGAAAAAAAAACACAAACCAGAAAAGAGAGGCTCTCTCTCACACACGCAAAATACCATAAACAAAAAAAATAGAGAAACTGTCTCCATTATTTTCGGTAACCCCTTTCTTCTCCGATGAAACACCACATAAACAACCAATCATCCTAATCCCTAATTTTATCTCTCCAAAATGATACTAAAAGTCATTGGGTTGTTGATGTGTAATACAACCGAGAAGAACACAAATGAAACTCAAACATTTTACTTCAATAGGTCACTATTTACACAAAACCAACTAGAAGAAACACTGCACTTAAATGTCAAAGGTGTCGATTGGTTTTTAGGTTATGTTTGATCGCCTTCTATGCCAGGAGACTTTCTAACTCACCAAAAATGTGAAAGGTGTCAATAAATAGCTAAAGGGAGTCGATTGGTGCACAAATTCGATGTACCTTCAAGATTTGGTCATTTTGCTTCACAATACCAACAATTTTATAACTATGGTTTTTGGAGGGAGGTTATCGAGAAAAGGGGAGTAGGGAAGAAGAGTTGCAGGTTGAGTGAAAAAGAAAGGTGAGGGAAGACGTGGGCACGTGGGTGGGGAAGAGTAGATTAGGATTTCTTTTAATATATTTTTATGTAAATATTTTATTGGTTTGTACTTTATCTTCAATAACTTATACATTAATTAATAAATAAAAAGGTAAAAAGCAAAAAGACTAACTTACCCTTAATTTAACTTACTTTTTCTAGTGTCATTGGCTTCAGGGATGAAAAGGGAAATGAATTAAAAACCATAATGACTGAAAAAGCAATTTTCAAAGACCAAGGACGAAAATAGTTATAAAGAATAAACCATAGGGACGAAAATCGTAGTTTACTCAAATATTAATGATATTCATTCCTTGAGGATAACTATCATTAAAATCTTTTAAAAATTAAGAAAAGGACACGTTAGACCTTTTTCTGACACACGACGGACCACGACGTTTCCATTCCAACTCCTTTCTTGGAACGTGCGCCAGGTCATCATTTCTTTTTCAAAAAGCTAAAACCGTCGTTTAGCCTCCTTTCTCTCTCCTCTTGCTATTTAAGCACTCCTTTTGCCTTACTTGCTTCATTCCGATTTCATAACTTCCCAAAGGCAAAAGAAACCTTCAAATCTTCAAGTTTTCTCCAAGAACACCAAGAACACGCACTTGTGCGTTTTTCTCCTTCACTCAACTAAGGTTTGATCTAAACCTAAACTTAAGAACTGGAAACATCTTGTTTCACCTTTCTTACCTATTTCATTCTTAAAAATCAATAAAAAAAAATTGAGTTAAAAATAATTTCTATACTTTCAAAACCCTGTTCTTAGAACAGAAGATTTTTTTTTAATCCTGATTTATTTTTCTTTATTTTTTTTTGCTTTTTCATTACCAACAAGCATTTTGATATTGTTCATCAAAATACTTGTTTCTTTGATCTTATATTTGGTACTTTTTATACCAAATCTCTGGTTTATACATTCATGTATTAAAACCATGATTTATCTCTTTGGTGTTGCCATTTTTTCTACAGAAATGACCTCTGCTTCCAACGTCGCTGAAACTACTGCTGCTGATAACCTGTTGATCGCTGCACCAAACTGCCAATTCGCGCTGGAAAAGTCAACCTTCAAGCCATGCAATTACATTGCATTAGTGGACATTCCCTCTGAACGCCCTCAGTTCAAGGACGCTGCAACCTTCCTCAATGCATGCCCTCTGATGTATGCCTTCGTCCACAACCCAGTGGGCATTACCTCTCACCTTCAGGCTCTCTGGTACACGGCGCAATGTACCACTCTGACAAAGGACAAGGGCACTGTCTTCCCTGCTATTTCCTTCACAATCCATGAACTTGGCTTCTTCTCGTTCACAGCGGGGTTCGTACATAAGGCGCTAAGACTCCCTCAGCGTCAGAAGGGTGTGCAATGGGGTGCTGAACCAACTAAGCAGCAGATAGATGGTTTCTTGGACTCCATTGGCTACAAATGGGAGAACCCCTCAGTGAAGACGGTGGGTTCAAAGCTGGAAAAGAAGCGACTCCCTGCTCAATGGCAGTACATTTTCACCCAGGTCATCCTCTGAACTACGAGAAAGCATTTTCAAGACCTAGCCTATTCTCTCTGCACAGGTCATCCTCTGAACTACACTGACTACATCTTCAGCAATATGTGTAGCCGCCTCAACGCCAACACCAGACATAACGTTGTCCCTTACCCTCGTTTCTTCTCCACCATCCTTGAAGAGGCTTTCGGGGAGAGCTACCCGAAAGTCGGTGACTTTGCCTTCTCAATGGTAGGGAAGAAGTCCCTGGCACTTGAGGTACGTCCAGGTGATGCTCCTCTCACTCCTTACATGCTGCAATTAATTGGAGCACCTCTTTCAGCGACCTCCTCGCTGCCCATCCCCTCAGTGAGTACCCAAGGCACTGCTGCTGCTAAGAGGAAAACCCCAACTGATGGTCATAAGAAGATCATCGCCTCAAAGAAGCCCAAGAAGGTGGTCTCTCAACAGACCACCCTCTCTGATTTTGGTGTACTACAAACACCATCCTCATCCACAGCCACTCCAACGGTTTCTGCTGCCGTTGAAGCTTCATCAGCTCTACCACCACCATCAGTGACTCAGGTCTCTGAAGGTGTTTTAGCCAGCTCTGCTGAAGCTGGATCAGGTACTACTCTCACTGCCTTCTCTACCTCTTCCATCTCTACCTCTTCCATCTCTACTTCTTTGGTCCTTACAACAGCAAGTGACTCAGCGATAGTTGTCCATATCTCTGATGATGCTGAAATGCACGCAGTCCAAACCTCAGTATTGTTTAGGCAATCTAAGTTTTGGAAAGCCAATATCAAAGGACCTCAGAGTGTCTCTTTCAGATACTCTAAGACACTGGTCAGTGATCCTCATGACGCTACCTCTGCAAAAGTAGTCCCTGAGAGTAATCCTCATGATACTCTCAAGGAAAATAATGCTACGTTTCATCCATCATCTGATCCGGATTCATTTCTTGCTTCTTTGTCAATGTCATCAGCTGCTGCCACTGCTCCTGTCTACTCAGCGACAACAACCACCACCACCACCACTTCGAAGATGGCGATGAAGTCTCTCCAGCACCCTCCCAGTGCTAAAAAGCTCAGGGATGTCAAGATGGAGAACCAAGCCCCCAAGCTTCCTCTCAGGGTCACTGAGTTACCTCCAGTATCTAAAGGACGAGCACAAGGACCTTCGCCAATCCCTCATCAACATTGAGCAAAAGGTCGATGCTCAGGCCGCTGTCCTCGAGTCTATTCGAAAGGCTCAGACCGAAGTGATGCAAACTCTCTCCAGACTCAGTGGAGCTGGTCCCTCATTTGCTGATGCTGATCGCACCATGCTTCAGGACGTGCAAACAAATGTTCGCACTATGATGTTCCACGTTCTGCCACATGATAACATTGAGGGGGAGAAGGTGGCCAAAGAGTTCGCTGACGAAATAATCGGCGAGCACAACCGGAGGTTCCCTGATGAAAGGATATCTCCTAACATCCAGAGACCAGAACCTTCCTCCGCTGCAAGGTTTGATGATGATGATGATGAAGAAGAGGATGATGAAGAAGAAGAAGAAGAAGAGGAACGCATCCCTCACTTTGGTGATGATTATGATGATGATGACTTGGGATTTGCAATGGAACATTTCAGAATGTCCAGACTAGGCACATCTCAGCTAGAGCCCTTGGGGGACGGATCTGGTCCCTCAGGCAAAGGATCACATAAAGTGGTTGATCTTGATGCCCCAATCCCACAAACAGAGGGGGAGACCGCTGACAAGGTATCTCTTCAGCTTATCCCTTATATTACTCCTCTCTCTGAAACCCCCTATATAACCTCTCCTCCTTCAAACCCTCTCTCTAATAAATCTCCTTCTTTCTCTCCTTCCCTTAGTGATCCCCGTCCCCCAAAGGACTCATCCACAAGGAAGGAACCTTCTTCTGAAGAGCAGTTTATGTACATAGTGGAAACTGACTCTGAAGAAGAAGAAGGCCTTATTCCCAGGCGTCGCGTTCAAAAGCCGATCATAAGCGAGCCTGAAGAAGAAGAAAGGCGAATAAAATTCCTTAGGGAATTCGAGGCTAGAAGAATAAGGGTGCCTGAAGCTGAACCCATTGAAGCCGTACCAATAAGGATGGTAGATGAATTCTACTTTCTGTCTAGAGAAGAGAGAGAACAAGCATTGGAAGCACAAAGAATCAGAGATGAAGAAATATAGCAAACATAGAATGATCTTGTTTTAGCAAGGAAGATTCTCAGTGAAGACTCAGCAAGAGACAAAGTGGCCAAAGAACAATTGGAAAAGAGTGAACGGCTCGCTGCAGCTCTTGCTCAGAAAGAACTTGCACAAGAAAACCTGAATGTAGATCCCATTCTCGCTCAACAGAAGATTCTCACTGTACTAACCACTGAAGCCACAACTCAGAAAGACAAAGAACTGAATTGGTGCATAGAGATGCTGAACTTTCGAAGATCTGATACCAAAATCATTCACGCAACTATCCAAGGGCGACACTCCAACAGAGATGGTCCTAAGGTATATGTAAGAATGACAAGGCCATCCAGAACAGAGAGAGAAGAAGCAAAATTCTTAAGATTATATGGATAAACTGAATGGCTCGAAATCAGAGATGCCATTCAGGGTTCCAAATCCAAGTTCAAGAATGTGGTAGAAGATGAGTTGAATCAGTTGCTGCAAAGAATGTCACAACATGTGCAAGTTCCCCCTCTACCTAAATCATCTAAGAAGAAAAGATCAACTGCTGAAGGTAGTTCAAGTGCGAAGAATGAGCATGAAACTAAATTTGATTATCAAAGCATTCTTGGTCATCTTGAGCTCCCTGATATATCAATGCTTTGCACCTCTCTCCCTCAAGACCGAAGATATGAAGAAGATGAAATCATCTCACTGCTTGAACCTGGTATGGTATTCTTGGATAATGAAGGATTCTTAGGACTCTTCACAAACCAAGAAATTCACAAGGCCCCATCCTCTCTCATAAAGATCATGCTTTGGCGCTGCTGGTCAGATACCCCTCTGATGAATCGACAGAAGATCCTTTATGAGAATGAGTTACAAAGACGAAATGAGAATATCTCTAACTAGTTATAGATTTCTATTTCCTTTGTAATATTTCTTCAGTGTACAAGTACTTTACCTTTATTTGTAATTTCATTTCTCTGTAATTTCTTCAGATTATATTTAATGAAATTCAATTAAAGTACTTTACTCCATCCTAGTACTGAAAAGATCCCTGAAAACAGTAAAAGGGACAAATAAACATAAGAGTTCTACTTTCTTTAAACTATCTTTCACTCACTGATCTTTCACTCTGAAAATTCAATCAGTGAATGTACTTTAAGCTTATTTACTTGTAAAAATTGTGCTTTCATATCCTTATAAATGAAACTTAATTCAGATAGTAGACTAGCTGAAAAAGCCTTACAGATTAGTACTTAGAAATTTTTTCTTTAAATGTTTCCTAAGTCCTTACTAGTCTCTTAAAGCAATTTTCCTATGTTGCTTAATCATAATCAAATAGGGGGAGATTGTTGATCATAACTCTTCTCTATGATTTGAATACGATTCCTTAATATACTTAGTGAAATTCCTTAGTTAAGCTTCTGTTCAAATTCAGTGATAGCATACGCTGATTACCATCAGCGATCGCTGAAGATCAAGGAACAACAAGCTTATCTCTGAAGACCTGAAGATCAGCTATCACACCAAAAGACCATTCAGCGAAAGTCGAAGACCAAAGCTGAAGAAAGAGATAATCAGCTAAGTAACCTGAAGCGGTTCAGCGATAGCAGCGATTATCTACTCAAAGTGTGAAGTCTTGTGAAGCCTCAGCAACACTGAAGTTCATCCTTGAAAATTCAGTGTCACCGATCAAATGAAGCTTCCTCTGCAAGACTAAAGAATGATCTTATCCTCGATGCACAAAAGTCAAACCTAGAACCATGTCAGAAAAGGACGTACGACTTGTGTCTTATGTCCCCATCATATCTGATATGGTACTGTTCATATTCGGCCAAAAGCATGGCTGTCTTATTAGCAAGGAAAAGCTTCCTATCCAAGCTTGACACGTGGCATGTACCTTTTGTCTTGCATTAAATGCAAACGGGTATAAATAAGATGGAGATATCTTCTTCATCTAAATGCATGCCTCTTTCTAGCCTATACCTTCTGTATTCTTTCTTCCTTCCTCTTGTGCATCAAACTGTGTGTTTCTTAAGTTACAATAGAATAGGTTTTGAACTTGTTCTAATTCCGCTTGTAACTGTAAATCTGTTTATAATCTATAAACTCATTTTAAAAACCAAAATCTGTGTGTTTGTATTCAACCCCCCCCCCCCCTTCTACAAACTGTTTACTTAATATTTAACTCTTGTAGATCCTTATTGGGACCAACACATGCTCCATTTGAGAGTGCATCGATGCCTTCTAGTTGGGTGAGAGCGAGATCACGGATGATAAGGAGCGGAGAGAAATCAGGGGGGGTGGGATGAAGTTAAGCGAGGAAGCGAGGTTAAAGGAGAGTGGGGGGAGGGGGTTAGAAGATGGTAACTGTAAAATAGTGATTTTAAACGGTTGAGATTGCATCTTAGAAACAATTTATACTGTCCAGATCATTTGGACCGACCTCCATCCATATGATTACATGAGTCTCATTTTAATAGTAAAGCTTGGCTGTGTAAAGTATTCAAGATGTATAAAAATGTTAAAAGAAAGTTCACATGCCTTGTAAGTAATCTCTCCAAACTTCTCTGCACGTTCAAGGAAGCGTGACTTAGCTGAATCAAAATCCTTCATATTCCACAACTGAAGTTCTAGAATCATACCAGAAACCCTTTTCATTTGGGTTTATGCAACCACAAGCTTTAACGATGTCCTGATAGGTTTATATGTGTTCGGTTACATCATAGAGTTATTATATCAATTATTGGAGCTTTGATGCGTCTCGAGCACCCGATTCGATTCTTTCGCAGCCATTGGATTCCTAAATTGATATAAAGGTGCCTAAATTTGATTAATAATCTATTAATTATCTGTCAATTTTCAATGGACAAAATGAGTATTTGCCATAGGTTATCCTAAAAACAAAAGTTCATGATGTTCCTAAATGATGTTTTAAGCACAAACGAATTACCTTAAAAACTGAATCAAGTGGGTAGCGATCCCCAAGCCTAGGATCAACCATTTTAACCATGTCGTCTTTCGGATCTGGTTGACTGAGAACTTCATCAAACTATAAATCATCAACGGTCGAACTCATCGGTTGTTATGTAAGAGCATTTCCAACAGATTCTCCAAAATGAAGAAAAGGAGATTTTGGAGTTCTAATTCTATTTTTTTTCTCCACCAGATCCTTCGAAACTTTCTCCAAAGTGAAGAAAGTAGGAGAGAAAGTAAAAATCTTCAAACTTGGTGAACCCCCAATACGAAATGCTGGTAGAAAGATATATATATATATATATATACTATTGTTCTTGTCTTCCTGAAGAAACTATTGAAGTTGGATATATTTTTTTGAATATTTTTATTTTTCTTTCTCCATTGTGGATTATAGAGAAACTGTTAAAGATACTCTAATAGGCTAGCCAATCACATCTTACGCAAAGTATGTGCACAATTAGTTAAAAAAAATGTGAGTAATTAAACTCACCAATGCAATTAGTCCCTTTGCTTCAACATCAGAGCCATTTGCTTTGATTACGGCTTCCTTGGCTGAAATAAGTTCGTAAAGTACAACCCCAAATGCATACACATCTACCTTTGGAGAAACTGTCCCATTTCGTGCATACATGCACACAATAATTACAAAACTTTATCAGCCATCAAAATCTCCCAACATGAATCTTCAAGCAAAAAGGGGTGCACTAAAAAAAGCACCATCTACATCTTTGATGTAGGATTATATGAACCCACATATAACTATTGGCATCTGGGCAAGAATATATGATGGGGGGCTTCCTTTGTGAACCCATAAAATTCTAATAACCTTGAGAAGTGTTTGTTAACATATTATTTGTTTCTCGATGTGTTCGTTTCACATGTGCTCGGTTCACAATGTGAACGTTTTTAGTATGTTTGTGAAACAAACAGTACACGTAAAAGAGTTTCACATTGTGAAACGAATACACATGAAATAATCACATTGTAAAACAATTATATGTTAATCTATATATTAAATACTACACTTGGATGGAAAAAATAATGTTAATCGAAGCCTTAAAGTCAAAGTCCTCATGGATCTCACAAATTATGAAGTTCTCAAATGATTAAGCCCCGGATATATAAAACCCCATTAGATTACTCTCCAACGGAGTCCTTGAGGATAGAAAAAAAGTTTCCAACATATATGGAAAATTAAGGTGAGAATATATAAAACCCCCATTAGATTACTCTCAGATGGAGCTCTTGATGATAAAAGGGAGGTTCAAACATATATGGAGGAAAAATGATCCAAGTCTAGCTGATGTGGGACTCTAGCTAACAGGTAAAAACGCATGATTAACCATCTGCCGAGTGATTTTAGTAAAAGAAGAAGATTTACTCTGGTGGTATATATCCAAATGTACCCACAAGACGTGTGGGATAAGATGCAATTCCAACTTCAGTCAGCTTTGCTAAACCGAAATCGGCAACCTATGTGGGTGAGAAATCAGAACCATCTTTCACTTGGTTTTAAATGAAATGGGATCAAATAGATTAACAAAAGAAGTACGACGAATTGCAAACTTTTCCATGGAAGTTGTTGTCAATCAGTATATTTGCATATTTAATATCACGATGTATATAGACAAGGACAGTGTGTTCATGACAAATGTTTAAAAAGATCATAATTTATCGTGTTCTATTGCATTCATTATCAAATATGAGTCATTGTATTCAAATTTAATTCACCTGATTCACGTAAATGTTGACTCAAGTTTCCATTTTCATCGAACTCATAGACCAAGAAAAGGGAACCCTCGACACAATATCTTATCAAACGCACCTGCATCAAATATGGTCAAAACATAAGGCATTATATTATATATCATTTTGAAGATGAAGGTGACGCATATATAAACTCAGAATCTTACATCTGTTGTTATAAATAAATACTACAAAATTGACATCTCTCGAGGTTCTAATAATAAAACACCACTGATAGATGTTAGGTTTTTAGTTCTCATTTTAAAGGATATCCATAACGAAAACCAATATTTTTTCAAAACCGCATTCATATGATGATTGCAGAAGTTGTAACTTTTTTTTCTGTGTATCGGATTATTTGAAAAGCAGGTTGTCATTCTATTTATAACCAAGGGAGTGAAAGTTCATACCAGGTTGAGGTGATGAACATGCGTTAGATACTTGAATTTTTGAGTGAAACTGTGGATGGGATTGGGGTTGGGGTTTGGGTTGGGATTGGAATTGGGATTGGGATCATGGTCAACCTTTTGATTACCGGAAACACCTTCTTTATCAGATACTTGAATTTTTTAGATTATAATACACGGGAATTCAATTATTTATAAATATAGGAAGAAATTAAAATACCTCTTGCCGTTAATCAATTATTGATCGAGTGAAGACGAAACATGTTAATCAAAGTTCCTGACACGGAAACCTAGATTGGAAAACGAATATGTTAGTAACTCGATATAATATAAGTTGTGCGTTTTCAACAAACCAAAACGCTAATATTGTCTTCCCCTTTGAAAAATAAAAAAATCAGCATGAGCATGAAAATGGGATGTTTTGATGGGTTTTACAGATCAAATAGAGCATTATACAGACTTGAAGATAAAGGAAGAAAAATCAATTGCAACCGAAAACAGAAAGAAGCAATGGGAAACAAAAATAGACAACAAACCTGTTGATTAAAGATGAAGTAACGATGGAAACCTGTTAACCGAAGCTCCTTGACTTGGAAACCTAGAGGGATATGTACTTGATGACAAGCACCCCTGGTAATTAGTCTTTAAAAACTCAAATAAAAAATGTGGTCAGAAGCAAATCTGGATTCAAAGATAAAACCTACTGGGACTCAAACCAAAATCGCATCCGTTCAGAACTGATTGATACCAAAAACTTAACCAACAGATTAAAACTATATCAGAATTCAAAATGAAAGCAAAAACCTTACCTCGAAATGAATGTCTTTAAGCAGAAGAGAAATTATAGGGTTACCAAGAAATACAAGAGCCCC
Source organism: Silybum marianum (assembly GCA_036898165.1). Classification (NCBI taxonomy): domain Eukaryota; kingdom Viridiplantae; phylum Streptophyta; class Magnoliopsida; order Asterales; family Asteraceae; genus Silybum; species Silybum marianum. The sequence continues at coordinate 18,306,192 of CM072541.1, forward strand.
GAGAGGAGCCATCAGTCCTACGTCTTTGAATTCTGAATCGTATCAGACATGTTGTGAATCCACGATCCTTCTGGAAATGAACCGAGAGATGGAGAAGAGAAAGAAGTGTAGCAGTAGAAGACGAACGGTCGTTTCTCTATTCGTCATTGTATTTGGTCACGAATGAAAGACGATAGAAAGGTAGAGAGACGAAGCAGACCGTGAATCAGGGAGAAGTTGTTCGTGTTTGAGGAGTGGAGAGGAGAGAAGGGGGACGTGATAGAGTAAGAAGGGGAGTGGATGAGAAGTTGAGAGGGAGAACTGGTAACTGTAAAATACTTAACTTATGTGGCCGAGATCAAAAGTTGGAAATAGTTTTAACGGTCAAGATTAACTTAACCGACCTGCATCCATATATATATATATATAATATAATTGATGATCAACACTAATGCGATGCACTTAAATAGACTGGATCAATTCTCGTGATAACTGCAATTCATGGGGTAGAGATGAGATTAAAATTGATCAAGAATCTAGATTCATTCTTATGCTTCTCACCTTAACACCTATTTTGACATGATTCTTCGTCTTAAGTTTATATTGTTTTAAGATTCATATTGGGGCAAAAGATTCATCATCATCAAACTCAATCGGTCTCATACGAAACGTCTCTCTAAACTATACCAATATGAGGGTACTTTTTACCTTACTCCGGGGGGTTGAGACTACCAAAAATAGAACCATAAATGTAATTGTTTGTGTAATTGTCACTACCACTTACAGTGTAACTATCAATCAAACCCGAGACATGTCTTGTATTTAGGCAAAATAGTTTCGTCTCTTTACCAATTGAGCTATATATCAGAGGCTTTAAAATTTTATATTTAAACTCTCGTAAAATCAATTAATAAACATATTTAAATATGAGATGGATTTTTTTTATATAGAAAAGACATGATAAAACATTATGTCATATTAATAAGACAGTTTATTTCGTAACTTTTAAATTCTTTTAACAAGTAAGTAACTTTTGAGATCTTTTAATAAGTAATTGCATTAACCGTGTATTCCCTTGTTACAATATAATTTTATATATGTTTGTATTACATAGTTGACTTTTAAAATTCATATTTAATGGTTGGTAATTAAAAAAAAGTGAATTACATTATTCAAACCAATGGTTTTACAACAAATTATAGATTCCATCCCCAAACTAAAATATTTACATTCATCGTCATAGTATTCTACATTTTGTTTTGAGATTAGTCTCTTACTCTAACAACAGGAAAATGAACATCCGTCAACTTAAAAGTAATTTGGTAATTTTCTTATCAATTATTGAAAATATATATTGTGTTGTAATTATATATAATGTATATTTACATACACGCTACAACTAGCCCCTCCCACAGGCATAACACCAACCCCTCCAACGAAATATGCCTATCGAAGTAAAGCCCTTGATCAAACTTCCCCCCATTTCTCATCCATGGTCAAACGGGTGTTGAAATCTGTAACACCCTAAAAATAAGGGATAAATTAAATCGAAATATAACGGGGAATAAGACTATTAATATAAATATCACCCATGAAACGAGAAAGAGTAATAGAGTTTACATCACTATACGGATACTAAGTAACAACCTATTAATCTATACAAATCCGGAATATAGATTATGTTCGAGTGTCACTAATATCCTCAAAATAAATGATCTAGTAACTCCATTTGTACACTCGAAGGTGTAATCCCAAAAAGATGCTTCTATCGGCACCAAGCTCCACTCATCCCTTAGGAGCCCCACTATGATGATCACCTGATATACATGTCATTTGAGAAAAAAAATGTTAGGCTTAACGCCTAATGAGAACAAAAAGTTTAAATAATAAAAGCCATGGAACCTTTGAAAGCAATAATAAAACTTTAACAAGTTAGCTTTATTCTTTACACTTTTCTTTTACCCACGCTTGCTCTTGGGAGAACACAGTTTTAGGGATAACGGGGAAGGCCCGCTATTGCACTAAGATCAACCAAATTAGGTATTTAGTTCAGTGCATAGTTAAGCTCAACCAAATTAGCACTTTTGCTTACGGGTAACAAGTTCAACCAAATTAGATCTTTACCTTGATATTTATAACCCAACAAGTTCAACCAAATTAGGTTTATACGTTCTTAATATATGAAAATGGACTTTTATGCCTATGGATCCACTACATTTTAGTCTTAGAGTTTAATACATCAATTAAGATGTATTAACAATTTTCCAACACAAAATCTTTGTATGATTAACATTTATCATTAACTAACAAATTTTCCCAAAATTAGGTCAAGAGGATTTTGAGTCCCAAAACCAATAATACTTTGAAATCAACCACTACGAAGAGTTTAAAAACCGTTCCTTATATCTATTTTGATAATACAAGTGAAATCCCCAAATCTTTCAAGTTTGACTGTAACACATTCAAATCTGGAAAGAGCGACTAATTTAAAATTTTCAATATTACATCAATTGAAAGGTAAATCACTTCTTATAAAACAATACTTGAATCTCCTCAAATAACAATTCGATATAAACCTCTATAGAAGAAGGTTATGTCTTATACTATGACATAATCATGGTCGGGTGTTACTTGTAACACCCGTAATTTTTAGTTCGGATCACTTAGGGGCGAAAAATAGCCAAAAGGAGTATTTGACAGATTTGCGAGGTTGTGCCGTTTGGATCATATCTCACTCATCGAATATCTGATTCAAATGATTCAAGATGCTTCGGAAAGCCAAGAGGTAGACCTACACTCTTCATGTTTTGAGTTTTTTCTAAATCGAGCTTCATCTAGGGAGAAATTTAGCCAAGAAGAAATACTTGGCAGTTTTGCAAGGTCGTACCGTTTGGACCATATCTCACTCATAGAATCTCCGATTCAAGTGATTTAAATTGCTATCGAAAGGAAATAAGTAGATCTACAACTTTCGTTTTTTGAGCTCTAAATCGAGCTCTATCTAAGGCGAAAACAGGGTCGAAGCTGATTGCAGGTGATTTTCCGGCCATGCGGCTCACAAGGCGGGTGAACTCGCCCAGGCACCCGCCCATCTCGCTGTTGGGCGCCTTCACAGGGCCGGGAGACCTTTTTATGCGGCTTAGAGGTGCCTGGGAGGTAGCTTGGGTTGGTTTTTGGTGATGATACGCGTATAAACTCGGTTTTAGACCAAACCTCTTCACCATTTCTCATCCTACTCGTTTGCTTTCCTTTATTCTTCATTTAAGCTGATTTTTGGAGGATTTATTCCTCAACTCCAGCCATCCAAAATGCCATAAAGTATCACTAAAGCTCAGGATTAAAGTCTTCCTCTCCATTTTCATCTTCTACAACTTCTCATCCTCCATTGTTGATGAATTTTGGGGTTTTCTCTCCAAATCAAGATTTGCAAGTTATTCAACCTTTTAGATTATATTTGTTGTTAAAACCTTCCTTTTTGGTCCTCTAGAACGTTGTTCTTGAAGTAATTTCGCTATTTTAGGGTTTTGACCATTTTTGAAAGATTTGAGATGTTGTCTAGGGTTTACTTAAAATCTGAGCTTTGGGAATTATTATTGGTACTTTTACGTTGCTCATGGACTAGAGATGATTTCTATTGAAGGAGTCTTGCAGATCTGTAAATTTCTTCATATGGAGCTTTTGGGGTAAATCTAGATTTAGCCTAAATCTAGCATGGTGAGTTCAAGATACTTTGTGAAAACTTTGTACATGCCAAAAACGTCCATTTTTGAAGTATTAACATGTTTTATTTGTTATTTATCAAATGTGTGAGTATTTGGGTAAGTTTGCATATTTGGTATAAAAAGGTTTATAAATCATGTAAGAGGTCTATACTTGAGTTTTAGACATTTTGACAAACAAAGTATAAGTGTGAGTTATTTGGGTGCATTATATTTTAAATGAAAACCATTTGGTTGTATTTGCATGTTTAGAGTATTTGATTTATAAATCGTTGGAAAATACATGTTATTGCATTATGAGACCTTTTGGAAATAAATGAATATGATTTCATTTGGAAAATGGTTCGTCTCGGCCAATGTTTTTAGTAATTACATTAGTGTTGAGTTGTAAAGGTTTTGCTCGGTTTTGACTAAAATGAGTCCCGTGGACGTTTGTCCGATTTAAATGACTATGTGTCCGGGGTGCGTTAGTCATTCGTATAGCGTCGTGTAACTCTATGATTTCCTAACTTTGAGAAATAATTGATTATCGGGAATTGATATTTTGAGCAAAGAATTGGTGTTGGGAAATTATCAATAATATGTCTTGCTTGATATATTTGATTTGTAGACTATAATGTAATGGAAATTATCAATATGTCTTGCCTTATATATTTGATTTGTAGACTAGAATGTAATGGAAATTTATCAATATGTCTTGATTGATATATTTGATTTGTAGACTAGAATGTAATGGATCCATAGGCATATAAGTTGGTCTTAAAACCGGGATTGTCGTCCCTTTCTGGTCAACTTAAGAGATCAACTCATGTCGTACTTGCTTGTATGATTGGTTGCTGTCGTTAAGCCAATGATCCTTGCATCGCTAATTAGAATCAACTTAGGCCGTACTTTTTGATGATTGGTTGCTTCTATTAAGCTCTTAATCCTTAGTTCGTGTTTGAACGGGTAATTCTATTTAAAACTTTTATTACTTCGATATTTCGATTTAAAGCTTTATCATGAAAATGATGAATTTTGGGAAAGATGATGTTGTTATAATGGGGTCTTTTATTTGAGAAATTGTTATCCAACCCAGCAATCTTTCAATTTCTATCATTTATAAATATTGTTATAAACTCTTGAGCTCACTAGGCGTTAAGCCTAACCCTTTTTCTTTGTCGACATGTGCATCAGGTTATCGTTGGGGTTGGTACTAGAGACACATGTGGACTTGAGTGCTAGGAAGTGGCACGATAAAGATTAGGCTCTTGGTGACGTTTTCCGCATTCGAAGATAGCGGATTTTTGGGTTTAGTAACACCCGACCGTAATCATGTGTTAGTAGAAGACTTGATATATCTTTTGTAGAGGTTTATACCGGATTATTATTTGAGGAAATTCAAGTATTGATTTATAGAAGATGTTTTATCCTTCATTTGATGAAATATTGAAAATTTAATTTAGTTGCTCTTTCCAAATTTGAGGGTGTTACATTACTAAACCCAAAAGAGTCGCTATCTCCGAATGCGGAAAACGTCACCAAATTCTAGATCCTTAACGTGCCACCTCGTAGCACTCAAGTCCGCACGTGTCGCTAGTACCAACCCTAACAAAAACTTGATGCACATGCTGGCAAAGAAAAAATGTTAGGCTTAATGCCTAGTGAGCTCAAGAGTTTATAATATAATTATAATCGTTTGAAAACGAAAGATTGCTTGATTAAATGGTAATTTCTCAAATACAAGGACTTCGTTTGAAAGCAACATCTTTCCCAAATTCATTATTTCCATAATAAAAACTTTAGACCAAAATATCGTTAGTAAAGAAAGCTTTAAATAGAAATACTCGTTTAATGCGTTACCAAACCCAATACTCATGTGACCATAAATAGAGTTATAAATATGGAGATAGAAAACATACCTTTAACCCATATTTTATAAACCGTTAACTCACGCGTACCTTTGAAAGGGATAAAAATATCTGAAGATAACGGGGGAGATCCGATTATACCATCTTTGGTGACGGATACAAAAGTAAGTCACTACTCAATCTTGGCTTAACAAAGCAACCAATAGCAATTGACAATAACCAATAACACAGTAAATTGCAAGGCCTTCGATGATTTAAATGAAAGCCCGTGCTAGGGTCAATGGCAATTGGCAACAACCAATGGTGCAATAAGTTGCAAGGCCCTCGATGACCCTAATTTAGCACGTACGTAAGAGTCAATGGCAATTGGCAACAACCAATGGTGCAATAAATTTCAAGGCCCTCGATGACTCAAACGTGACCGAAAAGGGGACAACAATCCCGTCTTAAAACCGACTAAATGCCTATGGATCCATTACATTCTAATCTATAAATCAAATACGTCAAGCAAGACATATTGATAATTTCCCAACACCAATTCTTTGCTCAAAGTTAGGAAATCATAAAGTTACCCGACGCTACATGAATGACTAATGCACCCAAAACATATCGTTGTTTAAATCGGACAAATGTCCATGAGACTCATTTTAGTCAAAACCGAGCAAAAGCTCTATAACTCAACACTTATGCGATTACTCAAAACATTTGTTGAGACACACCATTTCCCAAATGAAATCATATTCATATATTTCCAAATGTCTCATAATGAAATAATATGTATTTTCCAACGATTTATAAATCAAATACTTTAAAGATGCAAATACAACCAAATGGGTTTCATTTAAAAGATAATGCACCCAAATAACTCACACTTATACTTCATTTGCCAAAATGCCCAAAACTCAAGTATAAGTCTTTTATGTGATTTATAAACTCTTTTATACCAAATATGCCAACTTACCCAAATACTCACACATTTGATAAATACCAAGTAAAACATGTTAATACTTCAAAAAGGACATTCTTGGCATGTACAAAGTTTTCACAAAGTATCTTGAATTCACCTTGCTAGATTTAGGCTAAATCTTGGTTTACCCCAAAAGCTCCATTTGAAGAAATGTCCAGATCTGCAAGGTTTCTTCACTAGAATTCATCTCTAGTTCATAAACAACCTATAATATACCAAGAACAACTCCCTAATATCAGATCCATAAAACTCTTGGTTAAAATCTCAAACCAACCAAAACCCCCAAAACCGTAAAATGGAGAATATACTTTGATATAAGTTCTAGAGAACTAAAAGTAAGGTTTTAACAAGAAATACGATCTAAAAGGGTGGGATGACTTACAACTGTTGATTTGGAGAAAAACCCCAATATCGGGCTTCACTTGGTGAAGACTTCAGATCCACAATATTCCACTTAAAACCTTCATCTAGATCATAAACAAACCCAACATACACCAAAATCAAACCCAAATCCAAAACATAGAACCAAACCCTAGATATGGTGTAAAAACCCTAGAATCTCACCTTTCGACTTAAGGGAACCACATCTCTTTGAGGGATCTCCAATCTTTATTGCGTCCATCTTGAAGAGCTCTGAAATACAAAACCGTACCAACTTGAATCGCTCAAAACAAAGCTGTGATGAAGAAGTTATGGCCAAATGATGATTTTTCCCGTTTTTCGGTCCTTTTGTGCAGGTCAGCAGGTCACGCGAGTATCCACGCGACTAGGTCACGTGAAAGGTCGCCCGGACCCTCTGGAACATCCAAACAGAAGATGAAGCAACTTGGGAGGCGGCCTAGTCGCGTGCCAGGTCCCGGGAGTCGTTTCTCGCTCCTTTCTCACTGTTTTTCGCGTTATTCGTCCCCGATTTGAATCCTAGACTTTTCAACATGATTTATATATGGAACTCCCCATATTTTATCGACTTAATAGCCCTTAGATGAATAACTCATCATACTAAAGGTTCCGAAATTGTGGGTGTTACATTGACCTAGATTGTAAAAATCAACCACTATGCAAAAATACTTGAAAACAACCTTGTAGTAAGTAAGATGAATCATTTTGACATGTATAAAGTTTTATAAAGAGAAGAGAATGAACTCACAATTTTAGAGTTTGAGGAAACCCTAAAAAACTCCCAATACCACTAGAAATTAGAGATGGAGATGAAGAATACTTGCGGTTTGAACCCTAGATCTTGACTTCTTAGGCTAGATCTCCAAGGATGATCTTGGTTGGTTGTTGGGGGAGAGTTAATACTCTTAAAATCGTCCCTCTAGGGTTTTGTTAGAGAGTAAATGCTGAAGGAGAAAGGTTGGTATAAGTAATAAATGAGATATGGTCTTAAAAACCCGTTTTTATACTTCAGACATAAAGTGTGAGGCTGGCATTGCGAGGTTGCCAAGGCAGGGTCGCGGTTCGGGGTTGCACTCTCCGCAATCCATCTCTCGGTACAAGAAATGTGATGGTGGGGTGGCATTGCAGGGTCCCACTTTCCTACAACCACAACCTACGGTAGACAAATTTCTAGGGTGGCAGTGCCAGGGTCGCACTCTAGGGTCGCGATTTTCGTCTGACACCTTCATTGGAAGCTAACACTTTACATAAAGAAAACCAATCTTGTATTCATATCATAAGGGTTAAGAGTGGGTGTTTTACAATCCTCCTAGCCTTGGAATTGATTTCGTCCTCGAAATCTCATACTAACTAAACAATTGGGGGTATCTTCTATTCATATCTTCTTTTACTTCCCACGTTACGTTCGATCGTCGATGGTGCTTCCATTGAACTTTAACCATGACGATTTTTTGTGTCGCAACTTCTTAGACTTTCTCTCTTAGATTGTGTTTGGTTCTTCTACGCATCGGTTATTGTTGTCGACATGAATTTCTGTGAGAGGGATCACGCTCTCTTCTTCCGCCAAACATCTTCTTAGATAGCATACATGGAACGTGTTGTGAATCCCAGCCATTTCGGGTGGTAGCTCCAATCTATAGGCTTGACGTCCCACTCTATCTAGGATTTTGAACGGTCCAAGGAAACGTGGACTAAGCTTTCCGCTTTTTCCGAACTGAATGATGTCTTTCCATGGGGATACTTTTAGCATGACGTGCTCCCCCACTTGGAACTCCATTGGTCTTCTCTTCTTGTCGGCGTAACTCTTTTGACAATCTTGTCCGCTCTTAGTTGTTCGCGAATACTTTTCACCTTGTCGGGCGTCTCTTGTACGATCTCAGGGCCGGCAAATTGTTTCTCGCCCGCTTTCAACCAACATATCGGAGTTCTACATTTCCATCCATATAACTGATAAGTGAACAATTTATCACATTCTAACCACTTATTATTTCATATTCTCTTTATTTTTCCTTTCCCAATTTGCATAACTTGAATCTTTTATTCCAATTTGATGTTTGTTTGTGTCTGGAGCTAAGTTGGAGAAATTGATCTTGTTTTGTGCTTTTAAGAGAAAAATTCATAACACTTTGGGTTGCTGCAGCAGGGTGTTGCAGCATGCAGGCAGCAACTACAAGGCAAATACATCACTTCATAAGCTTTTTGAAGGGAATCGATTCCCACCCTTTTAGTCCACTCCAGGCCTGCATAATGGAGCATCTCTAGAAGAATATCTAAGGAGTAGTTCACATGTTAATGTTGGAGAAGTATCTTTTAACTTTTGCAACCTTGTTAAGGAATCATATTCCTTTTTGTACCTTTCATTAGAGGCTTTCTTTTGTAGTATAAATAGGAGTTTATTTCAGTAGTTAAAGGCACCAATTCATGTTTGCTAGACAAGGCAAACAACGAAGTAGTTCTTCTAGCTACTTAGTGTTTATTGTCAACCTTTAGAAATCTGAAGTGTTATAGAAGGTTATAAAGAACCATGTTAGCTTTCCCAAGTTACAACTATATGGAACGCACTTGTAAGATATGTACGAACATCAGTTGGGTCACTCAGTTGAGTGTTGCTAGTTATTAGTCTAATATAAACCTCGAAAGAGGCTGTGCAATCCAGTAGTAAGGTAGAGAACCAATGCTATGGCATCCCGCAAGGTCATGCTGTAGCAAGGTTCCCAACACATTGTTGCTAAACTCCAGCCTGAGCTTACACCCTTGCTTTCTTTAATTACTGTTTTCAACCCCTTTTATTTTCATATCACTGTTAACCAACATCCAAAGCATTCCTTCAAATTCATCATCTGAAATCTTACTTTACGTTTGACTTGTTAGAAATCCTTACTTTCCTATCCCTATGGAACGATATTCGGTACTTGTACCAATTTATTACTTCTTTCAAACGATAGTGGTTTAGCATGTATACTTGCGTGATATTCCATTTGCAGGTTACATAATCCACGAACCAATAACGCTTCGAACGGGGCCATTCCAATACTAGAATGGTAGTTATTGTTGTAAGCAAACTCTACAAGTGGTAGATGTGAGTCTCAATTCCCGCCGAAATCTATGACAGGCGACCTAAGCATGTCTTCAAGGGTCTGAATAATCCTCTCACTTTGACCATTGGTTTGGGGGTGGAATGTCGTACTTAAGTTTATCTCGGTGCCCTGGTAAAGTGCATCAGGTGGTTGCAAGAGATCGAGCAATCTTTTAGCTCGAGTGATTGTAAGGAGAGGCAAAAGGTGAAGTTTGCTTCGCAAATGCTACGCGGCGAGGCCCTAACATGGTGGGACGTTACCACGGCTACCCTTGGGTTCGTGATCGCCTCTATGCTCACATGGGATATGTTCAAGGCTAAGATCATGGAAGAATATTGTAATGAAAGGGCTATCGACCGGATTGCTGATGAGTTTCGGGCTCTCAAGAAAGGGAGCAAGACTGTGAGGGAGTACACCTGATTGTTTGTAGAGAAGTTGAGTTCGGTGGGGCATGTGGCCCTAAATGAGAAGGAAAAGATAAAGGCTTACATCAAGGGTTTGCCAACAGATATGATGGAGATGGTTCGAGTTTCAAAGCCCTCTACTCTTTGAGAGGCAATCGAGGAAGCAGAACATAACGAGGATGCACACAACTTGGGCATCGAGGAAAGATCGGTAGTTGGGAAAAAGAGGAAGTTGGAAGGGCATGCGACGCCTTCCAAACGGTCAAACTACAACAACACCAACAACAATAACCAAAGGACAAATTCTAGGAAGGAAGTTAGTTGGTGCTCCAAATGCCGGAGCAAACACTTTGGAGCTTGTAACCCGGCCTCGGGTAATTGTCATCAATGTGGGAAGAGTGGCATCAAATTCGTGATTGCCCGACCAAGGTGGCCACGTGTTTCGAATGCAAGGAGTCGGGCCATTTCAGAAGTAAGTGCCCGAAGTTGAGGCCGACGACCTCTCAGGATAAAGTTGGTGGTGTAAAAGTCAGTGGGAAGAGCTTTCAAGATGATAGCGGATGAAGCGAAAGCATCGGCGGACGTGGTGTCGGGTACGTTCCTTGTTAACTCCGTACCCGCTCATGTTCTTTTTTATTCTGGTGCTACTTTTTCTTTTGTGTCCACTTCTTTCTACCCAAATCTGCATGTACCTGTTAGTACTTTGGAAGATGCTTATATTACTGAAATAGCCGATGGTAAGCAAGTTCTAGTTCGAGATGTCCTTAGGGATTGTGTGGTAGAAATTGAAGGAAATAAGTTTGGGATAAACCTTATGCCTATGTCAATAGGAGGGTTTGATGTGGTAATTAGAATGGATTGGTTGGCCAAAAACCAAGCCGAAATTTTGTGTTCCAAGAAGTTGATTCGAATTCCCTTATCAGATGGTAGTGTGGTGGTAGTCTACGGGGAAAGAAGGAAGGGTGAAGTAGCATTGTTAACTTTGGCAAAGGCACGCAAGTGTTTAGCCAAAGGATGCCTTTCATATATAGCCTATATTTTAGATGGCAAGTTAGAGAGGAGGAAGTTAGATGATGTTCGGGTTGTTAATGAGTTTCCCAATGTGTTCCCCGAAAATTTACCCGGCTTGCCACAAGATAGACAAGTGGAGTTTCGAATAGATCTAGTGTCGGGGCCGCTCCGATTGCTAGGTGATATAACTTAAACTTGTTTGTAAAAACAACCTTAAACAACCAAAAACTAAGTGAAAAGGGATGCAAGTATACACCTCTAGACACTATCGTTTTCTCAAGTAATAAACATGTAAGTACCAGGTATCGTTCTACAAGGAAGGAAGTTAGAAATCTTAAAAAGGTTAAACTTAGAAAAGTTAACTTCAGAGGGTGAATTCGAAGAAATATCTTTGTGAGTGAGTTGTGAACTGAAAGTAAATAGTAAAACAGTAAATTTAGCAGTAAGCAGTAAGAGAAAAAACACAGTGGTGTAAAGTTCAGTTGAGACTTGAGACTAACAATCTGGTGGACTTGTGTTGCAGCATACATCTACTAAGGGTGATGCTGCAACAGTGTATCCAGTAGTTTAGAAAATGATGTTTAACATTCAACCATCAACTAAGAGTCACTTAGGCCAAGGTTTTGACAAGCATCTCCTCCACATTTCTCAAGTGTCACGCTTGTGAGATGGGCACGCGTCCTGTCTTTCCCCTTAAGTTGCATGGTATAGAAATAAATATCCATTTTTAGAGTATCATAGAAAGATCATTTCCACATCTTAAAAGAGTATGTTGGTCCCTAAAGGGTCTACAAGAGTTCAATCAATAGTAAACAGTTTGTAGAAGGGTGGTTGAATACAAACACACACAGATTTTGGTTTTTAAATGAGTTTATAGAAAATAAACAAATTTACAGTTACAAGCGGAATAAGAACAAGTTTAACACATATTTTATTGTAACTAAGAAACACTAAGTTTGATGCACAAGAAGATGAAAGAAAGAATAAAGAGGGTTTAGGTTAGAAAGAAGCATGCATTGAGATGAAGAAGATATCTCCATCTTATTTATACCCGTTTGCATTTAATGCAAGACAAAAGGTATATGCCACGTGTCAAGCTTGGATAGGAAGCTTGTCCTTGCTAATAAGACAGCCATGCTTTTGGCCGAATATGAACAATACCGTATCAGATATGATGGGGACATAAGAGACAAGTCGTACGTCCTATTCTGACATGGTTCTAGGTTTGACTTTTGTGCATCGAGGATAGGATCAATCTTTAATCTTGCAAAGGAAGCTTCATTTGATTGCTGATACTGAATCTTCAAGGATGAACTTCAGTATCGCTGAGACTTCACAAGACTTCACACGTTGAGTAGATAATCGCTACTATCGCTGAACCGCTTCAGTTCACTTTGCTGATTATCTCTTTCTTCAGCTAGGGTCTTTGAGTTTCGTTGAATGGTCTTCTGGTGTGATAGTTGATCTTCAGATCTTCAGAGATAAGCTTGTTGTTCCTTGATCTTCAGCGATCGCTGAGGGTTATCAGCGTGTGCTATCGCTGATTATAAACAGAAGCTTATAAAATGGAATTTCACTAAGTATAAAAAGGAATCATATTCAAATCATTTAAAAGGAGTTATGATCAACAATCTCCCCCTATTTGATTATGATTAAACAACCTAGGAAAATTGCTTTAAGAGACTAGTAAGGACTTAGGAAATATTTAAAGAAAATTTTCTAAGTACTAAATCTGTAAGGTCTTTTTCAGCTAGTCTACTATCTGAATTGAGTTTCATTTATAAGGATATGAAAGCACAATTTTTACAAGTAAAAATGCTTAAAGTACATTCACTGATTGAATTTTCAGAGTGAAAGATCGGTGACTGAAAGATAGTTTAAAGAAAATAGAACTCTTATGTTCATTGTCCCTTTTACTGTTTTCAGGGATCTTTTCAGTACTAGGATGGAGTAAAGTACTCTGATTGAATTTCATTAAATATAATCTGAAGAAATTACAGGGAAATGAAATTACAATAAAAAAAGTAAAGTACTTATACACTGAAGGAATGTTACAAAGGAAATAGACATTTATAACTAGTCAGAGATATTCTCGTTTCGTCTTTGTAACTCATTCTCATAAAGCGTCTTCTGTCGATTCATCAGAGGGGTATCTGACCAGCAGCGCCAAAGCATGATCTTTATGAGAGAGGATGGGGCCTTGCGAATCTCTTGGTTTCTAAAGAGTCCTAAGAACCCTTCATTATCCAAGAATACCATACCAGGTTTAGGCAGTGAGATGATTTCATCTTCTTCGTATCTTTGGTCTTGAGGGAGAGAGGTACAAAGCATTGATATATCAGGGAGCTCAAGATGACCAAGAATGCTTTGATAGTCGAATTTAGTTTCATGCTCATTTTTAGAACTTGAACTACCTTCAGCAGTTGATCTTTTCTTCTTAGATGATTCAGGGAGACGGGGAACTTGCACATGTTGTGACATTCTTTGCACCAACTGATACAGCACACTGTCCACCACATCCTTGAATTTGGATTTGGAACCCTGAATGGCATCTCTGATTTCGAGCCATTCAGTGTATCCATAAATTCTTAACAACTTGGCTTCTTCTCTCTCTGTTCTGTTCGTCCTTGTCATTCTTACATATACCTTTGGATCACCTCTGTTGGAGTGTCGCCCTTGGATAGTTGCATGAATGATTTTGGCTTCAGATCTTCGAAATTTCAGTCTGTCAGTGCACCAATCAAGCTCTTTATCTTTCTGCATAGTGGCTTCAGTTGATAGTGCACTTAGAATCTTCTGTTGAGCAAGAATTGGATCTACATTCAAATTTTCTTGTGCAAGTTCTCTCTATACAAGAGCTTCAGCAACCCTTTCACTCTTTTTCAGTTGATCTTTAGCCGCCTTATCTCTTGCAGAGTCTTCTCTGAGAAATTTCCTTGCTAAAGCAAGATCATTCTCAGTTTGCTTTATTTCCTCATCCCTGATTCTTTGTGCTTCCAATGCTTGTTCTCTCTCTTTTCTGGACAGAAAGTAGAATTCATCTACCATCCTTATTGGTACGGCTTCAATGGGTTCAGCTTCAGGCACACTTATTCTTCTAGCCTCAAATTCCCTAAGGAATTTTATTCGCCTTTCTTCTTCTTCAGGCTCGCTTATGATTGGCTTTTGAACACGACGCCTGAGAATAAGGCCCTCTTCTTCTTCAGAGTCAGTTTCTATTATATACATAAACTGCTCTTCAGAGGAAGGTTCCTTCCATGAAGTTGAGTCCTTTGGGGGACGGGGATCACTGAGGGAAGAAGAGGAGGAAATAGTATTGTCAGAGAGAGTTTTTGTAGGTGAAGGAGGTGTGGGGGTTTCAGAGAGAGGAGTTATGTAAGGCATAAGAGGAAGAGATACCTCATGAGTGGTCTCCCCCCAGATATTGGGATAGTGGCATCCAGATCTACCACTTCTTTTCCTTTGCCTGAGGGACCAGATTGTCCCTGATAGGGATGTGGTCCGTCCCCCAAGGGCTCTTGATGAGCGACTCCAGGCCTTGACAATCTGAAGTGCTCTAAGGCACTTCCAATGTCATCGTCGTCTTCATCATCATCCATCCCCCCATAGTGAGGGATAGGTTCTTCTTCTTCTTCTTCTTCTTCTTCTTCTTCTTCTTCTTCATCATCATCATCTTCTTCAGGTTCAGCTTGCTGGATGTATGGAGAAATTTTCTCTCCAGGGAACCTCTGGTTATGCTCCCAGATGAGTTCATCAGCGAACTCTTTGGCACATCTCTCCCCTTCAATGTTATCAAGAGGTAGACAATGCACCATCAGAGTGCGAACATTCGTCTGAACGTCCTTGAGCTTCGCATCATTATCTTGAAGCATGGTCCGATCAGCAGCGTTGAAAGAAGAGGAACTAGCCTCAGAGAGCTTGGTGAGCATCTGCATCATATCGGATTGAGTCTTTTGAATAGACTCAAGGACGTTTGCTTGAGCAGCAACCTTCTGCTCCAGGCTTGTCAGGGTCTGATGAAAGGCCCTGTTGTCTTCTTTCAGGGAGAAAACGTCAGAGATGAGGTTGTTGACGTTAGTCTTGATCGATGGAGTTCCAGCGATTCGTTTGAAGATCAGTTCAACGGACGTCTGAAGATTGTCCACCCTAGCCCTTGTGAGGGCACATTCCCTGACCAAATAGTCAATAGCAGGGAATGTAGGGTTGGGAAGGACAATGGGAGGTAGCTCAGCGCTGGTGGTGGTTGTTGTCGTCGCTGAAGTTGGAAGAGAAGCGACACCTGATGATGACATAGATAAAGATGCCAAAAACACATCCGGATTAGAAGATGGATGAAAAAATGTATTTGTCTCCCTAAGAGTATCATGAGGATTACTCTTAGGGACTACATTTGCAGAGGCAGTGTCTTGAGGATCACTGACCAGTGTCTTAGAGTATCTGAGAGAGATACTCTGAGGTCCTTGTAGTTTGGCCTTCCAAAACTCAGATTGCCTAAACAATATTGAGGTTTGGACTGCGTGCATTTCAAAGATTATCGTGATAGGGACAACTATCGCTGAGTCACTTGCTGAGGTGAGGACCAAAGAAGAGGAGATAGAAGTAGATAAGAAGGCAGTGAGAGTAGTACCTGATCCAGCTTCAGCAGAGTCGGCTAAAACACCCTTAGTGACCGGAGTCGCTGATGATGTAGGTAGTGCTGATGAAGCAACAACGGTTGAAAAGACCGTTGAAGTGGCTGAGGTTTTAGGTGGTGTTGGTAGTACACCGAAATCAGAGAGAGTGGTGTTTTGAGAGACCAACTTCTTTGGCTTCTTAAGTTTGGTTGCGATGGTCTTTTTATGACCATCTGATGGTTGCTTCCTCTTAACAGCGGCAGTAGTGTCTAGGTTGCTCGCTGTTGGGTTGGACAGCGAGGTGGACACTGGAAGAGGAGGTCCAATCACTTGTAGCATGTAAGGAGTGAAAGGAGCATCACCTGGACGTTCCTCAATGTCCAGGGAATTCTTCCCTACTACAGAGAAGGAGTGATCGCCGACCTTCGAGTATTCTTCCCCGAAGGCAACCTCCATAATGGTTGCGAAGAAACGTGGGTAGGGGATGACAGGATGTCTGGTGGCGACGCTGATGCGACTGACCATGTCGCTGAAGATGTACTCAGCATAGTTGAGGTTGTGGCCGGTGCAGAGAGAATAGGCAAGATCTTGAAAGTGCTTGCTCGCTTGGTCACGCGAGTCGATCTTCGACCCAAGGCATTGGATCACCTGGGTGAAGATATATTGCCAGCGAGCAGGTAGCCTTTTCTTCTCTACCTTGGAACCCACCGTATTCAGAGAGGGATTCTCCCAAGCATATCCAATAGAGTCCAAGAATGCATCGATTTTTATCTTGGTGGGTTCAGCGCCCCATTGTTGATTCTTTGCGCGTACAGGGAGACGAAGAGCCTTCCTGACAAACTCAGCAGTGAAAGAAAAGAACCCAAGATCTGGAATCTTGAATCCGATAGCAGGGAGCTCGGTTCCCTTATCAGTCGTCAGCGTGGTACAGTGAGCAGTGTACCATAGAGCTTGGAGATGAGAGGAGATGCCCACTGGATTGTGGACGAAAGTGTACATCAGTGGGCACGCCTTGATGAAGGTAGCTCCTTCAGCGAAGTGAGGGCGGTCTGCAGGGATGTCCACCAATGCAATGTAGTTGCAGGACTTGAAGAGGGCTCTTTCCAAAGGAAAATGGCAGGTTGGTGCAGCGACCAAGGTGGTGTCTTCAGCAGCAGGGGTTGCAGCGGTCTTACTTGCAGATACCATTGCTGTAGGAAAGATGGGAACACCAAAGAGGTAAATCATGGTTTTATACATAAATGTATAAACCAGAGTTTGGTATAAAGAATACCAAATGTAAGATTCAAGGAAACAAGTATTTTGATGAACAAGATCAAAATGCTTGTTATAAAAACAATGTAATGAAAGATTATTAAAAAAAATGCGAAGATAAATAAAAAATGGATAATGTTTTAAGAATAAAGTCTTCTGTTCTAAGGAAAGAACTTAGAACAGGGTCTTTTATAAAGGAAAACTTTTTAAGTTTAATCCAGATTATTTTTATTTTTGTTTCTAAGAAATGTTTTTATATCATTTTTAGAAATTAAAGGAGAAGAAGAAGTGAAACAAGATGTTTCCAGTCATAAGTAAAATTTTAGATCAAACCTTAGTCGATTTCGAGAAGGAAAACACACAAATGCGTGTTCTTGGTGTTCTTGAGAAAACTTGAAGATTTGAAGGTTTCTTTTGCCTTTAGGAGAGTTATGAAAGCGGAAGGAATCAAGTAAGGCAAAAGAGGTGCTTAAATAGCAAGAGGAGAGAGAAAGAAAGGAGTGCTAAACGACGGTTTTAGCTTTTTGAAAAAGAAATGATGACCTGGCGCACGTTCCAAGAAAGGAGTTGGAATGGAAACGTCGCGGTCCGTCGTGTGTCAGAAAAAGGTCTGACGTGTTCTTTTCTTTATTTTTAAAAGATTATAATAATAATTATCCATAAGGAAGGTTTATCATTATTAATTTTAGAAAAAACTTCATCACTAATAAAAAAGGATTGTCAGTGAGGAGTTTTAATTTTAAGAGATTCATTCTTTGATGAGAAAAGATATCAAAAAGTGATAAAGATTAGAAGATAATACCTGAGGAGATGGCCCAGATATCGCTGAATCAGAGTTCAGAGAATGGAAAGTTTGAAGGCTTTATTTGTTTCCCTTGTTGGTCACTGAATAATAAATTATTCAGCGTTCAACATACCAAGTTCGCTGATGAGTAGATTGAATCTAGTTTCATCAAGAGGCTTGGTGAAAAGATCAGCTAGCTGATATTCAGTAGGTACAAAATGGAGCTCAACTTCACCATTCATCACATGATCTCTGATAAAGTGATATCGGATCTCAATGTGCTTGGTTTTGGAGTGAAGTACAAGGTTGTTAGCAATTGCAATAGCACTAGTGCTATCACAATAGATAGGAATCTTAGAGAGCTTGAGATCGTAGTCTCTGAGTTGATTTCTCATCCAAAGGATTTGAGCACAATAACTACCAGCGGCTACATACTCAGCTTCAGCGGTGGAGGTGGACATTGAGTTTTGCTTTTTACTTGTCCAACTTATTAGCTTTCCACCTAGTAGCTGACACCCGCCAGTGGTGCTCTTTCTATCTATCTTACAACCTGCAAAGTCACTGTCAGAGTAACCAATAAGATCAAATCCTGAGCCTTTGGGATACCAGAGACCAAGATTTGGAGTTCCTTTCAAATATCTGAAGATTCGCTTTACAGCGATTAGATGGGATTCCTTCGGTTCAGCTTGATACCGAGCATAGAGACAGGTAGCGTACATGATGTCTGGCCTACTGGCTGTAAGATACAGCAGAGAACCAATCATTCCTCGATAGGCAGTGACATTGACTGGTTTTCCATTGGGATCCTTGTTCAAAGTTAGAGGAGGCGCCATAAGGGTTTTCATTGCTGAGCACTGATTCATGTCGAATTTATTCAGCATGTCTTTAACATATTTGCTTTAACGAATAAAAATTCCTTTATCAGATTGCTTAATCTGCAAACCTAGAAAATATGTTAGTTCACCCATCATATATTTTATATTGTTTTTGCATTCTTGCAGCGAAACGAGTGCACAGTTTGGGTCTTGTGGAACCAAAGATAATGTCATCAACATATATCCGAGCGAGTATAGTATGACCTTTATATTTTCTTAAAAACAGGGTTTGGTCAATTTTTCCACGAACAAATTTTTCTTTAAGAAGAAATTTAGAAAGGGTATCATACCAAGCTCTAGGAGCTTGTTTTAACCCGTAAAGAACTTTTTCTAGTTTAAAAACATAACCAGGATGGTTAGGGTCTGAGAAACCAGGGGGTTGTTCAACATAAACTTCCTCGCTGAGTTTTCCATTTAGAAAAGCACTTTTAACATCCATCTGAAAAACTTTGAAGTCTTTATGGGCATCATAAGCTAAAAACAGTCTTATGGCTTCTAAACGAGCAACAGGTGCAAAGGTTTCATCATAGTCAATTTCTTCTTCCTGTCTATAACCTTGAGCAACAAGTCTAGCCTTATTGCGAATTATAGTCCCGTCTTCATCTAGCTTATTTCTGAAAACCCATTTGGTTCTTATGACAGTTTTATTAGAGGGTCTAGGAACAAGATTCCAAACTTTATTTCTACGAACTTCAGTTAGTTCTTCTTGCATAGCTGAAACCCAGCTAGGATCAGAGATAGCTTGATCTATCTTCTTAGGTTCAGAGAGAGAAATGAAGTTAACATAAAGACAGATATTACTTGTACCTCTACGTGTTTTGATACCTGCAGTGGGATCACCAATAATTTGATTTATTGGATGATTTGCAGTCCATCGCTGAGCTGGTGGTTGAGAAGAAAGATCAACGGCAGATTCAGCGACTTGTTCTTCAGTTTCTGGAATAGAACTTGTTGTTTCAGCAACAGGTACTTCATTTAGAATCAAATCAGGGGATTGATTTTCAGATATAGCTTGGTTGTTTACTGAGGAATTTCCAAGAGAGGAATCAACGACAGGAATCTGATTTAGAGGAGTAACATTCATCCCTGAAGATGGATGATTGTCATTTGAAGAGTTTACAGGGATTTCATCATCACATTCTTCAGCAGGAGGTTGATTGCTGAAATATGTTTCAGGTTCCCCATAGTGAGATTTCATCCAGGAATTCAATTCTTCATCATCCTCATGAGAATGAGAAGCATGAATGGGACGAGATTCATCAAAGTTAACATGCATGGATTCTTCAACATGTTGTCTTCTTTTGTTGAAGACTCTGAAAGATTTAGATACAGAGGAGTATCCAAGAAATATACCATCGTCAGCTTTTGGATCAAATTTACCCAAATGATCTCTGTCATTCAGAATGTAACATCTGCATCCAAAAATGTGGAAATATTTCAGAGTAGGTCTTCTCCCATGAAATAGTTCATAGGGGGTCTTCTTAAATCGTTTAACTATCAGGGATCAATTTTGAGTGAAGCACATTGTACTGACTCCTTCGGCCCAGAAATGAGTGGGTAGATACGATTCGTTGAGCATTGTGCGAGCCGTTTCAATGATAGTACGATTTCTTCTTTCAGCAACACCATTTTGCTGAGGAGTTCTCACTGATGAGAAGTTGTGAGAGATGCCTTTTTCATCAAAGAAGTTTACCAGAGTGCTGTTTTTGAATTCAGTACCATGATCACTTCTTATGGAACGAACAATTAGATTGTTCAACACTTCCATTCTCTTGATAAAAGAAATTATCATTTCAAGGGTATCATTTTTGGATCGAAGGAAGAACACCCATGTGTATCTGGAGTATTCATCAACAATCACTAAAGTATATTTCTTCCCAGAGATAGATTGGACATTGACAGGTCCAAATAGATCCATGTGGAGTGGCTGAAGAGGAGCGGTCACTGAAGAAACTTGTTTTGACTTGAAGGAGGCTTTTATCAGCTTTCCCTTATCACACGCTAAACAAAGAGATTCCTTTGTAAAGGTATGTTTTGGGAGGTCTCTGACTAGATCTTTTTGAGACAATTCATTTATTGTCTTAAAGTTGAGGTGAGAGAGTCTTTTATACCATAACCAGTTTATGTCAGTGGATGCTTTAGAGATAAAGCACATGTTCTAAGAGTGAGAACTATTCATATTTATAACATATACATTTTCCACTCTTTTGCCTGTAAGGGCAAGCTTATCATTTCCGTCAGTGATAGCACATCTATTCTTTAAGAATAGAACTTTGAAGTCTTTGTCACATAATTGACTAACACTCAAGAGATTATGCTTTAGTCCCTCAACGTAGGCAACTCGAGAAAAAGATGTGGCTCCGTTGGATAGAATTTCATAACCTTTAGTGCATCCTTTGCCATTTCCACCAAAGGTCATTGATGGACCAACTTCTTCTTTGTAATCAGAGAGCAGAGATTTTCTGCCAGTCATGTGCCTTGAGCATCCGCTATCAAGATACCATATACCTTTGGCACTCTGCATACAACAATAGATTAATTGTTTAAAGGTACCCATATTACTATGGGTCCTGCTTGGTTAGATAGAGGATTGGCGGAGGAGCTACTAGCTGAAGAACTCTCTTCAGTGGATATCTTCACCTTTGGTGGTTTTGCAACCTTGGTGGATTTCACTCTCGCTGATTTATAAGCTTGAGCTACTTTCTATCCATTAGCTAGTTTATCAGTTCTAGTAGCATTAGGACATTTGCTTGCAATGTAGGTAGTTTCACCAAAGTGATAGCACTTCCTATACTTAAAGGGTTTGGAAATCAGAGAGGGAGCAGGAACTTTCTCAGGGATAGGTCCAAGAATTCCTTTATCCATGGTCCTTGGAGGTATTACAATCTTTTCAGGGGTAGGAGTGAGATCGATTTTAATTCTGGGTGTTGGTCTCTGAGAGAAGTCAGGGACCCTCTTCCCAATTTTAGAAACTTTCTCAGAGGACTTCTTTTTCCTATCTTGAGATTTCTTATTCTGAGGAACTTGATTAAGAAACTCGTTCTTGATCACTTTCTTAGAATTAAAAACAGAAAGCTTCTCTTTAGAAGAGGAGGAAGAAGAAGTTGAAGAAGAAGGATCAGGGATAGAAGAGACAAACATTCCAAATTTGAGCATGGAACGATCATTCTCTGATTCTTCCTTTTCAGGGTTATAGCCTAACCCACTTCTTACTTTCATAGGTATTTGAGCATTTATGATCTCATTGACTTTATCAGAAGCCTTACACCATCCTTCGATGGTTGCCTTTTCAGATTTGAGATCAGCGATAGCCTTTTCCCTATCAGCGATAGCTTGTTGTTTCTTGATGCTTATTGTTTGATTTGCAAAGACTTGGTCCTTGAGAGATTCCTCAATTTTAGAAAGTTCTTTGATTCTTATATGGCAATTTTTTAATTGTTCAGATAAGTCAGTGTTAATTCTCTCGGCCTTAATTTTTCCATTTAAAGCATCATAAAAATCAACAGTCATAGCATCGAGAGCCGATAAGTTATCACTTTCAGAAGGTAAAGAGATAGAAGGAATAGTTACCTGAGTAGAAGGAGACTCAGAGGAAGAAGTCTCAGTGGCTTCTTCAGCGTCCTCAATTCTTTCCATTAGACAGAGGAAGGCAAGATCTTCTTCATCTGAACCAGACTCTTCAGAGGTCTAGGCCCAGTCATCTTCAGCATCCCAATCAACTTCTTCAACGACAAGGCCTTTGCCTTTTTGCTGGTGTTTCTTCAGATCCTTGTATTTGTTTTTCAATTTCAAATACTTCTCCTTTTTATCAGAGGTCTGAGAGGTAGTGGGAGCTGCAACTTTCTTTGACCTGCATTCACTGGCAAAGTGACCCTTTCGCTGACAGTTGAAGCATATCGCTGCGGCTTTTTCAGCGGGTGACGTTTTTTGCTTTTCAGAGTCAGAGAGGTTAGAAGGTTTTCGAAAATTGCTTTTTCTAGCAAATCTTTTAAAGTTATTAGTTAAGAGAGCTAGAGAGTTATCAAACTCAGAGATGTCAGCATTAGTGAGTTGATCTTCTGAATCAGTTTGACCTAATTCAGTGATGGAGGTGATAGTGGAAGAAGAAACATTTTTAGGAGTTCCCTCAGAAGTCACAAGTGTCAAAGAAGTACTTTTGGCACCCTTGAGTTCATTAATGAGGTTCTTCCTCAGAAGTTGAGATTGTTCCTATTTAAGAGCATTCCATATAATGCACTTAAGGACAAGGTTTCAAGATTCTTTGACAGCTTCAGACATGTAGTGTACACTGCCCATTGATCGGGTAATGCCTCCATGAATTTTGTCAGAATTTCAGCATTTGAATACACTCTGTCGACTGATTTAAGATCAATCAACAGACAGTTGAAACGCTGGTGAATTTGAGAAAGAGATTCACCCTTTTGATACATAAAACTCTCATATTTTCTTACAAGGTTTATGCATCTAGTAACTTTAACCTCAGAAGTTCCTTCATATTGGATACATAGAGTATCCCACATGGCCTTAGAAGTCCTCATTTTCATGACAGAATGATAGACTTCATCTGGTAAAGCCATTGCTATTATAGATCTAGCTTTAGAGTCAATAGCAATTTCTTTCTTGTCTTCTTTAGTCCATCTGTTAGGAGTTTTAACAATAACCCTTTCAGGAATGGCTGGAGTAGCAGTGGTGATAGGAACACTAGCTACTATCGTTGTAGGAACAAATGGTCCATTTTCTAGATAGTAGGGAATCTTTGGGTTAGATCCCTCTAGAAATAGAGACATTCTTTCCTTCCATAATGGAAAATTATCATGGCCAAATCTTGGAGGTTTAGCTAAAGATCCATTATCATTGTAGTTCGTATTAGGGTTTGACATTTTAAAATAGTTTTAAGAAAAATTATTTTAAAGATTAAAGAAGCAAACACTGCTCTGATACCACTTGTTGGTCCCTAAAGGGTCTACAAGAGTTCAATCAATAGTAAACAGTTTGTAGAAGGGGGGGTTGAATACAAACACACACAGATTTTGGTTTTTAAATGAGTTTATAGAAAATAAACAAATTTACACTTACAAGCGGAATAAGAACAAGTTTAACACCTATTCTATTGTAACTAAGAAACACTAAGTTTGATGCACAAGATATGAAAGAAAGAATAAAGAGGGTTTAGGTTAGAAAGAAGCATGCATTAAGATGAAGAAGATATCTCCATCTTATTTATACCCGTTTGCATTTAATGCAAGACAAAAGGTATATGCCACGTGTCAAGCATGGATAGGAAGCTTGTCCTTGCTAATAAGACAACCATGCTTTTGCCGAATATGAACGGTACCATATCAGATATGATGGGGACATAAGAGACAAGTCGTACGTCCTATTCTGACATGGTTCTAGATTTGACTTTTGTGCATCAAGGATAAGATCAATCTTTAATCTTGCAAAGGAAGCTTCATTTGATCGCTGATACTGAATCTTCAAGGATGAACTTCAGTATCGCTGAGGCTTCACAAGACTTCACACGTTGAGTAGATAATCGCTGCTATCGTTGAACCGCTTCAGTTCACTTAGCTGATTATCTCTTTCTTCAGCTAGGGTCTTTGAGTTTCGTTGAATGGTCTTCTGGTGTGATAGTTGATCTTCAGATCTTCAGAGATAAGCTTGTTGTTCCTTGATCTTCAGCGATCGCTGATGGTTATCAGCGTGTGCTATCGCTGATTATGAACAGAAGCTTATACAATGGAATTTCACTAAGTATAAAAAGGAATCATATTCAAATCATTTAAAAGGAGTTATGATCAACAGAGTACTTCCATGTCATTCAAGTGGGGTTTGTCAAGTGGCTTGACTCTCAAGACCATCACACTTTAACACCTTTTAGCAAGTGGTTGCTTGTCAAGAAGATGTATAAAATATAACTTGAATGAATGATTAAAGTAAACAACAATTCAAAACAATATCCACTTCATGTAGTTTTAGGTCTCAACATTCCTTTACACCCAAGCTAAGGAATTAGCCTATCAACGCTTGTTTATTTTGTATTTTTGTAAAGGTTGTTTGATGAAATAAATTTACAAAAGATACGTTAATGAAAACCACTCTTTAACAAAATTGCTTGTATGAAATTTAATTCACCCGAAGCACTAAGTAAGGAGTAAGTTAACACGAGTATCCAAAAACAACTAGTAACGAGAATTAAAACACAAAGACAACCACAACTTCAATATACTCAATTGAACTTTGTAAAAGCTTGAATACGGAAAGAAATTATAGAGACTTGCAAACTTAAAGCATGAATTACCGAAAGCTTAAAATACTTGATTACTTCAAATGTTTCGAAAATTCCACAACAACTAGAGAGCAACAATATAGTTTGAAGGCAAGAAAGCTTAAGAGCAAGTAAGCCTAGAAAGCATGATTCAAAACCCTAGCCAAAGCCCTCCTTAAATACTACAAGGGATGGCACAAAAGAGGGTTTCAGGGAGAGTAACTTACAAGCCTTCAACTACTAGACAGAAGGAAACCTAATTATACTAAATCTTGGGTCCAAAGCAACATGACATCTTCAAAAGATCAGCAAAAGTCCAGCTTGATAAAGCTTGGGGGCAAAGCAACCATCAAAAGAATTTCCAGCACCAAGATGTCTTTCTCAATCAGCTCCAGCTTCTGAACCCATGCTACAACACTGCTTCCTACCAGCTACAGCACTGCTTCCTACCAGCTACAACACAACTATCCTGCAGAACAGTCTAAACAACACAAAAACAGGTCCAAAATGCATAGAACAACCTGTTAGGCCCACTTAATCCATAAACCAGCAAATAAGTAAACAAAAGACTCTCTAATGGGCTTTAGGACTCAAAAACAAAGGAAAAACAAACGGAAATGATGTTGTGGCAAAACAAATTACAACACACATCACTAGGGCACCCTACCGGTTGGCACCATCCGAGATGCAAGAGATGATGACGCAATTGCAAGATCTCCTTGAGAAGGGTTTCGTGAGACCAAGCTCGTCACGTGGGGAGCTCTGGTCTTATTTGTGAAGAAGAAGGATGGCACTATGAGAATGTGCATTGACTATCTTGAACTAAACAAGGTAACCATGAAGAACAAGTATCCACTTCCGAGAATTGATGATCTTTTTGATCAACTACAAGGAGCGGGTTGCTTCTTAAAGATCGATTTACGTTCGGGTTATCATCAAGTGAAAGTGAAGGAGGAGGATGTAGCAAAGACGACGTTTAGAACGCGGTACGGGCATTATGAGTTCCTAGTAATGTCGTTTGGGTTGACAAATGCGCCGACGGTGTTTATGGATTTGATGAATCGTGTGTGTCGACCATTTCTAGACAAATCGGTGATAGTATTTATTGACGATATCCTTGTCTACTCTAAGAATGAGTTAGACCATGAGCAACACCTTCCAGAAGTTCTCGAAGTGTTAAGGAAGGAGAAGCTTTACGCCAAATTCTCTAAGTGCGACTTTTGGTTAAAAGAAGTTCAGTTTTTGGGGCATGTTGTCACTCAAGACGGAGTGAAGGTGGATCCGTCCAAAATAGAAGCAATGATGAATTGGGAACCGCCTAAGAGCCCGTCCGAGATCCGAAGCTTCTTAGGATTGGCGGGGTATTATCGAAGGTTTATTCAATACTTTTCAAAGGTTGCATCTTCTTTGACGACATTGAGAAGGAAGAACGTGAAATTCATTTGGACCGACAAGAAATAAGAGGCTTTCCGAACTCTTCAAAAGAAATTGTCTGAAGCACCGATTCTCTCTTTACCGGAAGGATCTGAATAGTTTGCAGTTTACAGCGATGCTTACAAGATGGGATTGGGATCTGTGTTAATGCAAAGGGGCAAGGTGATTTCTTATGCATCAAGACAACTCAAGGAACATGAGAAGAATTACCCAACCCATGATTTGGAATTAGCAGCGGTGGTATTTGCATTGAAATTATGGCGACATTATCTTTACGGAACTAAGTGTACACTCTACACCGATCACAATAGTTTGAAGCATATTTTCGATCAAAAGAAGCTAAACATGAGGCAATGACGTTGGCTAGAGTCGCTTAAGGATTATGATTGTGAGTTACTGTACCATCCAGGTAAAGCAAATGTAGTAGCAGATACTTTAAGTAGGAAGGAGTATAGTAGCGGGACGCGGGTCGTGCTCACGAGAATTGACATAGTGTCAAGTTTGATCGACCGAATCAAGACTTCTCAAGCGGAGGCATTACTTGAGGAAAACTTAAAGAATGAAGTTATGGTGAAGCAACACTTGATGTTAACAGAAGATAGTCGTGGTCTAAAACTCTTCCGAGAACGTGTTTGGGTGCCCAAGGTTGGGGCAACCGAGAATTATTATTGGAGGATGCTCATAAGTCTAAGTACTCCATACATCCGGGTAGTACCAAGATGTATAGAGATCTAAAGTTAACTTATTGGTGGTCCGTCATGAAGTTGGATGTTGCTAGATATGTGGAGAGATGTGTGACTTGTTTGCAAGCCAAGGCGGAACACCAACGGCCGTATGGAAGTCTTCAATCGTTGAAAATTCCGGAATGGAAATGGGAACACCACACTATGGACTTTGTAACGAAACTACCAAAGACCTTGAGAGGTCACGACACCATATGGGTAGTGGTGGATAGATTGACGAAGAGTGCTCACTTCTTAGCAATGCGAGAAGCCGACCCAGTTGACAAACTGGCTAAGTTGTATGTGAACGAGATAGTTGCAAGGCATGATGTGCCTTTGACTATCGTGTCAGATCGTGATAGTCGATTCACTTCTCACTTTTGGAATGGATTACAAGAGGGGTTAGGCACCAGGATAAACTTAAGTACGACATTTCACCCCCAAACAGATGGTCAAAGTGAAAGGACTATTCAGACTCTTGAGGACATGCTTAGCTCATGTGTTATTGATTTCGGTGGAAACTGGGATTCGCATCTACCGTTGGTAGAATTTGCCTACAACAACAGTTACCATTCTAGTATTAGAATGGCACCTTTCGAGGCACTTTATGGACGAAAATGTAGGACGCCGGTATGTTGGTTGGAAGCGGGCGAGAAGCAATTCTCCGGACCCGAGATTGTGTAAGAGACGGTTAACAAGGTGAAGATTATCCGAGAACGACTAAGAGCGGCACAAGACTGTCAAAAGAGTAATGTCAACAAGAAGAGAAGACCAATGGAGTTCCAAGTGGGTGAGCGTGTTATGCTCAAGGTATCTCCTTGGAAGGGTATCATCCGGTTTGGGAAGCGTGGGAAGCTTAGTCCTCGTTTCCTTGGACTGTTTAAGATTTTGGAAAAAGTGGGACGCCAAGTCTATAAATTGGAGTTGCCACCCAAAATGGCCGGCATACATCCTACGTTCCACATATGTTACTTAAGAAAGTGTTTAGCAGAAGAAGAGAGTGTGATACCTCTCTCAAATATTCGCGTCGATAATAGTCGTTCTGTGGAAGAATGAAAGGCGGTCTTAGAAAGCAAGTCTAAGAAGTTGCGTTACAAAGAAATTGTCATGGTTAAAGTCCAATGGAAGCACCATAGAGGGTCAAACGTGACCTGGGAAGCGGAAGAAGACATGAAGAAAAGATATCCTCAACTGTTCGCTCAGTTTTTAAAATTTCGCGGACGAAATTAAATTCAAGGGTGGGAGGATTGTAACACCCGGGATTTTTAATTCAAGATATTGAATTTTGCATCCTAATTTTTTGATTTTTTAGTTAAATTAAGTGTTTCAAGGGGTTAATGTTGGGTAGCAATAAAGTGGAAGAAAGGAACGAGATTTGAACACAAAAAGAGTTTCGGTACGTGTTCCGCGATCATGACAGGCGACCATGCCTTGTCATGATCGCCAAGGCAAGATCGCGGGGAGCATCAGAGACCAACTTTTCAGCGTTGTTTGGGAAACTCGCGATACACTCCTCGCTATGAGGACAGGCGATCATGCCAAGGCATGATCGCAGGGCAAGGTCGCCCGTGCGGTCCAGAAGTCACATTAAAGTGCGATTTTCACCTTAGTGTTTCATTTATCAGTTACCAAAAACTCACCATCGGGAGAAGAAGAGCTAAGGCGATTTCTAGGGCATTTATTGCTCCATCTACCTCATCCCAACTCATTTATTACTTCTTTCAATTGAAGATTCAAGTAAAGATCAAGTGTTTAAGCTTCCATTGGTGGTGTTCTTCAAGCTCTATCATCTTCATCCTCTTAGAGACTTTTCTAGGGTTTTGTCAAACTCTAGCTTGTGAGTTCATTCTTACCTTCTAAAACTTTATACATGTCAAAATGATGTAATTTACCTTAATATGATGTTTAAAATAAGTAGTTCTATACTTGGAAGATTTTGGTAAAACTAGGTCAAAATGTAACATTTGAGGTTTTCTCTTTGAAATGATGTTCTGAATACAAGGAAGGGTTTTAAATTACTCTCTTGAGTATATTGGTAAGAAATATGATGTATAAACCTAAATGTTATTTTTACCTAATTTTGGGAAGGAAATTTTTTGGAACATAGGAAGTTATTTTCACAAGATTTGTGAAAGGAAGTTAATACGTCGGAAATGAACGTATTAGGAAGTTAATACATCGGAAACGAATGTATTAGGAAGTTAGACTAGTGTAAATGGATCCATAGGCACATATAGTCGGAAGTATTTGAGGATGGAACTTGTAACATATCCTGGTTTAGAGTTGAACATGTTCGGAAGAGTAATCGATGTGATGGCGGGTCATTCCCGTGGATGTTTCCCTTAAAGAAAGAAAAGCGTATCTTTTAGGTGTAAATCGCGGAAGAAAAAGAAAAAAGGATGTTTGGAAAAGCTTTTTGGTTAAATGTTTATTTACTGTTTTCTTTTTGAAGATTTACTAGCTTTCCATATTTGAACTGCTTGTTCTCACTAGGCTTTAAGCCTAACACTTTTTTCTTAAAATGACATGTATATCAGGTGATGGTGCTAGTGGGGTCTCGAAGGGTTGAGTGGAGCTAGATGTCGGTTGAGGCATCCTTTTTGACGTACACTTACATGTATAGATGGAGTTGCATAGAAGTATATTTTGAGGATTTAGAGACACCCGAACTTAATCTGTATTTTGTATTGTATAGATTAATAGGTTGTCATCTAGTATCCATTTGAAGTTGTAAACTCTCTTACTTTTCCCCATCTTTATGGGTGACGTTTATTTTATTGAAGTTATTCCTCATTTTATTTGGTTTAAATTAACTCCCATTTTTAGGGGTGTTACAGACAAGCCCTCGGAATAGCTTCAAGCTGCGACTATCTTCTATTAATAATAAGTGTTGTTTCGCCATAACTTCACTCTTTAGATTTTCCGTTAGTAATGCTTTCACTTGGGATGTCTTGATCCAGTCAATCAAGCTCGATACTATGTCGATTCTTGTAAGCACGACCCGTGTCCCATTACCGTACTCCTTTCGACTCAAAGCATCCGCTACCACGTTTGCTTTCCTCGGGTGGTACAACAATTCACATTCATAATCCTTAAGTAGCTCAAGCCAACGCTACTGCCTCATGTTTAACTCTTTTTGATCGAACACGTACTTCAGGCTTTTGTGGTCGGTATAAAGTGTACATTTAGTTCCATAAAGGTAATGTCGCCATAACTTCAATGCAAAGACCACCGCCTCTAATTCCAAGTCGTGGGTTGGGTAATTCTTCTCATGATCCTTGAGTTGCCTTGATGCATAGGCAATCACCTTGCCTCTTTGCATTAACACACAACCCAAACCCATCTTTGATGAGTCGTTATACACCACAAAATCCTTGGATCCTTCTGGCAAGGAGAGGATCCGGGCCTCACATAATTTCTTTTGGAGAGTCTGGAATGCTTCCTCTTATTTGTCGGTCCAAATAAACTTCGCGTTCTTCTTTGTCAAAGCCATCAGGGAATATGCAATCTTTGAGTAGTCTTGAATAAACCTTCGATAGTAACCCGCCAACCCCAAGAAGCTTTGGATCCCTAACGGACTCCTAGGCGGTTTCCAATTCATCATTGCCTCTATTTTGGATGGGTCCACCTTCACTCCGTCTTGAGTGACAATATGACCCAAGAATTAGACTTTCTTTAACCAAAAGTCGCATTTAGAGAATTTGGCATACAATTTCTCCTTTCTTAAAACTTCAAGGACTTCTCGAAGGTGTTGCTCATGGTCCATCTCGTTCTTAGAGTAGACAAGTATATCATCAATGAATACTATTACCAATTTGTCTAGAAAAGGTCGACACACACGATTCATCAAATCCATAAACACCGTCGGTGCGTTTGTCAACCTGAACGGCATCACCAGTAATTCGTAATGACCATATCGCATCCTAAACGCTATCTTTGCCACGTCATTCTCCTTCACTAGATGGTAACCGAAGTCAATCTTTGAGAAACAACCCACTCCTTGTAGTTGATCAAAAAGGTCATCAATTCTCGGGAGTGGGTGCTTGTTCTTCATGGTTACCTTATTTAATCAACCAATATGTCAAAATCTTAGGGCAGTCCTGATCAGGGTATTGTTTTTGAATTTAGTGCCATGGTCACTTCTCATAGAACGTATAGTGAGATCGTTCAGGACTTCCATCTTTTTGATGAAGGAAATGATTTCTTCAGGGATGTCACTCTTGGATCTGAGAAAGAATACCCAAGTATACCTGGAATGCTCATCAACTATGACAAGTGTATACTTCTTTCTAGATATGGACTAGACATTGACGAGTCCAAAGAGATCCATATGGAGTTAGTGAAGAGGTGTGGTCACTGAGGATATTTGCTTTGATCTGAAACTTGGTCTTGTCAACTTTCCTTTTTCGCACGTTGAGCGGAGAGATTCCTTTGCAAAAGAATATTTAGGGAGTCCATTGACAAGTTCCTTTCTTGATAAATCATTTAAAATTTTTAAGTTCAGATGAGAGAGTCTTTTGTGCCAAAGACAAGTTACATCTGTATAGGCTTTAGAGAGAAAGCAAATGTTC
The DNA here is from genome assembly GCA_036898165.1 of Silybum marianum. NCBI lineage: Eukaryota > Viridiplantae > Streptophyta > Magnoliopsida > Asterales > Asteraceae > Silybum > Silybum marianum. The sequence continues at coordinate 18,338,119 of CM072541.1, forward strand.
TCTGAATGAGAACTATCCATGTTGATGACATAGACATTTCAGATCTTTTGCCTTTTAAGGCAAGTTTTGTCATTCTTATCAGTGACAACACATTTTGTCTTTGTGAATAAAACTTTGAAGTCTTTATCACAGAGTTGACTAATGTTCAACAGGTTGTGCTTTAGTCCTTCAACATAAATAACACGATTGAAGGAGGTTGCTCCGTTGGTTAGAACACCATAACCTTTGGTGTATCCTTTGCCATTTCCACCAAAGGTCACTAAGGGACTTTTTTCTTCCTTATAATCAAAGAGCACAGTTTTTGTTCCAGTCATGTGCCTTGAGCATCCGTTATCAAGATACCAGATACCTTTAACACCCTGCATTAGATAAGAGAATTAATTTTTCATGGGGACCCATAGAACTATGGTCCTGCAGAGTTAGTGGAAATGTTAGAAGCAACATCTTTCTTATTTTCTGAAGATTTTTCTTCAATGGACTTTGTCACCTTAGTTGTTTTACCAACTTTGGTGGATTTCACCTTAACCGATTTCTCAGTCTTAACTACTTTCTTTCCATGAGATATCTTCTCAGCCTTGGTGGCATTTGGGCACTTGCTTGCAATGTGAGTTGTTTCCCCACAATGATAAGCACTTCCTATATCTGAAAGAAGGTTTAGTACTAGAAGCATGAAACATAGAGGGTTTAAGGTTTTCAGGAATAGGACCAAGAATTCCTTTCTCCATAGACCTTGGAGGAACCACAGGTTTCTCAGGTTTAGAGGGAGTGAGATCTATCTTGATTCTGGGAGTTGATCTCTAAACAGATCCAGAAATCTTCTTCCTAGAAGTCGAAGGATGACTTACTGAAGGAGTAGAAGGATTCTTCTTCAGTTTAGGAGTTTTCTTGACCTTAGGAACATGAATAATGGTCCCTCCTTTAATCACATTCTTTGAGTCCTTTGAGAGGGGCTCAGAAGGTTTTGACTCAAATGTAGAGGAACACTGAGTAGAAGTGTCATAGATGGAAGATACGAAAGTTCCAAATTTAAGCATGGATTGATCCTTAGAAGGTTCTTCCTGATCAGAAGAGTATCCCAGACCACTTTTAACCTTTATGGGAATCTGAGCATTTATGACCTCATTTGCCTTTTCAGAGGCTTTGCATCATCCTTCAATGGTGACTTTTTCAGCTTTGAGATCAACGATGGCCTTCTCGCGCTTAGTGATTGCTTATTGTTTCTCAATGCTTATTGTTTAATTTACAAAGACATGATCTTTAAGATCTTCTTCGACCTTAGTTGGTTCTTTGATTTTCAGATGATAATTCTTAAGTTGTTCAGTTAAGTCAAAATTAATTTGTTTAGCTTTGGTTTTACCATTTAAAGCATTATAGAGATCAACAATTAAAGTGTCGAGAGCCGACAAGCTATCAATTTAAGGGATAGAAAAGTCTTTCAGATTTGATACCTGAGTGAAAGAAGATGATGAAGGATTCTTAGTTGAAGAGGTTTCAACGACTTCTTCAATTCTTGCCATAAGGAATATAAGGGCTATATCTTCTTAATCGAAACCTGACTCGTCAGTGGTGTCGGCCCAGTTAATTTCTTCAGCGACAAAGCCTTTGCCTTTGCTCTGTGTTTTCTTCATCTTAAGATACTTATCTTTCAATTTGAGATATTTATCATCGCTGGGTTTAGAGGGTATTTGAGAGGTGGATGGGAACAACTTTCTTAGATCTGCAATCACTGACAAAGTGGCCTTTGCGTTGACAATTAAAGCAAATAGCAGAGGCGTTATCAACAGGAGAGATCTTTGACTTGTCAGTATCAGTGATAGAAGGATTTCTTCTAAAGTTGCTCTTTCTGGCAAACCTTCTAAAAGTATTAGTTAGAAGGGCTAGAGAGTCATCAAATTCTAACAGATCAGCGCCAAAAATGTCCTCAAAGTTAGAATGGTCTAACTTAGTGATAAAGGTTATAAAAGAAGAAACTGTTCTCGTGGGATCAGTCTCTGATGACACTAAAGCCAAGGAAGTACTTTTGAAACTTTTAGTGTCCTTTAATAATTTTTTTTAATACATGAGATTGCTCATGATTGAGCAATATTCCATATAAAACACTTAAAGAAAGAGTTTCAGTGTTCCTTGATAATTTAAGACATGTAGTAAATGTGTCCCATTGTTCAGGAAGAGATTCCATGAACTTTGTCAATTCTTCAGAGTTCGAATATTCTCGACCAACTGTTTTCAGATCTATGATTAGACAGTTGAATCTTCGGTGAATTTGAGAAAGTGTTTCATTTTTACCACTAATGAAACTTTCATGCCGTCTCACTAGATGTATTTTTCGAGAAACTTGCACCTCATTGGTTCCTTCATGTTGAACATAAAGTGTGTCCCACATGAATTTTGAGGTTCTCATTTTCATGACATAATGATACACATCATCTAGAAGAGACATAACAATAATAGACTTTGCTTTTGTATCAACAACTAGTTCTTTCTTATCTTCCTCACTCCATTGATGTGGAGCTTTGGGAATAAGTCTCTCGGGAATAACAGGAGTGGTTGTAGTCTCAGAGATTGCAGGGACTATGGTTGTTGGAACAAATGGTCCATTTTCTATATAGTAAAGGATTTTAGGATCTGACCATTTTAGGAACTGAGTCATTCTTTCCTTCCAGACAAGGAAATTATCTTTGCTAAATTTAGGAAGTTTAGCAAGTGATCCATTGTCATTGTAGTTTGTATTTTGATTAGCCATTTTAAAAACAAAATATTAGTTTTAAAGATTAAAAGCAATAAACACTGCTCTGATACGACTTGTTGGTCCCTAAGGAGTCTACAAGAGTATACAAGTATAGATACAGTTTGTCAAAGGAGAGGATGAATACAAAATACAACTTTTTAAGTTTTAAATGAGTTTATTGAGATAAACAAATTTACAGGTTGTAAGAGGAATAAGAACAAGTATAAATACCTATTCTATCACAACCTAAGAATCACTAAGAAAGATGATGCACAAGTTATGGCATAGAAAATATTAGGGGTTCAAGAAAAGATTATGTATGCATGAAGATGAGATGAGGGTCTTCATCTATTTATAACATGCCACGTGTCAAGCATCCATTGGAGACTTGTCCTTTGTTCATAAAATCAACCATGCTTTTAGCCGAATATGAACAATGACCTAATTAGAGTTGGTAAAGTATATAGGAGACAATCAAGTAACTCCGTACGTACTTCCTAACAAGGGTATGGGGGGTTGACATTTATGCATCGAGGATAAGATCAACCTTGATCTTGCTAAATATGCTTCATTTGATCGCTGATACTTGAGCCTTCAAGGATGAGTCCTTCAATATAACTGCGGCATATACAAGATCTCATACTTATGTAGACGAACGTTGCGATCACTGAACCACTTTAGATCACGAGCTACCCGTCTCTATCTTTAGTTAGGTCTTCGACTATCGCTGAAGGTTCTTGTGGTGTGAGTGTTGTCTTCAAATCATCTAAGTTCAGATAGTGTTCCTGATGGTTTCAACGACCACTGAATGCAATAAGTGTTTGCTCTCGCTGAATTTGAACAAAAACTAAAACTAGGATTTTCACTAAATATAAAAAGGAATCATAATTAAATCACTGAAAGAGCTTGGATCAACACATCATGAATATAATTGGGACAACAGGTAGCAACTACGTCTTGGGGAGGAAGAGGGACGATATATTTCTGTTCGTAAGATGGCTAGCTCTCAGCGCTAGCTGCTGCATGTAAAGATCGATGCTTGCCGTTGATGTCCTGTTTCAAATACAGTAGTGCAGGTCGGCTGGGAAGACATTATGGGGCTGTTTACTCTTGGTAAGCAGATGCCTCGAGAGGTGGTGACCTTAATTTGTGTTTTACCATCTCTCTGTGTAGTGTTGGTCAAATCTAGTTCGATGGATGTTATTATTTGTGGTAGATACTTGATGGGGCCTGGTAGTTTTGTTTTGTTCAAGACTATGGTTCGTTAAACACATCTTTGATCTGTACGATGGGTTGAACACCGGTTGTATTACTTTATTGATGGTAATAAAAGTTTTACTGTGTTGCCGTTAAAAAAGTGATGTCTTTTGTGGATGATACTTATCGGAGGGGACAAATACCAAATACGAAAAGTTATATTTGCAAAATAATTTTATTATTCAGATCTCTGCCAAACAGTTATATTTCATTTAAGACTAAATCATACAGAGGGTTAAAATGATAATTTGTTCTCATTCAGACTGCTCATTCAGAGCAGTTACCAAACAACCATTTTTCATTCTACACTATATCATATAGAGCCTCTTAAGCATTCTGACCGCCTAACCATTATACACTAAACCATCCATCAACCACCAACTAGATAAGATTATCGGTAATCAAAATAACATAATATAAGAGGCCATTAACACTTACCCTATAAGTTCTTATCGGTAAATTCAACACTATCAAATACTTACCGAGTAACATTTTAGTTCACAAAAACGACATTCTATGCAACAATTTACCTGGTAAGCGCTTACCCTGGTAAGAGTCGTTGCCCTCACTTACCGAGTAAGACTTTTGGTCCTTATCTCACTCTTATCGAGTAAGATTTTTGGTCTTTACCATATTCATCCGGTTAGATAGCATGACTTGGTAAACACTTACCCGGATAAGTTTTGATAAACCACCCCTAATATCCCTTGCCCGATAAATACTAACCAGATAACAATAACCATCCTCACTTACAAATGACATTAGTAAAATTGTTTTTAAAAACACCACCATCTTGCCTATAAAAACAACAAATCATTTGCGGAAAGGTTTATCGGTGAATATGATTTACTCATTTTAATTTGATGGAGTTTAAATGCTTCAATAATAATCCATGATTAACCAATAACCACCAAATTGCCACCTTTCCCTCTCTCTTACACACACTCTCACTCTCACGCATAAATTCAACACCTTCAGATCCATTTCTCCGACACAGCAATGACGGAGACGCCACCGGCAGCGCCACCACCGGAGCAACCTTCATCACCATCGCCACCACCACCACCTGTCTACATACATCCACGTCGTGAGCCTTTCGAGCATGGACTCATCCCTTTGCAGAAACTCATCTTCACCGACGCCACACAAACCCTAACTTCTCTCCGTGACAAACTTCTTCAACATCCAGTTGCCAGCAATCACCCACACCGAATCGACTCTGCTGTTTTCGCTGAAACGCTACAGATCTCCCTAGAACACGCTCGCCTTGTCTTTGATATAATCGCGTCGGTTCACCCCTCCGATTCGGACCCGCTTGTGACGGCTAAGCCCGATGAGGTTGATTCTGTAGGTGTCAATGTGTATGATCTGATTATTTTCTTGTACATACAGTCGTACAAGAGGTTGCTTCCTAAGGGACATAAGGATTCCGCTGCTGTTGCTGATGTTTGGCCGTCTACTTCTGCATTCGATGGCTTCTTATCAGCTCTTACGCCGTTACAGGTGATTTCATTGATTGTTTCTGGTTTATCTGTTAGTTGTAACTTGAGATTTCGCCAATTTCTGCGGATGCTTTAATTTTGAACGGCTGTTTAGCTTTGTACTGAAGTGCTAGTTGTGATTAAACTTAAAATCTATGATTTTGGGAAATAAAATAAAAGAAAGGCGCAATTGGGAAGCAGATGATATCATTTCGGTTCATCAATTCGTGTTGAAGATGTAGGCTTTTGATAGTATTAAGTTCGCTTCATAAGTTCATATGGAAAGAAATAATTGGTTCATTGAATTAAGATGAGAAGAGGCTGTTACCAGTGCTTTGGCCTTTTGCAATGGAGCTTATTTTCAAATCTTTATCTTTTATTATTAATTTATTACATCTTCTATAGAAATGCTCTTATTTTAATATGCTCCAGGATCTTGATTTTACACCACTTTTTCAAAATTGAATACATTCTTAACATCTCTATGCTATTTGAGATGAAGCCTTCAACTTCTAGAAATATCTATCCTGCTATTCTCAATTAAAGGAGCATGCTTTGAGCTTCGATTGTAGTAGTGAAAAGCCCTATTCAGTGTGTTCCTATTTTGCTATTTGACATACAAATTGGTTCAATTAGAAACACCTGTTAGTTGGTTGGACCTAGTCTATTTTGGTTTTCTTTTATCAAGTTATAGGCTTCCAACAATCTTTCCTTGTTCATGGTCCATAGTCTTTGTTTAGACAGTGTCTAGAGGCTTGTATTGTTTGATTTTAGTTAGAATCCTCTAATGGAAGTTTCCTACAGAGTGAGTATGTTGATTCAATTGCCATCATATGTAATCATGCAGTGGAAGGAGCATACAGAGCTTGGCTTTTGAGAAATGTACCAATCTGAATAACAATCAATGGTCTATAAGCACATCTGTTCTCTATGGTTCTTGAGTAGTAGTATTACAACTTATCTTAGATACCAATTATTCCAAGTACAGAGTCTTCCTGTGTTTTCATTAGCCAAACATCATACCTGTTTCTATCATATCTTTTTTTCACTCTTAGGAAAATGCATGAATTCGCTCTTGTGGTCAATGCAAGTTTTAATATTGCTAAAACAATCTTGATAGGAATGTCATATAGTAATGGTTCATAAGCTTGAACTAAGGAACACAAAAAATGGAGGTGTGTGGCTGGATACATAACCGGTTTGATCAGATGGAGTGAATAATCAATTAAACATGTAGCAGAATGCATGCCAGCTTGATTCTTGACGGATCAAGTTGAAGTCACCTGAGAATTATTTCAGGTTTAGAGAGCCCTGTCAACTAGGAAACGCTACAGCTTGTTGTTAAGCTTCAGCTAAAGTCCAAGTTAGTCCCTGAACTAATTTCTGGACATCTGTCGACTCTAAGGTTCTATCTAATTAGATATAGGGAGTTCAAAGTTGGTGAATATTTGCACCATCACCATTTATTGAAAAAAGTATTTTGATATAGTGCAAGTGAAATCTAGAATTATTAAGGATGGGTTAGCACTTGCTGCCACATTTTATGTCTTCCCAATTCCAACAACTACAATATCAGCGTGCAAGTAGCATGCATTTCAACTTCCACCAACGACCACTAGTTTTACCTCTTAGAATTTAACAAACTGAAAACCACATACGGCCTTTTCCAAGAATACTTATTATATAAACACAAAATAACACATCTATTTCTGCCAAAATATTTGCTAATCCGTTATCATTCAGGAACTAGAAAAACATGCACTAATATTTTGATCAATAATGTTCAGCTTTTTTCATGTTTGTATGGCATATGAAAGGGAAGTGCTTACTTTTCCAATATTGACTCATTCCTGTTGCTTTTGTTTTATATTTCCACACATGCACTCATGGAGAAATATCTAATCTGCTAAATATATGCATGCATACATGCATGATGTATATATATACTGAACCCTGTGATGCTGAACACATGAAATTCAGGTATTTAAAGTTTTATATTATATATCTAGCTTGTGTTTTTGTGTGGCTTTAATGTTACAAGTCTTTTGCACTTTTGTTGTTCTTTTCTTTCAATGTGATTTCATTACTGGAATCTTTTCTCACTAAATAGTTGGTATTAAATTAAGCAGCTTGCACGCAGCAACGTCCGTCGGTCTATGCCATCACAAGCTGATGAAGAAGCTCATCAATTATCCTATCTACAGAAGCATCTGGGAAACATAATATCTCTGTTGGCTGACTCTGTGGATGGCCAAGGTGAAGGCGAAGATTCACTGGTTTGTCAATCAAGGCTACATCTTGATGCTCCTTCTTAGTTATTTAACTATTAGAACGTTAGTCCAAGCATCTTTAGTCTGTGTCTGTCAGTTTTGACCATATGCATGTACACACACACACACTTATAATGCTGCACTTTTTTGCTGTTTTTGGATTGGTTGAAACTAGTCAATTAAATCTTACCAATTCCTTTTGTGTTGACAGATTCATCTCTGTTGTTTCTATCTTGTTGAAGTTCAAGTAAAGTAATATATAATAGTCAAATATTCCCTTATGATAATATGTCTAACAATTAGTTCCAACTCTCTGGTCTGGATAAGTACTTCAATGCATGTTTCGAAATGGAAAATTTAGAATCTCGTCACCACTCAATCCCTTTTCCTTTTTGCGAAGGAAAACCTTTAATTGGACGAAATTTAATTTTTTTTCTTTCTACCTAAGAAAGAGCTTTGGATTGTATTGGAATTTTGATGTTGCTTTACACCGGTTGCATATGGTAACCTGGATGCAAAGTTCCAGTGAGATGAGTTAAAAAAAAGGCATAGTATAAGTGTTTTGGCTGCCTGTCAAGTTAACAACTTATTCCACTTCATTTTATTATTCTTAGTTAGCTGTTATTTATGGCAAAACAAGGATGGCAGTCTGTATGAAAACTAAAACACACACACAGCTAGTGGCATTGCTTGGACTTAATGGAGTGTGTCAGGCTGTTAGCTCAACAATCAACATGATGACAATCTACACGATAATACCTTGTGATTTGGCATACAACTTCATTTCGTAAATTGGGTTTTTGTGTCAGCTGTTTAGTTGGCATGATGAGAGATGCGATTAAACATTTTCATACACTCTATGATCATAAAAACCTTATATCACATACTGAAACACTAATATGTTGAAAAATGTATGATACTAACAAGAATATCACTTAGTTTACTTGCTATTTCTATGCGGGATATATCTAGTCTAAGTGTTGAAAATTTCATTTTACTTCTGCCAATTTGTTGTATGTATTTGTTATTTGGATTTAAAGTATTGATGACACATTAATGTTTTCAGGTTTTGACGCTGGAAAATTTTGAGCACCTTGCATTTCTGATCTATTTTGGTGAAAAAGGATCAGAGAAAATTCCATTAAGCCAGAATGCTCCATTTTTTGCTAATTCAGATCCTGATATGCCCGCTGCTCCAGTTCCTGCATCACAGGTTCATGATTGGATTGTACAGAATATTTCTTCTGCCATGGAACATATCTCTGAAAGAGCTGCTGCAAAAGAGAATGGGCCAACTAACGTGTCTGATCAGGATGCTATGATGTCTGATGCTTATTCGAACACGATTAAGATGTCAACCAGTGCTAAGAGTTCCAGCTCTATAGAGGGAATCTCTAAGCAATCATATGTAAAACAAGCATCTGAACTTAAAAGCTCTTTTGTAAAGGTTAGCTTTTGTTTGGCTTTCCACCATTCCTTTTTAAGGCATAGGATCGTGTGAGAAGAAGAGTTAAGGTGAGAAGCGTAAAAGAGATCTGAACCCTTGATCACTTTTAATCTCATATGGTACCCACCCATGAATTGCGCTTTAGAAGGGAGTTGATCTGGTGCATCTCATCCTAATGTGCATCCAAGGGTAGAGATCCCTTCTTACACTTCTCACCTTAACTCTCCTTCTCACCGGAACCTAACCCTCCTTTTAATATATATACTATGCAGCCGTACTCCCTAGAATGGCTCTGGTAAATCGTATCCTTGATAACTAAATGATCACTCTTTTTTGGATTTGTGTACGTCAGTGTAATACTGGTTTATTTTCTACCCCGGATATGGTCCTTTGCATGTGTATAAATTAGGATTCGGCTATGAAGTATATGGAAATGGAAATAGTATAAATGATTTTTTATCAATCCTCTTGTTTCACATTTTAGCATCTACAAATGAAAAAAGGTTTTTGAAATAGAGCTCCATTTAGTATAACCTAGCAGTCACAGTCTGAGGCACATACAATGGCACAACCACACATATATATATATATATACTATTTATAAAATTTTGAAGCAAACTGTGGTTGTGGAAGCATGGAACAGGGTCGAATGTTATTTAAGAGCAGGAGCTGCTCTCATAGTTTTAGCTAATTGGAAGCAAAACATCTCAAGCAATTTAGCTAGGCTGGGATGCCAATGTGAATATCTAGTATATTCTTTAATCTCTAATTGAAATGTTATTTTATCTCTGCAGATTATAAATTGCCATGAATCTGTCATTTATATCCTGGCTCCTTTGAGATATGCCACAATATATGGATGCTCTGATGCGACTATAGTGCTCGGTGCTGTTGGGAAGGTACACATATCATTCCTGTCTTTAAGTGCATATAATTGTTGGCCAATAATTATATGCTTAAAGGCGCTTCATTCGATATAATCTTAAACTTTACCTATTATTATCAAGTCCTTGCTTCTTGAGGTTCACTCACTGAATTCATGATGTTGAACTTGATGTTTACAAATTTAATTTATTTCTTTTATTTTATTTCAGCCAAAGAAAACTTATATCTGTATTTACTAGTTTACACTTCCTGTTAATGACAGCAGGAAGTTCATAGCTTGGCTTAGTATATGATCTTTTTCTGTCTTAAGCTCAATGTTTCTATTTGCTTATTAGTGCATTTTTGGACCCATAAAACTGAACCATCTACATTGATGATGTGTTGACTGAAGATTTAGCATATCTGTATCAAATATGTCTTCAACTTTGCTTGCATGTTTTTTTCAGGCTGTAAGGATTGAGCATTGTGAGAGAGTTCATGTGATTTCAGTAGCAAAGCGTATCTGTATTGCTAATTGTCGTGAATGTGTATTCTTTTTGGGTGTAAATCAGCAACCACTTATTGTTGGCGATAACCATAAGCTGCAGGTATGTTCAATGCAAAGTTGCAAATGCAACTTTTTTTTGCCTGTAATACGGTTTTAATCTAGTTCTTGCAATTCATAATGTTTGACATTGCTATTGGTTGCCATAAGTTATCATCTTCAGAGTTATCATTGTATCATGATATATGTAGGGAATCTTTTTGTGTGGAGGTGTTAGAAGGGGTGCTCATGGGTTGGGTTGATCGGATTGAAGGCATTTGAGCAACCCAACCCAACCCAATCCGTACGCGTTGATACTTTGGTACATCAAAAATATTCTCCTAACGTTGAATATGTTGTTTTCTCGAGTCTACTCATAATTTTTTTTTCATCATCAACCATTTGGTACAACTTCTCCATACTTCTTAAATCTTAAGTATATCACATTCAATTAATTTTCTCAATTTGCATATATATATATATATAGGGGGAGATTAAGGGGAAAACGCTAAAAAAAGAGAAAACTAAAGAACACTCTGAGAGCCCTCCATCCGGACGGTATGCACAAATGCATACAAGCGATTGGAAGATGTTTTTTTTATGCACCAGGGCATATGCACAAATGCCTGTTACAAATTACCGGTATGCATTTGTGCATACCGTGTTCTTCAGTTTTCTCTTTTTTTGGCATTTCCCCCTGAACCTGACCCTACATATATACCCTATATATATGTTCATAGTTACTGAGCATATAGGAGTTATATAGAGGTGGAGAATATATTGAAAATATACGTATATGCAGAGGGTACGTGATGGTGTAATTGTCTGATGTACACATATTAACATAGACTCAACAATCATATTAAATCCAAGAAATAAAATGATATCGGGTTCATTGGGTTGGGTTGGGTTCAAATAAAAGTAACCCAATATCAATCGAATACCTACGGTTTGAAGATTTTACAGCTCGATTAGACATCAAATTGCTTCATTGAGTTATTTCGCGTTGGATTGGGTTGGGTTGATCGGGTTGGTTGGGTTTTTGAGCACCCTTATAAGTTGTATGCTAACATGACCCTAACATGTATAGGCTGTTCTGTCTGTGTTTATTTGAGGATTCTCTTGGTATAGCTCTGTGTTTTTGCATCATTATTTTTATGATACAGTTATAGATGAGTAAAACCTCAAACTTCCTCTTAATGATTAGTAAGGGTTTACGAGTAAATGTTAGTTTAATGATAACTATAATATAGAAATATTAGACATGGTATCCCAAAAATGGATTTTTCATTTGGGAGGGAGGGAGCAAACTAGAACACATCTGATCTACTTGCTAAATAATTTGTAGTTCTGCTCAACCACATCTCATCTACCACCCAATTCCACACTACACCACATGACATCAATGGTAACATGTTTTTTAATTCTCAATGAAGATGGAAAAGCTTACTGACATGATATCTTATCAGTATGTAACTATTAACTACTTGTTAAAGAATCAGTAAAAAAAGAACAAACAACAATGCTTTCTGACCTTTAAGAATGTTTGCACGAGCTAGCCTGCAAAGACCCAACACTTAGGAGGCGTTTGGTTCACAGAATGGAATTCGATGGAATTGGAATCCATCAAAGGAATTTGACTTTGAAGGAATTGGAATGGAATTTGATGGAATTTGACCATGCGTTTGGTTGACAGGAATTGGAATAGAATCTCGTAAAAGAATAGAAATATGCATCTATCGGGAGTGGGGGTGACAATTGTGATGAGGACATTAGTGGTGGGTAGGTGGGTGGGGTAGGGTGTGGGGGTGGGTGGCGACTACGAGTATGCCGACAAAAAATAGTGATGTGGTGGGTGGGGGTGACGGTAGCGGTACCGGTAGCGGTACCGGTGGTGGAATGATAATATTAATTGATGGTGGTAGTGGTGGTGGCAGCGGTGGCGGTGACGGTGTCGGCAGTGGTGGCAGATATGTTGCCGATGAGGGTGGGGCGGGGAGAGGGTGGTGGTTAAATTTGTTTTTGTCTTTCTAAAAGAAATTTATAAATTATGTTGCATTTGATACGAAATGGAATTCAAAATCCTTCACATATGTTAAGGAATGATCAATCCATCAACCGTGGAATTCGGTGGAATCCGATGGAATCTGATCTATTCATTCCGCGAACCAAACAGCATTAAGGAATTCGGTCAATGGATTTCGCCATTCCAATTCCTTCCAATTCCAACGGATTCCGTGAACCAAACAGCCCCTTAATTGCTTCATTTAGGCATTCCTTGAGCTTTTTTTTGGGGGGGGGTTGGTGAAGCAATGAAGCAAGCAACGATTTCTTGCTGCCGAAGTCATAGAGAAAACAATCATTTTTATAACTTTTTTCATTATGTTTCCAGTACAGTTGTCTTCAGAAGATATTTACTTCCACATTTTTATTTCATTTGGTTTTCACCAGCCTTTATTCTCTTAACACTTTAAGCTGAAGTTTTATAATAAGTTATAGGCTCCCTTTTTGTACTTTGGTCTTGGTTTAAATAATATTTCATGTTTAGTTTGAGAGATATTGTGTGAAAAATCATGAGAGTCATGATTTCGTTGGATATTGAACAAGCGCTGTAGAATTTTGCTATTAGTGATCGTTCTCGGAATTCCATTCTTCTTTTGACCATTCTGTTTATTCAGAGTGTCTGATAGTTGAACCTGTCTAAGAGGCTGTTAGTTTACCTCTTAACAGTTCCATTAAGAGGCAGCCTCTGAATCGCTAAGAGGTGAATCCTGTTTGGCAAAAAATAAGTCTGCCTCTTAATGGTTCCAAAACCCTCTGAATCATTTTGTATCCTGGACCTCCCTTAACCATTCAGAGCCCTGATTTCATTTTGAACAATTACCAAGCAAATTATATTTCATTTTGCACTATATCATGAGAGCCTCTTAATCGTTCTGACCGCTTAATCATTCAGCAACTGCCAAACAGCCCCTTGCTCATAATTTTTGAAGTGCCTCATCCTAGATATGTGGCTACTCAGAAGTCTGGGGCACAGGAACTACTTATTTGCGTTTAAAGATTATAACTTGATATAGGGATCAAATGCTATTATGTTCTCCTTTCTTTATTGCAGACAAGATTGATATACAAAAGTTATTTATATAAATAAATCATTTGCCCCTTTGAAATGCAGGTGGCACCGTATAATACATTTTACCCACAATTGGAGGAGCACATGAAACAAGTTGGTGTTGAGGCTAGTCCTAATAGATGGGATGAGCCTATTGCACTGGGTTTAGTAGATCCACATGATTCGTTGTCTCATCCTGCTGGTGTGTCTGATTGTCAAACCGAGTCCGCTACCTGCTTAGAACCTGATCAATTTACCAACTTTTTGGTACGGTCGAATTGTGTTTTTAGCAAATTTGATATGCACATTTGTGTCTATATATAGGGGTATAATCAAATGAGAACCAGAAAAGGTTGAGAATGACTGATTATGTGTTGTTTTGCATTGTGAAACAATACAAGTTAATGTACGGTGTTGTTTTACAATGTGAAACAAAATATACATAACAACATTGTACGTTCATTTGCATTGTTTTGCAATGTGAAACAACACATGAAAAATGGTTTTCACGGTTCTCAACCTTTTTGTGTTTCTCATTTGAGTTTCCCGTGTGTATATGTGTGTGTGTGTGTATATATATATATATAGAGAGAGAGAGAGAGAGGCTTCTTCATTTACAAACTCTTTAAAGAGTAGAAACTTGTGGAAACCAATATAAAAATAAATTTTTTTCATCATATGTTATGATTTAAGATAATGTTTCACATATGTTTGTGTTCATATGAAAAAAAGATTACATGTTAAGAAAAATGTTGGTTCATTTGCACATATGAAACAAAATTCATATGGTGAAACAAATAAGTGAACCAACGTTTTTTTTTCACATGTAATATTTTTTTTTCACATGAACACAAACATATGTGAAACAAATATCTTAAATCATAACATTTGATGAAAAAAATTATTTTCCATTGGTTTCCACGAGTTTCTATTGTTTAAAAAGTTTCTAAAAGATTGTCCCTCTATATGTATATATGTATTGGGGAGGGATCAAATGGAAACAACAAAAAGGTTGGAAATGTGGAAACACAAAAAACTGATGAAAAAGTATAACAATATGGGTGTCAAATTAAAGAGAATAAAATGCTTGTTTATATGGTATAATTTGATTGACTTCGATTTTGATTATATTTCGCCTATTTCAAATAAAAAATTAGGAAGGGGGGGGGGGTATCTTTTTTGTTTTAAAAATAAAGTTTTAATCATCTTTTTAATCACATCCTTGGATCAAAATCAAATCCATCTAATGATTGAGACTTGTGTCCACATTCCAATGTTTTTGCTGTTCCTATTTGAACCTCTATATATTTAACGGCATCTTCAGTTTCTGTAAAATTTGTCTTCATATCCTGTCTAATGGCCCAAGTTGGTTAAGTGGGTTCTATGATTTTGGAAAAACTGAACATAAACATTTTATTATCTTTTCTCACCATGAAGCATGCATCACTCTTTATATCTTGCTAATCTTTGCTAAATGCATTTATTGTCTTTCTTACAGATTCCCAATTGGTTTCAAGGTGAAGGTTCTGAATCCACAAAAGACAATCCATTTCCATTGCCTGATGTCTACATGTCATCGCAGCAGAGAAATGTAGGTTTTGTCGTTTTGATCAATCATTATTTCATGATCCCTAAATGTCCTTTTCAGGACTACCTTATCTTTTTACCTGCTTTTACCCATTTTTTCTTTCTAAAAGGCTTACGGTTCTTCAATTCACTTTTCATAAATTACTTTTCACCTTTCAAAAGAAACGAGCCTATTATTAACCAACTTGTTTTGCTTTTGCAGGATAAGAACTTGGTGGAGGTTAAACAGATTTTGAAAGAAACACAACTGGAAGATAGCAGAAAACGGGAATTATCAACTGCACTTCATGTCTACTTTAAAGACTGGCTATACGGTAATGTTGACGATACTTCTTTTCATATTTCCAGCTCCTATATTTTTTGTTTTTGTGGTGAACTTGTTACTTGTTCCCTGTTAACGCAAGGTTGAGTGATTATTTGGGTCCATTTTCTCTAAATATCAAAGATGTTTTTTTAGTCCCCCAGGCAATGCTATTCAATTTTCATATTTTACTCTTTGGATCTGTCCTAATAAGACCATTGACTTTTTTGGAAATTCTGATTGATAATCATAGAAAATACCTACGTTTAGATTTAGGCCTTGTTTGTTTTTTCATTTTAAGCTCTTAATTACCACTTATGTCTTATTCGTTTAGACGTTTCATAACCATTTTAGAACTGAAATCAGACTTTAGACTTCAGCACCTCTTAAAAACAAAATAAATGGATATTTCTATAACCACCTTAGGGTTTTGCAATTTATGTTTGTGCTCTTGTATATGCATTCACTAGTTACTCCCTGTGTCCCAAAATAAATGGATATTTCTATTTTAGTTTATTCCAAAACAAGTCTCTACTTACCTACCATCTTTCAAATTCTGCCCTTGCTTATGAAACGGAGAAATTCATTACTCTCTCTAGTATTAAGGGTAAAATTGTCATTTGGTTAATTAAAAAGTGTAATATTTATAAAAATATGTCTTTGCTACATATATTTGTAATTAAACTTGGGGGGCGTTTGGTTCTTGGAATGGAATTTGGTGGAATTGCTATATAATGTTCCTTTTGTGGCATCGAAAATATTTTTGTTACTAAAATATAATAATTAACTCTTATTTTTATTTAATCATCTTGCAGCCTCTGGGAATGTTAGGCAATTGTACTGCTTACAAGGTGAGTAGACTAGCAACATGAAACGAAGTTGGAAAGCGGGTGAGAGATATAATATAAACTTAATTTGGAACATTTTCGGCTTAACTTGATGGATTTGAGATGGTGCTGCTTTTCCCATTTAGAGATGCACTTAGATTGCTCTAAAGAATATACTTTTACTTTTTGCTAACTCAAAATTGTAACTTTTTAATTATCTATTTTTTTCTTCAATATATCTCACTCATTACATTTTGAACTTGTATCTTTACTTTTTAAATGTTTTAACAATTACTTTTAATTGAATTTTAGCAGTCTGTAGTCTAACCTGACCTCTATAGTTGGATCATTTTGTTTCAGTTTTTTTGTGTTTGCAGGTACATGCATCAAGTCTTTCTGTTATAGATCTAATAGCATGCACTCTATTTGATTATAAGGTAAATGGCAAATGTCAATTATCTTGTTCATTCTTTTTGCACTTTTTCTGCATAATGTGGTTTGAATAAAATTCTGATGTCTTCAAGTTCATTGTCCACCAATCACTTAAATCCAAATCATCGTTTTTGGTGAGACGATAGAATAAAAATATGACTTAGATAAAATAATGATGTGGATTTACATAGAGGGTTGGGTTCCCCGGTGAAAAGTGAAGTTATAGTGAGAAACGTAAGAAGAGATCTCCACCCTTGGATCAATCCTAACTGAATGTCAATACTAATGAGGTGTACCGAGATGCATCAAATCAATTCCTTTCTAAAGCGCAATTCATGGGTGAGCATGAGATTAAAAGGGATCAAAGGTTCAGATCTCTTCTTACACTTGTCAATTTAAGGCACTGTTTGCCGGTTGCTGAATGGTTTGGTGCAGAATAATTAAGAGTCTTTTGTGATATAATGCAAAATGAAATATAATCGGTTGGTAATTATTCAGGATGTAATTAGGGCTCTTAGTGGTTAAGGGAGGTCCATGATACAAAATGATTCAGAGGGTTTTGGAACCATTAAGAGACAGACTTATTTTTTTGCCAAACATAATTCACCTCTTAGCGATTCAGAGGCAGCCTCTTAATGGAACTATTAAGAGGTAAACAAACAGTCGCTAACTCTTCTTCTCACACGATCCTTTGTCATTCACGTGATTGGTCAGGAAGGGGATTTGGGAACAAAATATTTTTAGTGGGTTTAAATAGGTGGGAATTGGCTGGCCTTTGAAGGACCAGTTTGGTTCTCAACCTTGACCCTCGTCCATCCCGGTTATTTTTAGCAGGTCCGGGTCCGGTGCAGGTTTAGTCATTTTGTCCGAGTCTGGTTTAAGTGAGGTGCACTCCTATTTATATTAGTTAATTTGCTTATGGAAAATTGCATGAAAATGCAACATACTTTTAAAACCTTCAATTTGGTACCTCAGACGTGACATTTAAAAATATTCAGGTACTTGGTTTACATTAGAGAGATTACATGGAAATGAACGTATTTTGGTCTAAATGTTTTGAGATATTACGTTAGAGGTATCCAAATGATGGTTTTGAAAGTGATGTTGCATTTAATAGAAATCAGATCAAAGTATGAGGCATTGTCATGCAAGATTTGCTTGCCCATTTGCTTAAAATTTACATCTTCTTTAGCTATTGCTGAGATTGCTATCGAGGCTTTGAGTATTATGGTGTTGGTACTTGTAGCTATTGCTGAGATTGCTATCGAGGCTTTGAGTATTATGGTGTTGGTACTTGTAGCTTGGAAACTTGGTCGTATGCATCTAGAATAGAACAAACATAACAACTAGAGCTTGTATACTCATATTTTCCTTTTTGTGGATAAAAAAAACAAATACAAGTTAGGAAGTTAAGGCTTGGATATGAATGAATCTCTTATTCCCAACCCTAGGTTTCTAGTTGAAAGGATGGACCAAACCAAATCAAGCCATCCTAACACATCATACTTGAAAGTAGCATGTGGAGAGGCCGAGAGGGGTCATGGAACGACCATAGAACCCTGTTCAATAAGTGGAACGCATTAGCTGTTCGTTGTCAGGTTGGGCAGTAAGGGTCGGAGAAGGGCAATCACTCATTTTTAAAACCAACGTTCTTAAGGCCAATTGGGAGAAGCTGTAGGTATTATTGCTGGCCCATTCCTTTTTTTTTTGCTTCATATAAGTAAAAATAGCGAAATTGCTAAGAAATTTTGAGTCATGGGTACATGACCCTTTACATGTAAGACCTGTTGCTCATGCAATTTGGGATCCTCATTTTGGTCAACCGGCTGTAGAAGCGGAAAAGATTCTTCAAGCGTCTCAGGTCCTAAAAATGCATTATAAATACCGCCAAAGCCCAAATTTCTTAATAGCATTATTGATTAGAAATGCATTTTCGGGCATTCTAGTGCGTTGTAGATTCTTATCCAAGACTTGTATTATTTGATGATGCCATGTGAATCGCTAGAGAAACATGTGAAGTGTATGGCTCGAGCCCAAGCGAAGGGTTTGGTTAAGATATGCCAAATTCCACCAAGCATACATGTCCTTAAATTATGGATGACAAAAGAACTCGATACCTGTTTTAGCCAAAAATCACACAGTACAAAACTAATGTTGGGACGTTTGGACAACGACTAAAATTTGTAACTTTGAACAAATAAATAATAAAGAATTAAGAGAAATTAGTGAAGCGGAAAACACCATCAAAGTTATAGACCATGGATGATTGAAGATATCGCTAAATGAATGTCATTCTTTATTGTTATAGTTACTATTACAGAGTGTCGTTGATATATATGTTCGTATATAACAGTTAAATATAAATTCCAATGAGGAAAATATCTTTGTAGTAGGGATGAGCTCGGTACCGAACCGAAAATACCGAATCTCGAATAAGAAAAAATCTCGGTACCGAATACCGAACCGGTAATAGAAATTCGGCACCGGTACCGGTACCGGGATTTTCGGGACTAACACCGTTTGGTACCGTTTTTAGGGACGACTAAATTTTTTACATAGCTCAAAATGGTTTTTCTAATTGTAGAGTAAGTGGGGAGGAACTCATTCAACTTAAATTGACCTAAAAAAGATTAAAAAACACCAATAAAAAATAATTTTTTAATTTTACAATTTGACATCCAAAATATGCAACGATAAGAAAGTGGGCTTCGTTCGTATATATGTATATATACGTATATTTGGTATGTATACAGTGTTACATATATGTAAAAAAAGTATGGAATATTTGGGTGGAATATTACAAGAAACCGGGTTTTGGAGAAATTACGGAACCGAAATATTAAGAAATGATTGATATTTGGGGGAATATTACAAGAACCAAAAAATTTAAAATATTTAGTGGATTTGGTATAAAAATGGAAGATATAATGTTGGGAAAAAAGGTTTTTTATACCAATCCAAAAAGAAAAGGTTTTTTTTTTCAATTTGAAAGTGTCCGTTAATATTACCCGGTTCGGTTCGGGATTTATGGGTACCAGTACCGGTACCGAACCGAAAATACCGAATCCCGAATATGAAAAAATCCCGGTACCGAATACCGAACCGGTAATGCTATTCGGTACCGGTACCGGTACCGGTTCGATACGGGACCGGTTCGGTTTCGGGATTTCGGTCCGTATGTTCATCCCTACTTTGTAGTGCTCTTGAGAGTTGGAATCAACCGGTTTCCTTTGAGCTAACTTGTAGGAGTTACAATTATGATAAATAATTTATCATAATTGTTATATTTAATGTTATAATTATCACTCTTTATGAATATTGATCATTATTAATGTATTGTTTAAATATTGTAACTGCTCTATTTATGAAGATTGATTATTACTTAAAATAAGGCGATTACTATTTTAATTACCTGTATTAAGCATGACCAAAGACTAGGTCTTAGGACAAGTGTTCTAACGTCAGTCTTAAGATTCTTATGTAGACGATCTTATCATAGTTTGGTCTTTCTCATAGGACCAAGGATCGGGTCATGTTGATCATGGTTGTACGTGTGTTGTAAGATGTGTGATAAGTGACATGCGACATGTGACTGGTGACAGACAGTCATGAGATGTTAAGATGTCCCGAATTACTATTGACACAAGACGTCTAATTGTCATTAATTTGATCATCGTTTGTTGTGATCCTTCTTATGTCGATCATAAGAATTAAAAGATGGTCGTAAGATGTGAATTTTTAACTATACAAATAAACAGTACCGACACCGACAGAACCTGAACTCGGTTTGATCGGGGAATCCCCAAATTGACCCAGATGGGGATAACCCCTTGTCCCCAACCCCTACCCCAAGTTAATAATAACTATATAAAGGGAGATTCAGGAGAAAACCTCAAAAAAAAAAACCCTGAAGAACTCCTTGAGAGCCATCCATCTGGACGATATGCATTTGTGCATATAAACGATTGAAGTTATTATTTTAATATGCACAAATGCATATTACGCATTAGTGCAGATGCACAAATGCATGTTACAAATTACCAGTATGCATTTGCGCATACCGTCTAGATGCAGGGTATTCTTCAGTTTCTTTTTAAGGTTTTCCTCTGAAACTGACCCTAAGTATATATGTATATATATGTGTGTGTGTGTGTATAGAGAGAGAGAGAGAGAGAGTGGGGGGGGGGGGGGGAGTTCAAACGTGAACTCAAATTTGGTTGTGAACGTGAGGACAAATGAGAGCGTGACACATGTCATATTCATACTGAATGTAGTATTATTCGGTCTGGATGTAGTATTATTCAGTCTGAGTCTGAATATGACATGTGTCGCGCTCTCATTTGTTCTCACGTTTACAACCAAATTTTTGTTGTCATTTGAACCCGCCCCTATATATATTATGAATGTAGATGAAAGGTCAAATGAAAACTCATTTTTTGTTGCGAACGTGAGGACAAATGAGAGTGCGACACGTGTCTCATTCAGTATGAATAACGAAGGTGAAGTTCATACACTATTCATAATGAATGATACAACATTCATTATGAATAACACAAGATCCAATATGAATAATAAATGATCATTATCTATTCAAAATGAATAACCCTTGGACGCAGGGGACATGTGTCGCGCTTTTCTTTGTCCTGACGTGTACAAGGTGATATGAGTTTTCATTTGAACTCGTCTATATATATATATATATATATATATGATATATATTATATATGTTATCAATAAATCCATTTATTTAACATAAAGAGTAATTTGCAATTTTGGTTCTTGTGATTTTTGTTTTTAGTGAAAAAACAAAAAAAATTAGTAGGTTTTAACTGGGTGAAATTTAACGAAGTTAGTCTAAGGGACCTAAACCACAAACTTTTGTATACTATAAGGGTTTTTTTGTAACAAAATTTTTGTAGTGACAGAAAAAAACAACATAAGAACCAAATTTGTAATTTACGCTAGTTAATATTATTTGCACATTTGTGGTGGAATGGAGGATCCGCCACTAATCCGAAATTCATTTTCTTAAATTACTACACACACATTCATTAATGAATCAATGATATTACTACACATTCATTAATGAATCAATGACCAATTACATCTAACTCACCAACTCATACGCCCTGTGTTTTCTTTTCAAGAATCTACCTTTCACTCACTCAATTAAAACAAATTATAAAACCATAATGTGCAAAACTTGTAATCTTTCCTAACTTGAAGGAACCAACGCCAAGATCTTCTCCGCTTGATCCGGAAAGAAAGTTATAAAAAGATATGCACCTGTGAATGTGATTATAAATCCGTTAAAAAGAACTCATATGATTTGATTCATATAACGTAAAATTACAACTTACAGATGAGCACAGTCCCGAGAACCGCTGAGATTTTCCCTTGCACTTGGACCAAACCTGCCTTACCCGCGTCCTTTAACTCCGTAGAACCAACAACATCAAACATTCCTAAAAAATAATATAAACAGAGAGTCAGGGACGGACCCAGAATTTTTTTTTATACAGTGGCACCATTTAATATAGATAAAAAATAACAAAACATACTGGTTTAATCGACGTGTCTTTATGTTTTTACTGACGTTAAATATTGTTCGATGTGTTTTTAGCCTAATTCCACTGTTTCTAGGGATTTTTAAAGATTTTTGCTTCATTTCAAGGTGTTTTTAATTTTTGTTTTTGATGATTTCAAGGGACTTTTTCGGGTTTTTTGGGTTGATTTCAAGAGTTTTTGGTTGATTACAAGATACGGTTGCACCTTCTTGAACTTTTGAATATCATACAGTGACACCTTCTAAAACGATACGTTTGCACCTTTCATAAATGTTAAATTTTTAACCTTTCGGTAGAGAAATAATATGGTGGTCCTTCAGTAGGTCCGTTCATGAACGGAGTAAAGAACCGATTACCGACAACAAAATCGGGATTTATATGACACCAAAATGTCTAAATAAAGCTTTCATCATGCATAGAAAATAGACACATTTGAAAAAAAAATGAACCTGGTTTTACAGATTGGAGTCCTGAAGTTACACATGCTATATTCTGAAATCCAGCTGCTTCTAGCTTGTTTGCAGCACCAGCAGACCTTAACAACAAATATGATCACCATTTTCACCATTCACAAATATGAAAAAATAAAAGCATCCCTCAAGATCAAGATTTTCGGTTTAGATTGAAGGTTTCTGGGTGTAGAAGGTGGTTCAGGGGAAAACCTAAAAAAAAAAAAAAATGGAAGAACGCCTTAGAGCCCTCCATCTGAACGGTATGCACAAATGCATACAAGCGATTGAAACTGTTTTTTTTTCTTTTTATGCACCGATACATATTATGCATTTGTGCACATGCACAAATGCATGTTATAAATTACCAATATGCATTTGTGCATACTGTCCGGATGGAGAGCTCCCTAGGTATTCTTTAGTTTTCTCTTCTTTGTTTTTCATTTTCACTCACTACTATGCTAAATCTCGAGGACTATGTGAAATACGGGCATTCGTGCCAAAGGGTCAATAGCCAATGGTATCATGGTTATTGATAGATCCCAACCTCCTTTGAGATCACGGGTTCAAGTCTCACCAGAAGTGAGAAGTGTGAATTTTGCTGTATATAAATATTATATACTTCAAAAAAAAAGATGGGATACCTTAATCCTTCTTGGCAAACGATTAGAATTTTACTATTGGGCGAGTGTTGGCTCTTCACCGATTGCACGAACTCTGGATTAGGCTTAGTATACGGCAATCCATAAAACAAACCCGAAAAGTTGTTATGTAGTTGCCTCTTGATTATGGTTCCTACACAAAGACAAATATTTACCATAATTAAAAGAACCCCATAGGAGGCAAAAAAAAGATTACTTTATATTAAGGTCATGCTTGGCTAACTAAAACCTTATTAGCTGAAAACATGGTTAATAAGCTAGTGTTTTTTTTGAAGGGAGTCCCGGGATATGTCTGGACTAGTCCCGGCAAATTATGACTGCAAGACATCAGCCCTGATAAACTCAGTGACAACAATTGTTGTGTACGCCTGGAATAGAAACCCTGGTCAGATGGGATATTTCACGACATCCCCAGGACCTTAACCAGTACGCCAGAACCTTGTGGTTCTAATAAGCTAGTGTTATTACACCAGTTATGTTTGGTAAAAAAACTGACTGATAAGCTAAATGACAAGCTTGGCACTGACATTCACGGTTTAAAGAAACAAGGTAGCTTATGCTCGTCAAACGTAGCCTAAAATCATCTTTAACAGATTCTCCAAAATAGAGAAGAAAAAAAAGTCAAAATCTCCAAAAATATTTATCTTCATCTTCATCTCAATTAGATTCTATACTTTAGAGACTACACAATTAATTATATTATTAAAAATTTTAATACAACACAAAATATTATTTCTCTCTCATGAACATTTAATTTCAAACAATCTCATAAAAAAGTAGATTTTCATAATCTTTATTCTCTCTCGTGCTTTCTCCATTTTGGAAAAAGTTTTAGGAAATCTGTTGGAGCCAAAATCCAGGAAATCTCCATACCTATTGAAGATGTTCTAAGATTTCCTTCCTGCACCCTTGAAAAACAAACAAATCGATGGATTTTATGGATTGAAGTTGTTATATATATATACATATATATATAGTGGCGGGTTCAAATGAGAACTCAAATTTGGTTGTGAACGTGAGGACAAATGAGAGCGCGACACGTGTCGAATAATTAAAGAAATATTCAGACCGAATATAAAACTGAATATAGTGTTTATTCAATTTGAATAATGCCTATTGAGACTGAATAAGCATTATTTAGACTGAATAAACACTATATTCAGTTTTATTCGGTCTGAATATTTATTTGATTATTCAGTCTGAATAATCTATATTCAGACACGTGTCGCGCTCTCATTTGTCGTCATGTTCACAACCAAATTTGAGTTTGCATTTGAACTTTCCTCTCTCTCTCTCTATATATATATATATATATAAGAAGAGGTTCAAACGAGAACTTTGTAAATTTAAAGGAACAAAGGGACTCATTTGGGACCATATATGATGTGGGTTCAACCAATAACATATGATTTGGGTTCAACCAATAAAAAATCATATCTGATTTTCAATGGTGGGCTATATATATATATATATATATACCTGGATCGTTGTCCTTATTTTCGATGAAAAGGGGAACATGGGTGCATGATTTAATGTGTGCTCTTTCGTATTGAATTCGATCTCGAACATCCACAACCGAGTAACCTTCTTCTGATATAAGTCTCTTTGCTTCTTCAGCATTTATATAATCAATTTCTGCACTTATTCTTAATTTGCTAATCATAATTCGTGCTGCACGAGGAGCTCTATTAAACAACCTCAATGAAACTGTCCCCAAATTGCTGAAATCAAATTATTCAAATTTCATTCCAGAAATCAAACCCTAATTACTTTCCGAATTCAAAATTGAAGTCCCAAACAAGTGAAGTGAAACAACATACATTTTCGTGAGATTTTTAGCAGAACCAAAATGGAATCATGGTAGGAACTTTGAGAGCATATGTTTCGAAAATTGAGCAGAAAATATGGAAATTTGAAGTGGTTTTTATAGGAATTTGAAGAGAAAAAAAGAAGAAGAAAGCAATTTGATAAGAAATTTACCTTCTGGAAGAGAGTGCAGAGGAACAAGAATAACTGATTCCCGCCATTGGTGAGGGTGAGGGTGAGGGTGAGTGTGAGTGTGTCTGGATATTTCTGGAAATGAAGAAGAAAGGGAGTGATTACTTTTTACTTGTGAAGAAGCCATGGATGGCCCCCAAGGAATTCAAGATGTTCAATCGGTTTTTGACACGTGGCATTATTGGAAATGAATCGGATTGGGTTTTTTAAATTGTATATTCCTACAATTATATCTTTGTTTTTTAAGGTAAACTTTAAAAATAGGGGGTTTGACTCGAATGATCGATTAACATTCTATATTGACCTAAATGTAAATAGGGAATTTTACCCAAATAAACAATCAGTCTTTTTTATTGACTTAAAATGACTATCTCTCTGTCTCTTCTATATTTTTGTCAAAACATCTCTAACTTACCTTCATCATACTTACGGACATACCAAAACGACGTTGCTTTGGGCAAGTCGGTAAGTCATCTCTGCAAGTATTGCGGACTTGGCCCAAAACGACGTCGTGTTGGCCCTTTTTTGAATTTTCAGCCGATGCACCTAAACGACGTCGTTTTAGTGATACAACTCCGCCAACCCATCTTCTAGTCAAGTCCGCAATACTTGCGAACTTGACACGTGTCAGCACCTGGTTAGACCGGCCAAACCCTGAAAAACTCAATTTGGAACCTTGTTGGTGTCTGCAACCATATCTCTCTTCCTCTCTTTTCTTCTTCAGTCGTCCCCCTCAAACCCCACCATCTCCATACTTGAAGGTTCATATCTCCTCCATTCTCTCTTTTATTTTATTTTATTTTTAATTCTCAAATTTTTAATTAATCATCTATACGTATTTATCGACATTTAGGGACCATGTGTTTGTGACAACGAGGAATTATTTCACGCATGTTTACATAATAGTTAGTTTAAAACTCGCACTTTGCATTTATGTATGTTAATGTTTATGTAAAATCTATATTTTGTAAGTGAAACCGTTAATCGTTCAAAATACGAAAGTTTGTTGAGTTCTGTTTATGTATGTTGATGTTTATGTATAGGACCACGTGTATATTAATGGTTATGTATGTTAATGTTATAATTTTAAAACCGTTAACTTTAATGTTTATGTTTATGCTTGTTTATCTAATTTTCAA
Organism: Silybum marianum; assembly: GCA_036898165.1. Taxonomy (NCBI): domain Eukaryota; kingdom Viridiplantae; phylum Streptophyta; class Magnoliopsida; order Asterales; family Asteraceae; genus Silybum; species Silybum marianum. The sequence goes on from CM072541.1 coordinate 18,364,784, forward strand.
ACAGTTATGGTCAAACCGTTAATATTAATTTTTCATGTTTATGTTTGTAAAAATATTATATAAGTTGTAAAATATAGTTAAAGTTATAAGAAAATATGCTCTTAACTTTTTTTAAAAGTTATAGAAAATTTATAGAAAATTCAATTATAAAAAAATTATATTTCAAAATGTTTGTAAAAATTATATAAGTTTTAAATATATATATATATATATATACAAGTTTAGAAAAAAATTATTAAAGTTTATAAAATAAATTATAAAAATTTATAAAACAAATTATATATAATTATATATAATTATGAAAAATGTAACACAAGTTATAGAAAATTTATTTTAAACATGTACTATAGGTTATAAAAAACTATATAAAAAGTTAATAAAAAAATTACAAAATTGAATAAAAAATTATATAACTTTTATAAAAAATTTATATAAGTTTATAAATCATAATTATATAAGTTTAAAAACAAATTATATAAAATTATAATTTATAGTAAGTTAAATACAATTATAGAAAATGTTGTACAAGTTATAAAAAATTTCATTCAAAATATACTATAAATTATATAAAATTACTAAAAATTGTCTAAAATTTATAAAAGTTAATAAAAAATTATAAAAGTGAATGAAAATGTATATAAGTTTAAAAAAATTATATAAGTTTATAAAATAAATTAAATTTTTAAATAAAACAAATTAAATTTGTAAATAAAACAAACTACAGAAAATTATATATGTTTATATAAGTTTACATGTTTTTGAAAATTATAAAAGTTTATAAAAAAAATAAAGAAAATTATAGACGTTTTAAAAATATATATAATTTGTAAGTCATAAAAGAATAATACAAGTACTTGTTTGGCTTTGGGAATTTATAGTTTTGGTCCCTAGACTTTTACATTTCCGGCCCCTCTAATTAGATTTTTAATATTATGCAGGCCAACTTTGTTAAGGCTTCGTTGGCGTTGAAGTCAAAGATGACCATCATGGAAGTTGACAACTTTTAACTTCACGTGTTTTGGACCATGATTGGATCTTTCAGATTATTCTACGGATCCGTTGCTATTGTATGCATTTTTAGAAATACGGGTCTTCCCGGAATATGGAAGGGAGGATGAGATGTATTTTATGGTCGGTGACTTTCAGCTTCACTATGGTTTGGAGGAGTTATGTGTAGTGACAGGACTTTGTTTTGGACCATCTCCGAGCATCCCTTCGATCAGGGATGGTTTCATTCAGAGGTTTTTTGGTGATGCGAGGCTTATGTTGAGCCGGATCGATAGTGTTTTTTTCACAATTAGTCAGGAGGACGATATGGATGAAGATGATGTCGTGTAGGTGTGTTTGATGATGATGGTTGAAGTCTTCTTTTTTGGCCGTCAGACTCATTTGCCTTTTTCTGAAGTGGTGTTAAAGTCGATCTAAAATCTACAGTTTTGGAACCATTATTCATGGGGTGTTATATTTGGAATGCTACAACTAAGCAAATGCATGGTGTTTTTGCCAAACGGAAAAAACAAAATGGCAAATGATGATGTCGGGGTTCTTATTTGCTTTAAAGATTAGTTAAATTATTGTCATTTAAATATTTATACATTTTACATGGATTTCATATTTTAACAGTTTACTCTTTGACATTGTAATCCACATATATGGATTTTAGAAACGTTTCCTAGTTGCACTGTTTTCTTCATGAAAGACGATCATAGGCTCCCGAGGGTAGTTCGTTGGGATATGATTTATTTCTTAAAAGAGAAGCACGTAAAGCAGATCCTTGATTTTTCGAAGGTAAGTTTTTAAATATCTTTGAAAAATATTAATTTAGTTAACCTTCAAAGTCTAACATTATTTTTTTAAAATATATTAAGAGGGTGGGCAACCGCTCTCGAGGCTTTTAGCAGAGCCTAATGAGGGGTCATTGCTATGGTATGTACATAGCCTACGTTATTTTACGAGACAGAATGAGCAAGCATTGTAGAGAGCGAGAGGGGAGATGCATGAGGATGAGGACGAAAATGAGGACGAAGATGATGATCATCATTCAAACCCTAGTCATAGGTATCAGGCGGAGCAACATCATCATGCTACCAGCCAGGGATCTCAGGATATCAGCAGCCATCCTTTTTTTTTCCTATGAATGACGTGTTGAGTGTGTTAAGAGAGGTTGACCCATGTTGAGCGTGTTACTGGCACTCATCAAACATGGCAGGATAGACTCAACCCGTACTTGGATGGTATTATTAGTCTTCCGGAGTGGAAGCGGTCCATCCGTATGACGACGTATGAAAACTTTTACCAGAGTCATCATAATATGCAGGCAAGTAATTTTAATCATTCTTTGAGTTTTATCTATATTTAATTTACAAACTTAAAAAACTTAAACAAATTGGTTAACTATTTTTATTCGTGCGTAGATGCCACCCCACGATGCATCACAGCCACCCCAGCATACATTCGGCTTCGTTGATTTGCTATCATCCCCGACCATGGCCGCTTACTCCCATGCAGTACCCCCACAACATACGATAACTTATACAATGTCTTTTTAAGCAATTCATTTACGTTATTTGTATGAAACTCTATTCACAATATATAACGATTACATTACGCAGCCCACCTACCAGACAAGATACGATATGGCTCCTCCATCTGGCTCGTACGCTATGGTTGGCCCATTTATGTCACATGGTATGGTTGGCTCATCGTACAGTGTGACCGACATGTTTCAGACTCCAACTCAGATTCGACCTCCTACGAAGATAGAGCCTAGGGAGCCCCGCATCTGTGGTTCGAGCCGACAGTGTGTGACCCCTTTCAGGCCCCTACTTAGGATGCCAAGAGATTTAGTTCATCAGCCACTAGAGCAAAACCTTCAACATTTCTAACTGCCATCACCGTACTAGCTACGATGGGAAGTTCTCCAGATATAGGATGCAAAGCCCATTCGAGAACCTATTCTCCAAAGTAGTTACTGTAACCGAGTCTAGTTCGGTTACCATAACTTGTCCTGCTTAGCTCACCACATGATATGAAGACCGTTTCATCCACCGGATATCCTTCTCGGATTATGTGACTATTCTCTATGTAAAAATTGGTCTTGCAAACTCGCACATACTATCCAACAGATGGTCCTCCATTTTATCAAAAAAATGTACCTGCAGTAAAAAGTAGTTTAATCCCGATTTAACTAAATTTTAATTTAAATACTCACCAATCCTACCAAACATGCATTCTAGTGAATTTCTATATTAAGGGAAGTTTTGTCTTTACATTTACGGAAACCAGTAAAGAACTAAAAGACAACCCACAAAGTGAATTGCTCAAGTAAGCTAGATGTATCACTCACCCTTCCCCATAGTAAATTCAAACAAAGATGGCGCTTTATATCCCTCCTTAGATCTCGAGGAAGGCCTCTAACAAAGGCATCTAACTCGATAACCATAGTTATCCTCCGTTTCTAGTTATTGTGTGTTCTAACTCGCTCCCTCAACTGCTAAGGAAGGGTAACATGTGACATGAGCTCCTCTGCTTCTTGCCTTTTTTTTCTTTCATCTCCTCCACTATGTGAGTGAGATTTGAGTAAGACTGTAAATATTTCTGCGATAGTAAAAACAATTGAACCATTGTACTAGGCTTAGCTGATGAATCCTGTATATAATGCACTACTAGAAAATTGAGTATTTTCAACGGAAATTAATTTTCAACAGAAAATGTCGTTGAAAATTTTTCTACGAATTTTAGAGGATTATTGACAGAACATAAATTTTCTTCGAATTTTCAACGAATTTCCGTTGAAAATCTCTCACAAACATATATGCATTTTCAACCAAAAAAATTTCAACGGAATGTCTCGTCAAAAAGTTTTTGGTTGAAAATGCATTTTGTGAGAGATTTTCAACGGAAATTCATTGAAAATTCGTAGAAAATTTATGTTTTGTCAATAATTCCTCTAAAATTCGTATAAAATTTTCAACGACATTTTCCGTTGAAAATTTTCATTGAAAATACTCAATTTTCTAGTAGTGATGTGAAAATATTTTTATGATTAAACTACTTCATCTATGTAGTGGAAACTCATAAAGCAAGGTGGATTTAAAACAAACTAAGATCACACTATAACAACATAATAAAGTATGATTCGTTATAGTATTTTGTGGCACATCGATCCCATTCATTATTTTATGTTGAAATATTCGACACCATATATATATATATATGTGTCTGTTTATTCAAGGTCAAAATACATAAAATAGCAACCTACTTTCATAAATTTTCTTATTAAAGCATTGTACTTTCAAATTCTTTTTTATTAGAGCATTGTACTTTGAAAAATTTACCCATTATATCAGGTTCCCATGTCACCTTATTATCCACATAAGCTATCCGTATGTACCATATCGATGACGTGGCACTTTTTTTATCACAAAATCGTACTTTCAAAATTATTTTATTACAACATTGTAATTTTTTGAATTCTAATCATAAATTTCAATTTATAAAACATTTATTCAATATAATTTTGGATGCGGTTAAATCAAAAGATGGTCAAAATAGTTTTTTCTTCAACTAGTTTGTTTTTACACAAATATCAAAATCTTAATTTTAAAAGTTGAGATTGCTGAAAGGACATAGTTTGTATAACCTACATCAGATTTCTATTACTCCAGTGATGCTAGTACTGGTTAGAACCTCACATTCTCTACAAAAACTTTACGCCTTTTCAATATACCTACTTGTTGATAATTACTTGATGAGATGCATAAAATTGTGTTATTGAGCTTAAAGTTGGTTAAATTTTGAATTCTTTTGATACTTTTTGGAACCTGGGTATTGTGAATTTGAGAGTTATGCAAATTTGATAAAGAAACAAAGGAGCAAAAAGAATCCATTATCAATATTTCCAACTTCTAATGATTTCGCAAATCCTTAGGGAAATATAAATATATATAGCATAATCACTAAAGTGTATAGGAGGTTCTCAAGTTTTGAAATCGCAACGATACTCTCAATAAAAAAACATATGTTACCTAATTAAAAAAATCAAAAAATGAATATAGAAAGATGATTACTTGTATATATAAAAACCACATATGTTTACCAACTTCGTTTACTGTTATGATGAGGGACAGACAATGGGGGAGACTGAGGGTTTAGCTGATCACATTGAGATTTATCAAATGAGAATTGGAACAGTCAAAAGCAATGCACCGATTTTTGTTTTTAAAATAAGTTTTTCTTTTTATGACACATAAACATATCCTATGTGTCTTCCACATCATTTTAAGAAAGAGAAACCGGTTTAAAAGGTAATAGGTTACCCAATGCTATAATGGGTAAATTTTTCAAAATACAATGTTCTAATAAAAAGTATTTTGAAAGTACAATGTTGTAATAAGAAAAACTAAAAGTACAATGCTATAATAAGGAAAATTTATGAAAATAGATTGTTATTTTGTGCATTATGCCCTTTATTTAATGTAATATTAATTGATTACAACAGGCCATCTAAACTTCAATGTGAGGGTTTCCCTCAGCTTTAAGGCCACCCATGAACCTCATATATGAGTCCACTCGCTTAGAAGAAAGAAAGGGAGAAGGCATTGCAACTTCAAATAAAATAAAATAAATTAGTACACAAACCCACATGTTGCTGATAAGCATAGCAAGTAGAACCAAGTCGATGACCGTAATAAAGTAAGCAAAAAGAATCTCCTCATAGTAAGTAAGTGTTTGCTTTAAGGCATTGACCAAGAGGACTGAATCAGAAGCGAAAACATATTTTAGCTAAACGATAGGATAGACCATCTTTGACGCATCGGGGTTTTGCGGAAGGATCGACAAACGTCTAAATCCAAAAGGGTTGAGAATTACGTTTAGTAAAACTCAAAAAACTAAGAGAAAAACTCCTAAAACTCTCAAAGAGAAGAATTGTATTGAATAATAATGTGAATAATAATAATAAATATGAATCCTATTTATAGCTAAACTAATTAAAATAACATGGAAACTAAATCAATCCTAATTCTAATCTAACTAGGAAACTATTTAAAAAAGAAAACTAATAATAAGGAAACAAGTAATAATAATCCTAATCTAATTAGAAAACAAATAAATAATAATTAAAACTGAATATTTGTCCTAAACTAATTAAGAAATAAAATAATCAAACAAGCAGATAAATGCGATTCGTTCGGGACTCGTCAGAATGCGTCCTCGACACGGCACGCGACCCAAGTCGCGCAAGGAACTGTTTTTCAGTTTCCGGTGCAGATTTACGAGCTTCTTTCGAGCCCGTTTTCTTCGTTTCCAAATATCAAAGAAAAGTCTCGTTAAGTCCCGAAACCTCTCTGTATCAATCTTGATTTCAAGGATGAACCTACATCTATTTACTATCCATAAGGATCAACACATTCACCATATTGGTTTTGTTTATGAATCAACACATTCACCATATTGGTTTTGAATCAAAGTCTTGTAAATTTTTTAGCTCGTATAATTTCTCTTAAACAAGATCTTTCATTTCATTCCATTTAAGAAGAGGGCATGAAGTATATAGATACTTGGAGTCACAATTATACGTTTGACATGCAATAATCCAGTATCTGAGTTCACTTTTTACCGCAAACAAGTACCAGAGGCCTCCAACTACCTGTTCACAAAAATTATTTCTTACCATTAGTCGCATAACAATATACATACATTTATCAACGATTCAGTCATGATACTTTTACCATCATTTTTCATGAATGAGCATAAAATATTTTGAATATGGTTAGGAATACATGAACTAGTTCTTACATGGCTTGCTAGTAGATAGAGAAAAAAAGTTAAAAGCAGCTCCAACCCATGCTTTTTCGGTAAGGAAGCCATAAACTTTGGTCACCTTCTTATAGAACAACTTTAGCCGAATAATTCAAGGGACGAATTGACATAATATAACGAGCTTCAAAAGGTTGGTGGTCAGAAATGGAGATGATCTATCTAAGTTGTGGATGCTTATCAGAATTGCCAACTGCACACTCAATAGTTACAATCTTTTTGAGTAAACTAATAACAAACAGGGAAACGATAATTATCTACTTTAATACATTATACATATCCCATATTTATAATATTGTTATCAGTAACAATAGAAACTAGACATACTTGTGGAAGGGCAAAGGAAGCTAATACATCAATGACCAAGTATGATTTTCGGCAAGCTCTTCTCTCATAAAGAGGATCAGGGAAACCCCATCCTACTAGATAACTATAAACAAATGCATATCATCCAAATTTCGACTGCATAATGATTTGAAGTATAGATAACATGTCCGTTAGAGAATGGAGAATGCATAAAGCAATCAGCAACTTGTCGTCCACATTAACGCACTTTGGGTGCCATCAACAACAGGGATATAGAAAAATAAAGGATCTAAGGCCAGTGCGAGCATAGAAAATACCATAAAAGATTTGTTCCACGTATGAATTAACCACTTATATGATAAACAAAACATCTCTCTACTCGTTAACGATTTCGATCACAATAATACAGGCTAAATTAGACATGTCAAAGAGAAAGTAAGTATATCATTAGATGTTTGATAGTATTCTCAATTTTTGCCATCTCCAAAACTTTTATAAACTAGAAGTAATCAAAAACTTCGACACTACCCTATGTTGTTATTAGCTCAAAGAAAACAAGCTAAACTGGGGATTAGACCTTCTAAAGCATAATATATATATATATATATATATATATGTGTGTGAGAGAGAGAGAGAGATAGAGAGAGAAAGAGAGAGTGTAAACTTGTTATTTGTAAGGTTGATGCAATTCTAATAAGATGATATATGTTTCAGTATATGTATATATATATATGTGTGTGTTCCATATTTCATTGATTTATATATAACAGTATTTGATCTTAAGAACCAAAAAGGAACACTGAATAACCAAAGTTGCATTGCTAACTGCTAACTTAAACTTGTGAATCCAAACCTACTACACCTCTAAGGTAAAACATATTACTCCAAAAAACAAAAAACACCTCTAAGCAGATTTTCATTCGCACATGTAAATTGAAAAAGATATGAAATACAAGGCAAAAACAAGAAATGCGCATTATATCACAAGCCCAATCAAACATGTTTTTTTTTCTTTCTATTCATCTCATTCCAATCAATAGAGTCTCACTGAAATCTCGATTTAAACAAATTTTAGTTTAAATACTCACCAATGCTACCAAACACGCATTATAGTGAATTTATAATATTAGGGGAAGTTTCATCTTTGCATTTGCGAAAAGCAGTAAAGAACTAAAAGACAACCCACAAAGTGAATTGCACAAATAAGCTAGATGTATCAATCACCCCCTTAGTAAATTCAAGCAAATATATGGCTTATACGGTATGGTTAGCCCATCTATGTCGTATGGTATGGTTGGCCCATCGTACAGTGCGATCGACATGTTTCAGACTCCAGCTCTGATTCAACCTCTTACGGAGATAGATCCCAGGGAGCACCGCATCGGTGGTCCGGGCCGACAATTTGTGATCCCTTTTCAGTCCCCTACCTGATACCACTCCTCCCGCTCGTCGAGGTAAAGGAAAAGGTAGAGCTGGAGGTGGAGCTAGAGGTAGAGGTCGTACCCAAGCGCAGACATAACCTCGTATAGATTGGACCAGTACTGAGCCTGAAGTCCTTACATTATATAGGGAGGGAAGGTTGAGCAATGAAATCTGGCTTAGGTGCTTACCAACAAATCATGTAACTCCAGATTGGTGAGGTATATTATTGGGTTTGCATGAATACAGGTGGTTCTTAAACCCAGTTAGTTTTATTGTTTTATTTACACATCGGGTTCATTTTTTTTGCACATATTCTAATACGTAGTTCATGTCTAACATTTTCTGTTTTAGTAATAGCATATCGATGCATGGGTGAGGTTGATACAGTCATGCCGGAATCCCAACACTATATGGACGATTATGTTTGTCGACTTCTTTGAGTATGTGACCAAGTTTAAACTGGATCACGCTACTCCGCAATCTAGTGGCGTGTAGGATGTTGACGGATGGCCGACATGGGGTCTCATCCATTCGGTATTGAAATTAATATAACATTTATTTATTAATAGTCATTATTAGTTTCACAAAAATCAGTTTCTAACGTTTTTTATTCCATGTCATAATTCCAATATGCATCAACAACAAGCATTAGGTGGTCGAGGACTTGAACATGGATGAAATGACTATGAGGATATATTACTCCTTAGAGTCCCGGACATTAAAATTTGAATTGGATCAAAAGTTGGCCACTTTCATGATAGTTCTCCCACAACTTTTGTGTGACATTGGTAAAACAACATGTGCCCTTGTTGCGGGGTCCCTCGATTTGGTGAGGGCATCTAATGTACTACAACAAGGGTGATACTCAGCGATTATGATCAATTAGCGTGTAAGTTCATTTCGGATTTGGCGCACGGTAGCATCCCATCCAATATGATTCTAGATCAGTCGGCGACCCAATTACGTTATCATATGGCTAATATGTTTTGGGCTTTGCGGGGTGATCCCCAATAGTTAGATTTTTTGAACTCAGAAATTTATTTGAATGTTATAAATATGAACTATTTGTTTACATGCTTGGATTTTTTTTATTTTCAGTTATTAGTTAATAAGTCCGAAATGAATATAATAATTGAAAATGTTAGTCATTTATAAAAGTTATAAAAAACTATAAAAGTTTATAAAAAATTATGTAATTTAAAAAAAAATATGCAAGTCATAAAAAATTATGAAAAAAAATTGCAGGCTTTTTCAGTTACCCTTTTCAGTCTTTTTCAAGAGAATCTTGCAGGTTTTTTCAGTCTTTTTAAGACTTCTTTTTCAGGTGAATATGTCAGCCTTTTTCAAACGAATCTTTTGACCAAATCCACACCCGTGATTACGAAATTACTTTTTCACAACTATAAGTAAGTGCTATGATAAAGTAGTAATTCACAACTTGCTATCTAGCATTTCCTACCTTCTACATTTCCTACCGACTCAGTTATTTCATCAACCTTACGAATGGCTCATGAAATACAACGCTTTTGAAGACTTAGAAGTCCATCTGAACTGGTTCCGCAATGGATTGAAGACATCGTTTGTTAATAAATCCTTTTCACGTCCATAAATAAATTTTCTCACTTTAATTTATAACTTTTTTTCACGTATGACGAGTTTTGATAATATTTGCAACAGGCGACGGTCCTCACATATTTATTATGAAGGTCCATCATAACGACAATTTCACACCACCCCCTGGTAGGTCGTTGTAAACGGCATGGAAATAGTGTTGACCTAGTAGATGGTCAGTCTATTTGTATGGAACACATGCATCAATTAATGGCTCAACTTGGTTACGACAAAAACGAACGAGCTGGAACGAAAATGTTTTTCAAACCACCAGAAGAAGACTTAAACACTGGATTGAAAGAACTCGTGGATGACCACTCTGTTTGGGACATAACTAAGTATTGGGAAGGTGAAAGTACCCCACTTGAAGTGTACCTGGAAAAGGATGGTGCACGCATAACCTCGGGTGAAGCTTTTAGGGGTTTACCAATTGGCTGATGATTGATATTTATGTTCCTCTTCACGTTGTTTCCAATAATTGTTAAAAAAAATTATGTTCATGTTCAATGATGAATTATGTTCTATCACTTTATTTTTAATCGTAATAGCACAAAATAAATCAAACCATTTTATTAAAAAACAAAGTTTAACATGAAACTCTAAAGTATGAAACCAACATACGGTAACACCATTTAAGGATAGAGTGTTTTACATTGCTCGATCCAACTATGTTTCTTGGTTACATGCGGTTGAAGTATGACGAAATCTCGTACAATCTTGTTGACTTCTAGGTTGTCATGGTTAATTCGTTGTTCCTTGTCTTTGATTTCCTTCTTCAACCTTTTAATGTCCTTAATGTCCGCTTCCATCATTTGCAGTAGTTTTTCCTTCTTGGTCAATATTTGTTTCCACTTCTCGGAGAGTTCTTCGATCTCCACCTCTGCTTTTTGTACCATCGTCTCATCCTGTCGGACATTATTTGGGAAGAGGGGGGTGGGTGTTCGAAGAGGATGTGTTGCCATTCATGTCTAGTGAAAGTTCACTAAAAAATCTGAGAGGAAACTAAAGAAAATGAAAGTTCACTAAAAATCTGAGAGGAAACTAAAGAAAATGAAAGTTCACTAAAAATCTGAGAGGAAACTAAAGAAAATGAAAGTTATTGGTGCACTTGTATCTTCCATAGGCATGAGTGTTTATATAGAAAAAATAAATTGTGACATCATCATGCATACATCATCATTTTCTCCAAATAAACATGTGGTTACAATTTAATATAAATCATATGCATAATCTACTTGTAACATGTGTTTGGTGATTTGTACAACATCCAATAAAATACTTGATTTCTTCAAGCGAAATAGTAATAATATTATGTGAAGATTGAAATGAAAACAATTTAAAAATATTAAAAACGTAAAAGTAAATTTCATTTTTAAATAGGGAAAATAGCATCAAAATGGAACTAACTTTGACATGATTTCTGTTTTAGGGAATCAACTTTCGAAAGCATCGTTTAAGGGTCTATGACAAAATTTTCATTTATTTAAGGGATTGATTGGCCTATTGATCTATTAATGATGACATGGACCAAATATTTTACCAAATAAAATTTCATGTCATAATTAAATCTATAAAAATAAGACAAAACACCTATTGACATGTCATGTATTTTTTATTTTATTTAGAGTAAACTACATACTTGGTCCCTAGGGTTTATTGGTTTTAACAGTCTGGGTCCCTAAAATGAAATATCTATGGCTTCCATCCTCGTGGTTTCCATTTCATAACGTATTAGGTCCCTAAAACTAACTTTGTTAGACTTTTCCTGTTAAGTAGGTTAAGTAAGAGGGGCATTTTGGTCATTTTAAGTATAGGGACCAAACACGTAATAAGAATCACAGGGACCAAACATGTAATAAGAACCACAGGGACCAAACATGTAATTTACTCTCTATATAATTTATATATACTTAATAATTAATAATTCATAACATATATATTGTGGGTGTATATATATATATATATATATTATATATTTTATCAAATAATTTCACATTTTTCTTATTATAACATTTTCTTCGTTTTTTCTTATTAAAATAATATATTTTTAAATTGTATTTTTGTTATGGCATTATAGTTACATTTTTTTATCATAGTAATATACTATCATTTCTTTTTTTACACATTGTATTTTTAGTTTTTCTTATTAAATTGTATGAAAATTAAATATTTTAATGTAACATATTTTTTAAACAGACACATTTTTTTTTCCTTCAAAAAACACATACTTTTTAACATTTTTTAAACGTTAGCAATGGAAAATGTGTTTTACAAATTTTCTAAATATTGTTATATTAATGAATAATTTTGTTTTATTTTTGAATAACTTCATCGTTTTCTCTCCCGATTATTCATATACCACCTATATTATGTTTTTCATCTATTTTTTAAGAATTCCTTTAAAATGTATGAATAATCGGAAGGTAAAGTGAGGAAACTATCTAAAAATTTGATGTTCCACTTTATCTATGCTACGTAATTTATTTAAAAAAATATATGTTTTTTAAGGAAAAAACATTCATATATGTTACATTAAAATATATAATTTTCATATAATTTAATAAAAAAGTTTAAAAGTACAATGCCTAAATACAAAACAATTTGAAAGTATATTGTTATAATAAAGAAAAATATGTAAATATAATGACATAATAAAAAAATAGTTTGAATATATATTGCTATAATTAAAAAAAATGTAACTATAATACCAAAATAAAAAAATAATTTAAAAATATGTTTCTATAATAAATAAAAATGTAACTATAATGCCATAATAAAAAAATAATTTAAATATATATTGCTATAATAAAGAAAAATTTAACTATCATGCCATAATAAAAATACAAAATTAAAAATATATTGTTGTAATAAAAAAAACAATGTTATAAAAAATTGTGAAAATTATGGTGATAAATTATATACAATATATATATTATTAATTATTAATTATTAAGTATATATAAAATATATAGAGAGTAAGTTACATGTTTGGTCCCTGTGGTTTTTATAACATGTTTGGTCCCTAAACTTAAAATGACCAAAATGACCCTCTTACTTAACCTACTTAACAGAAAAAGTCTAACAAAGTTAGTTTTAGGGACCCAATACGTTATGAAATGGAAACCACGAGGATGCAAGTCATAGATATTTCATTTTAGGGACCCAAACTGTTAAAACCAATAAACCATAGGGACCAAGTATGTAGTTTACTCTTTTATTTATAAATTACAATTCCACGTCAATTTGATATTTTACTACTTTTTAAAATACAAGTTTAAAAAGTATTTACACCATTTCCTAGCATTAAAAAATATTAAATCCTAAAAACATCATCTTCATCGTCTTCTCACCATATCTTCAGAGCATTTTGTTTCAACTTGACAATTAAATGACGAAGGAACCTTCAACATATCAAATCAACAAACTCGAAGAAGCCATCAACGGAAATTTTTGATTTCAAGGTCGTGAAAACAACCTATCAACAGATCGATTCAGAGTTTATACAGAGAAATATATAGGGCTTTGCTTCGATTTGAAACCAGATTCAAAATGGGTTTGTATAGATTTGTTTAGGATTTTGATTTTAGAATTTGATTTTGGGTTTTGATTTTTTTTGTATCACAAAAGTCAAGAATTATTTGTATAAACATCTTATTCATTTATGATTTAGGGTTTTATTTATATTTATATTTAGATTTAGATTCTGATTTAGGTTCTTGTTCATATGAATCTGATTTGCATAAAGAAATCTGGGTCTGGTTATTTATGTTTATTTCTGCTGGTGCAGTAGTTCATGTTCATCTCCAAAGATGTTTAGTAAATTGTTATACTAATTCTTTTGATGAGATGGAAACTAATTAATGACGTGGATATTATGTAATTTTTTTTATCTGCCATGTCATTTTAAGGTAACCGATTACTTGTTAAATAGGTAAACTAGACTCTTTAATAAACAAAAACTTTGTCATAGACCCTTGAATGATAGTTTTGAAAATTGGTTCCCAAAGTTTGTTCCATTTTGATGCAATTTACCTTTTTAAATAATTTGATTAATCACTCTTTAAAATGATTTTTTTAAATTAAATAAATACTTTATTGAATAGTTACCCACAGACGAATCTTGCAGGATTTATCAGTCGTCTTTTTCAGGCGAATCTTAAAAAAAATTTCAGACAAATTTTGCAGGCATATCTTGACCAAATCCACATCTAAAATTACCAATTTACCCTTTTCACGACTATAAATAGATGGTCCTGATGCAGTAGTAACACACAACTTGCTATCTATCATTTCCTACCTTCTATAACATTTTGAAAAAAATTCCTAGGTCTCAAAAAACTATGTCTGCAAACAACCGATCTGGCAAGAAGAAAACAACGAACAAGGCTGGAAGTTCTCGCTCTGCCATGAAACAACCGTTACGACCATTAAATTTCATCCGAATGGGATCCTCAACACCAGAAGCTCTACGAGCATTATTACTCGGTCTTCCAGCACCTCTCTTTATCAGGGGTGGATGAACTATCATAAGTAGGTGCTTTGGAACAACCGATGTTTCTTCAGGGCTAACCATATATATGAGAGGTGCATACGTTGCTCGAAAATTACTCGCGGGAAAGTAAATACTCGCCAAATGGCCGCAGTCTAGGGATTTATAGACTTGTAGCAACATCGATTGCATGGGCGCAAAGTAAGCCAGATTTTTGTCATTTCAAACACGAGCACATACATCCAGTGTAAAAGACAATTGTGTCTCTACGAAAATCACGCACTTCACAGTAACCATCACCAATCTCACGTACCTAGTCTTTATGTCAAGCTTGGTTTATCGATCGTTGATGTTAAATCTATATTTGTTATTCGAGATAATTCAAGTATTGATTTATACAAAAGGGTTTATTAGTTATTTGATGTATTATAAAAAAAATCGTTCTTTCCAGATTTGAGGGTGTTACATCTTGTACAAACGTCAAAACCCCATGCCTCCTTCTGACCAAAGGTACAGTACTAATTGCTTTGTGGTCGCCTTGGTTGTCTACCAACCCCCAAAGCAACTGTTTGTATACGACCAAAAGTCTGTTATGCTGAAAGACAAGAAGTGCAAGCTCTCTACTCCTTCTATGACATGTGGATTGTACATATCAAGGTACATTAAATGCATAGAGTATAATATATATAGCTGAGAAGATCCTTCTTCTCATAATATATTTCTCTCTTTGATATCTTATTTCTCTCTCAATTGTGCAATACAACCTTTTGTCCCCGACTTTGAACTTCATAAATTCTTTGTTCTCTAAGTATAAAATTAGATTGTTCAAATTAAGATTAGTCTTCTTCTTATTCCGCAACAATTTGTAAATTCATGTGTGTTGATTTTTCTTAATCTATATTTATATATATATATATATATAGATGTTGGTTCATTTAGAAACTAGACAAATGGTAGAAACTATAAAAACTTTGGCAAATCAATATAAAAAATAAAAAATTTCATGATTTTTTTTCATCAAATATTATGATTTAAGATATTATTGCAGATATGTTTGTTTCATAATGTAAAAGTTTCACGTGTATTTGTTTTTCATAAGTTGAAAGTTTCTCATATATTTTTTATGAAAGGTTTCATATGTTTTTGTTTCATAGTGTAAAAGTTTCACATGTAATTTTTTCACAAGGTGAAACAAACATATGTGCAATAATATCTTAAATCATGGCATGTGATGAAAAAAAATCATAAAAAATTATTTTTTATATTGATTTATCAAAGTTTCTATAGTTTCTACCATTCGTCTAGTTTCTAAATAAACCAGCCTATATATATATATATATATATATATATTAAAGTAAGAACTTCTTTTTTCTCCTTCTAATTTTTCTCTATTTTTTCTTCTATCCGCGTCTTCTGCACTTCCAAGTCACAATAAGTGATTACGGTTTCATCTGCTCTTCAGTCTTCTCTTTTCATTTTCCAAATCTGTAATAGTGTTTTCCTTCTGACCAACTCCCATTCTCTTTTTCATTTTGAAGATCTATCAACCGAACCATCTCCATCTCCATCTCCATCTCTTAGTCTGTTGCTTTGTCGTCAACTCAACGAGTGGAAAGACCTGTATTTTTTTCTCTTTTCTCTTCTTTCTTCTGCTTTTTCTCTATTTTTTCATCCTATCAGTCTTTTCCACTTCAAAGTAACTTCAGCGTGAGGGTTTTGGTTATGTGACATGACATGATGTTAACCTTGATTGTTTTTTCTATAATGGCTTCAGGACTTAAGGTTTTTTCTATGATGACATGATAAAACTCAAGGATGAAATCATCATCTTCTGCAGGAATCAGGACTAAGATTTTCATCCCCAATCTCTTTTACAGCAAGGATGGAGCTTTGCCTTCAAAGTTATACAAAAAATTGCAAATTATTTACTTAATTTGTTGCATGTGTTGTGGAAAATACTTGCATTTTGCATTTGTTTTTTGGTGTTAAATATTAGAGTGTAAAATTAATCATTAGCTTCTATTTTGCATCGCTGCCATCGCCAACCTCCTACTAATATGGTTGGGTACGTATTTGCATTTCTTTGTAAATTATGGTCACGTTTTTAAATTGTAATTGATGACACATTATTGTACTAAATTTGCCATTTATGTTTTTGGATGTTTGATTATGGAGCCAATTCATTCAAGGTTATCACTTATACAGATTATGCATAAATTATACAGGGCCATCGGCCATCACACACGGAGTATTGACATGGCAGATTGTTGGATTAGAATTCTTTTTTACGGATTTTGTGGAATTTTTGATTTTTTTTAAATATAAAATTTTTAAAGGACTTTTCGGTCCCTCTATAATAAATGTATCTTCAATATGATATGAATTGGGGGTTATTTGCATATCCATCTTCCCTTGGTACCCTATCTCATATTCTCTCTTTGTCTCTCCATTTCTTCCTGTTTGTTTTACTTTTGATCTTTTCCATAGGTCTTTTATTTGTGATAGGATTTTGGTGCTCCTTCGGGTATTTTTGCAGCAAGCAATAGTTCACCATCTTGATACTGAGCCGATGGTTGATGCATTTAGTCAAGAAGGTTGATTGTTCAAAAGGTGAAAAGTTGTTGATGCATTTAGTCAAGAAGGTTGATTGTTCAAAAGGTGAAAAATTGTTGATGCATTTAGTCAAGAAGGTTAATGAATGTTGATGGTTCATAAGGTAAAAAGTTGTTGATGCATTTAGTCAAGAAGGTTAATGGACGCTGATGGTTCATAAGTTAAAAAGTTGATGATGCATTTAGTCAAGAAGGTTAATAGAGGTTGATGGTTTTCAAGGTAAATGACCTTATATGCCTTGGAGGAGCAACAATTCTATTGAGAAAACAAACCATCATTTGTTGATTTTACTTTGTTATACGATTCCATTTCAACTGATCCATAGGTTAATCATTACCCAATTATTATTAAAGTATTGATGTTATATTTACAATTTTGGATGTATATCTGTATATACCCTTTCAATTTTAAGTGCTCCTTTTATGAAATTTTGCAGCAAGCAATTTATGCTTTGCATCCAACATTAAATTGGAGTATGAAAGAAGCAAGATAGAAAAAAAAAAGCAAGATAGAAAAAACTATTACCGATGCATCTCAAATTCTCCGTAACAACAAACAATATCAACATATGAAAATTAATCACTTATTTAAATACTTCAAAGTTTTACATTGCATTTCACTAATCATAAACCGAGGAATTATGTTTTAATATAACTTAGTCTAATATCTCTTAAAATAATTATCATCACCGCGCAACACGTGGTAGCCAACATTAGTAATCAATAGAAAGGATTTAAAATGAAAATACTTGTGTTTGTATCTAACCCTCTTTTACAAACTGTTTGAGCCTTGTTACCTCCTTAGGACCAACAAGTGAAGATTATTACAACAACAATAGTTATGGAGGTGGAGACATTGGTGATTGGTAGATTATGGTGGTTGTGGAGGACGTGAAGATGGTGGATTCTAGTGGTGTTGGCGGTCGATAATGATGAAGGAGGTTGTTGTAGTAGAAGAGGTAGAGGTGGCAATAGTGGTTGTGGCAATGAACGGTAGTGGTTGGTGGTCGACGATGATCATGAAGGTGGCAATGGATGGTGTTAGTCGACGGTCAACAATTGTTGTAGAGGAGTTTGTTGTAGTGGAAGAGGATGTGGAGATGGCCGATGGTGGCTACGGCCACGACTACCAGTGGTGACCATTAAAACAAATACCATATTAAAAGTTATACTTCAAACGAAGATATATTAGTATTATTTAAACAAAGATATATTAGTATTATTTTAATTTCAGTCTCATTCCTAAGAAGAAAAAGTTTTTCTTTGTCCCACTTCTTGTCCCTGTCACACCAAACTGTTGGACGATAAGTTCTTGTCTTTATCATATGTCATGTCAAAAGTGGGACAGTGAGTTTTGTCCTACCATATCCCAAAAGCAGCCTAAGGGCTAGCTCAAAACAACAAATAAAATCACGAAAGCACGTGGCTATAAGACCTAAGACAAGAGTTCAGTCTAAAACGACATCTATCATAACAAATGCAATCTATCTTACTACACAAAATTAAGTTTCCAAAATCATTTTAATCAATACAGAATGAAAGATTAAATGTTCTTATTTTGAGTCAAGAAAACTGCCGTAAATTTATTTCAGCAAACTGTGATTAAAAACACACTACGAAAGGGAGAGAGTATGTTTGCATCTCCGAAACAAAAACATACACCAAATATCGGAAAGGATGGTTTTATCAGTTTTCACAATCGTAAAAGAAAGAGGGGGTTCAATTGGCATCAACCCTTTTCTTGGTAGTATAAGGGTAATACTCTTTTCCGGTATCAACTCTTGTGGTCTGCCCACCAACATCAATTGCCGCTGAAGTAGCTGCAAGTGCAGCGCCAGCAGAGAGTGCCGTTGAAATGCTCTTGCCTACAAACAAAAACACCATCCAATAACTATATCACTAACACACATTTACCCAAAAAAAATTAATTTACTTTACCTATTTATCTTGATGACAAAATAATCAATCTTGAGATCCTAAAAACCAAACAAAATAACACAGTATATCCCACCCAGAGGTGGGGTTTGGGGTGGGTAAGATGTACCCCTCCCCCAAAGAGTAGAACAGTTGTTTCCGACCCTTAGCTTGTGAAAAGGGTCACATAGAGAAAGAGTCAGATAAGAAGCCCCCTGCTTGTGAAAAGGCTCTTGTAATATAGTGAAAAATGAAATATAATGGTTTGGTAATTGTTCAAGATGTAATCAGGGCTCTTTTAATGGTTAAGGGAGGTCCATAATACAAAAATGATTTAGAGGGTTTTGGAACCATTAAGAGAGGCAGACTTATTTTTTTGCCAAACATGATTCACCTCTTGGCGATTCAGAGGCTGCCTCTTAATGGAACTGTTAAGAGGTAAACAAACAGCCCCTAAATTAAGTGCATAGCTGAGAACTCTGAAGCACTTGGAAGAAACATACATCAGCTATCAATGAGTTGTTTGTTCCCTAAATTAGCTACCATAAGTATTCATTCCACACTGGAGTACAACTCAATCAAACTCAAGCCCACAAATATGATAGGACCCACCACTTTTTATTGAATTAAAATGACGATAAAAACAAAACATAACGGCTGTCTGTCTCTTTCAAACCCCACAAAGCTATTAATAGACTTAACAAACAGCCTACCTAATGATTTCGTTAATCTCCCATTATATATTGGGAATAAATCATTTCCTTAATATCAAACACTAACTTTAAAGCAGACCCAGGTCCAAGAATCTAACATAACATAACTGTCAAAAAGAAGAAAGAAGATGTGGGGACATTACAGCATAGATGAATAAACGAATAGGCATCCCTGTGGCTATGTAAACACCCTAATGCACATGTTCACTATTTATTTTTCTTTGTCTAGTGTATCAGCTGAAAATGTGCTTAATGAGCACAGATTTCATTTAAACTTAACTAATAGACCCGAGACAAAAATAATTTTTAATCCATTATAAATGGGACAAGAAGATTCACTTTTGCCTCGCTGCCATTAGTCCCATGCTTTGTCGAAGCTAATTCATCATAAACTGGGATCAGGTTTTCACAACAATGATGGAATGTAAAGAATTGAAGATGATCAACCAGAGAAGCAACTCTATCAACTAAGTCCAAATTGGCGAACTTTCAGATATTATTATGATACTAAAATGCAGAACTGCTTATAGGTAAACTCGGTTTCCAACCAAATGTCATGCAGGAATGACTAGCAATCAATGTTGAATTACATGATTATGGTATATCAGTCCTAATCTAGAACCTTAAAGAGTTAGGACATATAAATCCAGCAATAATGTCAATTACATGGTTAGGGGTGCTCATGAGTTGGGTTGATCAGGTTGAAGGCATTTGATCAACCCAACCCAATGCTTTCGGTTGGAAGACTCTCAACCCAACCCAACCCAATGCTTTGGTGCATCAAAATATTCTTCTAACCTTCAAAATATTGTTTTTCTCTACTAATAATTTCTTTTTCATCATCAATCATTTGGTATATCTTATCCATACTTCGTAAATTTGAAGTATATAACATTAATTAATCTTCTCAATTTGTGTGTATATATATATATATAATATGTTCACAATAGTAAACATATATACAAAAGCGCTATATAGAGATGAAGAATAGATTGAAAATATATGTATATGTCTATATGAAGAGGGTACGTGATGGTGTAATTGACTAATGGACATATTAATAGAGACTCAATAATCATATTAAATCCATAAAATAAAAGGATGTCGTGTTCGTCGGGTTGGTTTGGGTTCAAATAAACGTAACCCAATATCAACCCAGTACCCAAGGTTTAAAAAATTTAAAACTTGATTAGACATCGGGCTGAGTTATTTCGGGTTGAGTTACATGGTAGTAGAACTTTAACCACCTTGCTCTTCCAAAATTCTGAATGGTAAGCAATGGAATCCATTGGCTTTGACAAACTTCTTTTTCCCAATATAAGAAAGAGAATAAATAGGGGTTCAAATACTCGGTTAAAAGTAATAAGAACTAATCAATTAATAATAATATACTCCAATCTTTAAAATCCATCTCCTCAATTACCTTCAGATCGAAGTCTTCTAATAGTTTACATGACCTAACACAAGATTGCTCTTTACACATCTCTGACTCCCCTATATTCTATTTACAACTCAAATGAACTTAGTAAAGATACCCCAATGACAATTTTATGCGAATAGCATTATTCTTCTGCCAGCGCTTGCTTGGAAATAAAATCAAGCATTCATAAGTCTTAATGCAGGTAGAGTCACTGCCTTATGGAATAGGATTAAGGAGCTGTTTGGAAGTTGCTGAATGGTTTGGTGCAGAATGATTAAGTGGTCAGAATGATTAAGAGGCTCTTATGATATAATCCAAAATAAAATATAATTGTTTGGTAATTATTCAGGATGTAATCAGCACTCTTAACGGTTAAGAGAGGTCCAGAATACAAAATGATTCAGATGGTTTTGTAACCATTAAGAGACAGACTTATTTTTTGCCAAACAGGATTCACCTCTTAGCGATTCAGGGGCTGCCTCTTAACGGAACTGTTAAGAGGTAAACAAACAGCCCCTAACTGCACAACTTTTCCAGGTTCATTGCAACTTTGTTGGGACAGATTCATTAGAATCATCTATCATTGTTCTATGCCACTATAAATACGCTTCTTTAAACAAGAATTTTAGGCATTCTGATAAGCCGTTGGTTATAAAGATTCCATTTTTCTGCTAGGGCTTATATTTTCCTATAGTAAGCATGTGACATAAGTGAAAATTAATGAAAGATACCAATTCTTATATCTGCCACAAAGTGAAGTAAAAAAATTACAGTAAGCAATGGACTCTCCATAAACATACAGACCAAAGAATAAAGGAGTTCAAACTCAGAAACTAGCAAAAATATCATCACGCAAGAGGGACTGAATATTGATACATTACATACAAGACTTGGGGTTGTTTGACAGTTAATAGAATGGTTTGGTGCAGAATGATTAAGAGGCTCATATGATATAATACAAAATGATTAAGAGGCTCTTCTGATATAACGCAAAATGAAATATAATTGTTTGGTAATTGTTTAGAGCTGTTAATGGTTAAGGGAGGTCCAGGATACAGAATGATTCAGAGGGTTTTGGAACCATTAAGAGGCATACTTATTTTTTGCCAAACAGGATTAACCTCTTAGCGATTAAGAGACTGCCTCTTAATGGAACTGTTAAGAGGTAAACAAACAGCCCCTTAGGTGAACAACATAATGCTAACCTTTAAAACCGAGGATGGCAGCACCAGCGACGAACCCACCAACTGCTCCATTAACAAAGTCTCTCTTCGTTCTGTAATTCTGTGTCAATTGCTCTACACCAATGTACACACCACCAATGGCAGCAAAAGTCAACCCATGGTTTCCCATCATCTTTAATGTCCTAAGAAGACCCGGTAGAGCAACATTTCTCTCAACACGAGGTACATCCAACCAGGTAGCAACTATGGTACCCCATATGGTTCCAGCAGCCAAACCAGTTGCAGCACCCTTCATCGTTTTCGTCATCGATGAATCTTCCTCCTCCAAGTATCTACGATCCGTAGTATCCATAGCTTTCTACAAACTGGAAAACCCATTCACAAAGTTCAACAAAAATGACATTTTTAGGGTTCATGGAGAAATTTTAACATTCGCATCTGGTAAGACTTAATTCTTTAGTCATTTTAGCCAGAACATTCACCATTAATCAGCAACATCATGTTTATAGATACCTTAATTCTTTGGTCGATCAATTGATTAAAAATAACATATATAATTTAATTAGTCACAACAGATTCTGGAGGACTGTATTCGCTCTCCAAATCATCTAAATTATTATTTCTTCCAACTCAGTGACAATCAATCTAATTCAAAATTTCAAGATCACAGCCTTTGTATTTTTTTCCAATCCATTAAAAACCTTCGAATTGTATCACACAACAATCGGCAGTTCCAAAACCCCCAATTGCATATAAACGGGCAATGCATTAGCATTATCTTTGGGTACATTATTATATCATCACCAGATAAATCTAGAGAAAATGAAACTAAAATAACATAAAATCAAAGCACAATTCCAAGTAACAATCTAATTCACGTAATTATAATGCTAACCCTAGAAAATCAAATGTACCGACGGATTGCATCTGTTCAAGTTCGATTAAAAAGATTAAGGAGAGATCAGTAGATGTGATGTGTACGGAATAGGATTAGATTGCTCACCGGAGTGGGAAACGGAGAGTATCGTGATTGCAGTGATCGCAGGGGAAGAGACGAACCGATTACCAATGGCGGAGGCGTTGCGTTACTTTTGGATTTGTTACACTACGACCCTGGTTAGGTTAGACCTTCACATATAACTACAGCCTGCTCCTTTCGTCACTTAAATTACATTATTAGTCCTTGTAGTTCACACTTGTCATCAAATCTTGTCTTTATTTTAAAATAATTACACTTTTGATTATTATAGTTGCAACTTTGTTATAGTTTTGGTCCCTCCTACTAAGGCATTGTTTGACAAAAATAAGCTAACTTATAAGCTGACTTATAAGCTAGCTTATTTTCTGAGTAATCGTTTGGATGCACATAAGCTAGCTTATAAGTCAGCTTATAAGCTAGTTTATCGATAAGCTACTTGGAGTAGCTTATGAGGAGCTTTTTGACACTTTTTCCAATTATACTTCTAACTAATATTATTTATTTACTTTCAACATGCCTTTTTTGGTCATTTCATATGCTCATAAGCTAGTTTTTGCCAAACATAACTTATTCATCAGTTAACTTATCAGCTACCAGCTAGCTTATAAGTCATCAGTTACCTTATAAGTCATACGCTAGCTTATCAGCTAGTTTGCCAAACATAGCCTAAATGACTCCTGTTAAAAAATAGTCGGTTACCTTGGAGGTATTTTGGTATTTTTGTTTTTTGGTTAAATTTCTATTAAAAATTTAACATATATATTATCATTATTGTATTAGTGCAATAATCAAATAAAAATTGAAAACCATAAAAATATTACAAATTCATAAAAATCGATATAAAAATATTTTTTAATATAATATTTTTTTCATAAAAACTTATAATTTAAGATAGTGTTTCACATATGATTGTGTTCACCTTATGAAATAATTACATGTAATTTTTTTTTTGGATGCATCTAGTGAAATGAAAAAATATGCTTAAAAAAATTCATATGATGAAACAAATACATGTGAAACTTTCACATTATGAAACAAATATATGTGAATTAATATCTTAAATCATAGCATTTAATGAAAAAAATTATGTTTATATCAATTTTCACGAGTTTTTTGGTTTTTATTTGATTTTGTCTCTATTGATTATATATAAACATTTAATTTAAACAACAACAAGCATCTCTCTCTCTCTCTCTCTCCCTACACGCCTCCTTCACTAATCTCTAGACTTGTTTTTTCGGCTTTGAAGAATTGAAAACTTTGGATTTTTAATGAAGTTGAGTAACCTGATGGAGATGATAAGCAATAATTTGGATATTAACAAGTTTTTCTAAAAGCAAACATAGTTCTCATAAGACAAAGGATTTTTCCAAGATGGGGTACGCAAAATAATAAGAAATAGCTACTCGATTACAAGAGCGATGAATGTGTCCCTGTCTCATTGGGTAGATTCGATAAAGGATTGAACCTAAGTAGCCTCAATGTCACCATCATTGGGTAGGAAGAGGCTCGACCTAAGCATCGATTTCACCCTCCCTGTTCTCACATTCCTTCCCCTTCTTTTTCTTTTTCTATTCATCACAACACAGTGATCAACTGATCATCTACAACCTCCGTTTCTAACCCTTATTTTTTCTCGTTACCCGTACCTTTTTATCTCGATTTAAGTCTCAATCCTATCATAAATAGTCCACCAACCCTCCCTTTTCTCTCTAGATCTCAACATCCAGAGATAAACTCGATTCTAGTATTGAGCGAAAGGTTATACCTATAGGTTCGATATTTTACAGGTCAATCCTAGTCCAGTAGTACCAATAGGCAGCTGAGGGGAATAAGCACTACACCAAGGAATCAACAACACGAAAACTTTGGTATAAATTATCCCTTAGCAGTCTTGGGACTAAAAGAATGGTTGGGACAACAAACGTCCATCTCGCTTTGTATTTTGGATACCTGTACAACCATCGAAGGCTGTTAAAGTAACTAATTCCTGGAAATTTGGGAAGCGTTGAGAACAGAGAAATTATTGGAGTTATCATTTTTCTCTAGTACCAATACATTTGATGTTAAGAAAGCTCTCTTGCAGGTAAGTTGGCTAGAGATTTCTTGTAAAAACACTAGCCCTTGAAGATTTAGAAAAGAAGACTAAAATATCTCTTATTCAATAGACCTTTTTAAATGAACGTTAGGGACCATTTACCAAACACTTATCCTGTAAGCTTTTACCATGGTAAGAGTCGTCGTCCTCACTTACCAAGTAAGACTCTTGGTTCTTATCTCGTTCTTATCGGGTAAGATTTTTGGTCATTATCAACATTTATTCAGTAAAATAATGTGACTTGGTAAGCGCCTATCCGGGTAAGCGTTTGATAAACGCCCTTTAGCTAGAAAGACCAAGGGTCTGTTTGATTTGCGAGATTGTTTTTGAGGGATTTGGATTTCATGGAAGGATTTGGATTTGGAGGGATTTGGATTGGAATAAATTTGAAAATCATAGGTGTGTTTGGTTTGTAGGATTTGGAATGGAATTGGATTTCCATTATTTATAAAAAATTTATATAAAAATATAAAAATAATTAACACTTACATTTTTATTAATCAATTATTACAAAACAAATGTTTTTAACATTTTTAAACATTATTTCATACAAATTCTACGAAATCCCGTGAAATCCCGAGCATCCGTCAAGGATTTCAAAATCCAATGTTCATGGGATTTTAAATGAATCCATAGATTTTAAATCCTTACCATCAAGCAAACCAAACACCGAAATAGATTGGATTTGAAATTTAAATCCCTCCAAATCCCGCCAAATCCCACGAACCAAACACACCCTAAAACTTTAACACAATGACAACCATGGTGACCAAAAGTTTGACTATTTTAAAATAAAAACAAGACTTATTAGTGAATGTTAACCACATAAACTAAAAGTATAATTTACTCTTAATTCTATTAAATAAATTAAAAGATAAAATGAAATTAATTTTATTTTATTTTTGTTTTCATTCTGAAAAATCAACCGAACTTTTCATTTAAGATATTCAACGACTAAATTTATGTATTGTAAAAATCATAACAATTTAAAGTTAGCTATATATTTTGTTCCTTAAAATAAGAAAATTTTAAAGTCGGTTCCTCTACACGAGAAGTTCAAATTTTTGAAAGTCCAGGGTGTTTGTTTTAGCTTATCAAAACAACTTATTAATTTATACCGTGTGGAACCGGTAAAAAGTAGATTTGAGTGTTTGGATGAGAGAAAATAAAAAAATGCTTATACCGGTTCCCCACCGGTAAAAAAGAGTTTTTGATAAGTTAAAAGGTTGCAACTTATCAAAAACAACTTATGACTTATGAGCACTTTTTTGGCCATTTTATATGTATAAGCAATTTTTTGCCAAACACTAAAAACAACTTATTGACTTATACCGGTGTGAAACTGCCATAAGCTAATCCAAACATTTTTTTAAAATTCCGATGTGGTACCACATGAGTTGATAAGCACTTTTTGTAAAAAGTATAAGTTGTTTTAAACTAATTAATCCAAACACGAGAAGTTCAAAGTTGGTCTCAAATTTGGAAAATACTTATTTCGGATGAGCCCAGTCGATAGGAGGAACCAAATGAGTTCTGCAGCATCAACTATTTTAATATAATTTTACTCGATGAAATTCTAACAACGTTTTTCAAATAAAATCATTTTTAATTGAGATTGTAATACTCTTTATAAATAAATAAAAATTATACTCTTACACATGTGGAAATAAATGAGAGGTTAGTTATACAAAATGTTATCCAATCAGATTAAAACCAACTAATTCAATCATAATCGATCAGTCAAAATTTAATAATGTAATTTGTGCACATAAGTTGATCCAGATCGCTGCAGTTACAGAAAAAAGGAAAGATCAAATACAATGTTCATGACTTAATGTTGAAATTCTAAAATGATAGCAGTATATGGTTCATGGCTTTATACTTGTTTTCACAATCTACAATATTACGTAAATCAATCTGCGTGTTACTTGATAAAAGTGTAATTGTGTTATGTAATTTTACTACCACTTATTCAAATTTTGAATCCCGCCGGTTTTGGTATTTTATTTGAATATGGTTCTCGTTTGATGAGCAAGAAAATAGTTATTCAAAGTGGCATAAAGAATGTACAATCCAAATGGTGTCCTATTAACTATTAACCTTTTAAATGCATTATATGGGTACACAACTTGACCATTAATCTTCCGTTCAAAAAAAAAACTTGACCATTAGTCTTTGGCTAATCAATCATATTAACCACAATATCAATCAATTCACGTTTGATAGCCATACAAAACCTTAAAAATAAAGAAGCTAAATTGAGGGTTTAAGTTTACGAATTAAAAATCTTGTTGCATTGCAGCGGGTACCCAACTAGTACTCTTACACATGTGGAAATAAACGAGAGGTTAGTTATACAAAAAGTTATCCAATCAGATTAAAACCAACTAATTCAATCATAATAGACCAGTCAAAATTTAATATTGTAATTGAATCATGTAAGTTCTTGAATGGTAGTTTATAATCCAATAAAAGTGAATCGATAAAATCCTATGACCATTCGACTATATCCAACTAATAAATATGTATAACTAATAATATTTTACATATTTTTATTTGATATTTGTATGTATTGTATTTAAGAAATGAGAAACTATACGAATAATTTGTTAAAATGGTAGAACAATTGGTTGGAAGTTTTGATCAAAATATTATAAGGATATAACAAAATCCAATAGATAATCAATAGTAATATTCAATTCATGGATCCAATCCAATCAAATCGTCCATTGGCTTGGATTGGTTTTCCGAAGTTAATTGAATTTAATCAATTGGCAAAATCCAACAACAAATAGACAATTTGATCGGATCAGATTTAAATCAATGAACACCCTTAGACGTTAGAGGAGGCATATTTGTAGAAGGTAGATGATGATGGTGGAGAGGTGACACTTATATAAAGTTAGGAGTAAGCTACAAATTTGGTCCTTTTGGTTTGTTGGTTATAACACTTTTGGTTCCTTAAAGTTTTGAAATTACAAAATAGTCATTGTGGTTTGTAAAAATATCCGAATTTGATCCCTTCCTCTAACGGTCGTTACAAAAACCTGTTAAGTTAGGGGTATTTTAGTCTTTTTCCACTTTTTATCTATTTTTGTGTATTAAATTAACAAACGTGTAAATTACGTGGACCAAAAATGTAACTTTACTCTAATATATAAAAAATTAAATTAAATTGATATATGATATAATAGAATAGGGTCAGGTTCAGGTTTTGGGGAAAACCTAAAAAAAATGTAAAACACTCTGAGAACCCTCCATCTGGACGGTATGCACAAATGTATACTCGTAATTTGTAACATGCACTCGTGTATAGAGGGAAAAAAACAATTTCAATCGCTTGTATGCATTTGTGCATACTGTCTATGCACAAATGCATATCGTCGCCCTACATTTTTTCGCCGACCAACCCCCATTCCCACCTCCAAGATGCACCTTCGACGACAAAATCTCTCCCTCTCTCTCAACGATAAACACCCTTCTGAGGTCTTCTCCCTTCTCTTGAGATCTTCACGGATACCCTTTTGAGTTCATACCACTATTATCATCTCCCTCAGCCTGAAATCTTCACGAACCACCTACATATGAATCTCGAACCAAGGTT
This sequence comes from Silybum marianum, assembly GCA_036898165.1. Lineage (NCBI taxonomy): Eukaryota > Viridiplantae > Streptophyta > Magnoliopsida > Asterales > Asteraceae > Silybum > Silybum marianum. The sequence goes on from CM072541.1 coordinate 18,393,955, forward strand.
ATGAAGGAGTCTATGAATCACAAACAAGGGTTACAAAGGAGTTTCTGAATCATAAACCAGGGTTTCAAATATGTTTCTTTCATCACGAACCAGGTGTAGCCCCCCATCTTCGTTATGACAAGATCAGGGTTTGAAGCCCATTCACCCCTATTCATCTTCTCCAAAAAAGGGTTCCACTTTGTTTGTGCCATGAGATTCACAATACCCATGGTTTTTGCATCTACAGTTGCTATGGAGGTTTCAACAGTGAAATGGGAAAGAGAAAAGGGAGGTTTTGCTCGATAAATGGTAGGGGAGGGGTCACCGATGGAGCGGAAAATGGGAGGCGGTAGATTGGGTTAGGGAGTTTTAGAGAGAGAAATAGAGAGGCCGTGATTGAGTGGTGTAACCATTGGACTTGTAGACGAGGATGACTAGGCAGAGAAGAGAGGTCGTCGAGAAGTAACTTAAGTCGGAGAAGAGAGGTCGTGTTTGTGTGTATACATTAGAGTAAGTTACATTTTTTGTCCCTATGACTTACATGTTTATTTATTTACTACACAAAATAGATAAAAGTGGTAAAAAAACTAAAATACCCTTGGATTAACGCGTTTTCTTAACGGGTGTTAAAGGGAACGATCAAATTCAGACATTCATGTAAACCACAAGGGCAATCTTGTAATTGCAAAACTGTAGGGACCAAAAATGTTATAACTAACAAACCACAAGAACCAAATTTATAGTTTACTCTAAAGTTAGTTTTAGTTTTTTTCCTTCCTATTTTTCAAGTCTTAATTACGCCGGTTTTTCGCCTTTTATTTATTGTTTGTTAGAGGTCGTTTACAAAATCTTATCCGAGTAAGTGCTTATCGGCAAAAGTAAAAACTATCACTTACTTACCAGGTAAGATTTTAGTTCACCTAAACGGCCTCATATGCAACAATTTACCTAATAAGCGCTTACCGTGGTAAGAATCGTTGCCATTACTTACCGGGTAAGACTCTTAGGGGGCGTTTGGTTCGCCGGAATGGAATGGAATCTGGTGGAATTGGAATCTGAATTCCTTTGACCAGATTCCAATTCCCTTGTTTGGTTCATTGTTTTCAAGAATTCGAATTGGGTAAATTCCTAAGAATTCCAAAAAGGGGCCATTTGAGATTCCTTAGCTTACCCATGGGATTTCATGGGAATTGAATTGGTTCTTTTATTAATGCCTAAAATAACCTCATCCTATGTAACATCAATAATTGCCTCAAACAGACTTTTAATCTACAGCGGCTTAATGCTATAGAAAGTGGCTTAATACTATAAAAATGGCTTATATATATCAACGGGACTGAGAGCTTATTGGCTCAGCTATACATGACTGTTTGGCAGTGGCTTAATGCTAACAAACAGACTTTTAATCTACAGTGGCTTAATGCTATAGAAAGTGGCTTAATACTATAGAAATGGCTTAAATACATCAACGGGACTGAGAGCTTATTCGCTCAGCTATACATGACTGTTTGGCAGTGGCTTAATGCTAACAAACAGACTTTTAATCTATAGTGGCTTAATGCTATAGGAAGTGGCTTAATACTATAGAAATGGCTTATATATATCAACGGGATCGAGAGCTTATTCGCTCACTATACATGATCGTTTGGCGGTGGCTTAATGCTAACAAACGGACTTTTAATCTATAGTGGCTTAATGCTATAGGAAGTGGCTTAATACTATAGAAATGACTTATATATATCAACGGGATCGAGAGCTTATTCGCTCGCCTATACATGATCGTTTGCGGTGGCTTAATGCTAACAAACGGACTTTTAATCTACGGTGGCTTAATGCTATAGAAAGTGGCTTAATACCATAGAAATGGCTTATATATATCAACGGATCGAGAGCTTATTCGCTCGGCTATACATGATTGTTTGGCGGTGGCTTAATGCTAACAAACGGACTTTAAATCTACGTTGGCTTAATGCTATAGAAAGTGGCTTAATACTATAGAAATGGCTTATATATATCAACGGATCGAGAGCTTATTCGCTCGGCTATACATGACCGTTTCGCGCAGGCTTAATGCTAACAAACAGACTTTTACAATGACTTAATGCTATAGAAAGTGGCTTAATACTATAGAAATGGCTTATATATATCAACGGGACTGAAAGCTTATTCGCTCGAATATACATGACCGTTTGGCAGTGGCTTAATGCTAACAAACAGACTTTTACAGTGGCTTAATGCTATAGAAAGTGGCTTAATACTATAGAAATGGCTTATATATATCAACGGGACTGAAAGCTTATTTGCTCAGCTATACATGACTGTTTGGCAGTGGCTTAATGCTAACAAACAGACTTTTAATCTAAAGTGGCTTAATGCTATACTATATTTTATGGTGTAAATTAACGAAGTATATTTTATTAAAGTATCTTTAGTGTTAAAAAAAAATTGAAATAAATAATAATTATTTTATTAAAGTAATTTTAGTTTTAAAATTATTTTTAATAAAAAGGGTATTTTAGTCATTTGCCGGAATTTCATTCTAATTCCAAGGCTACATTATGTGAACCAAACAGACAGATTCCAATTCCTTCAACATATTCAATTCCAATTCTGCCAACCAAACACGTGGTCAAACCTGACAACATTCCAATTCCAATTCCTTCAAAGTCAAATTCTTTTGACAGATTCCATTCCAGCCAATTCCATTCTGCGAACCAAACGCCCCCTTAGACCTTACTTTCCTTGTCTTCGCTCTTATCGGGTAAGATTTTTGGTAGTTGTCATATTTCTCTGGTAAAGTAATATAACTTGGTAAGCGCTTTCCCGGATAAACGTTTAGTAACCAGCCCTTTATTCTTAATTTTTCTTTATGTTCCAGTAGTTGTTAGTTAGCAACTATGTCTTGTGATTCTTTATTTGTTTTATATTATATGTTTCTACGCTCATATATGTTATTATGCTACAAGAGGCCAATCCAAAAAAGATTCAAGCATAAAATAATTTGCATAATATTAAAAATGATATATAAGAAGTATTTTCTTATTTTTTGCTAATGGTAGCAAACATTAACAAAAAACCATTAAAGAAGACCGTTTGATTCAACAAGCCTTGTGCAAACAAGCATTATAAGACATCATTTTTTCTTTTTATAAGGGCTAAAATCATTTATTTTGACTTTTTTACCTTATATTGTAGGATGGATCTCGAAAGATATGAAAAATCTCCCTCCAAGCCATACATACGCTTATTTCTATATTTTAATGTATATTTTGAAAGTAAAAAAGTTGTTTCCCATAAAGCACTACTAGAAAATTGAGTATTTTAAATGAAATTTTTCAACGAAAAATGTCGTTGAAAATTTTCTACGAATTTTAGAGGGATTATTGATAGAACATAAATTTTCTACGAATTTCCGTTGAAAATCTCTCATAAACATGCATTTTCAACAAAACTTTTTTTGACGAGACATTCCGTTGAAAATCTGTTGAAGCTCACCATTTTCAACGGATTTACAAGGGAATGGTCCGTTGAAAAAGCTCCTATGTTTTGTAGTGAAGCCTTTTGCTTAAAACCGAAGAGGGTGTATGAGTTCATTTATCGTATATAATATTATTTGCTTCCAAAAGAAATTAAAGAATTCCTTGGTACTCAAGATCCGTTCGTTCTTTTTTCTCTAACAAATGGTCAAAACTTCTTCTAGGTTTGAATCCTACCGAAAGGTCCACTAGAGATTAAAAATTGTTGAAGAAGCAACAAGATGTTTGATCTCTCCTGCGATCGAAAAATAAAGAAATGGTTAATCTATTCAAGTACTTACAGAATACTGTCTCAATTCACAACCTATTTCATCATGTCATATGTTATTGAAGGATAAACCAGATGTGGAGAGTTCCAACAAGATTTCATTCTAATTATTACATACTTCAAAAAAAAAAAACTCAACACCTCCATCTTGGGTTAACCCTGCATGAGAAAGATTCAAACAAGAATGTTAACTCTTTACGAGAATACGAGAAAGGTCGTTCATGTAACAAAATCATATATGATCCGAGAGACTTTTCCCATGCAACTTAAGTCGTCCGCTCCAGTTAGTGCAAAATCATATATGATTTTGTACATGAAAAAGTTTCTTGTATTCACGTAAATAGTTAGCGTTCTCGTATAAACCTGCCCCTATAGGCCTATACTCCTACAAACCTCCATCTTATCATATCATCAATTTTTAACAAGCATGCCATATATAAACACATAATTAACCACAAGGCTTGTGGTGTATTGGTTAAGGCTTGTGGGGGATGCAGCTAGACAACCCATCTACCCCAGGTTCAAATCCAGACGCAAACAACCTGTGGCCACTGGGAATTATCTCAGAGATGCATGCTTTAGCAGTCTTAAAAATTTGCGGTTTAGTCTAGGCAAATGCCTAGGACACCCTTTCCAGCAAAATAAACACATAATTTATAGCAAAAAAAAAATTCAAATTCAAGTTAAGTTCCTTCTTATTTAAAATAAGGAGAGAAATAGTTTGGAATTCAACACAACATAAAATGGCATATATATGTCCCATATTGCACTTAAATTATTAGCATTACCATTCAAAGTGACCAATCGATATGGTCAGCAGAGGAGTCATATCGCCTTCCACCCTGTTGACCGAGCCCAAGCTCACCAGAGTTATAACCCGATTGCGGGATCTGACCCAAACCCAAATGGGAATGGGCTTCATTGGTGTCGTAACCCCAAGCCGTGGTTGAGGAGAAGTGACCATGAACCATGGTCCCATTTGGCGGTTGAACCATGGGTGCGTTACCAGCAGCATCAGGGTTGAACCATGAGTACTCAAGGCTCAAGGTTTGGTTAGTTGAGCCTGTTGTTGAGTGATTTGACAGAAGAGAGAGAGCACAATTGGAGTCTTGGAGACATCCTACTCCTGGAGGAACATTTGGATTGATGTAAGGTGGTGGATTATCTAAGCTGCTTTGCCATGGAAGTGGAGGGAACTTTTCTGTTGTGATTGGAAGATCGTTGGCGGCACGTAGTGGTGGTGGTGGTGGTGCTCTGGTGGTTGACCAGTCAACACCGGTGGCGGCACGTGGTGGTGGTGGTGCTCTTGAGCATGAAGAGAAGTCCATTAGAAAGCTTCCACCATTGCCATTGTTTTCTGTTATTTAAATCCAAAAAAGAAAGAGAGAAACTTGTAAAACCCCATGTTTAAATGTTAATCATCCTAAAGAAAAAAAAATGTTATAAAAAATGTAAAGTTTAACTGTAAATAGAAATTTGAAAATTTTAAATATATTTTATATGATTTTTTTGGTTTTTGAGAAAAAGATCAATTGTGAGATGGGTTTCCAAAAATCTTAAAATTTTCTTATGTTTATTTGGTTGATTGACCTTTTCTTTAACATTGAAAGATGATGTTAAAAAGGGCAAAATAGTAATATTTTAAAAATTAAAAGATTTTTTTAGAAGGGTATCCTAGGCTATGCCTGGACTAATGATGACTGTAAGACATCAACTGCTGATAAACTCAGTGGCCACAATTGTTTATGTACGTCTGGATTCAAACCCAGGACAGATGAGATATTCCACCAAATCCACAGGGCCTCAACCACTACGCCACAACCCTTGTGGTTAAAATTAAAAGATTTTGTATGCAATAGTAATTTATATTTATGTTTTATAAGATTTTTTCTATAAGGGTCGGGTTCGTTTAAGTAGGGAAGTTATAGTGAGAAGCGTAAGAAGAGATCTCTACCATCCGATCAATCATAATTGAATCATAATTGAATGTCAACACACTAATGAGGTGCACCGAGATGCACCATATTAATTCTCTTCTAAAGCGCAATTCATGGGTGGGTATGAGACCAAAAGTGATAAAGGGTTCGGATCTTTTCTTACACTTCTCAACTTAACTTTTTTTCTCACACAATCTTTCGCCTTTTCTATAATAGGGTTGGGTTCCGGTGAGAAGGAGAGTTAAGATGAGAAGCGTAAGAATAGATCTCCACCCTTGGATGCACATTAGAATGTGATGCACCGGATCAATTCCCGTATCAATCGCAGTTCATGGGTGGGCATGAGATCAAAAGTGATCAACGGTTCAAATCTATTATTACGCTTCTCACCTTTAACTCTTTTCCTCACACAATCTTTCGCCTTTTCTATAAATATAATATAGATAATCATTGAGATCTAACCAAACAAAGAGGATGGAAGACTTCCATAGCGAGCGGATAGTAGAGATCCGGATGTTGGCTTCCTCCGACGCTCATTGTGCCCGGCCAAGCGCCTGCGGCAGCTTCTTTTCCCCTGATCAAACTCCGGTAGCTGATGGAACCTGCAAAAAGGTCGTCAGGGTTAGCTTAACTGGCAAGAAGGCTTGACCCTGTATGTTACCACTAGGGATTTTCTTGGCTGTTCTCTAGGGCCCCATGGGATTAGTCGAGGTGGGCATAAATGGGCCCGGATACCCATAATTACCAAAAAAAAGGGAGCTAGTTGTTCCACTAGAAGAAAATACTTTACTCATGATGCGAGAATTATGAGGGGGTGTTTGGTTGGAGGTATTAATCAGTAATTAATGGATTACTGGGAATGACAACAAAAGAAACTGTTTGGTTTTATATAATATGATGGGTTCATTCCCCCAAAAGCCCAAATTTTCATTCCGGAAGAAAATGAAAAGTCATTCCCATTTTCATTTTCATTTTCATTTTCATTTTCATTTTCATTTTCATTTTCATTTTCATTTTCATTCCTCAACCTTAACCAAACAACCCCTGAAACTTAATGAAGATAAGAAAAGAATGAACCCGTAACCAAAACTAATCTCCTTTTGGTACAAGTTTCCTCTTTCGACCATTTCATGAGATAGTTTACGTCTGAGATGACCAAACCATGTGCCTTAAATTTTTTCACATCGTTGATGGGTAGTTTAGACATTTGACCAACAAGCGATCGGTCTAAATAAACTAATGGGCCGTTTACTAAATACTTATCGGATGACACTTATGACCAAGAATCTTACGCGGGAAGATGCACATAACACTCTTCCCCTATTAGGGCTTACCGGGTCAAAGACGCTTTACATCAATCCATTTTGATGGCCAAATATGTTAATCAATAAGTTAAATGTGGGTGGTCACTCTTGTCGGTAAACGCTTACCGGGTAAGCGTTTGGAAAACGACTCCTAAAGATCACAATAAACATACAGGGGTGGGTTCATACGAGGAATTTACGAGAATGCGAGGAGCTTTTTTCATGTACAAGATCACATGTGATTTTAAACTAACTGTAGCGGGCGACTTTTGGGGCCACTTAAGTCGCATGGAAAGTCGCGCCGTATCATTTATGATTTTGTACAAAATCACATATGATTTTGTAAATGAATCATATGTGACTTTGTACATGAAAGTTTTCATGTACAAAAATGATTGGCCGAAGATTGTGCTCGCATTCTTGTAAATTGTTACCGTCCTGGCATGAACCTCCCTCTAAACATATAATTCTAGCATGTTTTTTAGTCAATTTGCTCAAGATCTTGTATCTTAATTTTTGACATTAGATCTTTACCAAAGAAGGGTTGGGTTCCGGCGAGAAGGAGAGTTAAGGTGAGAAGCGTAAGAAGGGATTTCTTCTAAAGCCCAATTCATGAGTGGGTATGAGATTAAAAATGATGAAGAGTCAGATCTCTTCTTACGCTTGTCACCTCAACTCTACTTCTTACACAATCCTGAACCAACCAAAGAAATATACCAAGAAAATGCAACATGTTATTACTTTTCATCTAAAGACCACAATACCTTAAATACCCTTTACACAACACATGATTGAAAGACCTTTTGGACTACAACACTAAATCTCACCAATACCTTTCCAACAATTACAAATGGGTAAATTGCAATTTGCAACCCAACAACAATCTTCTATCAGAAGTTGTCCACAGAAATCTTTAAAAAGAATAGTGTCAAATGTCAACCAACATATACATACGGAAAGAAGTGTATCTATATACCAATGAGGTCCTATAAAGATATCTATCTATACATTGATAGATAGACACAAAAATAGCACATATATATAATTGGGGGTGTTTGGGATTTGCTTATTTCAAACAACTTATACTTTTCTACAAAAGTCCTAATCAAACTTATTATAAGTTAAAATGGTTTTAACTTCTTGAAAAACTCCTTATTACCGGTTTGACACTGATATAAACTGTTTATCCAAACACTCCAAAGTATTTGTTACCTATCGATACCACATCATAATAAGTCAATAAGTTAGTTTATATAAGCAATCCCAAACACCCCCAAATATATCTATCTATACATTGATAGATAATACACAAAAATAGAATATACATATAAATATAAATATAAATATATATATAAATTGAAAGATTTTTAGGAGGTTTTTTACCTGCTGCACTGCTGGCAGAACCTCTGTTCAAGACCATTAACAATAACCTTAGCAGTTTTAGAATGAACACCACAGACTTTGTGCCTTGAATAGTATGTTTTAGCATCACTCAGATCCAGATTACACCCTTCCACCTGACACCTAGGTGGTTGTTGACCCTGTCCTAAACCCACCTGACCACCACCAGTCCTCCCTTTCTTCTGTGGCCCTCCACCACCACCACCACCGCCGCCGGCCACCGGAGACAACCCACCTTCTGATTTAGTCTCACCTCCAACACCCACATCTTCAAAGTAAATTTCTTCCCCAAATTTAAGACCAATTTTGAGAAGGTGTGACTCAGAAGAACCAGCCATCTCCATAGTCTTTCTTGAATCTGCTCCCCTCTTTTGCTAGTTGTCGAGCTCAATCATGATCTTTTTGTGGGTCCAATCCAAAAAAGTACTGTTGATTATCGAAGAAAGAATATATATACATACAACATGATATATATATATATATATATGTATGTATGTAAAGTATATAATAGAAAGAAAGAAAGAAAGAAACAGAAAAGCAAAGAAAGATAAGTAAGTAAGTACTGGTGTTTTTGACAAGAGTCTTGTGTCTCAGCAGCTGATGATTAACTTTTTGACAAGAAAGTTTTGGAGGGTTTATTTGTGGTTGGTTTAGTTTAGTAGGGTGAAGCAAAGGACTGACAAAGATGGGGCATCCACATTGGATGGATAGATGAGAGTTGTATTTGATGCTAAATGTGTAGTACCCTGAAAGAAAGAAAGAAAGAAAGAGATGGAAGGTTTGGATGGTCTGAGAAATGCTTTACAATAATCCTTTTATGGTCACTGTTTTCTGTTGTAAACAAACCTTTTTTTTTTCTTTTTCTTTTTCTTTTGCCTCTTTGGGAGCATCACCACAAAAATAATGGCTGTGTGTGTTGTTGTGTATTCAAGTTTGTACTTTTCTTATGTTATGCCACACAACTTTAAACCACTAACATCATGCTCATCAACTATAATATATATATATATATATATATTAAATTACATGATTGGTTAATGTGGTTTTACGTCCCTGTTTTGAAATAATTATGCATTACGTCTATATAGTTTATATTTTTACACGTCTTTGATCCTTCTATTTTAACTTCGTTAAATTTCTTTTGTGAAGTAGGTTAACTGGAGGGCATTTTAGTCATTTTACTCCATTTTCTTATTTCCATTAAAAACATAAAAAGAAAAAAGCATTTTCATGCGCTAATTGAGAGCTTCCACGTGTAAACTACAGAGACCAAAAATGTGATCATTCTGTTTTATTATATTATCTTGTGTTTTTTTTTAAATTTATATAAATCACACTGAGGCTTCTCACCCATCTCTCCGCCAACCCTCAGGGCACCATCTCCGGCAAATACCTTCCATCTCCTTCCTTATATTCATCTCCATCTCCCTTGTTAGTACATCAAGTAATAAAACAAAATAATGAATGAATGGTATGATCAAAAATCAAAATTCATCCAAAATCCTCATTAAAAACCCAAATTCTTTCAAACCCAATTTAGTTTCAAACTCAGAACTAGAAAACACAAGAACTGGAAAACCATTGAGCTTCTACCTTCAAGAACACATGCTACAATTAGATAACCAACTTCTCACAGTTCGAAGATTTTAATGTGATGGATTAACAATGTTGTATAAATTCTAGTCATTTTTCCAGTGACAACATAATCTTTCTTTTAACTCAATCATCACTTTCCTACTAGTTAGCTTTCAAGTAGCAAAACTGTTGGAACATGAAATGCAGATTAAGCAATGTTCTCTACACACTTAAAGTAATTCATTGCAATATGATATTCTCCTTTTCTATTTTTGCTTCTCAACTAAGCAACAAGTGATAACAACTTAACATTCTTAAGCTTTATTTGAGGCTAAAGAAACTAGAAAGCCACAAAAAAGTAAGATAACATTAATAGAAGAAGAAGATTAGAAAGCAAATCTATTGAAGAATGTACATTTCATACAATTCCATCTAACTACATAAATTAATAAAGCCGTAAATCAAGATGAAATAAAGAGACAAAGAAATCAACCACGAAACAAACAAAATAAAAAGAAATCAACCATGAACATCATCTAACATAAAACGAAGATGAAACAGATCTGGATGAACAAATGGAAATGAAGCAACAACAAATTGAGAGATCTCTGAAACAACAGATCTGGATGAAAATGAAGACTCTGGCTCTGAAGTTCGAATGAGAGAAGAGGGTGATGGTTGGCAACGACGATGACAGGGGGCAATGAGGGTTATGTTGGACGTCCGTTTCGTCTAAGATGCGGTAGGAGAAGAGGTAGCAGTCATGGGTAGCGGTGGTGGTCATCCCTTCCGTTTCTGTAATGGTTGAGGAGAAGTTGTCGCAGAAAATGGTATGAATCAGTCAAAGTCGTGACTACCTCTCTATCTTTCCCATATGATAAATTACCGGTGCTTCATGGTCAAAACTGCAAATGTTAACCAGATGAAGGGTAAGGATCACTTATTTACTTCTCAAATATGTATCACTTCTTTTGAACCTTTCCCTATATATATATATATATATCAATAAATGCAGATTCATACGAGAATGATACATATTTAAGAAAATAAAAGAATAGCCCTAAATCATATTTGATTTTGCACTAACTTGAGCGGACGACTTTTGGGGCGACTTAAGTTGCATGGAAAAAGTAGCCCGGATCATGTATGATTTAGTACAAAATCATATATGATTTTGTACATTACGACCATTCTCGTAAATATGTTTCATTCTCGTTTAAACTTTTCTCTATATCAATATATATATATAGGAGACGTTTCAATTACGAACCCAACAATTCTAAAAACTTTACAAACCAATTTTAGTCGTTCATCTAGTCTAATATATATATATATATATATATATTATGACATTAATATGTAAAATTATTAACTTAACTAAATTTTTAGAACTGTTTATTCTTTTATGTTCATCTATGTCCCGTTCGTTTATGTTCATTTATGTTAGTTCGTTTATGTTCATTTATGTTCGTTCGTTTATTACGATAAAAATGTTCAGTCGTGCTCAAAACACTCTTAAAAAGTGCATAAATGTGAACAATTATATCTGATGTTCAAACCTTGTAATAAATTTTCCAATGTTCATTTGTATTACAATAAAAATTGTTAGACATAGTTTAATAAGTATAATCTACTTTAAAAATAATTTGTAATATACTAAGCTATAATCAAGGAAGACCTTGACTTGACTTGTAACTCTAATCCATAAATGAAATATATTATTTAAATGTATATAACAAATGTTCTAAAAATGAAATTACCTTGTTACCCTTTACATTAATGCTGGGTTAATAATGAGACATAGCAAAAAGTTTGTCTCCTGTTGGTCCAAAAGGTTAATAAGGTTAACATGAATTTTTGGGTTTACAAATTATCCTCACTATATATATATATATATATGTATATGTATGGAAGGAATCATATGAGAACTATCCATATTTAAGGGAACAATTTATGGACCACATATTATGTGGGTCCCACATAATAGTAAATGATTTATGATTTAATATTAAATTAAATTAAATCATAAATGATTTAATATTATGTGGGACCCACATTATTATGTGATCCACAATTGTTCATCTGTTCCTTTAGAAATCAAAAGTTTTCATTTGAACATTCCTCTCTCTCCCTCTCTCTCTCTCTCTATATATATATATAGAGGAAAATTCAAATGCGAACTCAAATTTGGTTGTGAACGTGAGAACTAATGAGAGCGTGACACGTGTCAAAATAAACAATATTCAGACTGAATATACAAAGAAATATTCAGTCTAGTATATATTCAGTCTGAATATACAAAGGAATATTCAGACTGAATATTCTTTTGTATATTCAGACTGAATATATACTATAATATTTATTTGAATGGGACACGTGTCGCACTCTCATTTGTCCTCATGTTTACAACCAAATTTGAGTTCTCATTTGAACCCGCCCTTATATATATATATAGAGGCTTAATTAAATAAAAACCACAAAAAAGTTACAAATTTATAAAAACCAATATAAAAATAATTATTTTATGATTTTTTAATCAAATGCTAGGATTTTTAAGATATTATTTCACATATATTTGTTTCATAAGGTGAAATTTTCACATGTATTTGTTTCACCATATGAATATTTTTTATGCATATTTTTTGTTTCACTAGATGAATCAAAAAAAAATTCACATGTAATTATATTCATAAGGTGAACACAAACATATATGTGAAACAATATATTAAATTATAGGTTTTGATAAAAAAAATCATGAAAATAAATATATTTTTATCGATTTTTACGAGTTTGTAACATTTTTGTGGTTTTTATTTGATTATCATCATATATATATATATATAGAGGAAGATTCAAATGAGAAATTTGCATTTTTAAAAGAACAAAGGGACACTTGTGGATCACATATGATGTGGGTCCCATATAATATTAAACCATTTATGATTTAATATTAAATCATGATGTGGGACCCACATCATATGTGGTCCACAATTTGTTCCTTTAAGGAGGGGTGGTTCTCATTTGATCTATCCCCTATATATATGTGTGTGTGTATATATATATATATATATATATAGAGAGAGAGGAGGGGTTCAAGGGAAAACACTAAAAAAGAGAAAACTGAAGAACATTTTAGGAGCGCTCTATCCGAACTGTATGCATAAATGCATACAAATGATTGAAGCTGTTTTTTTCTATGCACCAATGCGCGCGCGCGCGCACACACACACACACACACACACATATATATATATATATGTACAAATGCATGTTACAAATTACTAGTATGCATTTGTACATACCGTCCAGATGGAGGGCTCCCAAGGTGTTTTTCATTTTTTTAGTGTTTTTCTCCTGAACCTGACCCTATATATATATATATAGGGTTGGGTTAACATGAGACCACCCTATTTTCGTGAGACCGCATTTTTTACACTTGAAACTTCACAGCAAAACACTGTAAAGATAAAAAAAAAATCTGAACCTTCACAGTGTTTTGCTGTGAAGTTTCAAGTGTAAAAAGATGGTCTCACGGGTCTCACGAAAACAAGTTAGTGTTACATGATCCCAAGTCTATATATATAGGGAAATGTTCATTTGAAAAGCGGTAAATATATGAGAAGTAAAGACGTGATATTAGTCCCTCATCTTGTCAACGTGGCTTTGACCATGAAGCACCAGATAATTCCTTACATGAATATACGAAAGATAGATAGGTAGTTTCGTAACTTTTACAAATAGACGGTAAACAGGTTCATATGTGAAACCAAGTGATTCACATCTTAACCCGTTAATTAGTTCACATGTGTACTATTTAATTGATTCATATATGAACCCACAAGTTCACATATGAAACAGTTAAATGTTTCATACGTGAATCACACGAGTTCATATATAAATCAATTAATTAGTTCATATGTGAATCATAAGGTTCATATAAGAATCAGTTAATTGGTTTATATATAAATCACACAGGTTCATATATAAATCACACACGTTCATATATGAATCGGTTAAAATAGTTCATATAAATTATACGAGTTCACATATGAACATATAAGTTCATATATGAATCACATAGGTTCATATATGAATCCGTTTGTCGCGTATTTGTAAAAACTATGAAACCATCCCTCTATTTTTTCTATATTCGCAATTTTTGGTTAGTCAAACCTGTAATTATTGATCAGTCAAATTCAATCTTGACAGTATGAAGGGTTATGATCACTTTTTTATTTCTCAAATATCTATTATTTCTCAAAATAACCTTTAGCTATATATGTATATGTATATACTAGTTATACACCCGCACAAAACGACAGAAGGTAAAATTATCTTCTGAATCATGAATCGATAATTGACACGATTGTTTATTAAAAGAAACGTCAATAATAAGTTACAATTTGTCTAAGTGAGCACTTAATATAAGAAAATAACGAAAATTTCCTTTGAGATTTAATTTTTTTTTTGGTATCAAGTTTCAACTCTCCATACTTTTAAATGATTAGAGCTTCCTGCTGGATGAATGACATTAAACTAGAATCTATAAGCTCTTAGAAGATCACAAGGCTAAAATACCCATATTATGTTCCAACCTATAATAATTACGAACATATATCAGTTCAAATGTACTTTTTCTCCTATTTTAAATTTATTACATTTCATGCTAATTCATTTTTACCTTTTTATATTTCTTTTTTCGACTTTTTATTTGTTTTTATGACAACAATTATTTATCCAAAATAAATTAATCATATTCAACAATTAATATTTTATATGTGTTTTAGTTTTGAAAAATCATGTGATGATATTTGAAAGTTTATTATTTTTTGGGTCAAAGAATTTTTGCAACAAACATCTTTTATGATATTTTCTAAAATCAAATCATGTATGAAATAATTTAGATTACTACATAGTTTCAACCTTTTTTTTATTTCTACATTCATAAATGTGATTCTCGAAGATTATTATTTATTTTGTCTTATATTTTTGATTCGTGTTGAATCGCAACAATCCAATTTTGTTGTAATCCATAGTGTGATTTGTTAGCTAAGGCTATATATGGTTGTTTAGACTACATAACACTCACTACTTAAGAATGTTTAAATATTTAAAAAATGATTGGATGTGGACTAACACCATTTAAATATTGTTACAGATCCTAAAATATTTTGTGTATTTTTTCCGGTTAGGGCATATTTTAATGTTTTCGCCCAGGACATCAAAAGGCTTTGAACCGGCCCTGATCATAAGGGTGGTGCCTGATTGGTTTGAGTTTGGGCTCCTAAGGTCAAAAGTGTCTAGTTCGAATCCAATAAGAAATAAAAATACCCTTGTAGCCACAGAGGTTCAAATACGGTGACTCAACGACCCATGAAGCCCGTGGTCTCTCTGTGATTAGTCGACTCATATAACAGATTGGATATCCAGATTAATAAAAAAATGTCTGAAGCACAAAACAATGGCAACCCCATGGCCTCAAAGGTCCAACCTATATGTTCCAACCTATAATAATTACAAACATATTACGAACAAAATAAATAATAATCTTCGAGAATCACATTTATGAATGTAGAAATAAAAAAAAAAGTTGAAACTATGTAGTAATCTAAATTATTTCATACATGATTTGATTTTAGAAAATATCATAAAAGATGTTTGTTGCAAAAATTCTTTGACCCAAAAAATAATAAACTTTCAAATATCATCACATGATTTTTCAAAACTAAAACACATATAAAATATTAATTGTTGAATATGATTAATTTATTTTGGATAAATAATTGTTGTCATAAAAACAAATAAAAAGTCGAAAAAAGAAATATAAAAAGGTAAAAATGAATTAGCATGAAATGTAATAAATTTAAAATAGGAGAACAAAATACCAAAAGTCTTCCATAGTCTAGTGGTAAGGAGGAGAGTATCTATCTTGGAGGTCTAAAGTTCGAGTCATGTGTTCTTCACTTAAAAACTCTTTTAGTAGTAATAGTATTACTGGACCTAAAGTGATGCCCCTTGGGCTTCGAAGTCATGGGCCTTCGTTCGGCTCGCCCACCCATAGGGCCGACCCTGCTTGAGGTTAATGTTTGAGACATTTGGTGTTTATTAATATGTTCTTTATGAAGTACCGTTTACTCCACCACCAATGGGAGCGACGGAAATGACCCATCAACAACCTTCATCAACGGCCTTTAAAAGTGTCGTGGAGACTAATCTAACAAGACTGCAATACCTATGTGAATAAAATCCCCTAAAACCATCAAAAAACTCTACGGTGGTGATACAATCGCTACCAGAGTCCAGCTCTACGTAGGGGTGAGAGCATATATATAAATAATACTATGAAATGTTTTTATTATATATATAAGCCTAATTTTAATTTTAAACATATATGAAATGTTTGTATTTTTTGCAAAAACCGAACCGAAAACCGAAAACCAAAACATTTTTAACCATTTGGTTTTAAAATTAAACCGAACCGACAAAAAGACCGAAAACCTAACTGTTTAGATTTTAAAAAACCGAACGGCTCGGTTTTCGGTTCGGTTTTGACCAAAAACCGAACCGAACCGAACCATGCTCACCCCTAGCTCTACGGCTGCTATTTGAGATATGAAGTTGTCGGATTCCCAACGACGATGGACCTGCTGTTTAGGCAGTGTGAGCCGAGTCGGGTGAGCGATTCTAGGTTCAATGAACGGTTTAACTTGATTCTATCCGTATTAAGCATTGTTTCTTTTGCATTTCTTGAAACAATGGAACTGCATTATCCCAATTATTTGCAACAAAGCATAGATCTTTGCAACTTTCTTCTGAATTCTTAATATGGTTGACACTTAGAAAATCGCAATCAAAGACTTGAGATCATGTGAGACTACTTTTTACACTTGAAACTTTATAGTAAAATATTGTGAAAACTAGTGTGGCCACCGCGCGTTGCGCGGTAGCGATTTTATGCAATGGAACCGTAGACAGTCAAGTGAAATCCAATCCACGAAATAATTTGATATATGGACAACATCATTGTGATAAAGGTGGTAATACCAAAGGAATCATTACCGCAGGGCATAGAAGGGGAGGTCATAAGCGTCTACATCGTAAAATAGAATTTCGACGGAATGAAAAAGACATATATATGGTATAATCATAACCATAAAATACGACCCGAATCAAAATGCATACATTTGTCTCATACACTATAGGGATGGTGAGAAAAAAATATATTTTACATCTCGAAAGCTATAATTGGAGATACTATTATTTATGGACTATGGTACAAAAATTCTTATAAAAATTGAAAATGTTATTCTAATTTGATTTCTAATTTGATTTATATTTATATATTGATTTTAAATCATTAATAAGTTTTTTAATTCTATATATTGATTTAAATTTTATATATTCATTAATAAATATTGTTAGTTGATCCTTAATATAATTTATTCAATAAAATATTTTTAAATAAAAAAAAACTTTAATTATAAGTATTATATTAAATATCCAATCATGTCATTTTTAAATTTTAGTTAGGATATTTTATTTTATTAAATGTTCATTATTTATAAATTTTTTATATATGTATCTTTAAATTTTAATAATCAACATTGTAGCAAAAATATTCACATTTTTGTTAATTTTTTGATTTTTGTAATATAAATTGAAATTATTTAAATGTAATTTATAATTGAAAAACAAAAACTAAATACACTACTAAAATTAATACCAAATATTAATTAATATGTTAAATGTTAATCAATATCAATATAATATTAATATTTAAAATATAGAGACCAACATTTTGACCTCCAAATATAAAGATCAAGTTTGATTACCTCCGTAACTTTTACTTTTTAGTGTTATAATGGTGGGTTGGAGAAGAGAGGGCCTCAATTTTAGATTATTTTTTTAGTGGTTGATTGGAAATGTCATAAAGAAAATTGTTGAAATTTTTGTGACCGGTCATTTAGTAATCATATTGTTTTTTAAATAATATAAAGAGTGTTATGTAAACAATAATATCTGGTAATGATCATTTAATTATATTAAATATATATAATGAGTGTACTGTACGTTGTGTAAATAATAGTTTCTGCCAACAGTTATTCACTTATATAAAAAAAATAATCAGTATCTTATGATAATAATTAATGAATAACGGTCATTTAGTTACACACACATATATTCATTATTTGTTATGTAGATAAAAAAATAGAGTCATGTGTAATAAAAGTAATAAAGAAATTTGAGTGTAACCGAAGAAAAGGAACAGTTTAATTAATCTAATATTTGTTATTATGTAGATAAAAAAAATAAGAGTCATATATAATAAAAGTAATAAAGGAATTTGAGTGTTACCGAAGAAGATTAATAATTTAATTAACTTAATATTTATTATTATGTAGATAAAAAATAGAATTATTTGTAATAAAAGTAAAAAAGAAATTTGAATGCAGCTGAATAAGATGAATAGTTTAATTAATTAAATATTTGTTAATAATTACATCAATAAAAAAATTGAGAGATAAAAATGGGATTCATATACTTAGAATATGTCATCTAGTTGTTGGTGACTTGGTGGTTCTTTCTTTAATATACATAATTACATACATGATCAACTCCCCTCCTACAAAAAAATAGACAAACAAAATCATGAAATTGGATGATTATCTCTACAAAGTATAAATATGATATACAAAAGTAACTAAAAATAATATAAAATACCATTTCTTCTCTCATAAAGGTTTCCGTCTTCAACTTTATAATTTACGTCCATTAATATTTTCCACATGCATGCACCATCAAAGCGATCAGTGTGCGCAATATAGATGCAATCCATTAATAGGATAACTACATAATATTAACTAAATGCTTAATTTTTCATAATCCTATAATTCCAATAATCAAATTCTAACACCAAAATCATAAACTAATTCAACATTTGATAAAAGTAGTTTAATTCCATACTTGTTTATACATAAATCATAAACTTTAATCAATCACAATAGAAGAGTAAATAAGAGAAAGATTACATAAACTTGTTATCTCCATAGAAAAATCTTACTTTTCTTGGAGAAGATGATGACTACGTACATGTTCGAAATGTTCGTGATTGAAGATATTCTTCATCCCAATTAGGAATTCTTTGAATTGAAGATTTCTCATTGGACTTTATGAACTTCTTTTATGCTTATTCATCAAGTGTCTCTTGCCCTCCTCTTCATCCATACCAACTACCAAGTGAATTTAAGGGTTCTAATGTTGAAACGTAAAAAAATAAAAAGAGTTTAATTTCATTACTTGTTCATACACAAATCCTAAACTTTAACCAATTACAATGAAGGAGTAAATAAGAGAAAGATTACATTAACTTGTTAGCCCCATGGAAGAATCTTATACTTTTCTTGGAGAAGACTACGTACATGTTCTAAATGTTCGTGATTGAAAGTATTCTTTATCCCAATTGGAAATTCTTTGATTTGGAGATTTCTCAATGGACTTTATGAACTTCTTTCATGCTTATTCATCAAGTGTCCTTGTCCTCCTCTTCATCCATACCAACTCCAAGTGAATTTAAGGGTTCTAATTTTGAAACATGAAAATTTAAAAATAAAGTAAAGAAGGAGCAAATGTATAAGGTTTATGTGAATCTCCAGTGAATATGAAGAGATATGTATTGCACTATTTATAATAATGATTACATGTAGAAGAAAGGAAAGGATATACAAAATATATACTATGAATTGGGATCTACACAATCTTCAGAAGATTGGTGTAATATATTGCTAATACCCCCTTCAAGCGAGGAGGTGAGGAACCAACACAAAGCTTGCAACGAAAATGTTCAAACAACGGACGTGGGAGACTCTTGGTGAAGATATCCGCCAGTTGATGGTTGGTAGGCACAAACCGAGTGATGAGACGTCTCGAAGATACAAGCTCGCGAACAAAATGATAATCTATGTCGATGTGTTTTGCACGCTTGTGAGAGACCGGATTCTGAGATAAGAATATAGCACTCTTATTATCACATAGCAGAGTTGGGGGTATCCGTAGGGGAACATGAAGATCGCGAAGTAGATAAGTGAGCCATACAACTTCAGAGGCGGTATTTGCCAATTCCCGATACTCAGACTCACAACTAGAACGTGACACCGTTGGCTGCTTCTTAGTACTCCAAGAAACAAGATTTCTGCCAAGAAAAATAGAGTAGCCATATGTTGATCGACGTGTCTCGATGCAGCGAGCCCAGTCAGCGTCGGAATAGGCAACAAGAGAGATGCTAGAAGATCGTTTGAAAGTGAGACCAAAAGATAAAGTACCCTTGACATAGCGAAGAATTCGTTTAACCGCTTGAAAATGATCAACAGTAGGAGCATGAAGAAATTGACTCACTTGGTTCACCGCATAGGACAGATCTGGACGAGTGATTGTCAAGTATTGTAAAGCACCAACAAGCGAGCGATACAAGGTTGGATCAAAAAAAATTTCACCATGACGTGTGAGTTACGCAGACGTGGTGAGGGGCATGGATACTGATTTAGCATCTAGTAGTCCGGCCCGAGAAAGAATGTCATGAGCGTACTTTGCTTGATTAAGAAACAGGCCGTTGTTGGTGTAGGAAACTTCGAGACCCAGAAAATAACTTAATCTGCCCAGATCTTTGATCGCAAATTCCTTGTGTAGGCGAGACACAAATTGAGCAATAAGATCTTTATTGTTAACTGTAAGTATTATATCATCAACGTAAACGAGAAGATATAAAAGGCATGACTCACGTTGAAAAACAAATAACGAGGTATCGGCTCGACTACATGTGAAACCAAGTTGAGTGAGAAATGAGCTAAGCCTTTGAAACCAAGCTCGTGGAGCTTGCTTAAGCCCATAGAGTGCCTTTTAAAGACGACAAACATGGTTCGGATAACGGGAGTCAATGAACCCTGGTGATTGTTCCATGAACGCTGTTTCACTGAGGTGGCCATTCAAAAAGGCATTCTTTACATCCAGTTGGTGAAGCGGCCAGTTGTTTAGAATAACAAGTGAAAGAACAATACGAACCGTAGAGGCCTTCACAACCGGACTAAACGTGTGAGAATAATCCAGACCCGGGATTTGAGTGAACCCTTGGGCCACTAAACGAGCTTTATATCGATCGATTGATCCATCAGACCTATATTTAGTGCGAAACACCCATTTAGAACCAACAACATTTGAGGCGACCGGTCGAGGAACTAAATCCCAAGTGTTGTTATTGCGGAGGGCTGACATCTCGTCATTCATAGCCTCGAGCCATTTGGGGTGTTTGGCAGCGGATTTGAAGCCTTTAGGTTCTTTATGAGCAAAAAGAGCGACATGAATCGGACTCGAGCTAAGAGACGCAAGATCAGCAACGTG
Organism: Silybum marianum; assembly: GCA_036898165.1. Lineage (NCBI taxonomy): Eukaryota > Viridiplantae > Streptophyta > Magnoliopsida > Asterales > Asteraceae > Silybum > Silybum marianum. Next base: position 18,415,346 of record CM072541.1, read on the forward strand.
CCTTGGCTTAAAAATTCCGGCACGAGAGCGGGTAGTCATAGGATGCATGGAAGAGGAAGCTGGTGCTGGAGCTCTTGGTGATGGTGGAGTAGGAGCGTCCAAAGGTGCCGGAGCTATTGGTGGTGGCGGCGGAGGTGCTGTATGCGATGTAACTGAAGAAATCGGGTCGGGACAAAGCGAACAAGGACCAGGAGAGCTCGATGAGCTGGTGTGGGAGCAGTAGGTTCACTGGGCTTTGATTGGGCCGGCAGTGATAATTGTGACTCCTCAAAGTGTGAGAAAACCAACTTTGCAAGGTCCATAGATGAAATAATTCCAGAGAAAGGAAAAGTAGACTCATCAAACTTAGCATGCCGAGTGGTAAAAATCTGAGAGGTTGACATATCCAGACAACGATAACCCTTATATTGAGGGCTATATCTGATAAAAACACAAGCAATACTCCGAGGTGCAAGTTTATGAGTCGTGTAATTTAGTAAGTAGGGAAAGACACGACAACCAAATGTACGAAAAACATTGTAGTTGGGAGCATTATTAAAAAGCAACTCAAAAGGAGATTTGTTTTGCAACACCTTTGACGGCAAACGATTGATAATATATACAGCGGAACTAAAGGCATTAACCCATAAGGAGGATGGAGCATTAGCATTAAAGAACATTGCCAGACCAGTTTCCGTTATGTGGCGATGCTTACGCGCAGCACGCCCAATCTGTTGTGGCGTATAAGGGCAAGATAGACGATGATGAGTGCCATTCTCAACCAATAAGGATCTAACACGATGATTGGTAAATTCTGTGCCACCATCACTTTGAAACACCTTAACCTTGCATGAGAATTGTGTTTGAACAAAACTTAAAAAAACCGTAAGTACTTGGAAAAAATCAGATTTGTGTTTCAAAGGGTAAAACCAAGTAAACCGAGAGAAATCATCGACAAAGATTGCATAATAAAGATAGCCATCAGTAGACATAACAGGTGAGGGTCCCCACAAATCACAATGTATCATATCTAAAACACGCAAAGAACGTTTCTCATTAATAGCAAACGGTAGTTTATGACTTTTAGAGAGTTCACAAGAAGAGCAAACACTTGGATTAGGTAAAATAGAAGTAACAAACAGATGACCAAGTTTATTTAACAATGAAATGGTATCAAAAGCAACATGTCCTAGACGAGTGTGCCAGAGCTCATAAGATGCACGAAACCTGTTTGAATTGAGACTAGCCACTAGAGCTTTATGACCTTGCTCTAGCACATAGAGTCCATTTTCACATCTGCCCCCTTGCCAGGATGTCCTTTGTTCGCCGATTCTGAATGGTAAAAGTACGATCAGAAAATAAAACGTCAACCGGAGAATCAGAAGTTAACTTGCTAATAGAAAGAAGATTTTTCGTTAGTCGGGGAACAACAAGAACATCCACTAAATCAATATTCTTGGTGATAGAAGTATTGCCAATGCGAGAAATATTTAAGACATTACCATTACCGACGGTGACGTGATCATTTCCTGTATAAGGCATGGATGAATCAAGAGTGGCAGCCGAAGATGTCATATGTGTGGAAGCCCTGGAATCCACAAACCAATCCGAAGAATTATCATGAACATTACACTTGGCATGAAAGGCTTGTGCTAAGTTCGCATCAAAGGAAGGACCGCGCTGTGCAAAGGTATTAAGATCAGGGCATCGATTTGCGTAGTGGCCATGTTGTCGGCAGAGTTGACAATGTGGTGGGCGGCGGCCACGGCCACGACCACGACCACTAGAACGACCACCACGACCACGACCATAATTTCCACGGTATGAGGATGTGGAGGACCGGCCAGATTCAGCAGTGAAAGCCGCAGGAGGAGAAGAGGATCCATTTACCGATTTTAAGAAAAGCTCGTGACCCTCGGCTTGAGAGAGAAGATCACGAAAGGCAGGTCTAGGTTTGATAGCCCTATGTGTCGTGGAGAAGATCTCAAACGAGGGACCAAGACCACATAAAAACCAATGGGTCTTGTCGACATCGTCCACCGGTTGGCCAATAGCGGCAATTTGATCACAAAGAGATTTAAACTTTCTGCCATATTCAGAAACAGAAGAAGTACCTTTCTGTAATTGACGAAGAGCGTCGTGAAGGTTTTTCATACGCTCAACAGAGTCATGGCTATACGCAGATTCAAGAGCACGCCAGACTTCATGGGCAGTACAGAGACCTACGACTTCAGACATCGCTTCTTCGGTAAGAGATGATTGAAGGATGAGAAGGGCTCGTTGGTTCGCTTCTTGCCAAGTAGCGTATTCAGGATTGGAAGAAGTTTTGTCATCAATGGTGACGGTGGCAGAGGGGGCGGTTATGAGCCATCAACATGACCAAGAAGATTTTGGTAAAAAAAAGAGGAATAATTTGATTCTTCCAAAGAAGAAAATTGGTGGAAGAGAGTTTGATGGTTAACATGTGAAGAACAGTGGCAAGAGGGAGAATGGTATTCTTAGAAGAATCGTCGGCAACCATGGAAGAAGGAGAGGGGGAGCGGCGGCGACCTAGAGAGACCAGGATCAAGGGAAGGCTGATACCATATAAGGTTTATGTGAATCTCCAGTGAATATGGAGAGATATGTATTGCACTATTTATAATAATGATTACATGTAGAAGAAAGGAAAGGATATACAAAATATACTATGAATTGGGATTTACACAATCTTCAGAAGATTGGTGTAATATATTGCTAATAAAATGAATAGTCTACATACAATTAAGTTAATTAATGTTTAGAATATTTAAAAAATCAAAAATATTAGAAAAAACATGAGATGAAATCTTCAATTGTGAGATACCACATTGGACGTCCATACTATTCCAAAGATTGAATGTGAATGCCCAATTTTACAAAGCAAAAAATTACCCAACAACCAATGTCTTCCTAAAATGTCATCACAACTTCTAGTTTTTTTTTTTGAACGGCAAGTTAGCAGTTAGTAGTTAGTGATTCGGACCCACAATGACATCCATATGGGCAGTATGCGAGATCCGAACCTTCACCTTAGGGGATAAACCCCCACTCCTCCACCATTTTTAGGAAAACCACCATTCCCAAGGCTCGAACTCGAGACCTTGAGGATGATGTAAAACCCACGGTACCGCTAGGCCAGAGGCCCTTTGGTATCACAACTTCTAGTATCCTTTATATATTGATTGATGTGATAAATATCATTTATAAGTATATTAATGATTCATAACTAAACAAGAAAATGAAATGTTTTAAAATTAATGAGAGGATATATGGTCAATTAAATACTATAATGTATAAATACAACATTATAATAACAACAAAGTACCATGTAAATGAAAACAAATAGAATCATGTAAATAAAATAAATTTTATTTAATATGTAACCAATTTTACTATGTAAATTATAACAAATAGTAAATAAAATAGGGATTTTTAATATAAGTTTTGATTTATTAGCATTTTTGTTACCTTACTAATAAATAAAATAAAAACTACCACATTATAAATTTACTTAATAATGTTAGATAAATTTTAATAAAAATTTTAATTTATAAACATTGTTATCTTACTAATAAAATTAAAAGTTTTAACTTAATGTTGTCATCTTAATTAAAAAAATAGCAAGTACAAAACAAATAGACCTTTTTAATATAAATTTTGATTTATAGTTATTGTCACATTACCAAAATAATGTTAGATACATTTAAATTGATAAAAAAATAAAGTCTAAAAGTTTTGATTTATAATCATTGTTAACTTATAGAAGTAAAATATATTGACGTTAGCTTAAGGAAAACAAAAAAAATTAAATACATAAAAAATATAGTATACAAAAATAAATATATAGTTTATAATAATATATAGAAATATTGATGTTATATGATTAAGCAAATAAAAAAATTAAAAGTTTTTATTTATAAACATTGTTAACTTATAAAAAAACAAAAATAATTAAATTAATAAAAAATATAGGTTAGTAAAAGTTTTGATTTATAAACAATGTTAGGCAGTAAATTATATAGATGTTAGCTTAAAAAGAATAAAAAAATAAATAAACATATTTAATAAAATAAAATAACCAATGTTTTATAAAAAAATATTATTACACTAAATGTTAATTTTTTTTGAATTACGGTTTAATTAAATAAAAATAATAATTTATTTAAAGTCAATACAAAACTAAAAAAATGAAAGGTTAATGAAATATTAATTGCATTTAATGATAAATTTTTAATTAAAAATAATTCAAAATTACCACAAAATTATAAAGCCTACAAAGAGGCTTCCCCTTAATCCATGCTCCAATATCTTCCTTTTTATATATATATATATATATATATGTATATAGAGGGATGATCAAATACAAACTCATATTTATGTACAAACTATACAAACTGATTCAAAACAATAACAAAATAATTTTTTTTCAAGATTTTTTTTCATCAAATGTTATGGTTTAAGATATTATTGCACATATGTTTGTTTCACCTTGTGAAAAAATTATGTGTGAAAGTTTTACATTATGAAACAAAAACATATGAAACTTTTTCATAAAAAAATATATGAGAAACTTTCAACTTATGAAAACAAATACATGTGAAACTTTTACATTATGAAACAAACATATGTGTAATAATATTTTAAATCATAGCATTTAATGAAAAAAAATCATGAAAAAAATTTGTTTTTGTATTGATTTGAATCGGTTTGTATAGTTTGTACGTAAATATGAGTTTGTATTTGAACTTCCCTCTATGTATATATATATATATATATATTGATTAAACACTGTGAAGGTTTGGAATTTTTTTTTATCTTCATGATGTTTTGCGTAAAAATGTGGTCTCACGAAAACATGTTGGTCTCACGTGAACCCAACCACACAGTTAAATGTAAGAATATTACCTACATCACTATATGCACTTAGCATTGTTGTATATGTAATAAAGATGTGCAAATGGGCCCGACCCGTCCCGGCCCAGGACCATGATCGATTTGGAATCGGCGGCCGATACCGCTTATCGTTTTCGTCAATAAACCAGGGCCCAGCCCGGGACCGGTTATGGGACCGGCCCAGAATTGGCCGATTTTTCCAAAAAATAAGTACTTTTATATGTATTTGTAACTTTATAAGTGTATTTGATTGAACATCAATGAAAAAAACCACAATAAAACGTATTTTTAAAGTGTATTTAATTGAAAACCAATCACAAAACTATAAAAAATGTATCTTTTAAGTGTATTTGATTAAAAACCAATTACAAAACGATAATAAAATGTATTTTTAAGTGTATTTAATCGAATCAATTACATATTTTAAAGTGTATTAGAATAACATTCTTGTATTCTTTAAAAAAATTCAAAAAAATTATATGAAAAAATCGATTTTTAAAATAAATAAATAGTAAGATCGATTTGGGACCGGGACCGGTTCTCATAAATGGGCCTATATATACTTAACCGGCTTTCATATTTTTGTCGGGACCAGGACCGGTTACACCGGGACCGATCTGGCTTGACAGTATTTAAAACCGGGACCGATTTAGACCTGACTCAAGGTTGGTTTTTGTCCATCTCTAATATGTAACAACGGACCACCATTTGTCAACTTCATTGTTGAGAATAGGGACTCCACTTTGGAAAGTTGGTCCTAATGATATGTGGCAAAGAGAGAGTTAAAATTACGTGTTAACTTTATAAGAATGAGTGCATATAAAGATAAAATAACATCTTTTTGGATTAAAAATGCTACAAGTTAAACAAGAAACATTTTGTTGAATACACTATTGATGTGATGCCAACGAATTTGCACTATATCGATTCGTAATACTGACAAGAAACGAAATAAGAAAATTAATTACTGAAAAACTAAACAATACCTTTGGGATTGTTGGTTCTAATCCTCCTTCCTTCCATTTTGGCAAAAATAAAAGAGGGCCATAAATAATGCATTTAAGACTTGTACATTGTCCTTTCTATGTTGTAATTAAGAGATTTCAGATTTGAGGTAGAAAATAATTATACATCATGCATAAAACATTTGTAATTAAGAGTTTTTACTCAAATACATATTAAATTACTAGAAGGGTACTCGCGCAATGCAACAAGATACATCTCGATTTTAGGTTTTATTTTAATTTTGATTTTATGTAGTTTTGAGAAAACGGTTTTAATGTTCATTTAAAAGCTCTCTTTTTTATGTAATTTCTTTAATCAATTTTTTTATCATAATATAATTATGTTTAATAACAAATAATTTATTTTTGGTTTAATAATATAACTTTTTATAATGATAATAATTAAGTTTTCTGTTAGAACTCAATAATTATCTTAATTATACTTTAGATTTTTTATATTTAAAATTAAATGTTTATCATGTATTTTGGATGATGGTTATCTGCAGTTAGTTACACGAATTCAGAATTAAAGCTTTAATAAGTTGTACTTACATGCAATTATTTGTAATCTTGAAAATTAAGTAATTAGCATTAAATAGCAGTACCTAAGCTTAAAAGGTTGTTTTTAAGAGTTTTTGACCAAATGCTTTATAATATAGTATAGATTAATGCAGTGTAGATAAAAAAACAATCAAATTATCAATATCTCATCAGTATATAACGAAAAAACAATAGTAATGATGCAAGTTAATGAGTATCCATTGATTATAGATATATGCAAACTTACCACTTATTAAGATACATTCATTGTTTTTACATTATATTTTATCAACTGTTATCAATGAATTACATTTCAAAATAACTGAGTATTATACTTCTTAACAGAATATATCGTCACCATACAGGTGTTCTACGCTATGCTTAATGTAATGTTTGCTTTGTATTTTCACTTTTTACGGTCACCACATTTGTCCATGTATCACTTAAAAATTCTTGTTAGAAATTACTCTAGAGGATGTCTAACAGGTATGGCCATGTTTTTTTAATCTTAATTTTTAAATAATTAAAATGTTTAAATAATAAAGTATAACATCACAAATTTAAGAGTAAATTACATCTTTCGTCCACATTGTTGAAAATTACTATTTTTTAATTTACAATTTATTGTTGTTTTCATTCCTATGATATACAATATATTGATGTTTTTCCTCCTATGTTTTTGTCTTTCATACTTAAGGTATCGTTTGGTATGCAGACTGGATGAGACTGGACTGAACAAGACAAAATTAAACCAATAGTTTGTTCTACGTTTAGTACAAGTAGAACAGGACGGGACTAAAACAGTAAAATGACTAGATTACCCCTATTATTGTTTATTGTTTATATATATATATATATAATTATTATACAAAATTAAAATAAATAAATAATTATATTTATATTTTTAGTTTTTATTCGTTCTCTTCATTTAACAAATAAAATAAAAAATATTGTATTTATAATTCTAAATAATCAATAATTTACATTTAAAATTAATTAATAAATTCAAATTCAAATTAATTAAAATAATTTAATTAAAATCAATTAATAACCAAAATTAAGCAATAATTAAAATTAAGCAATAATTAAAATTAAAATTAATTATTAATTAATAACAAAAAATTTTAAATTAATAACTAATATTAATTAATAATAAAAATTAATTAATAAATAAATTAAAAATAATATTAATTAATAATTAATATTATTTAATAATTTATGATAGTTTAGTGAAAAAAGTGGGTTATGAAGATAACATAGTCATTTTAATATTTTTATGTTTTGTCCCATGTTCTACCTCTTTTGGTGGAACAAAAAAACATAAAAACAATCTAAAAAATTAAGTTTTTGTCCCATGTTGTCTAACTTAAATTTTGTCCCATGGCATGTCATACATGGAACTATTTTTATTTGTCCCATCCTGTCCTATCCAGTCTACATACCAAACACACCATAAAGGTAAGAGTTAGGGGTTGTTTACTCAATAATTACCTTGGTAAACATTTATCGGCTCAATAATCTTATCGGATGAACACAACAAGAACCGATAATCTTACCTTGTAAGAGGGAAGATAAGAATCTAGAGTCTTACCTTGGTAAGTATTTACCGGGTTATAAACGCTTAACATTAGTTCATTTTGATTGGCAAGGAATGTTACCCCATTCTGTAAGTCAAAGTGTTAAATTTTACTGGTAAACGTTTGGTAAACGACCGCTTAGTCTCAAGTAGAGTGGCAAAATGAGCCCAACCTGGCCTAAATCTGATGGATGCCCGAAACCGAGATCGATAAAGCCCGGATTTGAGCCCCGGGACCGTAGCCAGTTATGATTTTTAAAGATTTCTTTGGCCTGGCCTGGCCCGAGACAGGTTGCAAACCCGGTTATAGCCTGGATCTCGGCCCGACCCAATTCCAATTCAAAAACTAGCCGTTTATAGCCGTTAATGTTACCTTTTTTTTGTTTTTTTACCGTCCAAAACGCTATAAATAAGTCTTGTGTCGTATGGGTTTAGACACCAACCTCACAAACCAAAAAACATTCACAAATCTCTCCGTAATTCACGTTTAGACTCGTTTTGACTAGTTACTAAATAGAAATTATAATAAAACGTATTTTTAAAGTGTATTTGAGTGACCTAGTGAGATATTTCAAAATATAAAATTGAAATTTATTTATTTTTTCCAAGGACCAATTTGGGCCCGATTTTGGGACTGGTTACGCGAACCGGTTTGGGCTCCAACTTATTCGGGCCATACATTTTCGACATGGGCCCGACCCGGGACCGGTTCCCGTGAATAGTGTTTCGGCCTGATTACGACTTGGGTTCAATATTAAAGAATTTAAAAAGTGAAAATCCGTGTGTATTTGTATTCAACCCCCTTTCTACAAATCTTTTACTTACTAGCCATTATCTTGTTAGGAACCAACACGCCTTAAGATCACCGCACCGGAGTCCGACCCTTTATAAAGTACCCACCGTAATACCTAAGGTCCTGGAGCCCGACCCATACGGATTCATCTCCGAAACACCCCGACCCCAGACCTACTTGAATACTATAGACTCACACTAAGAGGTAATGGGGTCCGACCCTATATGGATTCATCCCTAAAATGCCGGTGTGAACTCTAAGAGGCACCAACTTCTAAACATGGGTCTCGATAGCATACTCCAACGAGTTTCATCATCGTAATACCCAGGGTCCCAGTGGCATCATTCACATGGATGCACTTCTGTAATACCACGGTCTTAGCGGCATTTCCCATTTGGGTTCATCTCTGTAATACCGACTACCAAAGCCCAAAATGGCGCTGCCTTGGAACGCGGAGCTTACATGTCTTTTAATAACCAAGTGACTGACTCATGTGTCTATGGATCCAATGCAACTTAGTCTAATTTACATGACTCCAAAATGAATGACCAACACACTCAAAGCATGTAAAATATTGTATAATTATGGCATAATTGCGTATAACCCCAAAAGCTCAATGTATGACAATTTAATTCGGACAAATGTCCTTAAGGATCATTTTAGTCAAAACCGGGTTAATGCACAATAACTCAACACTTAATTGGTTACTCAAAATAAACATCATTAGTTGACACAAACCATTTTCCAAATGATATTATACCTATATATTTCAAATTGCCTCATAAAGCAATAACATGTATTTTCCAATGGTTTATAAATAAAATACTCCCAAAAATGCATATTACCAAATATTCTTCATTTATAAAATAAAACAACTCATATTTATGTTTTATTTATCAAAATGTCTAGGAACCCAAACATAAGTATTTTACATAATTTATAAAACCAATTATACCAAATAATACACATATTATCAAATACCCACACATTTAATAAATAGCAACTAAAACATGTTAATACTTCAAAATGAACATTTATGGCATGTACACATTTTTCTCAAATCAACTTGAATTCACCTTGTTAGATTTAGGCTAAATCTCCTTTGAAGAAGAGTCCACATCTGCAAGCATCCATCACTAGAAACCTTATCTAGTTCATAAACAACCTAAAATACACCAAGAATAACTCTCATAATCAGATCTATATAAACTTCAGTCAAAAACCTCATATCTCCCAAAATGGTCAAAATCCCAAAATATAGGAGATGCTTCAAAATAATGTTCTATAGAACAAAATAGGAAGGTTTTAGCAAAAAATAGGGTTTAGAAGAGTTATAATAACTTAAATTCTTGATTTGGGAAGAAACCCAAAGTTTGGTCAACAATGGTGAAGAGAAACTTGGAGAAGATGAAGTGGTAACCTTGGATCTTGGTAAATACTTGAAATATTTAGGCTAGATGGTGAAGAATTGCTTTAGAAATGGTTGAGGAAGAGGAGTAAGGTCTCCAAAAATCGGAGGGTTTGGGAGGAGAGGAGAGAAATTCGAGTAGGAAATGAGAAATTAGATGAAAGAGGATATAAGTGAGGAGGTCACCACCAGCCCCTCAAAAGCACACGGGCGGGTTTCATGCAGGTTTAAAGCCGCATAGAACCCGCAATCTCCTTTGTTTGGCCAACCATGTGGGTCTCGGCGGATTCCATGCGGGTAAAAGCGATATTGGACCCACATCCTTCACTATTCCCACAACTAGCACCTATTTACTCCACCATTGACCCCAAGGCTTTCCCAAACTTAACAACATGGTTTCTATATGAGAAACCTCATACCAAATAGACTTAATTACTCTTAGATGAAGAACCTGATACAATAAGGAGTCTGAAATTATGGGCGTTACACCTGACTATTGCAATTGCAGATCTGTGTTGAATTTGTTTCATTTTTGCTTTTTAGCTATTTGAATATTGCAGAAGTAGTAATATTTGGATAAATCAGATAAATAGTTAGGAGACCAATTTAAAGGGAATTGTCCCTAAAATGACACCAAAGTACACTTGCCATTTATCCTCCTAACCATTTCTCTCCTCATTTTACGCATTTGACTTCACCTCCTCCACCCAGATCCATAAGAATTACAGACCCATTAAAACGGTGTCATTTTGGGCTGATCTGTAAGACACTTTCATAAGGCTTATGGTCCCAGCCAAAACGATGTCGTTATGGTGTTAAACCTGATTCCACCCTTGACCTGTATCCACCATCGTAACTTGAGCCAGTTCTGTGACCCGCCTCCGTCACCCATGTTTGTTTGACTATTGGATTGGAGATGCTATAACGGTTCACAAAAGTTCTTAATTATCTTTTTGAAGATTCAAGATTGAACACAAACATTATCTGTTGAATCCAAAAACGAAAGTACAACAAATTATGCCTGAGGTACAACTAGTAACAAGGTCGGAACTGGGTCAGGTTACGAAGATGGATATGTGTCAAGGGTGGAACCAGGTTCGACACTAAAACGACGTCGTGTTGGTCCCAAAGGAGTCTACAAGAGTTCAAGGATATAGAAACAGTTTGTAGAAGGGGGGGGGGGTTGAATACAAACAATTAGATTTTCGTTTTCAAATGAGTTTATATTGAATAAACAAATTTACAATTACAAGCGGAATTAGAATAAGTAAACCTATTCTATTGTAACTTAAGAAATCACACAGATTGATGCACAAGGAAATAAGAAAGAAAGAGACAGAGGTTTTAGAAAATAGAAAGTAGAATGCATGAAGATGAAGAAGAGATCTTCATCTTATTTATACACGTTTGCATTTAATGCAAGACAAAAGGTATATGCCACGTGTCAAGCATTCACAAGAAGCTTGTCCTTTGTTCAGAACGTTACCATGCTTTTGGCTGCATGTGAACAGTACCATATCAGATATGATGGCGACATATGAGACAATCCGCACGTCCTTCTCTGACATAGTATAAGGTTTAACTTTTGTGCATCAAGGATAAGATCAACTTTAATCTTGTTTGAGAAGCTTCACTTGATCGCTGAACTTGAAACTTCAAGGATGAACTTTCAGAGTATCGCTGAGGCTTTACAAGACTTCACACTGTGTAGACAATCTTTGCTATCACTGAACCGCTTCAGATCACTAGCTGATTATCTCTTTCTTCAGCTTGGTCTTCGACTGTCGCTGAATGTTCTTTTGGTGTGATGGTTGATCTTCAGATCTTCGGATGTAGACTTGAGGCTTCTGGATTTCAGCGATTGCTGATGACACTCAGCGTATGCTATCGCTGATTTTAAGCATAAGTTTACAAATGGAATTTCACTAAGTATACAGAGGAATCATATTCAAATCACTGAGAGGAGTTATGATACACTGAAGAGTAATACAAAGGAAAAGACAACTATATATTAATCAGAGATTTTCATGTCTTCTTCGTATTTCATTTTCATAGAGCCTCTTCGGATCATCTGACTAGCAGTAATGATGCATGATCTTTATAAAGGCTGATGGAGCCTTGCTGACTTCTTTGTTTCTGAAGAGCCCTAGGAAACCATCATTATCCAAGAAAACCATACCAAGTTCAGGGAAGGTGCTGATTTCATTTTCTTCATATGTTCTATCTTGAGGGAGAGAGACGTTAAACATCGAGACGTTAGGGATTTCCAGATGACCGAGAATGCTTTCGTAGTTGAATTTGGTTTCATGATCACTTTTGGAGGATGAACCTCCTTCAACATTCGATTTTTTCTTTCTTGTAGGCTCAGGGAGAGACGGAACTTGCACATGTTGTGACATCCTCTGAAGAAGCTGATCGAACTCTCTTTCCACCACATCTTTAAACTTTAATTTGGAACCATGAATGGCATCTCTGATTTCTAGCCATTCAGAGTATCCATAGAACTTCAAGAATTTGGTTTCTTCTTTTTCAGTCTTTGTATGCCTGTACATTCGAACAAATACCTTCAGTCCGTACCTTTTGGAAGGACTTCCTTCGATCGTTGCTCGAATGATTTTTGAATCAGACCTCCAAAAATTGAATCTTTCAGTGCACCGGTGCAGTTCTTTTTCTCCGTGGCTTGGTTCTTCATTAGTTAGAGCATTGAGGATCTTCTCTTGAGCGAGGATGGGATTCACTTTGATATTTTCTTCATTTAGTTCGCTTTGTGCCAAAGCTTCAGCGACTCGTTGACTTTTCTCGATCTGCTTTTTAGTCGCTTTGTCTTTAGCAGCATCCTCCCTGTGTATTCTTCTTGCAAGCTCTAGATCGCTCTCTATTTGTTTCATCTTTTCATACCTTATTTTCTGAGCTTCAAGTGCTGGTGCTCTCTCCTCTTTTGATAGAAAATAGAAGTCATCCACCACGTTGATAGGAATGGGATTTTCTGGTTCAACAGAGGGCATCTTTATTCTTTTGGCTTCGAGTTCTTTTAAGAAGTTTATTCGCCTTTCTTCCTCTTTAGGCTCGCTTATTGGGGGTCTTTGTGCACGGCGTCTGGGAATGAGGCCTTCTTTATCTTCAGAGTCAGAGTCAGAGTCAGATATGTACATAAACTGCTCCTCAGATGAAGGTTCCTTCCAAAAAGTGGAGTCCTTTGGGGGACTAGACTCACTGTGAATGGGAGAAAGAGAGAGAGGCTGGTCAGCACCAAAATTTGGAGGAGAGAAAGAAGGATAGGTTGGAGGTTCATAGATGGGAGTATGAGGGATAAGGGGAAGAGTTACCTCTATAGCGTTCTCCCCCTCAGATATTGAAATGGTGGTATCAAGATCTACCACCTGGTTTCCTTTGCCTGATTGGCTGGACGAATCCTGAGAAGGAGGTGGTCCGTCCCCCAAGGGCTCCCTGTAGACTAATTCAGGCATGAAGTTGCCTAGTCTACTATTTTTAAAGTGCTCGAGAGCACTAGGAGGGATGTCATCATCATCATCATCATCATCATCATCATCATCATCTTCATTTCCTCCATAGTGAGGGATGTCATCGTTGTCTTCCTCATCGTCTTCTTCCTCCTCATCATCTTCCTCAGCGACTTCCTTTTCAGTGACAGAGGAAGGAGGGTCTCGCCGAATGTAGGGAGATATCGGAGTTTCAGGGAATCTTTCATTTGCCTCTCCGATGATCTCGTCAGCAATTTCTTTGGCGCATCTCTCCCCCTCGATGTTTTAACTAATAGATGCTAGTTGGGGGGGCCATCTGCTAAACCCAGCCCCACTCTAAGTAAGTTAAGGGGCTTTGGCTCCAGGCTCCAACTTGATCTTGTGGTAGACTGGCCTCCTAGGGGGCAGTTGGCAACTCACTCGTGGGGCATGAAATCCCCAAATTCCTAAAGTACTTGCTGCACTTCTTTCCCAAGAAGTCGTCTTGGTATTGGATCCGCTCTTCTGTTAGCATGAACATGAATTAAATTCTATTCGTCTTCTTTATTCAGCCCCCATCCGAACCATTCTTAAGACCACCAAGCCCTCCCGAATGAGTTCTACTATAGAAGCTTTCAACGTAGACCCGGGGACAAATCTTTCACTCACTGAGAAGTGAAAACCTGTGACTAGATCGTCCTGAAGACGGATGCGACGGGAAGAAGTGGCATTTGGAAGTGTTGCTGACTTAACATTTAGGTTTCGGCATAACAAAGCTTGCACTGTCTTTTCGCACTTAGGCGCACTGCGCGCCATTGGTAATGATTCTACTACGGTGCCACAAATTCGCAAGCTGATCCTAAGTGCCGGAGGTAGAACATGCACCATCAGAGTACGCACATTGGACCCAATATCTTTGAGAGAATTGGTGTGCGGCAGACTGAGCCTGAGCGACTTGGTTCAGCGATGTCCGATCAGCAGCCGTGAAGGAAGAGCCAGATTCCTGCATTTTGCTCAACATTTGCATCACATCGGACTGAGTCTTTAGAATAGACTCGAGCACATGGTCCTGTGCTTCTACCTTCTTCTCCAGCGAGGCAAGAGCTTGCTGATGAGCCAGGTTATCAACTTTGATCGCCTGAATGTCAATGTAGATATTGTTGATGGTGGCCTTCATCCCTGGAGTACCAGCGATAGTTTGGAAGATGTACTCAGCCGACGTTTGAAGGTTTTCTACCCTAGCCATGGTTAGAGCACATTCATTGACCAGAAAGTCAATTACAGGGAATGTGGGGCTAGGAAGTACAATCTTGGGAACCTCCGCAGCGAAGGGAGGAAGGTGGGAAGAAAATTTCTCCTGCTTGATTCGACGAAGTTCAGCAGTCGTCTTCGATTGATGAGGAGATTTTCCCTTGCTGATGTTGGAGGGAATGGCAGCCGCCTTGCTGGTAGTGACGGTGGTTGCTGAAGTGGAGAGAGGAGGTGCAATACCTGATGACAACATAGACAGAGCAGCCAAGAAGAGCTCTGGGTTAGATGAAGGGTGACTAGACAGGTTATTTACCTTGAGAGTATCATGAGGATTACTCTGAGGGACAACGTCTGCTACCGAAGTGTCATGTGGATCACTATCCTGTGTCTTAGTATGTCTGAGAGAGACATGCGGAGGTCCTGTCATACTAACTTTCCAAAGTTCAGATTGTCGAAACAAAACTGAAGTTTTATACAGCATGTGTTTCAACATCATCAGAGATAGGGCCAGCTATCTCTGAATCATTTGCTTGTGTGAGGATCAAAGTAGAGATGGTGGAAGAAGAAGAGAAGGCTGTGAATGTAGTACCTGATCCAGCTTCAACGGAGCTGGCTATAACAGTCACTGAATGTGGTGGTAGAGCTGAAGAAGCGGCAACGAGTTCACAAATCCTTCTATTATTAAGTACGGCTGGTACCATTTCGATGTGTTTCGATTCTTCCGAACAAGAGAGGTTTGATGCTTCTGAATCCATTGTATTAATTCCACTTCCTACTCGCAGTATGCTCTTTATGATCTCGGCTTATGATTCAATTGCCATGTATTTAGCTATTGAGCCTCAGAGACCATTGTCGTGGCAGTGGCTACAGAGGACGTTGGTAGTACGCCCGAATCAGGAAGGGAAGTCTTTAGAGAGACTTCCTTCCTTGGTTTCTTTGTTGCTGGCTTATGAGCGATGGTCTTTTTATGAACATCGGTTGGTTCCTTTCGTTTGGAGGGAGAGGAGGTGTCAGGGATACTCACTGATGGGTCGTTCAGTGAGATGGACACATGTTTTGCTGCATTGATGAGTTGCTGCATGTAGGGGCTAAAGGGAGCATCATCTGAATGAACATCAATGTCCATAGACTTCTTTCCTACCAGCGAGAAGCTTTGGTTGGCGACCGTTAGATATTCACCGTTGAAGGCAACCTCCAAAATGGTTGCAAAGAACCTGGGTAAGGAATGAATTGGTTCTTCTTAGCAGCTTTGACCTTGTTGTACATATCGCTGAATATGTAGTCTGCATAATTCAGCTTGTAGTTCGTGCAAAGAGCAAAGCCAAGGACCTAGAAATGCTTGCTGGCTTGATCATGAGAGCCAAACTTGGAGCCCAAGCACTGAATTACTTGGGTGAAGATGTATTGTCAACGACCAGGAAGGCGCTTGTTTTCCATCTTTGATCCCACAATCTTGACTTCAGGGTTTTCCCAGACATAACCAATAGAGTCCAAGAAGTCCTCTATTTGTTCCTTGGTGGGCTCAGAGGCCCAAGACTCGTTCTTTCCTCTGGAAGGAAGGCGGAGGGCATTCCTCAGAAAGCCTGAGGTGAAAGCAAAGTCACCGAGAGAGGGGATAGTGAAACAGATTGTAGGGAGCTTCCTACCCTTATCAGTGGTGAGGGTTGTGCAGTGAGCCGTGTACCAGAGAGCCTGAAGATGCGCAGTGATACCCACTGGATTGTGCACAAAGGCATACATCATAGGACAAGCCTTGATGAAGGTAGCACCATCGTTGAAGTAAGATCGTTCAACAGGGATATCCACCAGGGCGAGGTAGTTGCAAGCCTTGAAAGTAGTTTGTTCCAAGTCAAAGGCGCTTGCAGGGGCTTTGATGAGGACAATTTGTGCTTTTGCAGCGGCCTGAGTGTTCTTGCTCGAAGATGCCATGTCTGTTTCAAAGATGGGAACACCGAATAGGAAAATCATGGTTTAATACAAGTGTAATAAACCAGAATAGGTTTTTGGTACAAAGATTACCAAAAAGTGTAGAAGAAAAACAAGTGATTTGATGAACGAAAATCAAACTACTTGTTAGTACCACAATTTTTAGAAAAAGAAACTTGGTAAAAAAAAAAACCTAAAAAGGTCTTCTGTTCTAAGATGAATCCAGAACATGTTTTTGGTAAAAGAAATAGGGTTTTTATCACATTTAATTTTGACTTTAAAACTGGATTTGATTTTAGAAAGTTAGAAAGTGAAAGATGTGATAAACGACATTTGCTTTTTAAGTAAAGAATAGGGTTAGATCAAACCTTAAATGTTAAAACAACGAAAAACGTACAAGTGCGTGTTCTTGAAGAAGGCTTGAAGATTCAAAGAAAAATTCTTGCTTGGAGAATAAGGAGCGCGTAAAGAATCAAATGAAGAAATGAGTTGCTTAAATAGCATGAGGAGAGAGAAAGGATAGCTAAACGACGGTTTTAGCTTTTTGAAAAAGTAATGATGACCTAGCGCACGTTCCTAGAAAAAAGTAGGAAAGGAAACGTCGTGGTCCGTCGTGTGTCAGATAAAGGTCTGACCTGTCCTTTTCTTATTTGAAAAATATTTGAAAATGATTATCATTAAAAATATGTTAATCATTATCCTTAAATTCTTCATCAATAGACAATAAAGGATTGTCAGTGATGGGTTTTTAGTTTTAAGACATTCCCTGAAAAAAAATATTCAGAGAATGTAAAGATTTTAGAAGTTCATACCTGAGTGAGATGAATCAAATATCGTTGAATCAGAGTTCAGAGAATAGAGAATTATTCAGCGTTTAACATACCAAGTTCGCTGATGAGTAGATTGAATCTAGCTTCATTAAGTGGCTTAGTAAAAAGATCATCGAGCTGATATTCAGTTGGAACAAAATGAAGTTCCACTTCTCCATTCATCACATGATCTCTGATAAAGTGATATCGAATCTCAATGTGCTTGGTTTTTGAGTGAAGTACAGGATTATTAGCAATTGCAATAGCACTGTGCTATCACAATAAATAGGGATTTTAGAAAGTTTGAGATCATAGTTTCTCAGCTGATTTCTCATCCATAGGATTTGAGCACAACAGCTACCAGCGGCTATGTATTCAGCTTCAGCAGTAGAGGTGGACACATAGTTCTACTTTTTACTTGTCCAGCTTATCAACTTACCACCTAATAGCTGACATCCGCCAGTGGTGCTCTTTCTATCAATATTGCATCCTGCAAAATCACTATCAGAGTAACCGATTAGATCGAACCCTGAGCCTTTGGGATACCAAAGACCCAGATTAGGAGTTCCTTTCAGATATCTGAAGATTCGCTTTACAGTGATGAGGTGAGATTCTTTCGGTTCAGCTTGATACCGAGCACAGAGACATGTAGAATACATGATATCAGGTCAACTCACTGTAAGATATAGCAGAGACCCAATCATCCCACGGTAGGCAGTGATATTGACAGGTTTCCCATTTGGGTCCTTATTCAATGTCAGAGGAGGTGTCATTGGGGTCTTCATCGCTGAGCATTGATTCATATCAAACTTGTTCAGCATGTCTTTAACATATTTACTTTGACAAATGAAAATTCCTTTGTCAGATTGCTTAATCTGCAAGCCTAGAAAATATGTTAGTTCACCCATCATACTCATTTTGTATTCTTTCTTCATTCTATTTGCAAAACGAGTGCATAATTTGAGTCTTGTGGAGCCAAAGGTAATGTCATCAATATATATTTGAGCAAAAATAGTATGACCTTTATATTTTCTTAAAAATAGAGTTTGATCAATTCTTCCACGAACAAATTTTTCTTTAAGAAAGAATTTTGAGAGAGTATCATACCAAGCTCTGGGAGCTTGTTTTAACCCGTAAAGAGCTTTTTGGAGTTTAAAAACATAACCAGGATGGTTTAGGTCAGCGAAACCAGGAGGTTGTTCAACATAAACTTCCTCACTGGGTTTACCATTTAGAAAATCACTTTTAACATCCATTTGAAAAAACTTTAAAGTCTTTATGGGCAACATAAGCTAAAAAGAGTCTTATGGCTTCTAGTCTAGCAACAGGAGCAAAGGTCTCATCATAGTCAATACCTTCTTCCTGTCGGTATCCCTGAGCAACAACTCTAGCCTTATTGCGAATTACAGTGCCATTTTTATCAGCGGGACGAGGAACAAGATTCCAAACTTTGTTTCTACGAAACTCAGTTAGTTCTTCTTGCATGGCAGAGACCCAGCTAGGATCAGAGATAGCTTGATCTATTTTCTTAGGTTCAGAGAGAGAAATAAAGTTAACATAGAGACAGATATTACCTATACCTCTACGAGTCTTGATACCTGCATTTGGATCACCAATGATTTGATTTATTGGATGATTTGCAATCCATCGCTGAGCTGGAGGTTGAGGAGATTGATCAACAATAGATTCAACGATTTGCTCTCTTTCAGGGATGTCGTTAATCGTTTCAGCGACAGAAACTTCATTTAAGATCAATTCTGGATGAGATTCAGAGGGTTGATCAGTAGAAGATGAAGCTTGGTTATTCTCTGAAGAATTTTCTAAAGAAGTATCAGATAGAAGAATCTGATTGAGAGGAGTGATGTTGATCCGTGATGTTGATGGATCGTTGCTTGAAGTAGGAAGATCAGGGATTCCATCATCATTTGTTTCAGCTTTAGGTTGATTGCTGAAATAAGTTTCAGGTTCCCCATAATGAGATCTCATCCATTCATTCAACTCTTCATCTTCTTCAGGGATAGGAGCATAATTAATTGGACGAGACTCATCAAAGTTGACGTGCATGGATTCTTCAACGTGCTGTCTTCTCTTGTTGAAGATTCTGAAAGATTTTTATATAGAAGAGTATCCAAGGAATATCCCATCATCAACTTTTGGATCAAACTTTCCCAAATGATCTCTGTCATTCAGAATATAACATTTACATCGAAAGATGTGTAGATATTTTAGAGAGGGTCTTCTTCCATGAAATAGTTCATAGGAGGTCTTCTTGAATCGCTTTACTATAATGGATCGATTCTGAGTAAAGCAAGCTGTGTTGACTGCTTCAGCCCAGAATTGAGTAGGTAGATGCTATTCGCTGAGCATTGAGCGAGCTGCTTCAATAATAGTTCAATTTCTTCTTTCAGCGACACCATTCTGCTGAAGAGTTCTCACTGATGAGAAGTTGCGAGTGATTCCTTTTTCTTCAAAGAAATTAATCAAGGTGCTGTTTTTGAATTTAGTACCATGATCACTTCTCATAGAACGAAAGATAAGATTATTAAGAACCTCCATTCTTTTGATGAAAGCAATAATAACATCAAGTGTATCACTTTTGGATCGAAGGAAGAATACCCATGTGTATCTGGAATATTCATCAACTATCACAAGAGCATACTTCTTTCCAGATGGAGATTGGACATCGACAGGTCGAAATTGATCCATATGGAGAAGTTGAAGAAGTGAGGTCACTGAAGAGATTTGTTTAGATCTGAACGAGGCTTTTGTCAATTTTCCCTTTTCACACGCTGAGCAAAGAGATTCCTTTGCAAAGATATGATTTGGGAGATCCCTGACAAGTTCTTTTTTAGACAATTCATTGATTGTTTTAAAGTTTAGATGAGAGAGTCTCTTGTGCCATAACCAGTTTATGTCAGAGGAAGCTCTGGAAATGAAACACATGTTTTCAGAGTGAGAATTATTCATATTAATGACATACACATTTTCAACTATTTTTCCTGTTAAGGCAAGTTTGTCATTAGAATCAGTGACAACACATCTATTCTACAGAAATAGAACTTTGAAATCTTTGTCACATAGCTGACTACTCGAGAGAATGAGGTGGCTCCATTGGATAGAATTCCATAACCTTTAGTGTATCCTTTGCCATTTCCACCAAAGGTCACTGAGGGACCAACTTATTCCTTGTATTTAGAGAGCAGAGATTTTCTGCCAGTCATGTGCCTTGAGCATCCGCTATCAAGATACCAGATACCTTTGGCACTCTACATACAATAGAAGGATTAATTTTTCATAGGTACCCATATTACTATGGGTCCTGCTGTGTTAGTGGAAGGAGTGGCGGAAGAGCTACTAGCTGAAGAATTCTCTTCAGTGGATATCTTCACCTTGGTAGATTTCCCAACCTTGGTGGATTTTACTCTCGCTGATTTTTCAGTTTGAGCAACTTTCTTTCCATGAGCTAATTTCTTAGCTTTAGTAGCATTAGGACTGTTGGTTCCATAATTCTTCTTCAATGATTAATCAATAAATTCATATATCATAATGTAAGCGGAAGCAATTAATATTGATCAATCAACAGTAATAAGAAAAGTAGACGAATGAAGAACAGATCAACTTTGTATTATAACCTGAGGATCGATTACAAGTAATTGAGAATTGTGCGCAAAACTGTTCTTCATTAATGATCTTCAATCGACAACTATTACAGTGAAAGTACATATCAATTTATACTATTACAAAAACAGAAAGTCAACACTTTAGCCTATCACAAAATGCCACCTCATAGAGGAGCGTCTAACAAATTCTGTTATAAAGACTAGATCTACAAGTGAATGTTGCCACGTCATCTTTGACTCATACTTCAAAAGTCTAACAATCTCCCCCTAAGTATGAAGTCAGAAGAGTGGCGTTTGTTCAGAAAGGAGCAACTTCAGATACGACCTTTGCAATTTTGTTGATGACCTCTCTGATTGATAATAGGCTGTCAAATCTCTTGATCATTCTTTCAAGTACTTCTGAATCGTGTTCATTTGCACTGGTAGATATGTAAAATTTTGCAATGTATACAACTTCTGAAGAGTATCGATATGCGTCCTTTATTCTGAAAAAACTTCTTCTGTCTGGTCTTCTAAAGATGACCCCTTCTTCTGGTTGTAGTAAAAACTTACCAACTCTGAACGAATTGATGTTTTCTAATTCTTCATTTGGTGCAGAGATGGCAAGATTATCAACGTTGAAGTTTAGTCCTATCTGGAAGTCGACTTGCCTCTTGTATCTTAACAAAGACTTCATGCATTCAATGATTCTTGAGTAGGCAACTTTGTCTTGGCTATCAATACCTCTGGCCACTTGGACTCTCATAAAGCTTTCCAGAAACAAAAAGATCAGAAAGATGAACAGATAGTAAGTCATTATCTCAGAAGTACCTGGTTTGATTGTCGTCTCTGATTACTTCATAGATCGTGTAGCAGATCTCTGTATCTTCAAATTGCGAGTGCTTTATAGCAGAGATCCGTTTGATAGGTACAAAAGTGTAGACATCCTTCCTTGCTTGTCTGTGTGCCATGAATTTGTCTTTTACAGCATCACTTACGTTATAGGCATTAGAGAAGTTGGGCAGCATTAAATAAATCTTTTGATCATTTGGAGCATACATGCTGTTTCTGATAATTTCAATTTTTGGAAGATCAAGATTTCCCAACCTCTGGGCTGCTTCTTCACGGATAGCCCTTCTTCTCTGTGATTTTTCTTGTTTTGACTTCTCTCTGGCTTCCTTTTCTCTCTCTCTCTCTCTCTCTTCTTCTGCCCTTGCCTTTTCTTTTTCAATCCTTTCTTTTTCTAAATCAGCTCGTCTTCTGGCTTCTTCAGCTTTTCTTTTAGCTAGTTCTGCTTCAAAACTAGCTATGTCTTCTTCTGCTTTAGCTTTCAACTCAGCTTCTCTCCTCTCTTTATTTAGGGCTTCGACTTTAGCTCTTGATGCATCAGCTCTTGCTTTAGTATCCTTTTCTTTGGCTATTGCTGCTTGAGTAGACGATGAGTATGGCACTTTCCTTGTATTGCCAATTACGTCTAGAAGAAATTTGGCTATTTCTGCGTCTTTAGGAAGAGGCCCAGAGTGAGTGGCTAATGGGGTTGGAGTTAGAGGAGTTTGTGTATATGAAGGTTGAGCAGAATGAGTTTGCTGCTTGGAAGGTGGTTGGTGTTTGTTAGAAGTAGATGGAGACTTCGTTGGATTGGAGCTTTCAACATTGGTAGTGGGTTTGGCTTTCTTGGCTTCTTGTGCTTTCTCCCCCTTCTGAGAATCAGGATCTTGATCCTCAGACCTTTTCTGTTTAAGCTCTGCTTTTCTGCAAGCGCGCTCCTCCTTAGCCTTTTTCCTGGCGTTAAATGCATCAGAAAGAGAACTTACAAGATTTGTAAGTTGAGAGAGGGGTGTCCATAGATGAGAGCTTCAAATCCACATTTGAAGTGCTTGCAGTTGTTTTGGAGACATATTTAGAGGAGAGAGAATTGATTATGTCAAGCATGGCCTTCTGGAAAACAGCCATGTCGGATTTCTTTACCAGAGAGGACTCAGAAGTGTCTTCAGAGGGATGAACAGCTTTAATAATTTTGTTGAGATCTGCCACTAAAGAACTATATTCATCAACCGAGATGGTGACCTCTGGAGTTGGGATTGCATCAGGTATGAAAAAGATAGCGTCAGAGTTTTCCTGGATGCCTTTATGCAAAGAAAAAAAATGATCAGAAGCTTGGTTCTGATGAGCTTTTGCAGTTGTAGAAATAAGCTCTCTGAGCGCCTCCAGAGTTTGTGTATGCTGTCTTTGTTCGTTTTGAATTGCCAGAAGAATGGTATTTTGAGAATCCAATGATAGTTTTAGATCTTCCACAGATCTCTGAATTTTATCACCAAATGCCTGAAACGCTGCATTGGTGACAAATTCAGAATGTGTAACCGGTGTTTCTCCAACACATGGAGCCCCTTCACTCTCGCGTTCAGAGAGGCCCTCATTCACACCTGTTTTGACGTTGAGTGTGGAGGGACTTCCAACCTGTCTTCGAGGGCTGTGATTAACAGGCACCTCTTCGGTTGTTCTGATTGTCTCAACAGAGTCCTCATCATCAGAGGATGAGGTGCTGAAGACAATGTGTTTACCTTGATGAAGTGTAAACACTCCGGTAAGTGGTGCGTCATGTGGCTGTAACCCCTCTGATGGGATTTCCTCAGCTTCTAAACTATCAGAAGATATGGACTTCTCTTTTGAGGTTCCTATGACTTTGTTGGTCACAGAGACATCAGCATTGTGTGTGGAGTGTGGCGAGTTCTGGGGAAAATGAACTCTTATATTATCATCATCATTCTGTTGAGAGAATGATGAAGAAGAGGAGGTTTCCCCGGTTGTGCTTGATGCAGAAGATGAAGAATTATCCTCTGATCGGATGGTTTCTGGGTGGTTTGGACTGGGTGGTCCTTGTTCAATGAAAGTAGATGTGTTGACATCTACCTCAGCATATGTGGGATCCCTTTGGGAAGAAGGAGAGTTACGCTCAAATGTGTCTCTATGGACATCTTCAGTACCCTCTTGCATTAAGAGGTCGGCATGGGTAGAATCATTCGGATTTGCACTCGTATTCTTTTAAACCTACATTTGGCTCTAAGAGCTATGGGGTAGGTATTCTCTGTTCTGAGAATACCATAGAGCGTTTATAAGATAAGAGATAAAGAGAGGTGGAAGGAATAAGGTCAAGCATATACCTGGAGAGTTCCCTTAGAGATGAATAACCGTTGATGTCGATTGTTGGTTTATGGGAGCTCATTGAAGCGATTTTGCAGAATGGTTGGATCATAGGAGCTTTAATAGCACTAATCGTTGGGTATGTGAATAGAGACAAAAATCCTGGAAACATCAAAGCAGGTAGTGGTTTTCCTTGATTCTGGAGAGACACTTTGGTGTGAACAGCGGCTTTGATCTCTTGAAAGATGAGACTTGCGTAATCCGGAGGACGGTTAAAGTACATTCCATACATAATTGTAAGGATGTTTCTGCTGGCTTGGTCTTGAGAGCCGATTTTGCATGTGAGGCTTTTGTTGAGAATGGAGATAAGGGTATTCCACATAGGGGCAGTTTCTTGCTCTTAAATTCAGAAAGTTTGGATAATTGCTCATTATATCCCAAAAATTGAACAAATGAGAGCAGGGCTTCAGGGATGGATTTTGGTCTAGGGCAGGGTTTGGCACAATCTCATTATGATCTTCATGTGTAGAGGAAGGCAAGTAAAAATACCTGGCAATTTTCTTCTTGGTGATGGGTATTTCCACAACATTTTCAAGGGTATTGGGATGACTGAAATTTCCACGCAGGGTTTCTTCATCATCTATATACATGGATTGCCACACTTCTTGGACATAGAGCTCAGGAACATTAGGATTTGTCAAGGTTAGAGCACGGTTCAGTTGATGTTGTTGAAGAAATTCAACGAGGACTCTGAATTCGGCCAAATAGGTGTTGGGATCGAGTAGAACCTGCACATTGTTTGCCTTCAAAGATAATTTGACGATTGGAACACTGTCAGCGGTGGAATCAACAAGACGACCTTCATCGTCATTGACATTTGGGTTTGCAAGTTGGGAGGCCATTGAAGATTGGTTAGGTATCTTTGGAAGAATTACTGTGGGGAAGCAAATACTGTAGAAATCGCGAGGAAGAAGACAAGATATTGTGTATAGGGTTTATATATGAGAGATGTTGAGAGCTAGAGGGTTTTGGTGGAAAGGGAAGGGTTTTTGAATTTGGGGAAAAGAAAAAAAACGATTCAGTTATGCTTAGGTAAGCACGCAGTCGTGTAGTCATGCAATCACACGATGAAAGACACGTGTAAAGCATAAATCGTGTGATGAGTCACTGAAAGGTTTATCAAAGATAAACCGTTTGATTATCCCGCAAAAAAAATTAGAAAGAGAATAATAATAAAAACAAATTTAATCAAGAAAAAATAATATTTCAATTTGATTAAACCAATTTTTTTTTATTAATTCTTTCTAATGATTTTAAAATCAGACATTTGAAAAAAAATAAAGCAGTTTGGATCCAAATGAAAGTTTAATATTTTCATAGTCAAATGTATCTTAAGAAATTAATAAATAATAAGAAATTTTTTAATTAACCTTGACGGCAAGAGTTAAAAAAAATAGACTTATTTATGTTTAAAATTTCAGAAGAAAAATAAGACAACAAAAGAAATATTTGACCTAAGAATGTCAAAAGAACAAAATTTTCAAGAAAAGATTAAGTTAAATCTGAAAATTCTGAATAATCTTGACGGCAAGAGTTAATCAGAAGAAACAAATCTAAAATAATCATTATAAGAAAAGAGTGTTCAGAGGACAGCTAACAGAAAGACTTAATTTTTCTCCCCCTTGAAACAAGCTCGAAGCTCCCCCTCAGAAGTTGTACCAATCTCCCCCTTCGCTTTTCAAGAGATGCTTCCTTTCTGTTGTCACTTGGATATAAAGGAATAAGAATCTTCAACAGAGATGGTCAGAGACTTCTGAATGCTTCTGGATAAAACCATCAGAATCGATCAGAGGTCTCTGATCAGTTCTGAGTAATAAAAAGAATTAAGATTTACATGTTTATCATTCCCAACTTGCTGATCAAAAAATAAAAACGCTTCTCATCCAGAGCTTTTGTAAAAATATCAGCTAGTTGATAATCAGTAGAGACAAAATACATTTCAATTGCGCCCTTCTCTACGTGATCTTTGATAAAATGATACCTGACATCAATATGCTTTGTTTTGGAGTGCTGGACTGGGTTTTCAGTAATGGCAATGGCACTTTCTGAATCACATAAGATGGGAATCTTATCATATATCAGTCCATAGTGTCTGAGTTGAGTCTTCATCCAAATAACTTGTGAACAACAACTAGCATCAGCAACAGATTCAGCCTCTACAGTAGATGTGGATACACAATTTTGTTTCTTGGATGTCCAACTTATAAGTCTATTTCCCAAAAGTTGACAACTACCAGAGGTACCTTTTCTGTCCAGCTTACATCCTGCATGATCAGAATCTGTATATGCCATTAAATCAAACCCAGAATTTTTAGGATACCAGAGACCCAATGAGGGAGTTCCTTTTAAGTATCTAAAAGTTCTTTTAACAGCGGCCAAATGAGATTCTTTTGGATTGGCTTGATAACGAGCACAAAGACAGGTGGCAAACATAATATCAGGCCTACTAGCAGTTAAATACAGAAGAGACCCTATCATACCTCTGTAGCCTGTGACATATACTGGTTTCCTAGAAGGATCAGGACCTAGTTTCATACTAGGAGAGATAGGTGTTTTCGTAGGTGATGAATTCTGAAAATGAAATTTCTTTAACATGTCCGAGACATATTTTGCTTGATTAATAAAAATACCAGAGGTACTTTGCTTGTGGATCCCAGAATATGAGGTAACGATGTGCTTTATAAAGAATAATCAATAAGAACAAGAAGAACGCTATGAATATGATGAAGATCCGAAGTCGGATATCTTACTTGTATTGAATAATAACAGATTTATCTCTCACAGTTTAGCTCTCAATATTTCGCACTAATGTTCCTTTCCTTATAATGCTAGCCCTAACCCTCTATTTATATGTATAGGAAATACGGTATAAGGAAAATAAAGATTAAGGCATTATACACTAGCCTTATTTACAAAATAGAATGTTTCCTTATTAAACATTTCCTAATTAAAGACTTTGCTAACTTTTCACTTTAGCCCTTCACGTCTTCAATAGTTGTCATCTCGGATACAATATTTTCAGAGCTAACAATCTCCCCCATTGTATTCGAGATTACACTTCAGCAAATCAGCACTTTTGAAGACGATGAAATTTTGTCATCAAATCACTATCTTGAATTCTTTTGCTCCCCCTACGAATATGATCACTTGATAAGCTCCGTAGCTCCCCCTTAACATTAGCATAAAGTTCACGAAAAGAAAGTTGAAGGAGCCGTGATGTCGCAGGGTATCTTTCTTCGAGTAGAACTTTGTCGTTTGATGAAAGAGGCAAAAGATGGTTGTGATATCTTGATGTTCTCGGGTTAGTATTTGAGGTTGTCGGGTTAGGCAGATGTGATAACTTTGAGCTTGTCGTATGATGATTTGAACTTGTTGAACATGAGTCGACATAAACACTTAGGAATAGATGTCGGCTCTTTGGGATGCGACAAGAAAATATGTTGGTTCAAAGGGAGTCGACAAGTCTTCAAACATTTGAATCTTTTCTAACTTTATGCCGGCCCCTCATAATAGTATGCGTCTTTGATATAATATTTCTCCCCCTTAGAATGATAAGGAGAATCCGAATCATTATGAACAATCAAAGACAATAAGTGCGATATGATCAAGTGTAAATATGAAATATCGGGTAATGGGCTAACAGACAGAAGCACATGTAGCAACTGTTATCACTTAATCAAAAATAAATTTAATTAAGTGGCCTATATTCAGTGTTGGCAGCAGGTTGGCACTGATAGGACTTTCAGTTATCACAGAAGTAAGTTATAAAACTAACTTCTCAAACTGTTCCGGCATAAACACAAAGATATGCTTGAGGAATCACAAAGACTCGTGCAATGTGTAGAAAAAAATTATGCATTAAATGCTAATTTTAAGGCTCAAAATGTGAAAATACATTTCACAGCCTCAATGTGCATTGAATGTGAAGTTCGGAGACCGGGGGTGTGTCTTCCTTTTTCAATATCTTAATCTTCCGAGTGAAGAAAAGATAGCAGATAAGCTCATTCTCCGTGATATATGAAACAAATATCTTTTGTGAGATACTTGAGTAGTTGGGTGGGGTGACACGAGTTATCGACATTAGGTCCATGTCTAGTTCAATATTCATCTCCAAATAATCGAGAATGAATAGATTATGTGGCTACCCGGATAACTGTTTAGGTTTGGTGAGGACCAATTTTCTTTTAAGTCCTATCACACCCTCAATTTTCTTTTATCTCATAAGCACTCAATATATCCTTTCAAAATTTCTAACCTAGGGATTTGTTTCATGGGCAGGTCCTTCCGGCTCTGGATTGACCATTTAAACTTCTATTCCTAATGCACAAAGAGTTTGAAATATTGAAGTCCGAGTTCTGAACTGATGTATTAAGAAGTCATAATGCAATGTAAAACGGGTTAAGAGCAGGTCCATAGCTGAGATACTATGAAGCTAATTAAATGGTAAAAATGTGATACTCCCCTTAAATGTAGCATAACCTTTTGAAAGATTGTCATGTGATGTGAATATTCTGAATTTGGACCACACATGACATACCTACAAAACAGATTAAAAAGATTTTGGTACCCAAGTTTTGTTGGGTCCTCGGAGGTTAGCTTTCGACGCAATAAGTGGGGAAGTGGGGATACTGTAAGTACCATACCATTTATGATTGAAATTTTGATTGACAAAATCATTTGTTCCATATGTAGAACAACAAATCTTTGTGGCACTTAGACTAATTAGCTGATTGATAGATTTGTCAAAATAAGGCAAATTAGTCTTGGAAACAAATGATCTTGTATCAACTACAGGAGATGTATGTGACATGTTTCCAACACTATCATCTGTAGTTGATTTCTTCCTCCAAACCATTTTAAACTTCTTAGAATTACCGGAATTAGCAACAAAATCATTGTGAGATAAAGTAGAATTATGAGTCCTGGAAGTTGGAGAATTATATGATTTGGAGCTGTTAGATTAACTGTTTGATTTGACACTTGAAGACGAGTTATTCTTACAGACATTTATTGTAGAAAGAGAATTCAACTGAAAAATTGAACTTGGAGCAGTTGTAGAACTTTCAAGTTTTCTAATTTTGCACAATAGATGATCTCTTTATTCCAAAATCACATCAAATTTTGTTTGAGATTCGGATCTCATTTTCCGTTCATTCAAAAGAGTTGTTTCTAAAACAGATAATTTGTTTGAAAGTTTACTGATTTTCTCTTCAAAAGTTTTACTTTCGTTTTCAAAAACTTTTTCCGAATTTTTGCTTTTAGCAATGATCAAACTACATTTCTTGATTAAATTTGTTTTCTCAGTTTTAAGCGCACTTCTTTCATCTTTCAAAAGTTTTTCAAGATTAGAAATTTGTTTTGAAAGCTTCTGACTTTTTGTTTCAGATGATTTTCTTTCTAAAATCACAATTTGCTCAAAATCTGACACTTGTTTAGAAAGTTTTTGAATGGTCAATTCACAAGTGTTAATTTTTCTTTCAAAATCTTTCCGTTCAGACTCAAATTTGTGTTTCTCATCAGAAGTTAAAATCCTTTCTTTCTCACATTCCAGAAAATCAATTAATTTTCTTTTAAGAACCACACTATATGTCTCATGATCTATAGATTTTTCTAACTCAGAAATTTTGGTTTTTAGATCAAAATTTATTTTTATCAACTCAAGATTTTTCTTTTTGCAAACGTCTTCATAAAATACATGATATGTATTCCTAATATGCTCGGTGAGTTGTTCCTCCAAAAATTCATTTTGATTTTGCAAAACTTTTCTTGATTCTTCCGAGTTATTAAACTTAGATTTGAGATAGACATGTTCTCTTAAAAGTTCATCCAACACTTGCATGTTGTTTGTGTGTCTGGTTTCAAGTTGAGAGATTTTTGCATTTAGCTCAGAGATTTGGTTTTGAGAACTCATCGTGAAATCACGGGTTACCTGATAAAGTGATCTCGATCGGTGAGTTTTTGGCAATTTTCTGAGATTTCTTTGGAAAACAGAAGGTGTTCTTGATAGATGAAGGTTTTTATCGGGTGATGAAGGGCCGAGAAGAATTTTTCTCGGGTGACGAAGGATCAACAAAAATAAATTGTCGAGTGGTATGGTCTCGATAAGAAGATTTCTCGGATGTATGAGACTCGATAACAATTATTGTCGGGTAAAGGAGACTCGATAAAACTTTCTAATAAATTTTGAATCGATAAGAAGAGTTTTATCGATCACAAGGGTCTCGATAACTTCAAGTTTCTCGATTAATCAAGATTCGACAAAAATAATTTGACTCGATAAAACAATGAATCGATAAAAATTTATATCGATTCTTGTTGACTCGATTAATAAAATTTGTCGATTTAAAAGGACTCGATAAAAAATCAAAAATACTTAATCTTAGTTTTCTTTAACCGATAAACTAGAAACCAAGAACAAAGGGTTTTTGACTAAAAAGAACAAGTCTTTTTATGGACAAGAATGTCTAAGTTCTCGAGTTTCTTATTTGTTCAGTCAAGAAAAAAATTAAAATTACTAGAGTTTATGATTTTTACTAGAGAATTCTTTAGTAAGAAAAGCTGCAAAAGTCACTAGTTCCTGAGTTTTCTTATGTAAAGAATATCAAAAGTAATTAAAATAAACTAGAATAACTTTAATTAAAACAGATTAAATAACTTTGACTAAAATCAAGAATAACTCAATATGGATCGACAAAAATTTAAGCGCATGAAGTATGAATTGAAAAAAAATCAAGTTTATCAAAATAAGACTTTTTATCGGGTAAAGCTAATGAAGTATGGATCGAGTAAAACAGATAAAAAATATTATGAGTTTTTATCGGGTAAAGCTAAAACAGTTTGAATCGATAAAAACTCAAAAACTCAGAAATCGAAAATTTACCTTCTGTTTCGTGAATAACTTCAGAAAATTGAAAAAGAACTCTGATCATCTGCTCTGATACCAATTGTGGATCCCAGAATATGAGGTAACGATGTGCTTTATAAAGAATAATCAATAAGAACACGAAGAACGCTATGAATATGATGAAGATCCGAAGTCGGATATCTTACTTGTATTGAATAATAACATATTTATCTCTTACAGTTTAGCTCTCAATATTTCGCACTAATGTTCCTCTCCTTCTAATGCTAGCCCCAACCCTCTATTTATATGTATAGAAAATACGGTATAAGGAAAGTAAAGATTAAGGCATTATACACTTGCCTTATTTACAACATAGAATGTTTCCTTATTAAACCTTTCCTAATTAAAGACTTTGCTAACTTTTCACTTTAGCCCTTCACGTGTTCAATAGTTGTCATCTCGGATACAATATTTTCAGACCTAACATTTCTTAACATGGAGTCCTAGAAAGAATGTTAGTTCTCCCATCATACTCATTTCAAATTCAGTTTCCATCAATTTAGAAAACAAATCAACTTCTGTTTGATGAGTAGAACCAAAAATTATGTCATCCACATAAATTTGAACAATAGTTAACATACCTTTGCCTATTTTGATGAAAAGTGTGGTATCAATTTTACCTTTTTCATACCCTTTGCTGATCAGAAACTTGGATAAACGTTCATACCAGGCTCTGGGTGCTTGTTTTAAGCCATACAGAGCTTTGTCAAGGAGATAGACGTATTCTGGATGTCTTGTATCTTTAAAGCCAGCAGGTTGTTCAACGTACACTTCTTCTTTGAGATTTCTATTTAGAAATGCACATTTAACATCCATTTGATATACTTTAAACTTTTTGTATGCCGAAAATGCCAGAAAAAGTCGTATTGCCTCCAGTCTTGCAACAGGAGCAAAGGTTTCATCGTAATCAATGCCTTCTTCTTGACAATAACCTTTTGCTACTAGACGAGCCTTGTTTCTGATCACAATTCCGTCTTCATCCTTTTTATTTCTGAAGACCCACTTAGTACCAGTTGCAACTTTGCCTTTTGGTAATGGTACTAAGTTCCAAACTTTGTTACGTTCAAATTGAAGTAACTTCTCCTGCATTGCTTCTACCCAACTTGGTTCAACTAAGGCTTCATGAACTTGCTTGGGTTCGATCATACTAAGAAAGTTGACATAGAAAGCTTCATTTGCTGTAGCAGATCGTGTTTTGACGCCCTCAGAAGGACTACCAATGATAAGATCTGGAGTGTGTGATTTAGTCCATTTCTTCATCCTTGTTTGTGATATTGGTTGAGCCTGCACTTCTGTGTCCGAAGTTGAAATGACTGCTTCAGATGTTGGAATGACTGCTTCTGGAGATACTAATTCTGAGTCTCTTGTATCTGTCTCCCCCTCAGATGATGGAACAGAAGAGGCCTCTGGACAATCAGATGTTGGAACAGAAGGGAAGGAAGAGTATGGTTCAGAAGTAGAACCAGAAAAAGTTATGCCAGAGGCATGAAGAACTTCCGGTATGTTCAAGGATGAAGTTGGTTCTGACAATATTTCGTCGCCTAGAAAATCTTGAAAAATAGCATCAATCTCAGACTCTCTGGAACCTGAAAGATAGTCAGAGGTGACAGTATTAAGTTTGAGTTCTGAAGAGGAATATTCAGAAGTCAGCTGTGTTTGATCATCAAAATCAACATTAATGCTTTTCATAACAGTTTTTGTTCTCAAGTTAAAAACACGAAAAGCTCTGGAATTTAAAGAATATCCTAAAAATTTAGCTTCATCGGATTTTGGATCAAACTTGCCAAGTTTATCTCTGTCATTTAAGATAAAACACCTGCAATCAAAGATATGAAAGAATTTAACAGATGGTTTTCTTTTGTTAATAAGCTCATAAGAGGTTTTGAGATGCCTCTTGGCGATTATTGAGCGATTTTGAGTAAAACAAGCAGTGGCTACAGCTTCTGCCCAAAAGTGTATGGGAAGAGCAGAAGCTGCAAGCATCGTTCTGGCTGCTTCGAACAATGTTCTGTTGCGACGTTCAACGACACCATTCTGTTGGGGAGTGCGTACAGCAGAGAAGTTCTGAGTAATTCCATTTGCAACAAAGTATGTGTCAAGCTTGACATTCTTGAACTCGGTACCATTGTCGTTTATTAGCTGTTGAATCTTTTGGTGCAGAAGAACTTGAATTCTGGTCGTCATATTCTGGAGTACGATAGGTACCTCTGACTTCTGTCGAACAAACGCAAGCCAAGTATATCTGGAAAATTCATCAATAAGTACCAGTATATACTTTTTACCAGAAAGACTCTGAATTGCAATGGGACCACAGAGATCAACATGTAACAATTGCAGAGGTCTAATGCATGAATGATCACTTTTTGTTTTATGGGATGCTCGTTTGATCTTGCCCATTTCACATGCAGGGCAAAGGCGATCTTTCTGAAAATGAACTTCAGGAAGTCCAGATACCAGATTATGTTTGACGAGTAACTCAAGATTGTCAAAACTTAAGTGAGACATTTTATGATGCCAGATCCATGCAATTTCACTCTTTTTGGAGATAAGACATAAGGTTTCCTTACCATCCTTAGAGGTAAAATTCATCATGTAGAGATTACCTTTTCTGTCTGCTCTCCAAAGCTCCTCACCTGCCTTAGAAAATAAGTAACAATGTTTTTCATCAAATACGACAAGTATCTTAGAATCACAGAGTTGACTTACACTTAGGAGGTTATGTTTCAAACCTGAAACATGAGCTACTTTAGATAAGGTAATGTTACCTTCCTGTAAAGTACCATATCCCTTAATATGACCCTTACCATTATCACCAAACGTTACAGCTCCACCACTTTTGTCTTTGAATTTGGAGAGTAAGTTTCGTGAACCAGTCATGTGCCTCGAGCATCTAGAGTCAAGATACCAGATATGCACACGCTGTTTCTGCAATCAAGATTAGAGTTTCTTAGGTACCCATATCATTATGGGTCCTTTAATGTTAGTTTTTGTTTTATCAGCCTTTTTTATTTGCTCTTGATTTGATTTAACAGAAGGTAAAGGCGGATTGTTTGTATTTTTTGTTTTTCTGTTTTTCTTTGTTTTATTCTTATTGAAGTATGAATGGTTGGCAGTTAATAAATTTGAAGTCCTTGAGAAAAATTGTTGTCATTTTAAGAATAATGAAAAACATTCAGAATTCTGAAACATAGAAGATTTTATTGAATTTTCATTACGATAATGATAATTACAATTATTCTTATGACTGTCTTTTCTAGTATCAGTTGTTCTAAAGAACTTCCTATCTAGACTAGACATATGTTTAGAATCTGAGATATTCTTCAGCTGTGATTTCTTTGGATTTATCTTCATAGAAGCTTTTGGATTTACTGAAACAGGAACAGAAAGATTAGATTTCCATTTACCTTTCTGGACATAAGAAAATTTTGGAGTATAAGATTTAGGAGTTTGGATAAGGATCTTCTTTTTAAGTTTTTCTTCTTTTTCAAGTTCAAGACAAGTTTTAGCTTTCAGACACATTCTTATAAAATCTGGATGTATAAAAGTTTTTCGTTTTTCAGAAGAAACAGAGAAAATTGGAATTCCATTTGAATGTTTCTGAACATTCATTCCAGAGGCTCTTATCTCCAGAGATTCATTTGTAATTAAAAATGGGGCGTCTTTATTTTTAATAACCTCTGGAGATTTAGCATAGATAGGAGATTGATATTCAAAGTGAGAAAGATATGTTTCTGAATTGTCAAAGAAATCCTCACTCTGATCATCATTTTCCCAGGGATATGTGACTTCTTCTAACTCTTCTTGAACTTCAGATAGATTTAAATCAATTAGGGAACAAGGAAAAATCTCTGGATTGTTTTCTAACTCTTTTTGTTTGTCATTCTCAAGTTTAAAACAATTATCCAGAGTCAAGAGAAGATTATTTTCAAAACTAAGTCTTAATTCTTCCTCTGCTTGAATAGGAATAAACGCACCAGCCTCTGGATTCAATTTTATAAGAACACTTGAACCAAACTTGAAAATATCATCCTTCTTCTGAACTTTATTTAAATCAATATTAGTTTTTTCAGAAGAATATATAATATTTTTAAACTTAAGTTTTCTCTGATGATGATTATTTTCAAGTTTAGATCGTTTAAACCATGATTGTTCATAAAGAATTGGAAACACAGGCTTTTGTTGTTTTCCCATGAAAAACAGAGTTTAAACAAGACATCTTTTCACACGTGTAGGGATCTAAATCTTCAAACCCGATTCCAGACCTTCCTACTTGTGTACTTATTTTCTCATGAACTTTTTGAGCATCCAGATATGTTTGATCTGGTGCGTTTTGTTTTGAAGTTCAATATATAAAAATTCTCTCTCTTTTTGAAAATAGTTTTTAAGTGCTACAGAATTTAATCTGTCACTTTCCTTAATTTGAATTTCCTTATCTTTTTCTTCCAGAAGTTTCTTAAAACTTAAGCGCTCCTTTTTTAACAAAACTTCTGTGTCTTTCAAAGTTTTAGAAATCTTTTCTTTTTGAGTGTCAAGTTCCAGTTTCTCTTCTGTTAAGATATCCATTTCTCTTTTATAAATATCTCTTTCCCTTTGTATTGTGGAAAGAGTTTTCTCAAT
Organism: Silybum marianum; assembly: GCA_036898165.1. Classification (NCBI taxonomy): domain Eukaryota; kingdom Viridiplantae; phylum Streptophyta; class Magnoliopsida; order Asterales; family Asteraceae; genus Silybum; species Silybum marianum. The sequence continues at coordinate 18,451,328 of CM072541.1, forward strand.
ACCTTTTCGTAACTTCTTTTCAATAGTAAGCTTTTGTTTAAGTTCCTCAAAATTATTTGACAAAAGAACAATTGTATTCTCAAGTTCAGATGAGTCAGAGGAATTACTAACCGGTGACTCAGAAGGTTGATCTTCTGATTCATTCGAATTAGCCATCCCACAAAACATAGCTTCATCTCCGCTGGATTCATCTCCTAACCAGTTTTCTTTTTCAGCATAATGAGCTCTTTTAGTGACATTGTACTTGTACTTATTCTTGTAGTATGTCTTGTCTTTGTCCAGAGCTCCTCTGCATTCTTTTGAGTAGTGTCCTGGTTTTCCGCATCTATAACATACATCCTTTTTCTTCTTCATTTCCTCTTCCTTCTTCTCTATTTCAGTCTTTTCGGATCTCTGAACCTCTTGCTTAGGAATATGAGTAGAAGAACGATCAAACCTTCTATTTCCTTGAAAAAAAATCCTATTTCCAAACCGATTTGTAAACTGTTTGGTTATAAGAGCCAAAGAATCAGCAAATGCCTTTATATCATCATCAGAATCAGAATCTTCTTCTGGAGCAGCTCCTGACATGAATGCCTTGCTTTTCACTCTTTTATCTTCACTTTTTCTTCTGATCGTTCCCTTTGATTCAGAAATCAAAGCCAGAGGACCACCTATTGTTGTTTTCTTTTGAACAACTTCCTTCTCGTGAGCTTGAAGAGTTCCAAATACGTCATGTAGAGACCATTGCTCAAGATCTTGATTTGCCTGTAAAGACATGGAGAGGTTTGACCATTCTGGATTTAATCTCTTCAGAAATAAGACATTATTGTCTTCCTTTGATCGAATGATATCACATCTTTTACATAGATTTATCATATTGTTAAATCTATGAAAAGTTTGTTCCAGAGATTCATCAGCAATGGCCTGGAAGCTGTTGTATTCATTCAGAGCCTGAGCTCTTCGGTTTTTTTTCATTTTAGCACCGCCTTCCAGAAGATTTTCTAGTTGATCCCATAATTCCTTGGCAGTATCACAGGAATCCAGAGATTGAAAAATCTCATTTGGAATAGCCATGATAAGAAGAGTTTTAGCCTTTTTGGCTAGTTCAACTTTGGCTTTTTCTTCATCAGACCAGTTTCCCTTCAGCTTTGGAACTTGCCTGGCAGGAATTTCATCAGTATTTGCCGTTGCTGGAATTCGTGGAATAATAGACATAGGAACCCGAGGACCATTTTGAATGATTGGAAATATATCAGCATGCAGTCCCTCGTAGAAATTTACCATTCAGATTTTCCATTGAGGATATTCATCACGTATGAGAGTAGGAGGTTTCGTCAGTGATCCAGAAGTATAAACAGAATTCAGATTTGAATTTGCCATTTTGTTCGTAGAAAACAGAGAATCGAGAGGAAGAATTGATTTGAAATTTAGAATGATTAAACTTCAATTGAATTGAATAACAAAGAGATCGTCTTACTAATTCTTCAAAATTTTAACTACAATTACCACTATTTTTGGAGAAAATTACTATGAATTAATAAAATCTCATAAAACATGGTAGAATTATGAACAGTAGTTAAAACAGGAAATTACTGCAAGAATGAAGAGAGAAATTTCCAAATTAAGGAGATCTAATAATCAACAGATTGATTAGAGGAGCTCTGATACCAATTGTTGGTTCCATAATTCTTCTCAATGATTAATCAATAAATCCATATATCATAATGTAAGCAGAAGCAATTAATATTGATTAATCAACAGTAATAAGAACAGTAGACGAATGAAGAACAGATCAACTTTGTATTATAACCTGAGGATCGATTACAAGTAATTGAGAATTGTGCGCAAAACTGTTCTTCAATAATGATCTTCAATCGACAACTATTACAGTGAAAGCACAGATCAATTTATACTATTACAAAAACAGAAAGTCAACACTTTAGCCTATCACAAAATGCCACCTCATAGAGGAGCGTCTAACAAATTCTGTTATAAAGACTAGATCTACAAGTGAATGTTGCCACGTCATCTTTGACTCATACTTCAAAAGTCTAACACGGACATTTGCTGGCAATGTGGGTATTTTCACCACAGTGATAGCATTTCCTATATTTGTGACTAGGTTTGGAATAGAAAGAATTCAGAGTACTAGGAAAGACGTTTTCAGGAGCAGAGCCTAAAATTCTTTTGTCCGTTGTCCTTGGAGGTATACCAATCTTTTCAGGGACAGGTGTAAGATCGATCTTAATTCTGGAGTTGATCGCTAAATATATCCAGGGATTTTCTTCCCAGCCTTAGGATGACTTATTGAAGGAACAGAAGAATTCTTTTTCTGTTTATGAAAGTTTTTTATTTTAGGAACGTGGTCATGAACTTTGTTCTTGATCATTTTCTTAGAATCATCAGATTTAAGAATAGTCAAATTTCTAGATGAAGAAGGATCAGGGATGGAAGAGACGAACATTCCGAATTTCAACATGGAACGATCGTTCTCTGATTCTTCTTTATCATCACAACCCACTTTTGACTTTTAGAGGAATTTGAGCATTGATGATCTCGCTGACTCTATCAGAGGCCTTGCACCATCCTTCAATGGTAGCCTTTTCCGCCTTAAGATCAGCGATGGCCTTTTCCTTTTCAGAGATGGCTTGTTGACTCTCAATGCTAATTGTCTGATTTACAAAGACCTGATCTTTTAGGGATCTTCAATCTTTGTTAGTTCTTTGATTTTTAAATGACAATTTTTCAATTGTTCGGAGAGATCAATATTAATTTGTTCAGCTTTAATCTTTCCATTCAGAGCATTGTAAAAATCAACAGTCATAGCATCGAGAGCGGATAAGTCATCACTTTCAGGAATAGAGGAGTTTATAGGAATGTTTACCTGAGTTGAAGGAGACTCGGAGCTGGAAGTTTCAGAGACTTATTCAGCTTCTTCAATTCTTGCCCTTAGACAGAGGAAGGCAAGATCTTCTTCATCGGAGCCTGATTCATCAGATGTTTTAGCCCAATCTTCTTCCTGATCCCAGTCAACTTCTTCAACAATTAGACCTTTGCCCTTTTGCTGGTTCCTTTTCAGATATCTGTACTTATTTTTTAATTTAAAGAACTTTTCCTTTTTATCAGAATTCTGAGAGGTGGTGGGAGCAGCTACTTTCTTAGATCTACATTCGCTAGCAAAGTGACCATTTCGCTGACAGTTATAGCATATAGCAGATGCTTTTTCAGCGGACAGAGTTTTCGACATATCAGAGTCAGTGATAGCGGGAGTTTTTCGAAAGTTTTTCTTTCTAGAAAATCTTTTAAAGTTGTTAGTTAGAAGTTCCAGAGAGTTATCAAACTCAGAGATGTCAACATCAGTGAGTTCTTCTTAATTATTTTGATTTAATTCAGTGATAGAGGTGATGGAAGAAGAAACTAGTTTTGATGGTTCTACCTCTGAAATCACTAGTGCCAAAGAAGTACTTTTGGCACCCTTGAGTTCATTTATGAGGTTTTTTCTTAAAGCCTGAGATTGTTCTTCATTTAAGAGCATTCCATATAAGGCACTTAGAGAGAGAGTTTCAAGATTCTTTGACAGTTTTAAACATGTAGTGTACACTCCCCACTGTTCAGGTAGTGCCTCCATGAATTTTGTCAGTATTTCAACATTAGAATATTCTCTGTTGACAGTTTTCATGTCAATCAAGAGACAGTTAAATTTTTCGTGAACTTGAGAGAGAGTTTCACTTTTTGTGTGCATAAAGCTTTCATACTGTCTTACCAGATTAATACACCTAGTGATTTGGACTTCATCAGTCCCTTCATATTGAATACACAAGGTATCCCGCATGGCCTTAGATGTTCTCATGTTCATAACAGAATGATAGACTTCATTTGGTAAAGACATCAATTATGGATCTAGATTTCGCATCTATAACTACTTCCTTTTTCTCTTCTTCAGTCCATCGATTTGAAGTTTTGATGATACTCCTTTCAACGATGGTTGGAGTGGTAGCAGTGGCAGTAACACTAGCTACTAAAGTTGTAGGAACAAATGGTCCATTTTCTAGATAGTAGGGGATCTTAGGATCGGACCCTTATAGGAATAGAGTCATTCTTTCCTTCCATAATGGAAAGTTATCACGGATAAATCTTGGAGGTTTAGCTAAAGATCCATTATCAATATAGTTTGTATTAGTATTAGTCATTTTAAAATAGTTTTGAACAAAGATATTTTAAAGATAAGCAAGAAACACTGCTCTGATATCACTTGTTGGTCCCAAAGGAGTCTACAAGAGTTCAAGGATATAGAAACAGTTTGTAAAAGGGGGGGGGGGTTGAATACAGATAATTAGATTTTCGTTTTTAAATGAGTTTATATTGAATAAACAAATTTACAGTTACAAGCGGAATTAGAATAACTAAACCTATTCTATTGTAACTTAAGAAATCACACAGATTGATGCACAAGGAAATAAGAAAGAAAGAGACAGAGGTTTTAGGAAATAGAAAGTAGCATGCCTGAAGATGAAGAAGAGATCTTCATCTTAGTTATACCCGTTTGCATTTAATGCAAGACAAAAGGTATATGCCACGTGTCAAGCATTCACAGGAAGCTTGTCCTTTGTTCATAACGTTACCATGCTTTTGGCCGCGTGTGAACAGTACCATATCAGATATGATGGGAACATATGAGACAATCAGTACGTTCTTCTCTGACATAGTATAAGGTTTGACTTTTGTGCATCGAGGATAAGATCAACTTTAATCTTGTTTGAGAAGCTTCACTTGATCGCTGAACTTGAAACTTCAAGGATGAACTTTCAGAGTATCGTTGAGGCTTTACAAGACTTCACACTGTGTAGACAATCTTTGCTATCACTGGACCGCTTCAGATCACTAGCTGGTTATCTCTTTCTTCAGCTTGGTCTTCGACTGTCGCTGAATGTTATTTTGGTGTGATGGTTGATCTTTATATCTTCAGATGTAGACTTGAGGCTTCTGGATTTCAGCGATCGCTGATGACACTCGACGTATGCTATCGCTGATTTTAAGCATAAGTTTACAAATGGAATTTCATAAAGTATACAGAGAATCATATTCAAATCACTGAGAGGAGTTATGATCAACACGTCGTTCTGGGTTGGGTCAGTAAGCCTTACGTAGGTGGCTTACGGATCAGTCCAAGACGACATCGTTTTGATGAGTCCATAAGTCTTATGGATCTCGCTGGAAGAGGTGGGGTTAAATGGATAAAATCAGGAGAGGAATGATTAAGAGGATAAATGACAAGTGTAAATTGGCCATTTAAGACAAATTCCCATAATTTAAATATTATATAAAATAGTTATTTGAGCCAGTTTTTCTAGTTTAAAACAAATAAATAGTTCAAGTTTGGAAATTTATTTAATATTACAAATAAAAAGGAGGTCATACACTAGTACAAAAAGTTGTAGGAGCAATATTCTCTAAAGGAAAAAAAAAAGCGTCGTTGATATAGTGGCTTTATATGGCATCTATTCCATGGATTAGATTGATTATTCCACTCAAAACTATTCACCTAATATATTTTAGTTAACTTTTTAAGTAAACGTTTGATTTAATACATAATTAAGTAAAATATTTCCTGAAAAATAACATATTTTTTATTTAGGTTGTATAAATAACATAATGTTTCATTCATAACAATAAAGTCGACTTGTTAATATAATGTAAACTAACTAATAAATCAAGTGTTTAGCAAAACATATATATATATATATAGAGGCGGTTTCATACAAGGACGGTACCAATTTACGAGAATACGAGGACAATCCTCGGCCAATCATTTTGTACATGAAAATTGTCATGTACAAAATCATATATGATTTCATGTACAAAATCATATGTGATTTTGTAAGAATCAAAAAGGGTACGCACGACTTTTTTCGTGGGCAAGTCGTGGCTAATCATATATGATTTTGTACGTGAATCATATGTGATTTTGTACATGAATTATATGTGATTTTGTACATGAAAAATTTCATGTACAAAATGATTGGCTGAGGATTGTTCTCGCATTCTCGTAAATTGTTACCGTCCTCGCATGAACCTCTTTCTATATATATATTGAAGTATATAATATTTACAAGTCGTCGTGTAATGTAGATATCGTTTAGCAGATGCACTTAGCTGTGAACCAGTCCGTTATGTAGAAGTATCATGGTCAAATACTCAGATAACCGAAGCCACACGTTTAGAAATGTCATATCAGTGCATCTAGTTACCTTCAACATCGGGATAATATTAAGGTGGCGTTTGTTTTTTAAGAGGTGCTAAAATCTGAAGTCTGATTTCTGTTCTGAAATGGTGTAACACCCCGCTTTACCACGACACAATATTGTCCGCTTTGGCCTAAGCCGCACGGATTTGTTTCTGGCGACCTGGCGAGGACTTCCCAGGGGGTCACCCATCCTGGTACTACTCCCACCCAAGCACGCTTAACCACAGAGTTCCAAGAACCTGTCTTGCGTGTGGCCCCAAAACGCGTTGTGTTTAGGAAGGCCAAGGTTTACTTATGAACCCAGCATCACTCCTGTCCACGGCCGATATGGGATCTGCCTAAGGTGTTACAAATGGTTATGAAACGTTTAAACGAATCAGACATAAGTGGTGATTAAAAGCTTAAAATGAAAAAACAAACAAGGCCTAAGTGTTCTTTCTTTCTATAACAACGGTCCTTTTATAACCATGATGACAAGTACCAAATCTCATGATTTAGTAATCTATTATACATATTCAAGTTATTTCGTTTAGGATGTTCATCTTCTTACCGGTTAGATTAAAGTTGTAGAGATATTTTCTAGTTCTTCTTGTACTAATTGCCTCTTCTTGTTTTTCTAAGGAGCTGTTTGTTTAGCTCCGGATGGTGCCATCCAGAGCTCACATCTTAATCGCTCAGAGGTTTTGACTGTTTGGTAAAAAAAAAATTAACATACTCTAAATCATAACAAAACCCTCTGAATCGCTCAACCTCTCACACACTGCCGTATCCTTTAGAGGCGTTATTTTCCCCGAAGTGCCCTTGTTTCTCTCGTAATCTCAAAACGATCTCTTGAACACACTCATCTGGTTTGATTGATATTTTTGGGTGGGAAAAAGATTGAAGATTGAAGCCAAATATTAGAGTATTTTGAAGACACGGATTGTTGTGAAGGAGTGCAGCAAATTGAATGGAGTAAAAGGCCACTGGTATCCACAATCTTGGTATGTCTAATAAAATCCTAAACAATAATTGTGTTTTGGTATGAATTCTTTTCGGGTTTTTTAAGTCCTACCAGATTTCTTCTCTAACATCTCTCCTTCTTGATTTTTGATTCCCCCACTTTGATCTAATTTTCTTTTGTTATAATTCTATCGTGTTCATGTTCTTTCTCTTGATCACCAAGTGTTTGTAGAAGTCTTCAACGAATTTTTTTTGCTGTTGTTGCATCTTCAAATTCGTTTATGATTACCCCCATTGTGCTCAAGTTTATGGTTTATACAAGACTTTGTATTATATATCTTGTGGCTCTTACAAATTTATTGTTTATATAAAATTGCTATCAGATCTTGCAAAGAAGTTATATTGCTTACATAAAATTGCTACACGAATAAACATTTGTTCAAAAGATCGTAACTTTGTTTGAATCATAAGGTTTTTTTTGCATAAAGACTGCTTTCGTGTTCAAAAGATCGTAACTTTGTTTGAATCATAAGGGTGCGTTTGGTACGTGGGACATGACATGACAGGATGGGACAGAAATGTCTGTCCCATGTTTGGTGCAGCATTGGACAGAACAGGAATTCGCTGTCCCACGTTTGGTGCAGCATGGAACATAACATAAATTCACTGTCCCACGTTTGGCGCGACATGGGACATGGACAGGACTGGGACAATGTGGGACAGAGTGAGACAAAAAAAAGGGTTTTTCTTGTTCCACCAAAATAGGTGGAACAAGATGGGACAAGAATGGGACAGTAAATCAAATATCACTAATCTATCCTCATTTGATATATAACTTAATATGATACTTGTTTTAATGGTCAACACTACTAGCCACGACCGCCGGTACCGCCGGCGACCACCGGTAGCCACAGTCGGCGACCAACCACCATCATCCATTGAAACTACCACCACCACCGTTGACCACCTCCACCTTCTTCTCTAGAAAAACAACCTCCTCCACTACCTCTACAACCACAGTCCGCCACCAACCACCATCGCTCATCGCTGCCACTACCACCGTGGCCACCTCACCTCCACCATAACCACTACCACTCCACCGTTACCGTTATTTACTATCTTCACCTACTTTACAACCACCACCGTCCATCTCCACCACCGCCACCACCACTGTGGGCCACATCGCCTCCACCATAACCAGCACCATCGCCGCCGACCACCACCACTATGGACCATCTCACCTCCACCATAACCACCACCACCACCGCGAGTCATCTATAATCAACATCGGCCACTGATCACCACCACCCATTGCCGCCATTAATACTACCATCAGAATGAAGCATAATTTCTTATTTGTGTGAATCGGGTTTTTCAAACTATCATCAATTATAACAATTCTCATTCAATTTTATGAAGGATTTCATTATTATTGAATTGATTCCTAATGCATAACATTAGGATCCTATAAATAAGAATTCCTATCCGCTAAACAAGGAAAAGATAACAACCAAATTGAAAATAAACTCTATCCTAAAATAGCTTGAGCATATCTTCTAATATTTTCTACTAATATGTATGTATGTGTGTGTATATTATATATATATATATATATATGCAAGTTGAGTAAAAATGTTTATAAATTAAATTATTTAATTTTTTGTTTTTTTTGTGTAATTATAACTATTATATAATATATAAAATCGTTAAATAACTTATGTGACAAATTGTCTAGTTATGTGTAGTCCTGTCCTGTCCTAGGTGTACCAAACACATATTTGTTCTGTCCAGTCCAATCCAGTCCAGTCATGTCCCGTCCCGTCCTGTCCAATCATGTATGCGTACCAAACGCTACCATAGAGACTTCCTCTTCAATACCATATAAGTATATGGTATTTACATATGACAAATTGAATTCATACACATTTCTCTCACTTTTTACGAGACTTGAACCCATAAGACAGAGTTACCGGGTCCTGCTTTGTAATACCCGTATTTTTGGTTTGTATATTTGGGGTTTTATTTTTGTTTTTATCCTTGGAATAACCATTAGAAAGAATTTTGGTTTGGTTTATAAATGGGTGCTAGTTGGAAAAGAAAACCAAAAAAAAAATATGAAAACTTTGCGCCACGAAACTGTCTTCGCAGTCAGCGCTTTTGGGCAGAAAATTCATAGTTGGAGGGTGTTGGTTGATATTTTTGGTTATATGTGAAAGGGGGTGAGGCTAGGGCTGATAATGGATAAGAATAAACCAGTTATCCGTTATGTTTCGACCTATTGTATAATGGTATGGAAAAAAAAGTTTATTATTCACTTATTCATTACCCGTTTACTCGATATGTTAATGGGGTAAGATATGGATAAAGTGCTTTCTGTTATCCATTTATCCGTTGCACGTTATTATATATAAACACACATACGTATGCATACATACCTATATATAATTACATAAATTTAAATATTAATATATATTAATTAACATATGTTAATTGGTATTTAATTTTCTTTTTATATTCATCAAGTAAAAGAGTTAATTAGGATAACAACATGAGAAGCAATATGGGGTCGCTAAATAAATAAAACAAACATAAATGTTGTCTTTAGATTTTTATATTATTGTTTAAAATATCACATTATAACATATTTAAAACAATATCTTAATGTTTATTGGAACGAATTAGATATAAAATAAAGGGCAAAATGCGCGAAATAGCAAATTACTTTCATAAATTTCCTTATTATAGCATTCTACTTTCAGTTTTTCTTATTATAGCAATGTACTTTCAAATTATTTTTTAATAGTGCATTGTACTTTGAAAAATTTACCCATTATAGCATTGGGTAACCTTTTGATCTAAATTTACCTATTACACTAGGTTTCCATGCCACGTCATCGTCCACCTAAGCTGTCCACGTGTATCATATTGATGACGTTACATTTTTTATTACAAAATTATACTTTCAAAATTATTTTATTATAACATCACCACTTCCTGTTAAAACATTGTACTTTTAATTTTCATATTTTTATTATTTAAACATTGTACATTAATCAAACATGTTTATCAAATATTATAAGGGAAAATTGCATCAAAATGGAACGAACTTTCACTTGATTCCTATTTTGGGGAACCAACTTTCAAAATCGTCATTTAGGGGTCTGTATGAAACTTTTGGTTTATTTAAGGGTCTGGTTAACCTGTTTAACAGGTAACCGGTAAATAAATATTGACCTGGCATATAATTATTTAAAAGGATATTAGATGGATATTAGGTGGACATTATTTAGAATAAAATTAACACATTAATAAGAAATCTAAACGTCTCAGGCTCTTCCAAATCGTGAGAGTCGTCTCGACCTCTCATCCCTCCATCTGTTGCAACTCACAACCCTAGCCCTCCATCTCCACCATATGCATCTGTCACCTTCTTCCTAGTCGCTCTTGTCTCCCGTACGCAGGCGCTACCATCTCCGCCGAGCGCTGGCGCTGCCCTCTCCGGCGGAAGCTGTCCTTCCGGCAGAAGCTACCCTCTCCGGCAGAAGCTTCCCTCTCCAGTCGACGATCATTCATCAAGCTGTCCCTACGATTCTTTAATCTCCTAAAATATTGAGATTTTATGTCCTGCGATTCTTTATCTCCTCAAAAACAGGTTTGAAAGAAAGATTAAAACCCCTAGTGATGCAAATGTTGAAAGTTTTTTTAGTCATAAGTGATAAGTCATGGTATGTTGTCGGAATAACTGAAAATTTTCGTAGATTTTGTTGTGGTTTGATTAGATTTCTAGACTGTTCAGATCGAAATTATGTGTTGTGCTTTTCTGATTGTTTGTATTTAGAATCATGAGGTAGTAGATATTAACCTAAAGTTCTTTGCTCTCCTTGAATTGCTGTCTAGCTTTGTATTTGTACACTTGAATTTCATGTATACTGTGAGTCTGTGACCATGTGTTTGAAATAACGCAAGGTAAAGTGGGGGACAGATTTTTCGAATATCAATTAAAGTCGTTCGAATGGTTTACGGGTCGAGATAAGGGGCAGTCAGTAGGATGGAAAGATGGTGGTTGACGAACCCAGCTTCGAGAAATTAAAAGGCAAGAGGGAGTGCGTAACAGGTCGGGTCGCTTCTTTTTTGACAACCAATTACAGCATCAGCTGCTGTCCACATTAAGACGAAGAAGCAGTAGGGGTTGGGCGTGTGACAACAACATAGGACCTTTTTGTGGTTTGAATTCGGGGTGTAACGAGAAAATCATGAAGAAACGCTTGTCAGTTTACCCCTTGTGTTTAAAACTAACGACGTGTCTGAAGCCGAGTGATCAATTTGTGGGACCGTTTTGCTGCAGTTAATAGTTCAAATCATCTGCAGGTTTTTAGTTTTGACTGTCTTAATTGTGGTCTGTTTGGGTTAAGACATTATTTGGGCCTTCTCTTTTGTTTCTGCAGGTGGCCTTGTTGTTTAGAATGTGAGGTTTGTATACTTGGGGTGAATTTTCTGTTTATATTTGTAGGTAGCCTTCTTGTTTTGATTGTGGCATTGTATACTTGGGGTGGTTTCTATGGTAATAAAAGGTATTTTGTGCTGTGTAAATTTCTTGTGTGTTTGATGTATATGAGGTGGTTGGATGAATGTGGTAGGATTTTAAAATATAGAGACCTCGTAGGTTCTTTAATTTGATTTTTATTGCATCAATTAGTTTGATTTTTATTTAGTTTTTTTTTAATTATATTTAATTTTTTATTGCATTAATGAAAAAACGAATTCCAGTTTGACACTTGAAGAAAAATTAAAAGAATCTTTAATTTGAAATCTGATATTTTTATTTTTATTGAAAAAACGAGAGGCTGTGAATTTTATTGCATTAATATTCTTTATTGAATTAGTTTTAGTTAATAAATTTTTCATAATAAATTTTTATCTTAAAATATGTTGTAGAATTTTAGTTTTTTTAAAAATTTATGTGCCATGTCAACATTTAAAAGTATGACATGGAATTATAAAGTAATGACATGGAATCTTAGTTGGCAAAAATATGGGGTGATGTCATCTTTTATAGGTCAACAAGTTAACTAGGCCCTTAAATAAACAAAAAGTTTGCTTCAAGACCCTAAATGACACTTTTAAAAGTTGGTTTCCCAAAATAGGAATCATGTGAAAGTTGGTTCCATTTTGATGCAATTTTCCCATATTATAATTTCAAAGATTAAACATGTTCATCAAAAAATATAATTTCAAAGATTAAACATGTTTATAAAATATCATGTTCATCATGAATGAATTTCGTGGCATAGTTTGTAATGCCAAAAACTAAATAAGTGGGGAACATCTTTTCAAAAAAAAAAAACATCCTAATCACAACGATATTTAATCAAGTTGAACCACTTTGTCACAACTATGACCTTCTCCATCTTTCTCAACGGTATTCTTCTGTAGTTTGTTCAAAGTTATGCTTTCACTTGACCTCCTTTTTTTCGGGATGAGCTTTGGTCGTGATTCGACTTGAGATGACTCCTGTTTAAATTAGTAAGCAATTGATACATAAAATGGGTATGCAACTTGGAGATTTCACATTACCTTTTTAGCACCCTTTCGTGTACACCCTTCACTACTTTGTCTACCAAAATTAGTCTTGGGCCTGCCCGGTGGTCTGGCATCTTTCAATGGTACATATTTTTTCTCATTCTTACATGATCTACTGTTATGGCCTACTTCGTTTACACTTTGTACATGTCATTCTTCTTTCTTGTCTTCCAATTTGTCCTGTTGAAGTCAGTAATCTTTCCACTGCATCTCTTCTTCTTTTAACTTTTGGCCTTCCAGGCATTCTCCTTGGCAATGGCGGCAAGGGGGCTGATGTGATTGGTTTTCGGCCACATTTTGATTCCATTTAAAGGCTTCAAATAATGATTGTATGCCTGAAGAAACATGGTTTTTCTAAAACACTCTGGAACATAAGTTTCTGGAATCTTGTTTACGTACAAGATCACGCTCTTCTCCAATATATTCTTGAGTCACTAAACCACACCCAATTTTTTTTGTGTGTAAATTCAATTATTTCATCTTCACCTTCGGATATGTGATCTAAAGAAGGAACATCAGAAACATCATCATCACTAGATGAACTATCACTATCATTATCACTACCATCTTGTCTCAAGTACTCTGTTAAGTCTTCAGCATAATCATCCAAATACACATCAATTATCTCCCTACTTTCGAGTTCATATTCAACAAAACTCTTAAAATCCACATTACATTTAAGCATTTTCAAACCATTTTCTAAGCCCTTACCAGGAACACAAAAATATATATTTTACACAACGTCTGTGTTTCATTCTTCAAAAAGGCAACAAAATCAAGGAATTATGTGTTGCCAATGTCAAAAGTTTCAAAACACTATCTTAATCCATTAGCATATTCAAGTGGCCAAAATACAAAAAACACCTATATAATGTACCTTGAAGAATATGGTTGTAGTTGTTGATGAAGATGCCATCCTAAACATAAAGTAAAGTAAAAAAAAATTGAGCTAAGAATAAGTAATTCAATTTTTTTTGCAGCACAATGGAATCTTACTTGTTTCTTAGTACTAAAAGCGTTTATTTCAATAAAATTATTTGAAATAGATTCATGGCAATTGATATATATATATCATAGAGGAAATCACAATTAAAAATAAGGAAATCATTTATTAAACCAAAACCAAATTTTTTTTGCAGCACAATGGAATCTTACTTGTTTCTTTTGGTTATAACTCAGTGCTTACTTTATCAAAACACCACAATGGAAAGGAAATCACAATTAACAATAAGGAAATCACTTATTAAACCAAAACCAAAAAAAAAAACGTAGCACATTAAAATCTTACTTGTTGCTTTTGGTTATAGCTCGGTGCTTTTATCAATGCTTACTTTTATCAAAAAACCGCAATGGAAATTGCAACCGTAATGAGGGAGACGATGATGAGGGTTGAGGATTGACGAAGGAAATGATGAAGGAAGACTAGGTTTACATTCGATCAGTGTGGGAGATGAGAGTTTAGAAATCGATTACTGTGTGAAGAAGACGAGGGTTTGGAAATCGATCAGAGCATCTTCAACAGCTTTTCTATATTTTTTCTAAAATAGAGAATAAAAAGGCGAAATCTCTAAACACAATTTCTTTTAACTCCAACAGCTTTCGTATTTTAGAGAACTCATCACTTATTATATTATTAAAATATTATTTCTCTCTCCTACCCATTTAATTTCAATAATTTTGATTGATTGGATGTTTTTTCTCTCTCCTATACACTAATCTTCAAAAAATTTGATTGGTTGTATATATGTTTACTCTCCTACTTTAGAGATTTTAGAGATTTCTCTCATTTTCTCTAAAATAGAAAAATTATAGCAATGCTGTTGAAGCAATTTAGAGAAGAAAATGTCACTTTTTTCTATTATAGCAATGCTGTTGGAGATGCTCTCAGTGTGTAAAGCGGACGAGAATTGGAACAGTCGTGAAAATCGTCTTTGAATTAGATTTTTCTTTTAATTGACATGTAAGCATATCATATATGACGTCCATGTCATTGTAAGAGTGACATGCCAGCAAAAGAAACCTGTTTAAAAGGTTACAGGTTACCCAATGCTATGATGGGTAAAATTTTGAAAGTATGATGCCCTAATAAAAAATAATTTGAAAGTACGTTGCTGTAATAAGAAAAACTGAAAGTAGAATGCTATAATAAGAAATTTTATGAAAGTAGGTTGTTATTTCGCGCATTTTGTCCTAAAATAAATATCATATCTATGAACTTATATTTTACTTATATGTTGATGTTTAATAATATTATTGTAGTTCAAAATAATTTTTTTACAATTTATACATTACTCGTTTCATTACTCGAGATCTTAATGGGTAGGATATGGATATGGATAATTATCCGTTTCTTTACCCACTATTTTAAATGGATTAAATAACGAATTAACATTATCCTATCATTACCCTATCCATTACCGGCCCTTGTTGTGCCGCGGGCGACAGGCGTCGTGCGACCCATCGGTTGCGGCGGCGGAAGTTGGAGGCTACGACCTCATTTTTTCCTATGCAAAACCCACCAAGTCCTTTTTCCTCATTTAATTTAGAGTAAACTACGATTTTCATCCCTGTGGTTTGTTGTTTATAACAACCTAGTCTTTAAAAATTGCTTTTTTCATTTTTATGGTTTGTATTTTATTTTCTTTTTCGTCCCTTTGATTAACTCTGTCAAAAAAAACTGTTAATAAAAGAATAACTTGGTCTTTTGACTATTTCTTTAGAAACAAAAAATTAAAAATATTTTCTTCAAAAAAAAAAAACCTAAAACATTTATAAATTATATAAAATAAAAAACAAAAGCACTAACCTAATTCCCGACCCACCACGTGAATACCCAGCCCTCCAAAAAGGCAAAATACCATCTCCTTCTTGAAATAAGTAGAAGCCATGGATTGATACCTCCAACTCTTTCTGTCCCCAGCACCACGTCGACGACTATGATTCCTATTGAAGGTCACGTTGATCTGCAGAACGTCTCTGAGCAGGATGGATTCCGACGAGCTCAAACTTTTCTCTAGTTCTTGCTCGTTCTCCTTCATAGAGCTGGATCAAAACACCCAGTTGATTGTCGCAATACGTCGAGAAAATATGCTCTTTCTTCGTCGGAATGGTGATGTTTCTTAGGAATAAAACAGTTACACACCGCCGGTGGTTTCTAAGCGGAGCTTTTAGGGGTGAGCGTACGTCACCGCCTCATCTGGATTTATACTCTTGCAAAGCTCTTTTCCGTTGAAGAAATCAATCAGAAGTTGTTGCAGTTTTGGGATTCTGGTGGAGCCGCTGAAGAGAACCACATCATGGACGGAATCATTCAAACATAAATTCCGGCTAGAAGCATACAAGTACTGTACTGCGCCTCTCCGTGGGTATCTGGTAACCATTCTCGATTCTACGAGAATTTTTATGAAAGCCTTTCATTTGCTTCTCTTCGATGGAAGTTTGATTTTCCCAGAATGTATCCTAATTTTTGGCCTATTCTCGCTGCCCAAATGTGTATCGTCGGCGGTGGACTTCACTTCCAAAATCCCTTCCTCAGTCATCACCGGCACATCAAACGTCCCACCACCCAAATCGAAGATCAAAACATTGATGGTGAGTTTGTATTTGAATAAAATTCCACTTTGATTTTATGTTCTTTTAGAATCGATGGAGACAGAATATGGGGGACATACACCTGATTATTAAAGACGTTGATGTTCACCGGAGGCATTGATGTTTACCGGAGAAGTTGATGTTCACTTGAAACGGAGGTGGTTTCTGGGTTTTGGTCCTAGATTAAATACAATATAATATAAAATACAAATGGTATAATATTATTACCTTTTAATAGAAAAAATAATAAGTGAAAACACCAATTTGTCGCTTACTTAAGGGACTTTTTTTAACAGAGTTTGTGAGAAGGACGAAAAAAGATATAAAATGCAAACTATAAGGATGAAAAAAACAAATTTTAAAGATCAGAGACGAAAACCGTTATAAACAACAAACCACGGGGACAAAAATCATAGTTTACTCTTTAAGTTATTTTCTCTCAACCATGATTTTTATTAGCGACCCATATTATCCTTTTGGTTTATTCCTTCTCACCATCTAAGCTTACCCATTACCACAATACCACCTACCTACCTTTGAAACCCTTGAAACCCTTTTCTTATTTTGGTGGAAGAACTCATCAAGTAAGATTCCAAATCCACCCTAGCAATTAAAGCTCCATTATTTTTAAGATTTGTTAGTAGAATACTTCAAACTCCAAGATTAACTTCATTCCATTTGGCCATTTTTAGGGTTGATTTAGTTTCTAGGTTTACCCAAACCTAGCTATGTAAGTTCATACTTTATTTTAATAACTTTATGCATGTCAATAACTATGTTTACATGTTTCTAACATCCTTTTTATGAAATCCTCCAATGATTTTAGCTGAAAATAACCTTTAGGTCATTTTCTATAAAGTTTGGTCCAGGGATGGTAATGGGGTGGGGATGGGGTGGGGACCCCGTCCCCGATCCCAATCTTCATCCCCATCTCCGTCCCCATCCCCAACGAGGAACGGGGATCCCCACCGGGGATTCGGGGATTTTTCCCGGTTAATATATTTTATTTTAAATCAAATATGTTAAATAATAAAATCGATCTATAATGGTTTATGTTTAAGTCTCACATGTTTTCAGAATTTGCTTTCATAGATTATCAAACATTCATACGTGAACAAAATCACAACATCATACGTAATTGTTTAACCAAACACTTTCGGATTTTAATGTTTTTTCACTAAAAATAAGTAAGACAACTCAAAAAAATGTATATAAGAAAAATATATCAAAATACAATTTATAAACGCAAGCCTTTTAATTAAGGAGGCCGAACCCAACAAAACATCTTTAAGCTTAATTCATTATAAAAAACCTGTGTGACAGAATAATAGAACCCATGACCATATATACAAGGGCCATATACACATAACCACCTAAGCTAAGCGCAATTCATTAATAATATTTATAATGTCTAGTATTTAAGGGATAAAACACAGGGGTAATGGCCCCGTTAGGTCCCTATTGTGTTCCGCCTCTGTATGAATCTAAAATATATTAAATCTAATTATTTATAAATAATATATTTAATAATAAAAATATATAATATATTTAATATTCGGGGACGGGGACGGGGCGGGGCGGGGACCACGTTACCCGGCCCCGTCCCCATCCCCGTTTTTTTACTTTCGAGGATCCCCGTCCCCATCCCCGATCCCCGATTTTACAGGGAATCCCCATCCCTGTCGGGGCGGATACATCGGGTTCTCCGATGGAGCGGGTCTTATTCTCATCCCTAAATTTGGAGGAAAGTGTTGATTACCTATTTTATGAGATTTTTAGTTATATGAAGCTTTAAGACTTACTTTGATGCTAGTTCAAGTATTTATTTTCATTTATGACGTAATATGGTAGTCATTGATTTGCATAGAAGTTACATTTATGAGAGATTAGTCATCATATGGTTGAGAACCTTGATTTACTCTTATTTTAGTTTTCATGTATCATTTCATTGTTTTGGGTCGGAATCGATATTTGACTCTCAATTCACTTGGTTGGTATTTAATGAACCCGTGTAGCATTGTTATGTGTACAAATATGATTGCGGCATAAATTTGTGTCATTGGGATCCATATGCATAAATTTGTGTATTATCAAGAGAGGCTAACATTTATTGGCACTCTGTCCTCTATTAATTATTTGTAAACTTAGGATAATTGTTTGATGTCATAAGTCTTTAAGTCTAACACTTCTTCTTATTAACATGTATAACAAGTCATAGCACTGTTAAGCATAAGAGCCATCGATTTAGAGCTTAGAGTGCCATTTAGAGGCACAAGCGGGGATAGTATTTTTGGAAAGCTTGTACTTTTTTTGGAGATAGTAAACTTGGTGGTTGTTGTAAATCCCCGTCTTAAATCTAGTCCTAAATCTTAATAAAAAAACTCTGACGTTCAAACTTAGTAATTCTTATCTTGTAACTTTATTGTCATGTTGGGCAAATACCTTTATTTTTGGTATTTAAATGTAGACCTAGCAAAAAATGACACGACACGCTAATTCGACACGAACTCGACACGAATTAAACGGGTTTGGGTAAAATATTTCAACGCGTTTAAGTAAACGGGTTGACACGACACAACACCAAAATTAAATGGGTAGGGTCAGGGTCAAAAATTTCAACTCGAAAATGACTCGAATAACTCATTTAAGTATTATAATTAATTATAACAATATTTAATGATATTATATAAAATAATATAAAACAAAAATTGATATTATATAAAATAATATAAAACAAAAATTGATATTATAAAAAAATTAAGAAATTAGTTTTTTGAAGATAATATATAAAAACTAACAATATAAATAATGTCATGATTTCCTTTATATAAAGACTTATTTGTTTTTATGTTTCTAAAGTTTTCCATGTGGGATGAAATCCTCATTTCATGAAGTTTTAATTAACTCTTCTTTGGGATGGAACTAAAAGTGTAAGAACAACTCATCCCACATTGGTGGGAAATAAAACACAATGCCTTTAAACTCCACTATATATAGGTCTTTCCCCTCCCTTGTTTTACCATCCAATGTCTTTACTTAGTGGTTTGAACTTTTTTGGCTTGAGCCTATGCAATTGTTTTGGTTGGAGTACCCTATAAAAAGGTGTTCCTCAAGTTCTTTTAAACTTTTTGGTATGTTTGTTTAATCTTTATCGAACGAACATAAACGAGTGAATGCTAAAACACCATTTTTTAAGGTAACCGAATGAACTTCTTTGGTGCGTTTGTTTAGTGTTTGTGTTGTTCGCTTGGTTAAGGTAATTGAACGAACATGAGCGTGACATTGTTCGTGTTCGTGTTTGTTTGGTTTGTTTATAACCCTAGTTAAAAAGGTAACTGAGTTTTTCTCTTTTACGCTATGACATGCCTCATTCAGGTCCTTGGCATTCCTATAAATATAATGAACTGAATAAGGGTTAATGATCTTTTTGTGACGTTCAAATTCCGTTTACCCCATCGGATTTAGTTATTAGAACTGTTGTCGGTGCTAGGACGGTTTGGCTGTTGATCCCCATCAATTTATTTCCTTTTATGAGGTTGGCTTTGTGAGACTTAGCCTGGTAGTAGGAAGTGGAATATTAATTAGGTAGGGTGGTTACAAAAATCCCTACAAGCTATGTCTGTAATGTAACTTTGTTCTAACGCCTTGCTAGTTTTAATAAATCTTTTGTCGTTCAAAAAAAAAACTTAGCCTAGTAGTAGGCCTTTTATATGGTACCCTACTAAATAAGGTTACCAACGGCCAATTTCATTGATT
Organism: Silybum marianum; assembly: GCA_036898165.1. NCBI lineage: Eukaryota > Viridiplantae > Streptophyta > Magnoliopsida > Asterales > Asteraceae > Silybum > Silybum marianum. Next base: position 18,471,423 of record CM072541.1, read on the forward strand.
TTATGTCGGTAAAGGGTAAAAGAAACGGGTTACCAATGGAACAAATCCTTCATAAACAATATTGTTAGAAACATATCACCGAAATTTTTTACCAACATATTTCGAACTTTAGCAACATTAATTTGTTGCCATTACGTCGCTGAACTTTAGCAACATTAATTTGTTGCCATTACGTCGCTAAACAATCGTAATCCTTTGAAAAATAAAAAAGTTGGTCCACAGTTATCGACAAACTATCATTGAATTATACCTACTGAATAAAACTACCGGCTTTGATATTGTAATATGGATGAAAATCATTTAGTCGACCATGGTTTTATCTATTGATTACGTGTCGACGACTTTCCAACGAATATTCGACATACACATTTTCTGAGGGGTACTGATGGATTTCCATGTTGGCAATCTATCATAAAATCTATTCTTTAAATAAAAAATTAATTTTAGCATTTTTTTGGTTATTAACCTATTATTAAATGCCTAAGATATCATATATTATAATATAAAATAACATTAAATAAGAGTGATCCAGGGTTTCAATAACAACGTACAAATCCATATATTTATAAGAGGAAAGGTGGCTCGAAAGTTACCGGTTACAAGCATCATTGCCTCAAGAGTGAGCTTCCACCTTTGTTTCCACAACTTGCTCCCTCGCTACTAGCTATATTTGCATTTGTGTGCTTGCATCGCTTGCTCGTTGCCATTTTTGCTCGTGTCTATTAAATTTGTTGTTTTATTTCAATCATGTTTTAAAAAAATGATATATTAGAAACCTATTGGTAAAAGTTATTGTTAGTGGTACTTAGTGTACTCTGAATTTTGTTACCAGTAATGTAACAGTCGAGTTTGTAATCAACATATAGCGCAACTGATGGTATTCAACGATGAAACGCTTGCCTCAAATCCTTAAGTGCAACCACATATCATCAAAAACCTATCCACATATGGGTGTAACATCCCTTACATACTCATTTCAAGAATATTACTCTATGCCAAGATATTACAAACGTTAAATCATTAATCTGACTCTCAGTCCTTACTTTATGTAAGATTTATTTAGTTAATTTAATCTGGTTTGGTTTTGTTGTGTTATAAATGTGAAAATAAATTAATCAATCATAGAAACATGTGGGTGAAGATGGTTTTTGTGGTCCATCAATCGACATGTTGCTTCCTTTTCCTCCTTGTAAATTGTAATAGAGGAATCTTTAAAGTACCATTATGTATATTAAGGCATGTACCATCGACCTCAAATAGAGTACGTATAATTTATGACTAGTTATGCATACATGTATATTGTAATATACCAGGAGTAAGATTGTAAACTGAAAAAGAAAACTAATTTAATTAATTATCAAAAAAGAACATAAAGAAATTTATATTTAAATAAATAGAAACTACAAGCAACGGTTAAACATAAATTAAAAAGGGATGTTATTCGTACCCTTTCATCCCTGAGATGCCATATATTTCTTACCCCCAACTTATTTACATACCCCATATAAGATGGAACATGAACAAAATTCACCATTAAAATTTAAAAATTATAGAACTCTCTTTTCCCTAATTATTTGTTTGATTTAAAATTTTGTTATAATTTAAATATCTTAAATTAAAAATAAAGATGTAATTTATTTTAATTTTAATAAACAAATATTTTTCTCGGCAGATAAAGATAATGATGGAGTATTTTAACGTATGGGTAAGCTCAATGATTATCATATATCTTAATATGTTTATTGATTAACGTAACAACATAATGTTTTTAGCAGATATTTAGGTTTTTATTTTGTCTTATTTTTATCATCCCAATCATAAATTGAGTTTTTATATTCTTATTTCCTTTATAAGAAGTTTGGAGCTAAGTTACAAAATTTGCGCATGTTTGTGTTGAAAAAGATAAACAAAAGTAATTTATTGACTTGTCGCAACAAGCTGTTGCAACATATGGAACTAGCTTGGTTGACGGGTTAGTTAAGTTGCAAGTATTTACTTGAAGACATCCTTCACTTTTTAAAGCAAAGAATCAAAATCCAGATGTAGCTCGACTAATTAATGTTGATCGGCTAAAGTTTCATTTAAGAGCTAACTTTGTATTTGGTTTTTACATGTTAGACAATATGTTCCCTCCCCAGTTGACTTTTTTTTATCTTTTGGTCCTCTTCTTGAGTATAAATAGGGAGGAGCCGGTAGTTTTAATAATCAAGTTATCTAAGTTTTGATCTAACCAAATCTTTTGTTTAATCATATAAGGCTAAACACTCTTGTTTGGGTATGAGTGAATATTGGGAGATTTACCAAATGTGTGAGTGCATGATTGCTTCTGGTATAATGATCAACTCCATTATTCACTCTTTGTTTTTTTGACAAAGTGATGCATTTTTTTTACTAAGACGATTTGGACTTAAAATTAAGGTAACGTAAATGCCAAGACTTTGAGTGTTGTGGATGGCTATAAAGAGCTGCAAAAACATTCATAGGGCTCAAACTATATGAAAATAAAGGTAAAATACGTCTCATACTTAGATTTGTGCTCTTTTGAGTATTGCCAATAAGAGTATAATTTGTAAACTTCTATTTTTGGTCTAATATTATCTTTTGAGCTGAGTATTTGCATGACTTGGAACCATTTAATTTGATTTTATGCTAAAAATTCGAGAATTCATCCAAAGTGGTATCTGAGAATGGCCACTCCGAAGCGTCATATTCAACAGATGGTTTAAGACGAGTTTGAAGGTTTATAAGGGGCTGAATGGGGGACATTAAAGATGCATTAGAAGCTCTCATGTCTTTCTTTCTACTAGTGGTTGAAAATGAAACTCGAAGCTGATAGGCAAAAATAGTTTTATAATCAAAACCCCATTTTGAGGAAAATGTAGATTATCATTTGGCTACTTGTGTTTTCTTCAAGTCCTTTTTCTCTTGTGTAATTGAGTAATGTTTTTTGGCCTAGTATATAAAGGCTTGCATACTTCATCTAGGCATTCATTTATAACTTAGCATTCAACTTTTAACATTCAAGTCTTAGCAGTTTAATCTCCACTACGAATTTCCAGCTTATTAAAAGATTTTTTGGTAACAATGCCTTCGAGAGTGGGCACTGCGAATTTCCAGCTCATTAAAATACTTTTCTGTATGAATTCTTGCAAGCTTTTACTTTATATTTTCTAATCTTTTTCTAAGTATGACTAAACATCCTTTGAGATGTATAAATAAGAAGTAGCCAGATTTTATGTAAAATTCTTAAGTAGTCTTTTATTTTGATCATTTTTCGGTGTGGTCACCTATTGTTCGATAAATCCAAATGATGCGGACAAGTTGATCTTTTGAAAGTGTGTAAAGTCTAGTTTGAGATCCAGAGATGGGCCAAACATAGTGACACGAGCTTGGGTGATGTTAGGGAATTTGAGAGAATTTTTTAACAACACCAATGAGAGCTGGGTTTATGGAGTAAGCACTCCACATACATGGAGTAGAGACAAGATATTCGTGCATTAAAAACCCTTAGAGCATTTATGTCTACACATTCCATCGAAACTCGAGAGAGTTCATTAGGGGTAATTACTAACAAATCGGTAAAAGTTAATTATATAAGACTTTGGTTAGAAAGTGCAAGTATTAGTTGAGGCAAAGAGAGACGACTTCACGCAGTACAGTGACCACTCTTCTAGATAAGATATTTAGTGTAAAATTTGGGGAAAATCATAACTACATCTCATCTTTTTGATATAAGATCTTTGTTAAATATGTTTCACCAAACAAACCAAAATATTTGCTTCCTCTTTAATCAAAAATTGTAAAATGAAGCTCATGAAAACAATAGTGTCTTGATAGTCTAGTTCTTGATGATTAAAAACACTTAGAGCATTTGACCATTTGTCTCTACACATTCCGTCGAAACTCGAGAGGGTTCATCATGGGTAATTACTAACAAATCAATAAAGGTTAATTATATAGGACTTAAGTTAGAAAGTGCGAGTATTAATTGTGACCGGTCCTCTTGTAGAGAGTGACCACTTCACGCAGTACAGTGGCCATTATTCTGGATCAGGTATTTAGTGTAAAATCTGGGGAAAATCATAACTACATCTATTTAGTGTAAAATCTAGGGAAAATCATAACTACATCTCACCCTTTTAATATAAGATCTTTGTTAAATCTCTTTCACCAAGCCAACCAAAATATTTTATTCCTCTATAAAATCGAAACTTGTAATAGAAAGTTCATGATAACGATAGTGTTTTGATAGTCCAGTCTTTGAGGATACAATACTAGTTCTTACCAACTTTATTACTTGTGTGATAATCATAGCAGCTAATGTATACTTGCATTGTCCATTGTCGACTGTTTGTTACCTCACTGTGATTAAGCATATTTCACACGTACTCGTATACTTGAACATTTCTGTTTTCCTTAAAGCACATCGGTGTAAAAATTTTAACCTATACCTTGTGTTATGAAATGAAGCCAAAAATCGACAAATATTGGCATATACATCATAAAAATAATATTTATCTAAAATTGAAATGCAAACATAAAAACATTACTTGTTATGCAATCCGAAATCTAAAATAAGTGAATTTTGTAACAATAATTAAGAATGATGCTACCAATAGGGACAGACGCATAATTTTTTTCAAATTGTGACACCATTATCTCCAACAAACAAATATAGGGAAAATTTTCAAACGGTGACACCATTTGATTATAAGTACAAAAGAGGAAAAATTTCAAATCATGGCCATTTGACTAAGAAAATGGCACTAAAATGATTCGAACTCGGTTTCTGGGGTGGAAGAAAAGTCTTGCAAACCAACTCTACAAAATAAAGACATTCTTATTGTAGTTTCAAGATACATATGGTGGCACATAACAAAATAATATGGTTGCACCTTCAACGAAACTAAAAAAAATTTACCTGTTAAATGAGAAATAATACGGTGGCACGTGCCACCTATGACACCAAGGTAGCTTCGTCCATGGATGCTACCTACTCGTGGAAAGGAAAAACCAAGAATTGAGTTAAATGTAACTTTTATAAGTACTCTAGAATCATGTGTTATGTCTTTCCATCTAAGCCCAAACAAATATCAATATCACACTGAGATCATTACTTTGAGCAAAAGGTTGATTAGTGGCAACCCTAATTTAGAGGTGATCATTGGGCCTGAACCTACCTGAAACGAACCAAACCGGTTTGGAACGGGAACTCGAAATAAGAGATTTTTAGGACCAAAGAATCGGACCATATAGGCAATAACTAGGGGTGAGTACAGTGCGGTTTAGGCCAAAACCGAATTGAAAACCGAACCATTCGGTTTTTTGAAAAACCAAACCGTTCGGTTTTCAGTTTTTTTTTTCAGTTCGGTTTTTTTTGGTTTGGTTCGGTTTTAAAACCGAATGGTTTTCGGTTTTTGGTTTTTGGTTCTGCTCGGTTTTTGGTTTTTGGTTTTCCGTTTTCGATTTTTGTTTCTATAATTTTTCTCCATTTCCAACTTATAAATTTCTTTTAATTTGTTCAAAATCATGTTTATGAAACATATCAATATATCATAATATTATATATCACAATGCAAATCTCATGTTAAAAATCATGTTTACGAAAACACAAATATCATATATCATAATGCAAAATTACAAATCCCATGTTCAAAATCATGTTTACGAAAATAGAATAATGTTTACGAAAATATAAAATAGAATCTTATATCATTTTTAGGTTAACTAATATATAAAATTAATTATAATATAATATATCAATGAATCTATGGGTCCCATGCCTTGTTAGACGACCCGTACCTTCGTCCAAACAGGTGCCACCTAGGCGGAGAGGAGGGCTTAGGATCGCCATATATATATAAATTATAAATTAAAAATAATTACATTTATTTCGATTCGGTACGGTGCGATTCGGTTTTTAGTTTTCGGTGCGGTTCGGTTTTTCGGTTTTCGGTTTCGGTTTCGGTTTTTTTTTGGTTTTTTCCCGGGTTTCAGTTTCGGTTCAGCTTTTGCTCACCCCTAGCAATAACGGTGTCGGTGCCAGTTTTCCGGTCAAAAACCCCGTTGGAACTGATTGTTAATCCATTTGCTTTTCTTGAATTTAATATTTTTGCTTTTTAATTCATGGCATCACTAATTCACTATAGTAATCCATGCAATCCCTTTTATTGTTTTACAACTTTTTAAATATATTAATCCATGCATCAGTGTGCAGCAGTCTGTGAACATTTATAATCGATGACATTAATGTGCATCAATCTTTGATATTTCTCTTAGTCTTATATTTATTTAAATATATTTAATATTTAAATTGTTTTGAATTAATCAAGATTGTACATTTTAGATAATTCATAAAATAATAGTACAAATCAAGATTGTACAAATCTGATGGAAATCATGAATAGTAACGTTCAAAAAGTAATATTTTGACCATAATACCCTTAAAGTAATTAGATTATTATTAATTAATTTTTAATTCCATAAAATATATATATATATATATATATGAGTAGACTACTATTTTCGTCCTTTTGGTTTGTGGTTTATAACTATTTTCATTCCTGGTCTTTAAATTTTGCTTTTCTGGTCATCATAGTTTTCATTTGGTTTCTATTTTCGTCCCTATGATTAAATCTTTTAAAAAAGAGTGTTAAATCAAGGGTAACTTGGTCTTTTTATGTTTTCCTTATTTTTTTATTAAATAATATTATATTATATTATTTATTAAAGTTTAAAAACAAAAAACTATAGCATTTATAATTCTATATAAAAGTAAAATAAAACAAACCCTCACCCAATCCCTTACACCACCCACGTGAAACCCTTTTCCCACCCTCCCACCATCCGTCTCCTTCCCAAAACCACTGAAACCTTCTTATCACCATTAGTGTATGGAATTATGCACTTCCTTCCATCCTCCCAAGCACAACGCCGGTAGCTACAATCCCTCTGGCCTTCTCCACCTTTCTCGACCACCATTAACAACCTCTCAACCTCTAATTTCATGAAAACCCTTCAAACTAAATACATCAAAATAAAAATAGTATTTGTTCTTGTTCCAGATTATACCAGTATCAAAGAAGGGTTTTATGTTATTTATCAATTTGGGTGTTTGAATCTATCAAGACAGGATCTGCGGGAGGGACACTGGTTGATCAAAGTCGTTGCTGTTTACCGGAGATGAAGGTGGTTCTCGTTCACAGGGATGAGATTAATACAATAATATAATAATATATAGAACATAAAATATAATATGACTTTTTAATAAGAAATAAAAAAAAGTGTAAAAAGACCAAGTTACCCTTGATTTAACAATCTCTTTCAACAGATTTTAGTCAGAGGGACGAAAATAGAAACCAAATAGAAACCATGATGACCAAAAAAGCAATTTTTAAAGACCAGGGACGAAAATAGTTATAAACCGCAAACCACAAGGACGAAAATCGTAGTTTACTCTATATATATATGTGGCTAGGAATTGTTCATTTGTTTATTTAAACACAAAAAGTTCTCATATATAGGGACGGGTTCAAATGAGAATTCAAACTTGGTTGTGAACGTGAGGACAAATGAGACTGCGACACGTGTCATATTCAGACTGAATAATGAAAAAAAATATTCAGACTGAATATAGTATTTATTCAGTCTGAATAATGCAGTACGAATATAGTATTTATTCAGTCTGAATAATGCAGTATGAATAATCTACATATTTAGACACGTGTTATGCTCTCATTTGTCCTCACGTTCACAACTAATTTTGAGTTCGCATTTGAATCTTTATCCAAGAAATATATATATATATATATATATATATATGTATGTATATAGGAAGGTTCAAATGAGAACTATGTAAATTTAAAGAAATAAAGGAACACCTTATGGACCACATATGATGTGGGTCCCATATAATATTAAATCATTTCTGATTCAATATGATTTAATATTAAATTAGAAATGATTTAATATTATGTGGGACCCACATCATATGTGGTCCACAAAGTGTTTCTTTATTCATTTAAAAAGTGGTGGTTCTCATATGATCCCTCTCCTATATATATATATATATATATAGACTTGGGATCACGTGAGACAAGTCTGTTTCCGTGAGACAACTTTTTTACACTTGAAACTTCACAGCAAAAACACTATGAAGGTAAAAAAAATATGAATCTTTATAGTGTTTTTGCTATGAAGTAGCCTACATAGTGTTTTTGCTGTGAAGGTACCAGTATTTTTGCTGTGAAGGTTCAGATTTTTTTTACCTTCACAGTGTTTTTGCTGTGAAGTTTCAAGAGTAAAAAGGTGGTTTCGCGGGTTTCCGACGGGTCTCATGGAAACATGCTGGTCTCACGTGAACCCATCAGATTTTTTTACCTTAACAATGTTTTTGCTGTGAAGTTTCAAGAGTAAAAAGGTGGTCTCACGGTCTCACAGGAACAGGCTTGTCTCACGTGAACCCAACGCTATATAGGGTTGGGTTCACGTGAGACAAGCCTGTTTCCGTGAGACCACCCTTTTACACTTGAAACTTCACAGCAAAAACACTGTGAAGGTAAAAAAAATATGATGAGTTCACGTGAGACCGGCCTGTTTCTGTGAGACCCGTTGGAGACCCGTGAAACCACTTTTTTACTCTTGAAAACTTCACAGCTAAAATATTGTGAAGGTAAAAAAAATCTGAACCTTCACAGCAAAAACACTGTGAAAGTTACCTTCACAGCAAAAACACTATGTAGGTTACTTTCATAGCAAAATACTTTAAAAATTCATATTTTTTTTACCTTCATAGTGTTTTTGCTGGGAAGTTTTAAGTGTAAAAGAGTTGTCTCACGTGTCTCACGGAAACAGACTGGTCTCACGTGATCCCAAGTCTCTCTCTCTCTCTCTCTATATATATATATATATATATGAAGAGATTCAAATGAGAACTTTGTATTTTTAAAGGAACAAAGGAAAACCCTTAGGACCACATATGATGTGTTCCTTTGTTCTTTTTTTTTACTTTCACAACAAAACACTTTGAAGGTAACATTCATAGTGTTTTTGTTGTAAATGTTCGAATTATTTTTACCTTCACAGTGATTTGCTATGATGTTTCAAGTATAAAAATGTGGTCTCACGGGTCTCACGAAAACAGACTGGTCTTACGTGAACCCAACCCAATATATATATATATATATATATATTAGGGGGAGATTCAAACGTGAACTCAAATTTGTTGTGAACGTAATGACAAAGAAGAGCGCGACACGTGTCTCATCCGGTCTTAATATATTTATACTGATAAATGTATGAATTTCACATTCGTTATTCATACTAAATGCCATTTATTATTCAAACTGAATGGACATATGTCGCGCTCTCATTTATTATTATGTTCGCAACCAAATTTGAGTTTACATTTGGACTTTCCTCCTCCACTCTCTCTCTCTCTCTCTGTATGTAATCATATTCACACCAGATTCGGTGCATGTGTTATTCATTCATGTGAATGATATGATTCATACTAGTTTTTCCTTGTTGCATATGTTTGCTAAGTGGTAACAAAATCTTATATGTTAAGGCCGTTCTATTTTTTTCTCGATCTCATTGCCTATTTTTTTTCTCGATCTCATCAAGGTCGAGTCTCTCTATCCAGCCTCGAAACCAGATCGGGGTTTACTCCCACTCCTCCCAAACCCGTCTTTACTCCCACTCCTCCCAAACCCGTCTGATGCTCCCCCCAACGATGATTGTGTGGCCATGGAAACCAATGAACTTGAAGAACTTTTTTTATTCCCCCTAAATTGAAGAGGAATGATTTTTACTCAAATATATTATAATGATTAATTAATTATTTGAAACCAAACACCAATTTTTATTTTATTTCCATTCCACGTTTGAACCAAACATCATCAATGATTATCATTTTTCATTCTTTACTTTCTAATTTATAGCTATCAGATCGCGGCTTGATGTACCAAAATTTTCTATTTCAGCAACGAAGTTTTTTGGTTTGGACAGGGCATTTAGTACATGTCGCTATTCCCTCCAAGTGGCTCTATTTCATTATATTCCATATCTCAATTTCCCAACTAGACAACTCATAAGATGACACATCCATATAAAAAAAAATTATTAAACAATAAATACAATTTAATTTATATTATTTTATTTTATTTTAAAATACATGTCTTAAAACATCATTCAATTTTAGAAAGAATAGTCGAAACAAAATCGCTCATTGCTTTGTAAGAAGAACCTTTTTCAATCCCGACACTTGCTCTTATCAATTCCCCTAATTCACTTGCTTTTCTTCTCATAGCTTCCCCTTTTCCGTCTTCACTTCTATCCAACACCACTTCGATCACTCTCTTAACCTCCTCTTTTTCGATCCTATTGTGGACCCCACTCGTCAACACTATACAAACACCCATCTCCTCGACCAACATCTTCGCATTATACCCTTGCTCTGCCGCCAATGGCCACCCAATCAACGGTACACCCTGGCTCAAACTCTCCAACACCGAGTTCCACCCACAATGACTCAAGAACGCTCCAGTAGACCGATGACATAATATCTCCAATTGAGGTGCCCATTTGTGCACCACCAACCCTTGTTTCGCAATTCTATCCTCAAAACCCAAAGGCAACCATTCGGGCCGGAACTCGCCTTTTGGGTCGAACCCAATTGGCGGTCTAATGACCCAAATAAAAGGCTTCTTGCTCTCTTCAAGACCTTTGGCTAATTCCATCATTTGGGTCTCGGATACTGTGTTCTGAGACCCAAATGAAATATAAAGCACCGATCTTGAAGGGTGTGAATCCAACCACTCAATGCATTTTCCGGGTTCGATACCGGGTTGTTTTCCGGATCTTGGACCCACAAGACCCGTATCCGAACTCGAACCCATATTCCCTTTCAACATTTTTGAAGGGAGGAGTGGCCCAATACACCAAACAGGGAGTTTTATGTAATTTCGCAACACCTCCAATCCAAATGGCTCTATCTCTTCAACCGTATTACACAACCAACCGTTGGATTGCAGAGATAAAGAGATTTGATTTTGGAAGAATCTGGACCATTCATCTTCACCGTCAGCAGCTTTAAGGTACTGGTGGAGCTGGTTGATCGAAAACCGGCAAGATTCCGGGAACCCCGGCACCGGAAACTCGTCGTGATATCCACCGGAAACCAGATTCCGGTGAGGGAGGTTCAACCAAATCGAATCGTATGCAGCGGTTCCGTACGCTCCACAGGTGGTGAAGGAGTAATTAACAGTACCAAAAGATGTAGCCACCTCATTAGCCCAACTCATGAAGGAATCTGAAATTATACATAAAGGAACCGTACCTTGATCTTTGGAAATGACGTCGTTTATGAAGTCACGAAAAGGGGGTTCAAGGGCCGTGGATGCGTAGAAGAGTTTGATGATTTGATTGAAGGGTAAGCCGTCGGTGTTTTCGGAGTTGGGTGGAAGGCGGTGGTCGGAGGAGTTGAAGGGGAGAGATATGAGGTGGATTTGGGTGGGCTGAGATGGGCGGTTGGCGACGGCGGATCGGAGGTAGTTGATGTTGAGAGGGCTGTTGACGATGGAGATGGTGAAGGTGGGATTATGATGGAGGATTTGGATGGCTAATTCTAAAAAGGGTATGAGATGACCTTGAGCCATGAATGGTAGCATGATTATGTGTTTAGAATTAGAATTAGAATTAGAATTAGAATTAGAATTAGAGGGTGTGGGTGTGGGTGTGGGTGTAGGTGGAGCTTCTTCTTTTTGTTCTTCCATGGCTGCTTCTCTTCTGGTTATGGTGTTCGTGTTAGGTTTAGTTAGGGGTTTATATGGTGCAGAATCACATGATTATGTCGTTTTCGTGGCCATGTATAGAGCAATACGATTTGAATTTCACAACTGTTGTTGACGTTTTTTGAGTAAGTTACCAAATTTTCTTCTGAAAAGGTTATTCATCTTTTTCTACTTTAAACTTATTTTTTCTCAATAAAATAAAAATATACACAGGGGTGAGTTCAATGTACAACTCAAATTTGGTTTTCAAACACCAGAAAATAGGATAGCACGAAAATGTCATATTCAGACTTAATAATGAAGGAAATATTTAAATTTCAAACCGAATGAAATGTTATGTAGGTTGAATTAGTGTTATTTAGTCTGAATAATTTTTTAATTTCACATTTATTATTCACTCTGGAAGTTCTTCGTTATTCATACTAAATAGGACACGTGTCGCGATCTGATTTGTCCTCATGTTTGCAACCAAATTTAAGTTCTGATTTGTACTTTTCTCTCTCTATTATATATATATATATATATATATATGGAGGGATCGTACGAGAACCATCCCTCTTTAAAAGAACAAATAAACAATTTATTGAACACATATGATATGGGTCCCACATAATATTAAATCATTTTCTGATTTAATATTATGTGTGTCTCGCATCATATGTGTTCCACAAATGTTCTTTTATTCCTTTAAATTTACAAAGTTATCATTTGAACCTTCCCCTCTTTCTCTCTCTCTCTCTCTCTCTCTCTCTCTATATATATATATATATATATATATATATATATATAGGGTTGATTTCCGTTACAAACCACGTCAATTCGTACAAACCGCATGCAACCAATATTTTTTTTTTCACTTTTTCTTAATTATTAGGATTGATTAGTCAATAATAGATGAAAAATTTTCATCAAGAATACATGAAGGTTTGGTGAATCAAGAATATGTGAAACAAGATTCATCAAATTGAGAGTTTCATGAATCAATTCATTTTCATGTAGAAAAAAAAATAATTTCATGAAGAAAAAAATTATATGAAACAAATTCATCATATTAAACACTTTAATGAAAAAAAATTATTCAAAAAAACAACGAAACACGCGGTTTGTATTTGAAATCTCTCATATATATGTATATATATATATATATAGAGAGAGAGAGAGAAAGAAAGAGAAAGAGGAAAGTTTAAATGCGAAATCAAATTTTGTTGTGAACGTTACGACAAATGATAACGCGGCACGTGTCTGAATTTATATTATCTAGACTGAATAATAAAAAAAATATTCACACCGAATATAGTATTTATTAAGTCTGAGTAATGCTTATTCAGACGGAATAAATACTATATTCAGTCTGAATATGATACGTCTCATTTGTCCTCAGGTTCACAATCAAATTTAAGTTTTCATTTGACCCGCCCCCATATATATATATATATATATATATATAGAGAGAGAGAGAGAGAGGAAAGTTCAAATGAGAACTTTTGATTTTTAAGGGAACAAAGGGACATATTGTAGACCACATATGATGTGGATCCCACATATGATGTGTCCCTTTAAAGAGGGGTGATTCTCGTATGATCCCTCCTCTATATATATAGGGGAGGGATCATACGAGAATTACCCATCTTTAAAGAAACAAAGGGACACTTTGTGCACCACATATGATGTGGGTCCTACACATTAAAAAATCATATATGATTCAATGGGACTCACCATTAAATCATATATGATTTTTTAATGTATGGGGCCCACATCATATGTGGTTCACAAGGTGTCCCTTTGTTCCCTTAAAAATCAAAAGTTCTCATTTGAACCTCTCCCTATATATATATATACACACATACATATATAAGCGCTTAATCAAATAAAAACCACAAAACGGTTACAAACTCGTAAAAACCGATATAAAAGTAATTTTTTTCATCAAATTCTAAGATTTAACATATTATTTCACATATATTTGTTTCATAAGGTGAAATTTTCACATATATTTGTTTTACCATATGAATCTTTTTATGCTATTTTTGATTTCACTAGGTGAATCGATTTTTTTTTCACATTTAACTATTTTACAAGGTGAACACAAAACATATGTGAAATAATATCTTAAATTATAGGTTTGATGAAAAAAACCATGTAAAAAAATGTTTTTATATCGATTTTCACTAGTTTGTAATTTTGTAATGGTTTTTATTTGATTATCGTCATGTATGTATATATATATATATAGATATAGGGGAGGGATCATACGAGAACCACCCTTTTTAAGAGAATAAAGGAACACCTTGTGGACTACATATGATGTGGGTCCCACATCATATGTTGTCCACAAGGTGTTCCTTTCTTCCTTTAAAAATGCAAAGTTCTTATTTGAACATTTCTCTATATAGGGGAGAGATCAAATGAGAACAACCCTCTTAAAAGGAACAAATGAACAAATTGTGGACCACATATGATGTGGGTCCCACATAATATTAAATCATCTATGATTTAATATTAGAGAAATTGGTAGAAATGATCATTTGAGAAAAATTATTGTACATACTAACCATTTCTCTCCTCATTTGACAAAAATAACCAAAACCTCCGTTAAATAGCCTAAACCTCCGTTAAATAGCCTAAACCTCCGTTAAATACCCTAAACCTCCGTTAATTACCATTAAACCTCCGTTAATTACCATTAAAACCTCCATTAAAATTGAAACTTCCGCTAAAATCTCTATCTCACACGATTTGTTGAATTTTTTGATAAACATTTATAATTTTGACCCCTTAGGTCCCTTACTTTTTTATTTTTTATTTTACATCCTTATTACATTAACATACATTATGGTATATCAATTAAAAGAGGTCTAAAAAATACGTTTTTATTTTAACAAGTTACACCATTATAATCGTCTCGTCGATACCTTCGAAATGAGCCCAATATTGAATATTTTTTGATTTAGTTATATTATTATATATTATATTTTATATATAGTACGAAAAAATGTTTTTAATATTTACAATTTGTACGTTTATATATACTATATTATAAAATTTTCATATAAACTCTTAAATACAACTTTTTAAACATTATGTACAATAAATTAAAACCAAATTACTTAATTTTCAAGTTTACAAGTTAACTAAACATAAATACAACTTATTAAAGTTTCATGTTTAATTTCGTATAACTAACGTAGATAAACTTAATCAAATACATGATAAACATCTAATTTTAAATATTAATAACTTAAAATAATTATTGAGTTAATACTTACGTTGTATTCTCGAAGCTCATTTAACGAAGGAAATTAAAATCATTTAAAAGATTAATAAAATTACCAAATCTTTCATTATATTCTTATAGTAATTTATTTAATTTGTGATATATCATTTGCTTTTTCGATTAAAATACGTATTCTTAATATTTTGTTAATTGTTAACAATATAAAGTTAATATATGATTATAATATATAATAATATAACTAAATCAAAAAATATTCAATATTGGTCTCATTTCGAAGGTATCGACGAGACGATTATAATGGTGTAACTTGTTAAAATAAAAACGTATTTTTTAGACCTCTTTTAATTGATATACCATAATATATGTTAATGTAATAAGGGTGTAAAATAAAAAATTAAAAAGTAAGGGACCTAAAGTAATTTATTACATAATTATAGGGGTCAAAATTGTAAATATTTATCATAATTATAGGTTTTAATGATAATTAACGGAGGTTCAATGGTAATTAAAGGAGGTTTAATGGTAATTAACGGAGGTTTAAGATATTTAACGGAGGTTTAGAGTATTTAACGGAGGTTTAGCGTATTTAACGGAGGTTTAGGGTATTTAACGGAGGTTTTGGTTATTTTTGTCAAATGAGGAGAGAGATGGTTACTATGTACAATAATTTTTCTCAAATGGTCATTTCTACCGATTTTCCTTAATATTATGTGGGACTCACATTATATATGATTCACAAGTGTCCCTTTGTTTCTTTAAAAATGCAAAGTTCTCATTTGAACCTTCCTATATATATATATATAGATATAGATATATATATATATAGAGAGAGAGATGGAGGTTCAAATGAAAACTTTTTTGTGTTTAAAGAAACAAAGGATCAATTCCTAGCCCCATATATATATATTAAGAAATTAAAAATTAATTAATAATAATCTAATTATTTTAAGGGTATTATAGTCAAAATATTATTTTATGAATGTTACTATTCACGATTTCCATCAGATTTGTACAATTTCTTTATGAATTATTTAATATGTACAATCTTGATTAATTCTAAACAATTTAAATATTAAATATATTTAAATAAATATAAGATCAAGATAAATATCAAATATCTTTAAATAAATATAAGATCAAGAGAAATATAAGAAATCAATCTTGTTATCATATGTGATTTTAAAAAATTGAAAGTTTATTATTGTTAAAAATTGAAATATGAAATATCTTTAAAGAAAAAGTTAACTATTTTTAAAACTTTAAAAATTGAAAAAGTTTATTATTTTTAGAATATCTTTAAAAATTAAAGGTAATATCTTTAAAAAGTTTATTACAATGCCAATTATATTAATAAAATCGCATATGATTTTAGTATCATATATGATTTTGTACAAATGTTAATGTAAAATAATATGTGATTTTGTACAAATGTAAATGTAAAATTATAATGATTTTGTTCCCACATGATTACAATGTCAAGTATGTCAACAAAATCACATATGATTTCAGTATCATATATGATTTTGTACAAATGTTAATGTAAAATCATATATGATGTTGTACAAATGTTAATGTAAAATTATATATGATATAATTATAATATAATATAATTAACGATAAAATTGATCAATTTTACATATTATAACTAATTAATAATTTAAAAAATGTATTTAGTAATTAAATTAAATTAGATATTTATAAAAAAATATTTTATTGCAAATAATTAATAAATAATATTAGTGTATACATTTATAATTAATTTTTAATTTTTAGGAATTAATGTTTGTAATATTTATTTATAATTAAAAGTAATAAATAATACTCCCTCCGTCCCAATGCATAAATATCTGAGAGTTATGAAGAAGGATAAATTAAATAATGGTAATATGTTATTTGGTTTACCATAAAGTGTATTAATTATGCATGTTTAAAATTGTGTGTCATTTCAACTGTGGATACTTAAATTGGGACGGAGGGAGTAATCAATAATTAACTAGAAGAGTATTCGCGCAATGTAGGAAGACGAGATTCATCTTAATTTTAATGTTTTATTTTATTTGTTATCACTATCGATGTTATAATACGACTTTATTGGTTTTGAAAAAGAGATTTTATTTTTTGTGTAATTTCTATAATTCAGTTTTTTTTATTACAATCTAGGTTTAATAATGAAATAATATATTTTGCTTTAATAATTTTTTTATAAATATAATAATTAAGTATTTTGTTATAACTGAATGATTATTCTAATCATATTTTAGATTTTTTAAATTCAAAATTAGATGTTTATCTGTATAGTTAGTTACACTACATACAACTTTAATAAGTTGTACTAATGCATTTATAACTTGTATTCTTGAATTTTAAATAATTATGTTTTAATCAATTGTACTTATTGCATAATAATATGTTTTTAAGACTTTTTGTCAAATGCTTTATAATATAGTATAGATATTGCTGAGGGTTGTAATTGAAAAAAGTGATAATAATCTCCCAAAACGTGGATACAAATGTAACCCAAACTATTGTTACAACTATTCTAACTCAATTTCAACTATCTATTTAATTTAATAAATATCTTGATTATTTTTTAGTACAAAACATTAATATAATTAATAAACTACAATCATCTTTCGTAAATATTTATATCATAATAATTAAAGCTCATCATATTTATAAAATATCTTAATTAATTAAATTATAATACATAATAATTACATGATTTATATTCAAAACTCTTCATATACACGTGTCTATGTATATATATTCGATAATTAAACGAGTACAAATAAAAGGTTTAGAAGATATTGTGGACAAAAAGTTACGGTTTGAGGGTGAGTACGTGCATGAAAATTGCTTTGAAAAGGCGTGGGGTGATTATTACTTCAAGCAGAAGATATCGATTTCCGGTAGGTGTGGCGATTATGTCGGGTTCAGATTGACGGGTCAGGAAGGCTTAACCCGGATACGACCTTTTAATTAATCGTGTTACATTGATCAACCCTAACCTATATATGCTCAGGTTGACGGGTTATAAACAGGTTATCGGGTCATAAACGAGGTTGATAAGTCAAATAATAATACAACCAAGTTCAAACGTCCAAATTCAAATACTAATACAACCAACTAACCAAGTTCTAATACTAGTACATATATCATTTTTTAAATCTATGAATAGGTTAGGCCGGTTAGAATAAAATAATTTTTTAAAAATCTATAATTTTAAACGGGTTGGCTGGTCAACTCGAGAACATATATATCAACCCGAACACAACGCGTATAATAAATGGGTTGATGGGTCAGAATATGCAACCCAAACCCGTTTATTTTCGTGTTGGATTCGTGTCGTGTCGAGAATTGTCATCCCTAATTTTCAGGATTAGGACGAGGGGCCGCATGACGTGGGGATACCTTATTACGCCATGTCAGCAATAAAAAGATAAAAAAATTAATGCTATTAAATAAATACAACTCTTTCACAACCTAGGGACTAAAAGTGTAAAAAAAATCAGAATCATCACTAACCTCTCGAGTGAGGTAATTTTCAAGACCTAAGGACCAAAATATAAAATGTGTTTTTTATTTTTCATCCAATCTCTCGATCGAGAGGGGTTGTTATGAGGGCAGGGATCAAAATTATCATTTATGTATTTAACTAAGAAGTAGGTTGCATCAAGATGTGTTTTCATGAGGATATAAGTTATTTTGGTAAACTATGAAAGAGAATGATTATATTGGGTATGAGAGAGAATGATTATATTGGGTATTGAGATGTTTAAAATGGTTATTTTAATTAATTTTCTTACAAAAATTCTTCCAATTTTTTTAAGTAATTTCCTCATTTTCCCTTCTGATTATTCATATCCCATCCAGTTAGACATGAGAATGGGACGGGGACCTTAATCCCCATTCCCAATTCCAAACTTCATTCCCATCCCGTCCCCGATGGGGAATGAAGAATTTTTCCTTGTTAATTTAAAAATGTTTTAAATTAAATATGTTAAATACCACACTCAATCAATAATGATTCATGTTTAAAATCTCACACACTTTCAAATTTACTTTTATAAAGTCTTAAATATTCGAATATGAATAAAATCACAACATTATAGGTAAGTGTTTCATTGAACGTTATTCAAAGTTTTTATTATCTAAAAAATAGTAAGTCGATTCAAAAAAATGTATATAAGAAAAATGTCAAAATACTATTTATAAATCTAAAAGATAATAAATTTACATTTTTTATGAATAATATATTTAATAATAAAAATATATATTATATATTTAATACTTGGGGACGGGGCGGCACGGGGACCACATTACCTGTTCCTGGTTTTTAACTTTCGGGGATCCCCGGTCCCCGACTTTGTGGGGAATCTCTGTCCCCGTCGGGGCGGGTACACCAGACTCCCCAATGGAGCAGGTCTCATTCACACTACTAGAAAAAAGGACATTTCCAATGGATTTTCGACCGATGCAATTAAAAAAAATTAAAATTAAAATAAAACAATGTGTCAGAAATTATCGACGGCTGTCAATTCCGTCGGTAATTTCCGACGGATTTTTTTATTTTTTTTAAATCCCACAAGTCCGTTGGAAATCACCGACGGCTGTCAATTTCGTCGGTAATTTTCGATGGATTTCCGATAGATTTGTGCGATTTTCCCGATTTTCCAACTTTTTCTTATTCGTATGACCTTTAAATTGAATTATTTTGTATAATTGGTTATGTTTACATGTGTATATGCATATGTATGCATGTGTGTGTCCTATATATTATTTTATTGTATGTATATGTATATGTTACGAGTAGTATATATGTATATATATATAGGGGAGGGATCATACGAGAACCACCCATTTTTAAAGGAATAAATGAATACTTTGTGGACCACATATGATATGGGTCCCACATAATATTAAATTATTTCTGATTTAATATTAAATCATATTAAATCAGAAATGATTTAATATTATGTGAACCCACATCATATAAGGTGTTCATTTATCCCTTTAAATTTACAAAGTTGTCATTTGAACCTTCCTCTCTCTCTCTCCCTCTATATATATATAATTATATATGTGTATGTGTGTGTATACACATAAGGTAATTATACATATAGTATATATACTATGTATATATAACTTGTATACTTATTTGTGTGCATGTATGTCTATATACGTTTGTATTTGTCTATATGTACATATATGTGTATTAATAATCGTTAACACATCAAGCCCCATTGTCATTCGTTAAGAGTCGTCAAACACCGTTGTTGCTTGTTAAGGAGTAACTCATCAAGACACATTGTTGTTCATTAGTCGTTGTTAAAGCCCACTAAGGCCCATTGTAGGCCGTTAAGAGTCGTTAAAGCCATGAAGGCCCATTGTAGCCCGTTAAGATTGTTAAACCCATCAAAGCCCATTGTTGTTCATTAGGAGTTGTTAAAGCCCATCAAGACCCATTTTAGTTCGTTGGGAGTTGTTAAAGCTCATCAATGCCCATTAAGACCCAGTGTAGATCGTTAAGAATCATTTCTGTCAAGGCCTATGGTTTTCGTTAAGAGTCGTTAAAACCCCTCAATTAAGCCCCATTACGTTGTAGTTAAACACGTAATAGAAAAATAATTATATTAAAATTAATTAAATACGTAATTTAAATATAATAATTTTTTAAATTTTAAAAACTAAATAATTTATTGATTTATAATACTTTAAATAATATAATTAATATTTAATATATAATATCCGTACGGAAATTACCGATGGATATTCCGCCGGAAGTGTAGCGGTATAAATCAAAATCCCAGGAACCCTGACCGACATTTTCTGTTTGTCGAGTTCCTCTCCATCGCCGTCGTCGATCACCACCGCCGTCCTTGTCGTCGTTGATCGTCGTCCTTGCCGTAGTTGATAGCCTGTTCTGAAGGAGATATACTTCTAAGGGGGAGCAAACAGTTGTGTTTCGTACAAATACAATGATTTAGTATTTGATGGTTCATGCTGCTCAGCATTCTCCTAATCATCACGATGGGGAGAAATTATACATCAAAAAACACAAGCAAACACATGAAGTCACATGCAAAGAGATGAACACGAAGTCACATGCGAAAAGATCTTTGAAGACGTAATGCTGATGTTGAGAGGGAGCAATTAGAGCTGACAAAGATTAATGAAGTATTCATACGTGTAAAAAGTTTGCATCTAAATCTGTTGATTCTAAGATTGAAAAGCCGTTGGATTCAAAGATTAGTACACGTAGTGTCCAAGCTTTGAGCCTTACTGTATAAAGATTGATTGTTGACTGGTTTCTAATGAAAAGTCTTCCGAAGTCTCTAAAAGATTTATTCAAGCTGAAGATGTTGATCTGAAGATTCTGATTTGTATAAAGGGGAGCTTATTTGTCTTCAGATGCATTTTGCTTCAATATACAATAGAAGATTGTTTCAAAGCTGAATATTATGTTTGTTGACAAAGTTCAGTCGTCTTCAAAGAAAGAGTTTGCTAGAGCTGATTTGCCGAATTGTTATCTCAAATACAAAGGGGGAGATTGTTAGGTCTAAATATGTTGTATCGAAGATTACAATATTGAAGATGTGGAAGTCAAAACATAAAGTCAACATTATGCTTACTTGTATTGTAGTTTGCTTGTAATAGTTAGGGGTATAAATACTCATGTCAATGTACTTTGATAGTTAGAACATTCATTGTTAAATTTGTTTTCTTGAGAGAGAGTTTGTATAGAGAGAGAAACATCAATACATATAACATTTGAAGATTATTCATCTTGATACTTGATATTTGTTATTTTGATTCATCGTTATCTGATCTAGACAGACTGATAAATTGATACACAAACATTTGAGAAAGTCTTTGATAATCACGTAGGGATACAGGTTTTGTATGTTTTTAGCCAAGGTTCAAATATTAGTCGAGATTTGTTCTACAAAGAGATTTGAGTACGAATCTTCAGTCTAATGGAACTTGGTAACTTTTTATCTGCTTAGTTGAATCAGCAAGGTTCGAGGTTGTGATAGTGAGAACTTTGTGGGCACTGTCTATAAAAATTCACTTTCAAGAGATCGGAAATTTCATAGACATATCGTAAGTTTCTGACCATTATGTTGTTGTATTTGTCTTATGGAATACTTATACCCATACACATCTTTTAATTGTAAATCTATTTCTGCTTTAAGCTTTTCACCAACAAAAACACGATTTTTATTCACAACCCAAAACATGTTCAATAAGTTCATGAAATTCTCCGATTCTCAGTAGTTCAATTTATGTGGAAACGATCTCGATACTTTACTATTCTACTAGTGAGAGATCCGTGCATTGCGCGGTGACGATATTTTTTTAAGAATTATTTGATCGAGATAAAATAATATATAATTTCTCGTTAAATAAATGAGATATAATCTCAAAACAACGATGAATTTCCATAAATGATTAATTTTCATTGATGATCATTTGTTGTTATGAATAGTTCGAGAATCATCGATAGTAGTTTTATTAGTATGTTATTTATAATCCAAACGACGTATCCCCGATCGTATCATATAGTGTGTGTGCATGCAAAAATTATGTTTCACATTTAGCTTATAAACAAACCCTAATTTGTAAGGTAATTCTATTAAAATAGTTCGTAGATACAAATTAATAGACTCCAAATAGTTATATTATATATATATATATTGTTTTTTCAGAGGGATTAAGTGAAAAACAACCAATTCATAAGGCTAAATGGTTAGCCAAAATTAGCCAATCACATGAGTATATAGAGTCAAACAAATCAAGCTAACCCCATGAGTTTCCACAAAGTCCTTACCTCCTCCTAATAAACACCCACATCATTCTTAATTTTCATCATCTTCTCACCTACGTGGGATCTACAAAACACACCACATTTCAAATTTTGAGGAATACTCAAATCTTATTAAGCCACATCATTAGCTTTTGGTTGTTGCTTCCATGTTACTCAAATGTTATTTTAACATTGTGGTTTATGCTTCTGAAAAAGAAACGTTGAAATGAGAATTAATGTAATAATAATCATGAAATTAAAATAAATAGACAAAATCAAGTATACATAGAAATTGAAGGAGTATTGGAATGAAAGACTTATATGTAGTAATAATATGTGTGTCTTGATGATAAATCTTTGGTGTTTTTTGACATATTTAGCAATCTTTAGATAACTTGTTTTTATTTGTGTCACCTATTACAAAAAAATCAACATAAAAACATATAAAGTCAAGACAATAAAAGAAAATGAATGGTTGGTTAGTAACATAAAGAAAGAAAAATAAAAAGTTAATTTACATAAATTACAATAAAACAACTCATTAATTAAAATAAATAATGGAAGATGAAAAGTTAATAACATAAAAATATTAATTGAAGAGTGAAGAAAATGAGGTTAAATAGAGAACAAAAGAGAAATAAGAAAAATGAATTTGAAGTATTTAGAAGATGTCAAGTAGGATTCCTTGGTTGTTCCTTTAATATATATATATATATACATATATATATATAGGGGAGGGATCATACAAGAACCACTCATCTTTAAGGGAACAAAGAAATTTATTTGGGACCACATATGATGTGGGGCCCACAAATAAAAAATCATTTATGATTTTTTGTTTTTTTCCTAAAAAATCATAAATGATTTTTTATTTGTGGGCCCCACATCATATGTGGTCCCAAATGAATCCTTTGTTCTTTTAAAAAGGCAAAGTTCTCATTTGAACCTCCCTCTATATATATATATAGATATATAAAGATATTTTTCTTTTATGTATATTGATTGCAATAAGATTTTTTAAATTGTATTAAATTGACGTGATTAATCGTCATCATCATCTTCATATTATTTTTATATTTATGTCAATTATAATCAGTTTTTTTAATTGTGTTCAATTGTTATGTAAATACAAATATATATTATTATATTCAAGTGTCATGTAAAGAAAAATAATTGTTTTCAATAAAGTTAAAATAATCAGTGTAATTTAATATATAGAAGACGGAAAAAAGAACTCTAAAATCCCAAAAAATAAATGTATACCATATTAGTTTTCTAGAAATAAACCTGAAAAAATAAAACTAACCACTAAAAAAGAAACATATGGATGTTTATTGAGGTTATATCATAGATTGTAATACGCAATTGCAAGATTCATATAAATACAAATACAAATATACATATTATTATATTTAAGTATTATGTAATTTTTTTTAATAAGAGTTAAAATAATTTGTAAAATTTAAAACTTGGAAAAACAATAGAAAAAGAAAAAAAACTCTAAAATCGCAAGAAAAGTAAAAAAGAATCGTATACCCTAATTGGTTTCTCGAAATAAACCTGCAAAAATAAAAATAACCATTTAAAAGAACATGTTGAAGTTATATCATAGATTATAATACATACTTGCAAAATTCGATTATCGATCCAAAAGTAAAAAAGAATGTATACTCGGATTAGTTTCTCAATGAATATATTGAAGTTTGTTGAGGTTATGTCATAGATAGTAATACTTGCTTTCAAGATTTGATTATCGAATTGTTGTTGCCATCAAAACTTTAAACCCGCTACCAAGAACGAACTCTCAATTCCATTGGTAAAAACTTAAGAAAAATATATAAGACAAAAGCTAAAAAAACTCTAAAATTCCAACAAAAGTCAATAAGAAATAATTCTAAAATTATATTCTTAAAGTAAACCTGAAAAACGATTTGTTAAATAATAAAAATTTGTGAAATGAAAAACAAATGAAGTGATAGAGAGGGAGAAAAATAGTTTACCTGGAAAACAATGTTGTTGAAGAATAATTATTTGTGAAACAAATAATACATTAGGTGATGGAAATGAAGAACACATATTTGATGGACAAAACATGATGAATGAGATAAGGGTTAAAAGGTTTCATCTTCAATAATGAATATATTAAAGATTTGAAAGTTTCAACTTTAAAATGAAGATGAAAAGGTTTGGAGGTTTCAACTTTTTAAAATGACCAAAACAACCTTATTCTAATAAACTATTTGATTTTAGTATAAGGACGAAATAGTCTTTAACATATCTTCTATTTTAAAAAATCAAAAAATTTAGAAAAAAGAAAGACATGCTTATGATGTTTAGAATAGGTCATGTCATTGATCTTGGTTGTTTTTTTAATAGATATATAGATATAGATATAGATTACATGTATTAATCATAATGTCGGCGTGCACTTACACCGCCACTGTAGGGACTTTATGCCCACTATGTGAACACATACAATTCTTCGCTATCAAACATTTTAATTCAAGTTCTCTTATTTGCAAGAATATGATACAAAAAATTATTTCTCTCAATATTTACGAGAGTTTCTTCAAATTTACAGAACTTCACACTCTTTCTCATATTTTTATTCATTTTAGAGAATCTGTTGGAACAGTTTTTTTTTTTGTCTAAAATCATATTTTTTTTATGTTGAAGGAGAAAGTAAAATAGAACAACAAGAAAGAGAGAGAGAGAGAAGAGATCTGTCATTCTCATTAATTATAACCCCTTTAAATAGGGATGAGATACAAGTAGATAATTACAAGAGATATTAATTCTAACCTATCTCTAATATGTTTATCTCTATCTATATCGTCATATCCATTAGACTACGGCACACTTATCCTACAACACTCCCCCTTGTGCCGAGTCAAAGGAGTGATGGTGCACAACGGTTGCCTCGTTAAAACCTTACGCCAAAATAAAAACCCAGTGGGAAAAATAAAAACATGACGAAGGAAAGAGTACAACGCACCGGTTACTTTGCAATACATAGACTTTTCCTTTAGTCTAATATTCTCTTAGATTCTTACATTAATCATGAAAGTTAAGAAAACAAAATGGTATATAAACTGTTGCCTCACTAAAACCTTACACCAAGGAACAAAACCCAATGGGAAAAATAAAACCTTGAGTGAAGGAAATAGCACAACATACCAATACTACATATATAGTAGACTCCCCCTTTTGTCTACTACTCCCCGTGATTTGTACATCAATCAAGGGAGTTTGGAAAGCCTCAGTATTCCAATACTTTCTATATGTGTTCCCAAATATGATTTTAGTTAATGATTTAGTAACTAAGTATGTCATATTCTCCTTCCATTTTGCTTGATTCACTCAAATATATAGGAGAGTTTGTTATTGCTGATTGTATATAAACTTAAAGCAGAATATGCTTTGTGTTATCACCCTTATCCATTTTGGGAATGAGCTTTTTATATGAGTCAAATAGATAGTTAATATCAGCAAACATATATCAAGACAATATTTATGTTTTTCTATAAGGGCTGGTACTTTTGCCTTTCACATTCAACATAGGTATTGAAATTCCATTATCAATCCCATTTTTCTATTTGTAAGGGAAGTATAAGCCCGCATCAGTGGTTCCAAAATATTAATTTGATATCATTCCAATGATGTTGCGTTGGCGCTGAGCTAAATCTAACTAACGAGTTCATTAAGAGATATAATATACGGTCAAGTGTACTGTTCTAAGTACAATAATGCGCCTATTGCACTCAAATAGGGAATTCCAGCTCCCAAAGCCTCTTCGTCATCATCCTTCAGACGAAATGAATCTTTCCTTTTATCCAACACTTCGACCGATCATGGGAGTGCTAGCCAGATGCGCTTTGTCCATATTAAATTGCCTGATTATTTCTAGACATATGCGATCGGTGAATTAATATCACAAACTCGGTGTGCTAGATTAAATAGTTACATAAAACCAAGTTTTCCCAAGATCTTTCATCTCAAATTCAGATTTTGAATAGAATAAAGTTTCTCTTATTTCATCAAGAGTATTTATTATGTTCATTACATCGACATATAGAGTTATGATTGAACATCTGGAACTCGTTTCCTTTATAAATACGCACGGGCACAATTCATCGTTCTTATATCCCTTCCCAATGAAGTATTCATTTAGGCAGGTATCCATATCCTCCTGTGAGCGTTTCAATTTCATGGAAAACTCATTTTGTGGTTTCTACTAATATAATGTCATCAAACACTTTTATATATCTCTTAATCTAGATCCCCATAGAGATATGTAGTAACCACATTCATGAGCTGCATTTCCCGTCCTTCAGAAATTACTAGGCTAATTAATTAGCAGAACGTTATAACGTCCATCACGAGAGAGCAAGTCTTCTCGTCATCAATCTAGGGCGTTGTGAGAAACCTTGCGCCAAAGGAGAGTCTTATACATCATGACTTAATTATTTTCATTACGCTTTTATGACAAATGAATTATCTATGTCTTACGGGCTTTACACTTGGTTGGTTAGCACTACCGGACCAAATACCCGTGTATTTGTCAAATGTAATTATCCTGGATTGCTTATATTAGGTCAATTTGCTCTTTGTTGACATTTTTCAACTGAGCATGGTTCGATGTCATAGTGCTCTATCATCTCACGAGCAACAATATATGTGAATATCATCAATGAGTATGTACGATCTGTCCATCGACTCGTATGCACTTTCATAATTCATTTGAGATTTATTTGATCTCTGGAATCAAATATTGACTTCGGAGCGTCCTCCAGTAATGATTCATAGACATAGTTTTAGTCAGAGATAATCTCATGAGAGGTTTATGTATTGATGATTAATGGTTGTGCCTTAGTCACCTTTTCCTTTAGATGAGTATTTATCGAACCAAGTAGCCTCCCCCATTTCCTTTTGGGAGCCACGACGTCAACCACACCTTCACCATGTGTGATTGCAACGCACTTTCCAATGGCATTGTGCTCTTGTTTAGGGACTTTTAACCTTGCGGGTATATTTGCAGCTGGTATATGTGATCTCGTCACTTCATTAAACGTATCAGGTATCGAGTCTGATTCGTTTGACTTCAACTTTACATTGTGAAGTCTGGGGATCAAAATGAGACATATTGGGAATATTCTATGACACTTCCAGTCGTTCCCATGGAAAATCCTTTTTCCTATCTCCCCCTAACGACGGGAAGACTGTCTCATCAAAGTGACAACTCGCTAACTTAGCAGTAAAGAGATCACCCGTCAAGGATTCTAATTAGCGGAAAATTGTTGGGGATTCATATCCAACATATATTGATTTTTTTAAGGACCCATTTGGGTGCGTTGTGGGGACGCAATTGGCACATATACTACACAACCAAACATGCATAAATGAAAAATATCAGGCTTATATCCAGTTACCAACTGGTACGCATGATACTGGTTGGCTAGTAGTGGGTCTAAAACCAAATGAGTAAGGCTGCATGTAATATTTGCATAACCCCATGCAAATGCGGGTAAATTGGTGCGCATAACCAATGCCCTATATATCATCTATATTCTTTTAATGACAACTTTTATGAGACCATTTTATATATACACATGGAGTATAGGAAACTCTAGCATTTCAAGTCATGTAGACTTGATGAGATAGTTAGGGTGTGTAGGTCCCAGTTTATGCAAGCACAATGATTTATATTGAATAAAACGATAAGAACACGAATATTAAAGAAGCTTCGTAGTCGGATATCTTACTTGTACGGTTACAATATGATTTGACAGTATTTTGTAAATAATCTTGCACACACCTAAACAATGACCCTAACCCTCTATTTATATATAGAACATTTATCGTAATAAGAAAACTATGAGATAAGGCAATATACAATTGCCTTATTTACAATAAAGCAACGTTTCCTTATATTAAACCTTCCTAATTATTGAGTTTGTTGACTTTGCACTTTTGGTCCTTCATGTCTTCAATAGTTGTCATCTCGGATACAATAATTTCAGACCTAACAATCTCCCCCTTTGTATTCGAGATTACACTTCAGCAAATCAGCAATTTTGAAGACGATGAAATTTTGTCAACAAATCACTCTCTTGAATTCTTTTGCTCCCCCTACGAATATGATCACTTGATAAGCTTCGTAGCTCCCCCTTAACTTTTGAAGGAGCCGTGATGTCGCAGGGTATCTTGATGTTGTTTGATGAAAATTTTTCTTTTGATGAAAGAGGCAAAAGATGGTTGTGATATCTTGATGTTGTCGGGTTAGGCAGATGCGATAACTTTGATCTTGTCTTATGATGACTTGAACTTGTTGAACATGAGTCGACATAAACACTTAGGTATAGATGTCGGCTCTTTGGGATGTGACAAGAAAATATGTCGGTTCAAAAGAAGTCGACAAGTCTTCATCTTCATCTTCAAACATTTGAAATTTATGTCGGGTCAAGCTGAGCCGATTGTCGGGTCAAGCTGAGCCGATAAAACATGTTGTCGGCTCAAAAGAAGCACTCTAAGACAAGATCTCGGGCAAAGATGAATCGACATAAGAAGATGTCGGGCCCAAGAAATTTTGTCGAGTCTTTGATATACCTTTTCTCCCTCATAATGGGCATTTGTCTTTGATACTTTTTCTCCCCCTCAGAATGATAAGGAGAATCCGAAGCATTATGAATGATCAAAGACAATAAGTGGATATGAAAAAATGGGTAAAAAGTCTAACATAGGAGCACAAATAGCAACTATTGTCACTTAATTAAAAATTAAATTTAATTGAGTGGCCTATATTCAGCGTTGGCAGCGGATTGGCACTGATAGGACTTCTAGTTATCATAGAAGTAAGTTATAAAACTAACTTCTCAAACTGTTCCGGCATAAACACGAAGATATGCAATATGAATCACAAAGACTCGTGCAATGTGTAGAAAGAATTTATGCATTAAATGCTAATTTTAAGGCTCAAAATGTGAAAATATATTTCACAGACTCAATGTGCATTGAATGTGAAGTTCGGAGACCGGAGGCGTGTCTTCCTTTTTCAATATCTTAATCTTCCGAGTGAAGAAAAGATAGCAGATATGCTCATTCTCCGTGATATATGAAACAAATATCTTTTGTGAGATACTTGAGTAGTTGGGTGGGGTGACACAAGTTATCGACATTGGGTCCATGTCTAGTTCAACATTCATCTCCAAAGAATCGAGAATGCATAGATTATGTGGCTACCCGGATAACTGTTTAGGTTTGGTGAAGACCAAATATTTTCTTTTAAGTTTTGTCACACCCTCACATTTTTCTTTTATCTCACAAGCACTCAATTTTAATCATTCCTTTTCAGGATATCTAACCTAGGGATGTGTTTCACGGGTAGGTCCTTCCGGCTTTGGATTGACCATAGAAACTTCTAATTCCTAACACACAAAGAGTTAAAACATTAAAGTCCGAGTTCTGAACTGAAGTATTCAGAAGTCATGATGTACATAAAAAAACGGGTTAAGAGCAGGTCCATAGCTGAGATACTATGAAGCTAAGTAAATGGTAAAAATGTGGTACCCCCCCCCTCAAATGTTGCAAAACCTTTTGAAAGATCGTCATGTGATGTGAATATTCGGAATTTTGACCATACATTACGTACCTACAAAACAGATTAACAAGATTTTGGTACCCAAGCTTTGTTGGGTACTCGGAGGTTAGCTTTTGATGCAATAAATGGGGAAGTGGGGATACTATAAGTACCATACCATTTATGAGTGAACCTTTGATTGACATAATGAGAGTTGTAAGAACAATGCATGTGAGGAAAACAACCATAATCATAAGAGAAAGAATTTATTTGCACAAAGTCATTCACACCGCAATTCGAGCAACAAATTTTATTCCGAGAAAAATGAATTAAATGTTTAACAGAACGAATAGTGCAAGGAAATTGAAATTTTCGATTGGTTCTTTTAACATTAGGAAATTTTGAATAATAAGAGTTGTCGTTTTTGCGGGATGATGACTTTGGAGCACTTTTGCCTTTTTCGACCCAAATTTGCTTTGATTTTAAAGTTCGAAACGCTGAACCATGGTTAGCATTTTTCACATAATGAGAATTGATTGGTTTGGAAAAGTGAGTTTGATCCTTTTGGTTAGGATGAGTGTAATGCATTTGACTTGTGGAACACTCATTCGGATCCGTTGGATGTAAAACTGATTCGATTGGCTTTTTGCCTTTGTCCAAAAACTCCGTATGATTTGGGAGTGTAGGATTGAAGTCAAAATTGACATTTATGTCATCTAACTGTTCCGTGGATTTAAGGTTCGGTGAGGAATCAGTGTACTCGTCAAAACGAGGCATTTCCTCAGGAGAGTCTAAGTCATCAGTTAAATCATTTAAACATTCGTCTGATTTAATTGAAGAAACATTAGAATGGCCATCTAATTCATCATTGATTTGGTCGGGAGAAAGGAAACATTGTTGTTTGGAGGAATATAATTTGGATCTCTTTTAAACAACTCTTCACAATCATCCAAATACGAGCTAACGAAGACTTTACATGAAGACAAATTTGAAATTGTATCGTTTTCGCGATTTTTGTTGAATTGTAAAGTCTCGTTTTCAAATTTTTGTATTTTTGCAAGTAATGATTCTTTTTCCTTGTCCGCCAAAGAACGTTCAGATTCCAACAATTTTTCAAGTTGAAGAATTTTCTTTTCTAAAAATAGAGTGGGAATGTAAACCTAGGGTTTACATTCATGAATTTTATTTTGAAGTTCTTCGGCAGAATAAGACGGAAAATAATCGTTTGGAAGAGTTTCCTTTGAAGATTCCTCTTCTACTATTTGTGGATAGCAGAAAGGAATTTGATGAAAAATCTTTGTTTTTTTCTATTCAAATCTTCCCTTTCTTCGACATCAGGATCCGACTTCATAAATTGAATTTGGTAATCCGGACCAAGGTTCAGATATTCAAATTTATAGATAGTCGGTATATTGTAGATGGCCTTTTCTAAAAGTCTCGGATTATCAGATCCTAATCCAACTCTTGAACTTAAATCTTTTGGAGCATTTAGATGAATTGTGTGTTCAGTTTGACCAAGCTTGTAAAGTTTTAATTCCAAATTTTCGAGTTTTTCTAATAGATCTTGTCTTTGAAAACTGACAAAGTCAAACTGTGATGAAAATTTGGCAGTCTCATTCCTAGATGATTGAAGTTGAAGTGTGAGATTAGATATTTGTTGTTGAAAAATATCATTTTCTTCTTTTAAAACCATTTTCTCCGTTTCGAGATTGTGCGCTATACTTTGCGAATTGACAAGATCGGTTTGCATAAGAATCAATTGATGTTGATTATTTTCTAGGCTTGCTTCTAAATTGGAAACCAAGAGTTTCTCGGTTTTCAATTTAGAGTGTAATTCTTTTAATTGACATATTAAATCATGCATTTGAGATACGAAAGAGTCATAGTCAGAAAGACTTACCTCGTGGGGTTTTGTGTCTGAACCAATTTCCATGGCTTCACGGGTAGTCATTGTACTTACTAGTTGACCTCGATCGGTGAGTTTTTAAAAAATTTCTGAGTAGCCTTGTGAAACAGTAGGTTTTTATCGATTGACAAAAGAAAAAAAATTGTTATCGAGTGAAAAGGTGCTCGATAAAAATTATTATCGAGTGAAAGATGCTCGACAAAAATTGTTATCGAATGAAAGATGCTCGATAAAAATTATTGTCGATTAAAAGATGTTCGATAAAAATTATTGTCGATTGAAAGATGCTCGATAAAAATTATTGTCGAGTGAAAGAGGCTCGAAAAAGAATGAATTTGGCTCGATGAAATTTGCTTGATATAAAATTTTATCGAGTGAAAGAGGCTCGATAAAACCTGTTGTCGAATGAAATTGGCTTGATATAAATTGTTATCGAGTGAACGAGGCTCGATAAAAAATGTTGTCGAATTAAATAGACTCGATATAAATTGATTTAAATTTTTTTTATCGAATACTGACCACTCGATCAAACTTCTTCTCGATTCAATAGGACTCGCCTAAAAAAAATTCTTTAATTCTGAGTTTTCTGTTATTGAGAAACCAGAAAACAAAAACACAGTGTTCTTGACTAAAAAGAACTAGTCTTTTTATGGACAAGACTGTCTGGGTTTTCGAGTTTCTTATTTGTTCAATCACAAAAAAATATCAAAATTACGAGAGTTTATGATTTTTACTAAGGAATTCTTTAGTAAGAAAAGTTGCAGGAGTCACAAGTTCCTGAGTTTTCTTATGTAAAGATATTCAAAAGTAAATAAAAATAACCTAAAGTAATTTTAACTAAACAGATTAAAATATTTTATATAGGAGTCGATAAAAATTCAAGATTTAAACAGTTGAATCGATAAAAATTCAATCAACAGAAGAGAGATTCGATAAAAATTCAATAAGTCGAGAGAAAAATTTAAATCGATAAAAACACAGATATACTTAATCGAGAATAACACACAGAAACTGATATAATGATCGAGAAAAAATCATTGAGCAGATATGAGTTTGTCGACAAAAAAAAAATAAGAAGTTTTATCGGGTAAAGCGTGTCACAGTATGACTCGACAAAAATTCAATGAACAGTAGATCTTGTAGAAATAGAAAAAGTACCTTCTGTTTCGTGGTTTGCTCAGAAAATTGTAAAAACTCGTGATCTCAGGCTCTGATACCACTTGTAGATCCCAGTTTATGCAAGCACAATGATTTATATTGAATAAAACGATAAGAACGCGGATATTAAAGAAGCTTCGTAGTCGGATATCTTACTTGTACGGTTACAATATGATTTGACAGTATTTTGTAAATAATCTTGCACACACCTAAAGAATGATCCTAACCCTCTATTTATATATAGAACATTTATCGTAATAAGAAAACTATGAGATAAGGCAATATACAATTGTCTTATTTACAATAAAGCAACGTTTCCTTATATTAAACCTTCCTAATTATTGAGTTTGTTGACTTTGCACTTTTGGTCCTTCATGTCTTCAATAGTTGTCATCTCGGATACAATAATTTCAGACCTAACAGGGTGGTGAGCCCTTGAATGTGTAACTAGTGCTAGAGTGCAGCACCTTATGTGGACATCAATACGACGTGTGTTCATCGTGTCGAAACCAGAACCATAAAATACTTCAATGGCCCGCACTCTGGTTGTTTATGTCCATTACCTTTTATTCGTTGTAAGAATATATGTGTAATTGTCCCAAAGTTCTTTATTGGTGACATAATATGATTTGATGACCTAGGTAATTCACTAGTGTGACACATTTATTTCTCTAATATACGTTCCTTTCATATCATTAGAGTTGATGTACATATATACCCATTTTCATTCTTATAATACGATTTCCAATTAATATGAATATTTTAACAAGGTTCTCATTAATGTAGTCTTTAATGACTATTAATCTTGTACTAACAAGAAAATGACAGTTCATCGTCTAAGTATTTTGGTTGGAGGAGTAAATATTAGTCTATCTTCTAAGATTGTGTGAGATTTCCCACAAAAACACTCAAGTTCTCCTCGATACATTCCTACACAGAACGGAGAATATTGAGAGTTTCATTTGTAATTTGGATGTATTTCTTTACATCTATAATGGTTAATATTTGGTTTTTCATCAGCAAATGAAATTAATTTAATACTTGAAATAATTTTCAAATAAACTTATGCTCAATCAATCTTAAATTAATCTGATATAGTTCATTTCAACTGTTCCTTGTTTTTATGAGCAATTATTATTGCATTTTTCTTCTTATATTGTCCATTATCTTTTGGGCAGTAGTTGTATTTCTACTCCAAAAATTGTAAAACCCTTTTCGACTCTTGTCCTGACCTTTATCATTTCCATAGTTTTGTCCATGGGGTTATAGATGTCACATATGTGGAATTGTTTTTAACTCACTGTCCTTTAGAGTTGTTCCACCTCTTCACTTTCATTATTGACCATGAGAATTTTCTTTGTCCCAACATATTTATTGATCTGAAATAACCTTGTTATATCTCTCAACCACTTACAGTAGGTTGATGAATTTGTCTAAAGGTTATACTCTAGCTCACATTGGTTCATTAATATGATTACTGTTATATGAAAGGTGAAAATCTTCTATGAGTTCCTTGTCATGAAGATTGAGATGTATTTTGAGCACAACATTTCTTTGTTGAAATCAGTCATTTTCTTGTAATCGAGTGGGTTTCATTCCACCATTTGATTAGTTTGGAAAATACATGGTACTAGATACTCCTGATTTTTATTTTCAGGGTGTCCCGTTGTTATTAGGGGATTCTAGTTAATGGTATTCCATATGAAGGTTGTGACTGATGTATCGTCTCAAAAATCTCAAGATATTTACATGTATTTTAACAGGTGACTTTTAGGGTCAATATGTTTTGATGGGTTTTACATATTTGCCTATCTTATGGTACTCAAGTTCTTTCGAGTCCAGGTGGTTGTAAATAATGGAAAATATATGATTTTCTAAAATCATGTTCTATAATTATTTATGTTATGCATGAGATTTCATTATCATGATATTATTGGATTTTTTTTTATTTTTAAATTTTGTTGATAGTAGTTCATCAATATTTCAATATTCGAAAATAGATCACAAAGACACTTTTGGATTTCCAGGTAGGAGGGGAATCACGTGGATTACTTAAGTCCCTTCAACCTTAGGGTTATTTACACCCGTTTGACAAAAAATTTCGATGTTATGCAATTATTTCGTTTCATGAAATACATGAATAACATTAATAATTTTGAGAGATTTTGCCATTAAGCAAAATAAATATTGGTCATAAAATTGAATTTTTACTTTTAACATCTTAATAGTATTTTGGAGCTTTTAGTAGAAGACCAAAATACACGGGGGTTAGAAGTGTAACTTCCATTTATTAATTAAGCTTAAAATAATGAGCAGAAACTCATAATTAAGATAAGCATTTGAATAATATTTTTACAATTTTATGTCATTAGAAATTGTAATTTGGATAAACATTTGAACATGACATGTATAAATCAATTCAAAAACTAAAACATGATTAAATTAACAAATATTTAAATAAAATAATCCTACTTATCTCATTCAATCATGATTATACATCCATATATAATTTTAGATCAACAATTTTGTTTTTTATTTTTTTTATTTTATAAATACATATATTATGGTATGAGATATTATGCAAATTCTATTAACTAATAAACATATAAAAAAACGTGGATTAATAGGTGGCAAATCATCTTTTATTGGATAAGGTAATCAATTTTAAAAAACTTAATTAAAACTTTAATTAAACAAATATAACTTAACAAATTCAATGGATAAGCCTAAATACATATATGATAATATCATGTTTAAAGTAATTAAATTTTTTTTATCATTCCAAACAAAAATAAATTACAGGATTTTAATATGTAAAGTTGCACATTTAATAAACAAATAAATCAATTAAAAATTTTGGAGCATTGATTTAAAATGACAACTAAACAGATTAATAAACACATAAAAATAAATAGGATAGGCAAGTGATTTAGGGTAAATATGGTTAAAAGAATTACAAAACACCTAAAGAAATCATCTAAAAAAATTAACGAGTATTTATGCATACGAAGCATGGGAATATATAATCAGTTTGTATGTAGTTTGCAACACATATTTTTACATAGAGAAACGACTTAAAATAATGTTGTATCATATGATCACATAGACATCATAAAAAAAACTTAAAAACATGAATAAAAATAGGATAAAACAATAAACGAATTATACTTACTTGGATAACGATGGCAGAGGATGGTAGGAGTTAACAGTTCCCGATCTTGATGATATCAATTCTCAAACTAAATTGATTTTAAAGAAACCACTTACCCGGTCATCAAATTGGTGAATTAGTTTTAAGAGTACCGACTTCATCCAAGTTGATCTTTCAATTCTTCTCGTTCGTAAACCATGTTTTATAATCTGGTGTCAAATTTGATAATCTTCCTAAAGCATACGTGCTGATAACGTGTTGAAGGAGAAAGTAAAAATAGAACAACAAGAAAGAGAGAGAGAGAAGAGATCTGTCATTCTCATTAATTATAAGCCCTTTAAATAGGGATGAGATACAAGTAGATAACTACAAGAGATATTAGTTCTAACCTATCTCTAATATGTTTATCTCTATCTATATCGTTATATCCATTAGACTACGGCACACTTATCCTACAAAACTTTACTTAATCTTCACCTTTTTTATTTTGTCCATCATTAAACATTTGGATCTTAAATTATAATCTTGCCAAACAAAACAAACCCCAACTAATGAAATTTAAGAGTCTTTGTAAATTCGTACACCACAAGGGCCAATTTGTCTTTCTATGAAACATTTGGGATTAGAAAAAGAACATACAAAAATGTCACCAAATGCAGTAAAGCTCAAAACCCAGAGGAAACCCTCGTTGAAGAGCCTCTCTAATGTCCACTCCATTAGTATCCATAAACCCACAATAATGGCGACAATCGAAGCTTTCCAATTCACAAAACCCATTCGAATATCAAGGTAAAAAGTTCATCTTCATACCTCTGTATCTTCTTGTCTTTCTCTTGAAGCTCAATATTCATCAATATCTTGTCAAAACTTGTGAAATTAATTCATGTATCATATCCAGAATCTTAAAAGATCGTCTTTTCTCAGATGGGTATTTGTTGATTTGAATTCAAAACCAATTTTCTCAACTGGGTCATACCATGATATCCAAAACCCTAGGTTTCATAGCACAAAATCAATTTCTATGACCAAAAACACCCAAAAATTGAACGAGTTGTTTACAGATAATGGGAATGTTGGCTTATGGTCTCGTGTAGCTTATCGAGAAGCTCAAGATGCTTTATTAGAATACTTGCATTCCACTAGAAGTTTGCAATTTATGGATGCAGAAAACATTAGTCGAAATTCCCCTAGGTTTCTTGGAAAGTTATTAAAAGGGGTTGAGAATAAAGAAAGCATCGGCCAATCCGTTGCCCGATTCTTGCGTTACCATCCCATCAACGAATTCGAGCCATTTTTCGAGAGTATGGGTTTGGAACCTTGTGAGTTTTCGACCCTTTTGCCGCGTAACTTGATGTTTTTAAGTGACGATAATGTGTTATTAGAGAACTATCATGTATTTTGTCAATATGGTTTTGCTCCTAATAAGATAGGAAAGATTTATAAAGAAGTTAAAGAAGTTTTTAGATATACCGATGGGGTTTTGTTGTCACGGCTTCAAGATCTTCAAAATGTGGTTCTTGATCAATCTACCGTTATTAAACTTGTGGGTTCGTGTCCAACAATCTTAATTGGGGTTGAAACATATGATGTTGTTGTTAAGGTTGTGACGGAATTAAAGACTTTTGGGATTTTGAATGGTTGGTTTATTGAGCATTTATCGGATGAAGATTATTACGATTGGAAACAAATGCTTGAGCTTTTGTGTTTATTTAAAAGATTAAGCTTCGATCATGAACAATTAGGAAGATTATTGCATAAAAATCCCACCATTTTATTGCAAAATTCAGGAACTACATCCACTTCACTTATCGGCTTCTTGATTAAGTTTGGTGCATCTAAGAACGACATCCGATCCTTATTTCTACACTTTCCCGAAATCAAGATTCATGAGTTCGTTTCAAATTTAAGGCGTTCGTATTATTTTCTCACGAAAATCGAAATGGACGTTAATAGCATTTCAGAGCTTCTACGTACACACCCTCATTTACTCGGTTCATACCCTTTAAAGGGCGTAAAAACCGCTTTAAATTGCTTGAATTCAGGTAAAAAACGACTTTGTACAATCATCAAGAACAACCCACAAGAATTAAAGAATTTGGCACTCGGGTTGAAAGTCGAACCACTACCCTCTTCAAAAGAAAGTATTTTAGAGAAGAAAAAGTTCTTATTGGAAATGGGTTTCACCGAAAACTCGAGTGAAATGAAAAGGGCGCTCAAAAGATTCCGTGGAAGAGCAGGGGAGCTTCAAGAACGGTTTAATTGTTTGGTCAACGTTGGGTTTGACCAAAAAGATGTTGCAAAAATGCTGAAAACGTCACCTCAAGTTGTTAACCAAACAACGGAGATTCTTGAAATGAAGATTGATTTTCTTGTGAACGATTTAGGTTATCCGTTGTCTTCTATAGCTACGTACCCATCTTCGTTATCTTACGCTATAGAGAAAGTTAAACTAAGATGCACGATGTATAAATGGCTATATGAACAACGAACAACTAATAGTTTGGCTTTGAGCACGATTCTTGCTTGTTCAGAAAAGAAATTCGTCAAAGAGATAGTTAATCGTCACCCAAAAGGCATTGAAGTTTATGAGAATTTGAGAAAGGAAGTTTATTCGATTGTATAATGGGAAAAACAAGTTTATTTCTTTCATTTTTGTGCTATTTTCGGGAGATGTTCATGGCGTTATAACGTATATCCTATGGATCCGAGAGCTTTCTTCACTCTGAAAACAGTCTCCAAAGAGGTAATTCGATTCAAATTATCAGTTTATTTTAGTTTTTGATTTATACTGAATATTTGAAAGTTTTAGAGAATCATATTCAAGCAAGCTTTCTTCACTATTTTAGTTTGCAAATGAAAGTGAACCAAGATCAGTGTTAGTAGTTTTCTAAAAGTGACAATTGGGTAAATGGGTCATTTTAGTTTGACAAAAAGCAAGACTCTTTCAAAGTGGAAATTGTTGCAATTTTTTCATGGGAAGGGTTGCATGCAATCATAGTAGCTTCAAATGTGTCTTTATAGAAGAAAAGGGTACAGTTGAATTCAGTTATGTAATTATGTTATAACCTTTTCTTGATGTTTTTAACCTTTAGTTTTAATTCAGTTAAAAATTTCATTTTTTTGGACAATGATACACCCTTTAAGTTACTACCTCTGTTTGGTTTGGTAATATAGAACTAGTATCTTGGAGCTTTCTATTTGAGCCAAGATCTAGAGGTGTATTTGAGCTTGAAGCTTGGCTTGTGAAAGAAATGGTAGGCTCGGCTTGGCT
The DNA here is from genome assembly GCA_036898165.1 of Silybum marianum. Lineage (NCBI taxonomy): Eukaryota > Viridiplantae > Streptophyta > Magnoliopsida > Asterales > Asteraceae > Silybum > Silybum marianum. Next base: position 18,511,319 of record CM072541.1, read on the forward strand.
CAGCTCAGCTCAGCTCAGGCTCATCTTGCCAAAAAGCTTGAGCCTTGGCTCATTCTTGTCTAGGTTTATGTAAGCTTGTATAGGCTCGTATAAGCTCGAGTCTTGGTTTGGCTCATCATCTCATCATGTAGGCTTAATTCATATGGGTTTATATAAAACTAAAGTTGAACTCTTTAAATAAATTTATAAATCAAAACCCTCTTTAGAATTTTGCAATTGGAAGTGTCCCTAATTAGGGGTTCACTAATTTGACTACTAAAACTTATCATGCAAAGAAGACTTTTAGCCACAAAGGTCTCTCACTATATGAAAACCAAAAAGCAGCATCTTTGTAGCTTTTGATCTACTCATAGTACATCAATGCATGTCCATTATTTATATTTTTATTTATTTGATAGCCGTGGATGTACGTGTCAGCTTGTGTACACCTCAACTAATCCCATGAGACCTTGAAGATAACAGTTAGGTTATATGCATTTAGTTAAAGATGCATTAGCGTTTATATAGATTTTGCCTCTTTTTTAGTCAAGAAAATGTTTTTCTTTATCATTATTATGCTTAAGGAGATCGAGGGAAATCGTCCGTTATTTGTTTATTTGATAGTCGTGGGTGTACAGGTCAGCTTGTGCACACCTCAACTAATCCCATGAGACCCTAAAGATAACAATTAGGTTCCATACATTTAGTTAAAGATGCATTAGCGTTTATATAGAGTTTGCCTCTTTTTTAGTCAAGAAAATGTTCTTTTTTTATCATTATTATGCTTAAGGAGATAGAGGGAAATCATCCGCTATTTATTTATTTGATAGTATTGGGTGTACAGGCCAGCTTGTGCATATCTCAACTAATCCCATGAGACCCTGAAGATAACAGTTAGGTTACATACATTTAGTTAAAGATGCATTAGCGTCTATATAGAGTTTGCCTCTTTTTTAGTCAAGAAAATGTTTTTCTTTATCATTATTATGCTTAAGGCGATTGATGGAAATCGTTGTATTTTGTGAAAAGAAAAAAAATTCGGGTATATATATATATATATATGGAGTAAGTTTCGTTGTTTAAAACTGTTTGAAAAGGAAGAAGAGGTGGTTTCTGATCCTTGGTCAAGAGGTTACCAAGTTGGCTTCATCGTTCTTTTGTTTTGCTTGAAGGTAACTATTTTTTTGGTAACTGTGGTTGTTTAAGTCAACTTACATACACATTGAATAATCCCATATGCCCTTGAAGATGAAAGCCATAAAAAATCCACAGTGGTCTTGAGGAGATTCAGATCGATGACCTACAAATTCTTAGCAAGCACTAAAGGTTATTGAGAACTTTAGCGCCTTTATTTGCTGGTTAAGCTGGCCTCAAGATAACTAGCGAAGTGATCATACCTTTATATGATTTTTGGATGCGTATTTTTTTTTTTGGTTAAAATTGTATCTTGTGCTTGATTAATGTTCTTTGATGTCTTTTGAAGTATATAATATTTATATACAGTAAATTAAAGTCATACGCATCTCTGCTCACCCGACTCTAATTAAAAATGTGTTTAATTACGAGATTAATCTGCAACCCTTATGTTTTTAACTCATTAGGCCGATTTGATGAGGGTTGTATTCTTTTTTCCATTAGTAATTGTTGTTTGAAATTTTTAGGTTGTATTTTGGTTCACAAGTTGGGACGTTTTAGATTTTATATTTTTGTACCATATATGCTAAATAATACTTTGTGTTTTCTTAGAGAAAGCAGTATAGTGATTGTTTTAAATAATCAAACAATAAATTGTACTAAAAATAGAACCAATTTTTTTTTATTGATTCTTATTGTGGAAAATTAATTTTTAAAACCTTCATTTTCTGGGAATCACAATGATGGGTGTTCAATAACTTTACTTTGGTATTTCTTGGTCCAACACTTGGTGCCTCGCTCAGTTCCTTTTAATGGATTTTGGTATAATTTGCACTAGTCCATGGAAGAATGGATTTAAGTTTTGTAATTTAGAGGCAGTTTACTAAATGCTTATCTGGTAAATGTATATCGGGTCATTTAGAGGCCGTTTACTAAATGCTTATCTGGTAAATGTATATCGGGTTGTCAATGGCGTGTAGCTCAGTTGGTAATGGATGGGGGTTAAGTTTTTCCAAAATCGAATTGTCCCGGTTTCGAGCCCGGGCGCCCTCATAGCCACAACCGCTGAGTGAGTCAGGTATGCCCCCCACATTATGGAATTGGCAGTCGATTGTGGGCCAGTTGGGGTTTGCTGGTATCAACCTTTTGTCCAAAATGTATATTGGGTCATTTACCTTATCAAATGGATATGGTAAGAGCCGTGAATCTTATCTTGTAGGGTACGTTTGGTACGCAGAACATGATGGGACGGGAAGGGACACATTTGTCCCATGTTTGGCATGTCCTTGTGTGGAACAAAGTGTAACTAAGTAGAACAGATGCGTGACACGCGTGTTCCCCCCCCCCCCCCCCCCCCCAATCCGCCCCTCTCGCGGTGGAAGAACAGATACTGACTATTTATACCGGAACAAACGGTTATCTCGATTCATTAGATGCTTCTGATATGTTGCTTCTTCGACCATTCTTCACGACTTTCTTTGATGCAATTTTCTTTGATGCTTCTGATTGCGAGTGTACCCTTTAAGTTGTGGAGGTTTTCAAGCACTGTTTGATTCAAAAGGTGAGTCAATTTCTTCAGGTTTTCTATAGAATCTGATTTTTCAAATATAACTCAATTTTGAACCATTCAATTTCTCTCCTGGACCATCAATTTTGGAACTGGAAACCTTCGATTTTTGGGATTCATATACACCTAATTATCACATTCTGATAATGATTTGTTGTGTTTAGTTTACATTTCAAACGATCAATAAAGATCATCGATATTTGTATTCACATATGAGATTTAAGTATGAGATTTAATTTGATTTGTAGATTGTAAAATCGTCCATAATTTCAAAACAAAAAGTGGATAAAGATCGATGGTTATCAATATTAAAAAACTGTTATAGAAAAAAAAAGAGATAAATTATAATATTTGATTTTTTTTTTCATAGCTAACTTAACTACTGAAAATAGACATTGAAATAAAAGAAGTTAACTAGTGGTTAAGATTGTTTCTTTCATTCTTAAAATTTTGGGCTTCTCATTTTAACCGCATACTAAAACATTATATTAAAAATCTTTAAATTTTTTTCCAAATATTCTTCAAAATCTAGATTTGGGGATCTCCAAATTGGTTAAAAGAGTAAAGATTGAAAATGTTTATTATGGAGCTAAATGTTAAAACATATATAGTTAGGTAATGACAAAAACATGTATAATTGAGCCCAAAAAAGTTGGGGGCCTCACATTGAAAACCCTCAAATACAATCGTATTCCTTAAGGTTTTCTTGACTGTTAATTGAGGTTTTCTTGACTGTTAATTTCAAGATTTATAGGATCAGATAAACATAAATTAGCTCAAAAATCCACATCCATTAAAAAAAATCTATGTATTGAGACAAGTTTATTATTAAGTTCCAATGAGCAAACACATTGGGAAATTTTATATGAAACTAATGTTTCATATGTAAACAAAACCTTTTCGACTTCTTTTATAGCTTGTTTTCGGTTGTATTTTGGATAGTTTTTTTTTTGGCTTTTATATGTTAGGTTTTTTTCCCTCTCTTCCTCCTTAGAGCATCTCCAACAGCTATGGTATAATAGAAAAAAAAGTGATTTTAGCATATTTGTTGCTCCAATAGCTATGCTATTCCATATGTTAAAATAGAGAATTGAGGAGAGAGATGAAAAAAATCTCTAAATTTAGAGAAAGCTCTAAAACCATATAGAAGAGAGAGAAATAATAATTTAATTATATGCAACCAATTAGAATTATTGTCATGACAAACGTAGTTATATGACGAAATAATATTTTATTAAATGTATTGAATATTTTATTAATATAGTTTAGTTAGAAATGCTAAAATAGAATAGCTGTTGGAGTTGGATGCAATTTTTTTAGAGATTTTCACTTTTCATATTCTATTATAGAAATTTTTTACCATAGCTGTTGGAGATGCTCTTAGTGCATCTCCAACATGTATGCTATAATTTTTTTAAAGTAGAGTAACAAAAGTAAGAACTTTAAAAAAAATTTACATTCAACTACAACAACTACTTTATTTTAGCAATTCAATCATTAATTATATTATTAAAATATTCAATACACTTAATAAAATATAATTTATCTCTCCTAAACACTTAATATCAATATTTCCTATTGGTTATAAGGAATAAAATATTGTTTATCTCTCTTACCCAAGATAGCATACAAGATAGCATAGCTATTTTAGTATTTTTTTTTTTTCTATTTTAGCATACAAGATAGCATAGCTATTGGAGCAAAAAATTGTTAATTTTTTTTTTCCTATTTTAGCATAGCTCTTGAAGATGCTCGGATAATCAAAAGACAATATCTCCAAAAAAATTCCATTCATCTCCAAGAAATTCCCTATAATTTCTTCAAAATAATATTAAAATATTGCATCATCTATTAAAATATTATTTCTCTTTTTAAAAATTTAGTTTTCAAAATTTCCTATTGGTCATTTCATTTGGTAATCACTTTTGGAGTTAAACCCATATTTGGAGAAAAACTCACTCTCTCTTCTACTTTCTCCATTTTGGAGATGATTATGGGGAAACTATTAAAGCAAAATACTTGCTCAAAATCCTCATTTTCTCCATTTTGGGGAAGCTATTGGAGATGCTCTTAGGGCATCTCCAATGTATTTCTCTATTTTACTCTCTATTATAGAGAGTAATAGAGAGTAAAATAGAGAATGTGTAATGTCTTCTCCAATGTATTTCTCTATTTTACCCTCTAAAAGAGAATTTCCAAGTATAATCTCTTATATTTTGATTACAAAGATTTTCAATAATACCCTTATATTATAAACTTTATAAATTATACTCTTATATTTTTTATTTTCACAATAACCTTATATTTATTAAGAGGAAGATAAGTTTATTTGCCAAATATATAATTCTAGTTTATTAAAGTTGGTATTAGACAACAAATAAAATAAAAATACAACAATATAAAGAATTGAAAGACCATTTTGTAATCATCAAAAGTTTAGAAAAAATAGAGAGTAGTGAATAATAACTCTCTAAATTTAGAGAGTTACTCTTCATTTCTCTATTATAAAAAATAAAATAGAAAATTTATTGAAGAAAATTTATAGAGTAAAATAGAGATAAAGAGTAAAATAAAGAGTTAATTGGAGATGTCTTAATTTTACATCTCATTGGGTTTTTTTCTTTCTCGAAGAGGGTTTTTTTGGATTTTTGTTGTGTTTCCATTTTTTTTATTTATATATGTTGCTTTTTAAAAAAAATGTTTCATATGTAAACATTGATCGAGGAGGAGATAGCGGATATGCAGTACCTCTAAATTAGATGATAAATAAGTAAAAGAAGATTTAGGAGAAAGTATGACTATCTATTATTAAGGGTGAAAAGTTCACGAAATTAGGGGGTTATTACTTATTATGGCAACTTGTGCAAACCAATGGGGTTTATGAGTTAGCGAAATAAAATGATTGTAAAACCCCACATCTATTTTTAGTTTAAAAATAAATAAATAATTATGAGTTTTTCATACTCTATATATATACAGAGAAAGGTTTAAATGAAAACTTTATAAATTTAGAGGAATAAAGGAACACCTTGTGGACCACATATGATGCGGGTCCTACATAATATTAAATCATTTATGATTTAATATTAAATCAGAAATGATTTAATATTATGTGAGACCCACATTATATGTGGTCCACAAAGTGTTCCTTTATTCCTTTAAAATAGGGTGGTTCTCGTATGACCCCTCCCCATATATATATATATATATATATAGGAAGGTTTAAATGAGAACTTTGTAAATTTAAAAAAATAAAGGGACATTTGTGGACCACATATGATGTGGGACTCACATCATATGTGGTCCACAAATTGTTTCTTTGTTTCTTTAAAGAGGGATGGTTCTCGTATGGATCCTTCCCCTATATATATATATATATATATATAGGAACAGGTTCAAATGAGAACTTAAATTTGGTTGTGAACGTGAGGACAAATGATAGTGCGACACGTGTCCCATTCAAAGAAATATTTAGATCGAATATAGTATTTATTCAGTCTGAAGATACAAAGAAATATTCAGACTGAATATAGTATATATTCAGTCTGAATAATGCTTATTAAGTCTGAATATTTCTTTGTATATTCAGTCTGAATAATCTATATTCAGACACGTATCGCATTATTCTTTGTCCTCACATTCACAACCAAATTTAAGTTCGCATTTGAACTTTCCTCTATATATACATATATATTTAAATTTATTTGAAGTGTTAAGATATTTATGTGACTAATTGAAGAAATGATTATAGAATCTTAAAAAATATATATATAATGAAAAGAAAAGGAAAACTTAAAATGAAAATTTAAAAAAAATGAAAATTTCTAATTAGGACCAAAAAAGTTAATGAATAAGTTGAGAGAGGTCAAATATATCATTTAATGAAAATGCTAAGGGTTTAAGTCTGTTTTGGACCAAACATTTTAAGTTTTACGTCAAGAGGGGTCTAAGTGTAAATGTCATAATCTCCAAGGGGCCAAATATTATCACTTTCAAAGTATAAAGACTTGTTTTACCAATAGTACATGATTGTTTGAAGAAAACGACCTCAGAGCTTAAAACTCACAAATTGCCAAATCTCTCGGCATATAAAATGTGGTGGACCGGTTGAGGATCATTTCCATTCAGATAGTTTAAAAAATAAGTAGAAAACGAGAGAGAAATTCGAGTTCGAAGTTCGTAATCAAAACTCTCGGTTTTCACCGGTTTTGGTGAGGTTCTTAACCAAATCTCATGATTTTTTATGTCTATGGTTTCATTTTTTAAGTACTCTATCAAACCCCAGTAGCCTCATGCCTTATATTTGTGTTTTCATGGTTTGATTTTTATGTTTTCAAGTTGTTGAGTTTTAGTTTTAAAAACAAAACTTTAAATAAGAAAATGGAATTCATCTCTTGACAAAAGTCACTGTTCTTTATGTCAAAATGTTGGTAAAAATATTACCAAGGATTTGGTGCAAAAAAGAATGTAGAAAAAAGATCAATAAACGAGTTATTTTCGAGCTTAGACAACTCAAATTCGCGCATCCGTGGCTGCTATTTTGTTTAGGTTACGAACCGGGTCGGGCGGGTCAAGATCTAACCCAAAACCCTCGGGTCGATCCATTAAAGATGAAAAATAAAAAGTTTGCTCGGAGCTGGTTTCGATCCCGCGATGACGGCAATAAAAGGCGTACTCGATCACCGAGTTACTCCACTTACTTATGTTAAATTAAGGGGCATTTTACCAAACGTTTACCCGTGTAAGCGCTTACCAAGTCATATTACCTTACCGAAGGGATATGACAAGTACCAAAAATCTTATCCGGTAAGAGTGAAGACAAGGAAACCAAGGACCAAGAGTCTTACCCCGGTAAGTGATGACGATGAATCTTACCATGGTAAGTGTTTACCGAGTAAATTGTTGCATACGATGCCGTTTTGGTGGACTAAAGTCTTATCCGGTAAGGAAGTGATAGTGTTGGATTTTGCCGGTATGCATTTACCCGGATAAGAATTGGTAAGCGGCCCCTAACACTGGATATTTTATTTATTTCTTTCTTTATTTATAAAATGCAATAATGTTCATTATAACCTCTAGAGTCTGGAAATTTAATTTCACCAACAATATTTTTTCGAAATTTCAGAAAAATGTCATTGGACTTGTAAAATGTAGATTTAAGTCCGTATTTATTTATTTATTTATTTAAGTTTATGAAATTACCGAAATGACTCTATATATTGAGAATTGGTAACTAATCGTTATTATGATCATTTTCTTCATAAAATTACCAAAACGACCCTACAATTAGGAATACGGTATTTTTGCAATACTTCACGTATTTGATTTATAAAGTTACCGAAATGACCCTATGTCTTCGGAATAGGTATCCAAGCTTTATTTTATTATTCTTATGAAATTACCAAAATGACCTCATAATTAGGAAATCGATATTTTAGAAATGCTTTGAGTATTTGCTTTATAAAATATCCGAAATACCCCTACACTTTAGGATTGGTCTTCTAAACATTATTTTGAGTATTCAGTTTGTGAAAAGTGTCAAGAAGGTCCTAAATTAGGGAATTGATTAAATCTATACCTTTGGTATATGACTTCTCACGATTACCAAAATGTTCTTAGACATGAAAAATTGGTATTCTAAACATTATTTTGAATATTTAATTATGTTGAACTTTTTAGGTGTATATTGGCCATCATTTATGACAGTGATATATTTTGTCACCATTATTCATTTACAAATTTTAAAAGAGACATTTTAGCTATAAGACACTATTTACATTGAAAGATATTTACGTTAGCCATGTTGATAGAATAATTCATTTTTTAAGATAACATGAAGTGTATTACATGTCTTGTAAAATATGTAAACATCAATTAACTTCAAAAATATTATAACGACGTCGCATTTGTATCTAAAGTAAATATTTGAGTGAAAAATAAGATATTATGGTATTTGGGGTTGATCAATAAAATAAAGATTTTTAAGAGTTAGTTATGCTAAGATCGTTAGAAAGTAATGATTGATTTAGTTACAATTATTTAAGGTGCTTAGAGCATCTCCAACAACATCTCCATAATTTTCTCTAAAATGGATAATCAAAATTCAAAATCTTTAAAAAAATATTACATTTTGGAGATTACAAAACTCATTATATTATTAAAATATTTTATATTTCTAATAAAATATTATTTATCTCATCTAAACATTTAGTTTCAATTTTTCTTATTGGTGGAACATAATAAAATAAATTTTTTCTCTCATGGTAATCATTTTTTTGGAGATTTCTCCAAATTTGGTGATTTTTGCAATCTCTTTCATACTTTCTCCATTTTAGAGAAAGTTTTAAAGATGTTGGAGCAAAAAAATGCTCAAAATCTCTATTTTCTTCATTTTAAAGATGTCGTTGGAGATGCTCTTAGGAATGGTATGAATTATCATGTAGGTTGCGGTATTTGAGAAAACAACCTATCGAACGTTAACGATTCAAGGTGAGTACATTATGCGATTTTTATGGGATATATACATGATAATTACAAAGTATTTTATCCATGATATTTGCATGATGTGTTTATATGCATTTGATGATAATTTAATTGTATTAATGTATATGATATTCAAGTACAGACATGATATAAAGATGTTGATAATGATGAGAAAGACTATGATGACTTGATATTATTAATATGACATTCAAGTACGTCTATAATGTGAAAGACGATGGTAATGATGATGATGCATGTGTGAATTGTGTTGTTACTTGCATGAGATGTATGTTGCATGCCACGATTAGAATTTGCATTAATGAGTGAGTATTGCAAATAAATGGTATGCAACTAGTATGATTCAGCAAGGTTCGTCCACCGTACGGGGTGAGGTGGACATGAAAAGAGGGCTTACAATTCAGTAGGTTTTGGGGTCCTCACCCATAGAATACGCCACATACACAAATAAAGTGATGAGACGCCACACTTGCAAGATAATATACGTTAAAACACTATTATGTGTGCATGTTATCATGAAACCATGTTATATTCACTAAACTTTTAGCTTATACTATACATATATGTATCTCAAGTGCCGATGGTTATTAGACGATTCAGATGAAGAAAGATGGGACCATGTTTTAGATCATGCTAGTTTAGATATTTTAAAATAGTATCGATTATGTTAAAATGTTCCCGCAATTATGTAATGGATTATGTTCAACAAAATATATGTTCGAAATTTTTAAGTTGTATTTTGTTCAAGGCATAAGTTATTAAGAATGACGTCATGGCACTCAATGAAAATTGGGGACATGACAATGATAATACCAATAAAAAAAATAAGCAAGTTTTGTTTGTGATTTCAAATACTCGTTAGAAGGAAATCTAATGAAGTTTGTTTATTTATAGTTTTTTAGATGTGAACTAAGGTATGGATTTTTTATATCTCCCTCCTTTATGTTTATGATTCGTTATATATGTGCTAATTCCGTTTACGTTTATTTGATTTGTTACATATGTGTACGGTTTCCTTGTTTTTCTTTCGATTCTTTTTGTTCGATTTGGTGTATATTATGTTCTTTCTTCCATCAAATTGATTTGCATTTCCATTTGATTAGTTGATCGTTGATCGTGTCTATCCTTAGGTGAGTTTTCTTATAGTTTTGCATGCAATAAATCGATGTTTGAATATGTTAGAAACGTCAAACTCTATCTTTAAATATGTTGAATTTCACTCTGAAAAATTAATGTTATTTATAAAAATCATAACAAATCGCTCGTTTATCGAATTAATGGGTATGATATGTCTTTGAAAGTATGGAGACGTGTACTACGAATTGTTAGGACACGAGCAAACTGTGATTTTCATTCTAAGGCGTCTAAAATCTGGTTTTCTGAAACTAGCGCATCACACCAAAAATAGATGTCTTCAAGTTAGATTTTATAGGCCTGGGGAGACAACAAGTAGGTATGTTCACCGAGAGTGCTTTATTGCGGTTGCAAGACATGTTGTTTATTAAACCAACTCCGGTAGAGGATGATTGTACCGATAGAAGATGGAAATGGTTTAAGGTAATCAGCGTTAACCTATCTCATTATTTATTGTATAAAACCTTTAGCATTTAGTTAAAACCAAGTTATTTTGTTTATAAGGTTGTCTAGGTGCAATAGATGGAACATCCATTGAAGTGATCATACCTGAGTCAGATAAACCAAGATACCGAACAAGAAAGAGACATATTGCAATTAATGTATTAGGTGTATGCACTAGGGGGACATGAAGTTTGTCTATGTTTTATGTGGTTCAGAAGGTTTGGCTACATGTTCTAGAGTACTACGAGATGCAGTTACAAGAAATAATGGTTTAAAGGTCCCATTGGGTTTGGTTGGACATGTTAAATGTTCAACCGCTTATGACATGTTAAATACAAGTGCGTTCGATTGGAATACGTAAAGGTAATGTTTATATTTTTATGAAATTATTTGATACTTACTTTCACAATGGATATAGATTAACATTTATATATATATATGTGTGTGTGTGTGTGTGTGTGTGTGCAATTTTTTATAGAAACATCGAAGCAAAATCTATATCACTAACAAACCGTTTCCCTAATATGAGCAATTGAAGACGTTATCTGTGAAAGATTGAGCTACAGGATCATTGGCGGAATCTGTTGCGGATGCAATGGAGAACACCAATGTAGAAAGCGAAACCAGTGTTGAGGCCGAAGTATTTACCTTGCCTTTGTCTACTGTTGGTGATTTTAGTGTCACCGGTCCATTTATGTGATTGGAAATAACATGATGTCTATATGGGTTTTATACTGTGATCTAATTCAAGTAAGGTGGTGCGGAGTGCACGCTTGTTATAAGACGAGTATGAACACGATCGTGTTGTTATAAGACTTGGAGTAAATAAGTGAGCTTGAACATAAGTGAGCTTGAATAAGTGAGCTTGAATAAAGTGAGCTTGAATAAGTGAGCTTGAAAAAGTCAGCTTGGAAAAGTCAGCTTGAAAAGTCAGCTTGAAAATTCAGCTTGAAAAAGTCAGCTTGGAAAAGTCAGCTTGAAAAGTCAGAGGTTCATTTTCTAGACTAAGACCAGAAGCTCTAGATGGTCAACTCTGATCAGTTTTCTGAAACGGTTACTTATTACTGAGGTTCATTGAGGAGTTACAAGAAATTTTGTAACCTCCATTACTTCTGAATTTCAGCCAGCAATGATTAATAATTTCAGTTACAATATTTTGAGTATAAATAACAATCTATACTCATGGTTTTAGACACGGTTTTTAAAACAATACTCCCATATACTCTCCAGAAAATTGCTCTCGTTTTTGTGCCTAAGAACGAAAGTGTTTTGAGTCTTATCCCATATTGAATTTCGTGTAACCCGGGCATAGGGTCGAAATATCAATTCGGAAAGTGTCTCACACGATTCTCAATATAATCCGGTGATCGACTTACCCTTGTTTGCCTACACGGTTCCAACAATCGTTTTGATAGTTGGGACGATTCCCCCAACATCTACTCCTTCTAATAGTGCTTTTGTATCCTCAATCATCAAAAAAAAAAGTTGGTGCTTCTGAAGATGTAATTAAGATGATTGAAAAGGGGTTGCAATCAGTATCCGAGGAAATGGGTAAGTTTGTATCGGTTGTTGGTACTCCGGGTTTACAAAGTTTAATTTGTCCGATGAGTTAACCGACATGGTTTATAATGGTGACCAAGTTATTTATATTAGGATGTATTTTGCAAACAACCTGATTCAACTACGTCTTTGGAATGACATGAATGCTACTTTCAAGCCAGGGTTTGTGAGGATCGTATGAAACAAGTTAGATATGTGATATTAGTTGGTAAATATTTGAACTTTTGTGTTTATGTTTTTTGGTACACAATGGTGAACATTTGAACTCTTGTGTAGGATGTGTGTTGGTAAACATCATGTTTAAGTCTTTTAATTTTTGAATATGCGTTTTTTAAACAATATTTCTTTAGATGGTTTTTGTATCTTCAAATATTATTTGTTAATTTTCTTTTAGGTTGATTATTTGGAAAAAAAAACAGTAAACAACTCACTGGGATGAATTGGTCATTTTAACAAGTTATGTCGTGTGATGTCTTACTAAACGTGAAACAACTATCCTGTCATGTCATGTCGTGTCTGCGTACCAAACGCATCCTTTCTTCCATCTCATACACATACATATGTAGAATGCGAATTTTTCCCCGAATTCGATGTGTTATACCATGTAGTTACATTATATTTAGTCTAAAGTGTTACTTTGTTGTATGAAAACTTATTTTGAATCATTGACCAAACACAAAAAACTATTAATGAATTAAATAACTTGATTAAAAGGACAACTCAACATGACAAGCATTTCATTTATTTTTCATAAAAATTTGAGTTTGAATTTAATTTTTATTACAAATTTACATATTTTCCTATATCATTTTGATCTCAACCCATAAACATGTGAATCGTATATTGGTAGTATTTGTTTTAGATATTGAATGACATTGATTAATTGAACTGAACATGTTTCAATTCAAACCCAATATATTTTTGGCAAAAATTATTTATTTATTGCTTGAATATAATATGTTTCATTTCAAACCGAAAGAGAAAACAAATTTTCATTTGCCTTAGATTTTACTTGGACGATCAACAAATTAAGCTTACGGACTTACAAATCCATATGTAATTAGTAATCTTTCATAAATCATAATCGGTATGTTGACTAACATTTATTAAAATTTTACATCTTGTCGCACCCAACTAGTACATATTAAAAGAAAATCCAACGAGTCTTGAGTTGGCATAATGAGAATTGAGTATTCTTAAATGGTGATTTGTGGTAGAGTTTTAGTTATTCTAGGTTGTTGAGAAGTTGAAAGATTGAAATATTGAGATGTGTATAAGAAAAATATATGTGATCAGGGGCGGGGCCAAAAAAATCAACTAGGGTGATCCTCTTCTAAGGGGTAAATATCGGCCATGTTTATTTCCACACGACTTTGTTCTAAACCATCATTGTTAGTCAGCTCTGACGAATCAACAATTGTTTTTTTAGTTAAGTATTTGTAATAACCCGAAATCTAACTTTGTAATAAGAACTTTAAATTGGATGAAATGAGCCTAACTCCTTGAACTAGAGGGACTGGTGTTGTAAATAGTGGTAAGTGGTGCAAATAAGAAGGGAAAACCCTCATTTCTTGAAGAACACGGCTGGAAATCTTGTGTGTGTTTCTAGTGTGTCCCCAAGGTGCGATTTTGAAGAAAGAAAGGAGGAAGAGAAGAAAACTCAAGAGAGCAAGAATCCATCAGCAAATTTTAGGTATACAACCTTATCTTCTTCATCTTCATGCTTTATTGAGTCAAATGGGTAATGAGAAACCATGGGGTTTTATACTTTGAGTGATAAATGCTTGTTAAAAATTCTCAAATCAATAAATATGAAGTGGGTAGATGTTTGAGAGCTGATTTCTTCATTGTGGGTATTATCTCTTGCTATTAGGTTTGCAATCAAAGAGAATCCACCATGGATGAACCTTAATCTTTAATTAGGCTTTTAATCCATGGATTCACATGAATGGAATGGATTGGTAAATGTTTGGGGCTGGTTCTTAAGTGTTTGGGATGAGTTTTAAGCCATGAATTTAAAGGAAATCAATTTGGGTTTTGGTTTTGTGATTTGGCTCATGAATTGCTGTTCTGCAGGTGAAACAGAGACTAAAGCGGGTCTCTGGCGAGTCCAAACTCGCATGAAACTCGCTTTAGGCTCTATTGGGCATTTTTTAGTTTTTAGTTCGGAGGCGGTTTAGGGTTCTAGCTTGGTCCTTGTTTGAGGGGTTAGTAGTTGAGTCTTTTGGGGTTACTTTGGGCTTGTAAACTCATGATTTGGAACCTCAATTCAGGTGTTCGGTTGGTAAATCATTAGGACTCAAGTGTGATTAGTGGTTTGACAAATTCAGGTGGGTTCCTTTCGTGTGCTAAACTTTTATAGACGAATGTTTTTAATGAAATGTTTTAAATCATTCAAGTTGGGCGGTGTGTGCCCGTTTAATAGTCACGGTGTGTGTGGCTAATCATTTGGGCGGTGTGTGCTCATTCAATGATCACGGTGTGTGTGATCAAGCTAGTCACAGTGTGTGTGACTGAAAGTGTATTACCGTTGCAACAGGTACATGACAAATATTTTTAAAGCGTGAGTTGATATTCGTGACTAACCGTTTTCTCTTATAGCTGTCATGCATATTAACTGTTATTTTTGGGAATTCACTAGGCCTTATGGTCTAACCCTCTCTTTTATAAAACTGAAAACTATTTTCAGGAAGGCATAGGATTGAAAGCACAAGTAAGGGGAAGTGAAAGTTGTGAGCTCGGTTGAGCATAGAAGTGAGATGCTACTTGTATAGTTAGTTGCTTAGTTAGAGTTGCTTTGTAATAAATCTCAGTATTTGTTTATTTCCGCTGCAAACATTTGAGATTAGGTTTATATTTGGGACCATTTATGTTCAGTTTTGACATCTTTTAAAGCAATAGTATGTTATACCTTTATTTTTTAATTGTGGTTGTTACAGTATTTATCCGCATCTGTAGAATATCCCAACAATTTGAACATCTTAAAGAAATATCTACACAATTTGCAAGTTTTAACATGTAGTAACTAAAATCTTAATATCCTTTAAAAAAAACTAAAATCTTAATATTTAAACCTTAAAAAATCAACACTTCCAAGTTTTAAACAAATAGCAATAATCAACAATTTAATACTTTTAAGTTTCAAACAATTAATACTAAACAAACCTTAAGTCATTATTCTTAATTAAAGTTTAAACCTTAAAAAGTTGAGGTTTTAGAGTCGTGAGCGTCACATACTCATAGGTTAAGAGATGCCGCCACTTGAATCAGGAACGTGAGCTTGATGTGTTGCTGTGAATCAGAGTTGTGAGCGTCACATACTCACAAATGAGAGTATTAAGGTATTCTATTCATGATTTCTTAGAGCATCTCCAATGCAAGGTTCTTATAAGCAAAAAGTGCATTAGCTTATAAGAACTACCATTGTGGAGAGTTTCTTATAAGAACCTAACAAGATATAGGTACACCAACAAGAACCTTGATTCTTACCATGATTTTTGTGAAAAATGTCATTTCACTCATTTTTATTTATTTCTTTGACTTATTTAATTATTAAAATATAACTTATTTAAATTATTTATGTTAAAAAAAATCAATGGGACCTACAAAAATAAGGTTCTTATAAGAACCTCCATTTTAGAATTTTTGATGAGTTTTTAATTTCATAAGGTGGTATTGATGTAGTAAAAAAGTATATTTTTTATAAAAACCCTATTGTAGATGCTCTTATTGAAGTGGGCTAGCAACAATTCATAAATAGGTAATTATGTTTGAGTGGGTTAGCCTATTATTTAATTATTCAAATGGGCCTTCATTGGTTAGTGGACATTGTTTTTTTTAGTCTGTACAAAATTTCTTTTAAAATCTTAGCGTTAGCTTAGGCTAATGGTAGGCAGTAGCTGGCTCTGCCAGTATGATGTCTTTGTGTTAACACATAGGATTTAACTTATAAGGATGTTTTATTTTGGATAATCCTATTTTTTATAAAAAAGATAAGGATTGATTTATAAGATTGTCTTATTTTAAATGATCATCTTTTGTTAAAAATATATTTTTATATAAAAAGTCAATTGAAAAAATAAAATAAAACGGTATGTATAAGAAAAAAAAAGTACGAGACACGATTGTGTCAACTGATTAATGACATTTAACTCATAGTTTTGTTTTATTTTGGATGATCCTTTCTTTTGCAAAAAAAATTATTTTATAAAAATCAATTTGAAAAATAAATTATCAAATATAACAACCAATGGATAATGATGTGAATTATGAGATTTGGATATTTTTAAATTTTGAAATATGGTGTGTTTTGATTATCTTACAATGGTAAAAAAATGATGTATTAGAAGAATGATGTCGGTATTTTTTAAGAAGAGGCAAGGACATTGTAAAAATTAATAGGATTGGTTTATTTTGGCCGACCCGTTATACTTGTAGGGTTGACTTATTTTGCCCTTCCCTGGTGGTTTTTCGACAACCCTCTTTTTATACAAAAATCAAAAGTTATAGTCAGGGTCGTTGTAATCTTTTTGGAGGCCCTGTTACATTCGTACTAAAATTATATATAGATCATCTTAAATTAGTAATAAACAAAAGTCGTTTAATATGATAAAGTGAGAATAATATCAAATAGTCGTTTTTGTTTTTTATCGGCAAATTCTCGAACTAAATAGTCGTTTTTTATTTAGAAAGGAATTATACAACCGTGGGGCTATATAAATTCAGACCCAGTTGCAAGTAAAATTGGGCCCCAACATTTCGGGGGTCCTGTTCAAAAACCAAGATTTAACATGCTAATCGACGGCTCTGCTTATAGTAGAAATATTTGGCATCCACTTAATTGCATCATTTAAATATGTTAACAATATTAGAGCATCTCCAAGAGCATCTCCATAATTTTCTCCAAAATTGAGAATCAAACATCAAAATTTTTAAAAAATATTACATTCAACTCCAACAACATCTCTATTTTGGAGATTACAAAATTCATTATATTAATAAAATATGTTATATTTCTAATAAAGTAATATTATACATCTCAACTAAACATTTAATTTTAAATTTTCTTATTGGATGAACATAATAAAAAAAATCTCTCATGTTAATCATTTTTGGAGGTGTCTCCAAATTTGAAGATTTTTGTAATCTGTTTTATGTTTTCTCCATTTTGAAGATGCTGTTGGAGCAAAACAAATGCTCAAAATTTGTATCTTCTCCATTTTGAAGATGCTTTTGGAGATTCTCTTACAATATTACAAACAAGGTTTATAAGCCAAATTAAAATCATAATTTTTACGTACACACACCATAATACTTAATATTATGTATACACTTGTGACGAATTAGTCAACAGCTTCTTTATAATTTTTTTTAAATGGATAATTAAAATTCAAAATCTCTAAAAGATATTACATTCAACTCCAAGAGCTTCTCTATTTTGAAAATTACATCATTCATTATATTATTAAAATATTATATATTTCTAATAAAATATTATTTATCTCACCTAAACATTTAACTTTAATATTTTTTATTGGTAGAAGATAATAAAATAATGTTTCTCTCTTAAGGTAATCATTTTAGGGATATCTCTAAATTTGAAGATTTTTTTACCCACTCTCCTACTTTCTCTATTTTGGAGAAAGTTTTAGGAACGCTGTTGAAACAAAAAATTACTTAAAATTTATATTTTCTCTATTTTAGAGAAGCAGTTGGAGATGCTCTTAAGTTTCATACGAATGCAAATTTAGTATCTGGTATCTAGAATCTTGAATTTTATTTAATTTTGATGATCTCATATGATGTGGAGTATACGAAAGGCGGAGGATGCCTTTGATTTGAAAACTAAATTATTCAACTGGGTAAATATTCTACACTCACCCTCCAACTAGATTAAGGGGTTATTTTTATTATCGTCGATCAATATAAATAGATAACAACATTATATAAATACCATATTTTTACGTGTTATTTGATATATGAAATGACACATGAAAAATCAGTGTACATGACTATTTCGTGTGGGGAAAAATTAGTTTTAAATGTGTAGTATATATAACAACACTATATAAATACTATATTTTCACGTGTTATTTGATACATGAAATAACTTTGATACATGAAATAACACATGAAAACTAGCTAGTTTGTAGATTCATACGAATGATTAGGTTTATAAAAGAAGTGGATTCTTGATAAAAGAAAAACGAAAATTGCTACGAGAGTTCATCATCAACGATAAGGTAAATTACAAAGTAAAATAAGAAATAATTGTTAGATTTCATATACACATAGAAAATACATATGGACATATTTTACAACTTTTTACCCTATCGTTGATAAATCTATCTAGTATCCGTTGTTTTACGGATTTATATCAAAAAAACTCCAAACTGATTCACATAAGAAAATAACTCTGTTATACACAATTGAATCAAGGAATTGATATGGCATGATTAGAATTTAGTTTTATAAAATATTGAATTATGGTTTAATTTTGTTATCCCACATTGATGAAGAATTCAACATTGGATGAGAGAGTTATGTGTTAGAACCCAATCCAACCATAATCAATTCAACTAAACAAAATTAGAAACAAAATGGAAATTGAATCAAGGCAGGATTTAGATAGGAACCTTATCGATGAAATTGAATCTTCTCTTTGTAGTATGATCAGATAAAGGCCTGCCACGAAGTGTCCTAAGACGAAAATCCCCCCCCCCCCCCCCCCCCCAAACGTGCTTTGGTAATGGACGTCGTCTTGAGGATTCAACTATCTCATTGGAATGATGCACGTCAATTCAATTCCATCGAATTGACAATATGTATTATGAATGACATATGAGAGAAAAATAGAGGGAAAATCGTGTTTGAGATTTGGTATGAAAGGAGTATTTTATACATTTTGATCTCCACCGAAAATAAACGTCAAAAAAACTACACAACGACAATTGCGGGCCAACCGCATTCTCCTCTGTTCTGACTTCTGATTTATTAAAAACTAGTCTTTGGCTTCGCGTGTTGCGCGACGGTTTCTAACACAATACAATTCGTTCTTTTATTACGAATTTTTTTTTATAATTCTTCATATATCAATTTTCAATGACCATTATAAAACATATTTTACATTTTTAATACTTAATTTTCTAACTTACATAAGTTACTTCACATCTTAAAATTACAAATTCGAAACCAAAAATTTCACACGATAAACATCAATATTTAATATTGATACAACTCAAAAATCAAAATTCTCTACAAAAGAATATTGTCTCATCCAAAACTTCAACTTACATTTTATGTAAGAAGATCAATTGCAAAAGGGAATCAATGGGGATACTTGGGTTGAGGATAAATAGTAAACTCTTGAACAACCAAAGATAACCTACAAAACTCCTTACATAAGCAAAAAAAAAATCAAAATATCTGAAGAAAATTGTTCTAACATATATTAGGTTAAGAAACACAAAGCAAGTAAAATAGCCTAAAACATATTTGTAACATGCAAAAGTAACCTTAGAAATGTGCACAATGAGTTGGTGAATGAAGTGCAATCATCTTGTATCTCAATAAGTATTTAACATGTTCCAATGGATGTCAACAATCATGACTTCCTTTTATATGCAAGATGGAGAAATGAAGCATTCATTTGACACCTTGAAAAATTAAGGAAAACCTTTGAACTTCTTCATTTAATTGTGTTAGAACCAAAGAGTAAAAAAGAAAGTAAATCCAAAGGTAGTTGGCATTTGAAAGAATATGGTGGGTTATACATAAATGTAGGCAAATAATTAAGAAAAAGAAAAATATCATATTATTTATTATAAACTTTTCTTCAGTTAATAGAGGGAAAGATGAAAACTATATAATGAATGCCTCTAGGAAGTTATGTAGCTTAGAAGTTAAAATTAATTAAATTGCAAGTAAAATTACCAAAGAAGCCGTTTTGTAGTGAAATAGGTATTTTTCATTTAGGGATGTAATAACCTTTAACTTATTTAATATTTAAAAAACTCAAAACAATGAGAAAATTTTCTTTACACAAATGTTATTCTTACATTGTATCACATCATCATTTGTAGTTTTTTCTTTTAGGTAACCCATTTGAATGCATTTTCACCATGTAAATACTTTTACAAAAAAACTTAGAATACAGAACTCGATACTGGGAGTCGATGATGCTTGGAGGAGAGATATGAAGAATCCACTTTGAATACAGGTCTTTCTTGGCCATTTCATCATTGAAAGCCAAAAAGAAGACGAAGAGTTGCAAATTTTTTTTGATGGAGAAGATCAAAGAAAAGTAATCGTAGAAAATGAAGGGTTTTTGGACTAAATGTAAAAACTAAAAAAAATGAAAAATCAAGAACATTGGAGGAGGCGCCACGTGGACTCCCAATGCTTCTACTTTATATATAGATATATATATATATATATATATATAACAAAATTCTCATTTGAACCTTCCTCTATATAGGGGAGGGATCATACGAAAACCACCCATTTTTAAAGTAATAAAGGAACACCTTGTGGACCACATATGATGTGGATCCCACATAATATTAAATCATTTCTGATTTAATATGATGTAGGACCTACATCATATGTGGTCCACAAGTGTCCCTTTGTTCCTTTAAATTTACAAAGTTCTCATTTGAACCTTCCTCTATATATATATATATAAATATAGATTGATTTAATGGCCATTAGAGCTCAAGAATCCCAAAGGCCCAACTTTTTGACCATTAAATTTAGAGTAAATTACATGATTGGTCCCGGTGGTGTACACATTATAATACTGTGCGTTCCTATTTTGAATTAATTATGGATTTGGTCTCTGTGGTTTACACTTTCTCACGTAATTGGTCCCTGTGTCCTGACTTCTTTAACTTGTCCTTGTTAAATAGAAGGGTATTTTAGGCATTTTATAAAATTTGTTTTCTATTAATTAAAAAGGGACCAAGAATGTAATATATTAAACTAGTAGTCCCCACCTACTTGTCTCTCTCATCACTTTTGGTGTATTTATAAGCACAACATATATACATATATACACATACACAAGACACACACACACATATAAATATATATATATATATATATGGGCAAATTGCATCAAAATGTAATATACTTTGTTTTAATTCCTATTTTGAGTAACATACTTTTAAAACATTCATTTTGGTACCTGAGATGAAAAGTATCACACATTTAAGTACCCGAATAACCGGTTTAACCGGTTACCATGCTGACATGGCAAATAACATGGCATACAACTAGACATTTATTTGCTGATGTGGCAAATGAGATGGATTATTTTTACATAGAAAAGTTTTAAAATATATTTTTTCAATTAAAATTAATATGATAAAAAAGAAAGCTTGAAAACCCTAGTTCCCATGGATTGCCACCATTCCAGCCGCCGCCACCCTTCCTCCTAAGGCCTAACATCAAATTTCAACTCCATAACACCATTCACAACCAAACAATCAGAACCCATGAACACCATTCACCATGGTCCGTCTAACCACCAAACCATCGCCACCACCATCACCTTGCATTTTGACTGCAACCTTCTTTCACGCCATGTATGCTTCATCTTCCATGAAGATCCGATCTGAATCCATCTGAGTTCATGTCGAGTTGGGATTTCTCATAGTTCTAACCTAACTGAACTTTCTTCTCTTCTATGAGACACCACGGAGACGGAGATGGATATTAAGCTTGCACAGAGACACCATAGAAACCAGTCATATCCCATCGGAGATCATGGTTGGAGACGAACGTCGGAGATGTTGACCGGAGACGAACATCGGAGATGGTGACCGGAGAAAAAAGTCAGAGATTGTGACCGGAGACGAACGTCGGAGATGGTGACCGGAGACGATCGTCGGAGATGGTAACCGGAGAAGTTGTTTCATATTGTTGACGACTGTGTGTGTACATATAATGTATATATTATAAGATAATAGATTTTAAATTAATTAGTATAAATTAAAAAATAAAATACATTTTATAATTGTTCAACATAATTAAAATCCACCTCACCGGTCAGATCAACAAATAAATATTGAGTTGCATGCCATGTCACCTGCCATGTCATCATGGTAACCGGTAAATGGTTAAACAGGTTACTCAGGTACTTAAATGTGTTTTTCTATAGTATAAGGGTGTTCTCGCGTTCTCTCAAATTGAAGGTGTTCTCGTTTGAACCCTTCCCTATATATATATATATATATTTAGATATATATACACACACAAAAGCATATTTATCCACATATTAACATTAAATTAGGGGTGAGCATTAGGCCCGAACCGGACCGTACCGGTTTGGAACCGGAACCGAAAATAAGAGATTGTAAGGACCGAAAACCAGACTGTATAAGCAATACCGGTGCCGGTTCGGTGCCGGTGCCGGTGCCGGTTTTCCGGTCAGAAACCCGGTTGGAACCGATTGTTAATGCATTTGCTTTTCTTGAATTTAGTATTGTTTTTCTTTTTTAATCAATAGCATCGCTATATAATTCATGGAATCTCTTTTATTGTTTGACAACTTTTTTAACATTAATATATAGCGTCACTTTTAAACAAAATTTATGTCAATCCATGGTATTACTGTGGATTAATCCATGAACACTTATAATTAATGGCATCACTGTGTGTAGTAATCCCAAAATATTCATAGTTTAATAACAAATCAACCAACAAAAATCATACTATAATTTTCCATTGTCTTCTTCCCCCATTGCTTTGTCATTTACTCTGTTTAAAGTTTGTGAAATCTCTATATAAATACAAAGTCGAAAAGATTGTTCGTATTTAATAAAAAGTAATACCTGTTTAGAAAAACAAAAACTGAAAACAAAATATACCCAAAGTTATTCATCGTCCTTCAAGATATCGTAGTTGTCGTATATTATTGACTTTCTAAAGTTTCTAACCCAATCTTGGGTGCACAATAAAGCTTCAACTATCAACATTGATAAACTAGCTCGATACTCATTTAAAACTCTACCACAAATGCTAAACACGCACTCGGACGCGATGGTTGAAATTTGTATTTCCAATATGTTTAACAACAAAAGAATTAAATTATAATGACATCAATTTATAAACAAATTATAAAAGACTAAAAAAAGGGTAACAAAATTGGTCACTTAAACTTCCGGGCCGGTCCCGGTTAATTACCCGAAAAACCGGCACAGAAACCGGTTTGGAACCGGAACCGAAAATGGAGGATTTGGAGAACCGAAAACCGGACCGATTGGGCAATACCGGTGCCGGTTCCGGTCCCGGTCCCGGTTCAGGCCGGTTCTTATGGGTCAATTGCTCACCCCTACATTAAATCCTTTTAGGTATTTCTTTCAATTATTTTCTAGCAAAATACCATTTATGTCAATTAATTAAATGGTACTTTTCACAACCAAATTTTGCTTTATTCTAATTTACCTTAATTATTTTTCAGTTCATGAATTTTTTGTAGATCTGCCTCCATTCACAATTATAAAAAAGGGCTAAATGCATGAATTTTTTTTGGATCTGCCTCCTCGAAAATAAGGGCTAAAGTATTTTATTAAAAATGGCTAAATGCATGATCTGATGGTTTCATAAATTCGGTGGCAAAAGCGTAATAAATAGAAAAATGAATGGCACGATGGGTATGAAATTTTGTTACTTAAGGACACGGAGGTAATTAAGTATTTAAATATTTTAATTCTGAAAGTATGTAAATATGCAATCCCGATTAAAATTGGATTCCTTGCCATCTAATTTTGATTTGGAACCCTAAATTAGCGCACATCAAGAATCAGGGGTATTTCATATACATTGAACGAGAATCGCATAAAATTCGGATGTAGTTTGTGAAGAAAGCGACATAGAAGAAGCCGCACGAAGTTCTAATAATGGAGAGTAATCATTCGCCTCATGCCCTTAGAGGTTTGGGTTTCATAACTCGATAAACTTATGCAAATCTTGATGCTTATATGTTCTTATTAAAAATTGATTTTCAAAAAATTGTAGTCTGATTTCAGTACGAAAGCTTTGTGAAAGAATAATGGAGAAGACTTACTTCTCTGGGTTCACTAACACACAAGATAACCCGATTTGCTTGGATCCGAATGGAAATACCATAGAAGGTAATCTTGTGCAACTTTAAAGATTCAATTATGATTTTAATGGTTTTTGGTAACCCATTTTATATGCATTTTTTTTTACCATATATGATTGTGTTCTTGTTTGATGTGCAAAAGTGCAACCGAATGAAAAGGGCAAGGCCTAGAATTCAAGAATCAGGCCAATGTCCCTAAATGAGATTCACCAAAAAAGAAGTGATTGTTTGTTTTTGAATTGAAGTTCTCCTTGTTTTTCGGTAAATTTGGTGATGAAATGTGTATGTGTTTCTGTTGTTATAATGTAGTGACTGAAAAACCAGAAGTAACCAGTGAAGGAAAAAGGGAAAAAGGTACTTCTTCTTTTGTTATTTTACTAGATAATTGTGTGGTACAATGTATTAATTGAAAAAATGGGTTATATATTTATATGAAAAATGTTTCATACGTTGGAAGGTGCATATGGAAAGTAGCGTAGGAACAACGTGTACATGATTTGGTTTATGTAGAAGACAAAACATCTGAAATATGTTCGTAGTTCGATCAACATATGAAATATGCATCATATGTAAATATTGAACAAGATTTTATTCCTGCAGAATCAATAACCTACGAAATATGTTTCATATGAACAAATTGTACGTGATTATTTTTCATGCATTTAAGATAACCTATGAAATATGTTTCATATAAAATTTGAAATATATAACTATGTTTCATATGAAATGTGAGGTTTGAATGAATGTGTATACTATTTATAATAAATATCAATTCAAGTATGAACCATGTATTTGTATACAATTAGTCTGTTATTAACATAAGTGGTATTACAGGGATTAAGAGAAACCTTCGAAGTTCTGCACAAAAGACGGTAAAACCTAAAAGTACACCTACGCGTCGAGTGAATAACATCACAGGTATGCGAATATTTTATATAGAAAGATTTGGAATTTTTTTTGAAACAGTTATTAGCTATAATTTTATAAAAGGTACCAATGATGCGTTAGTGAATGAAAACTTGAAGATTCATTCAACGACTACCAGTGAACGGGATTCACGTGCAAATGCACGTGAATCAAGAAAACGAGTGTCATTTGCAACTAATACCTTGGACCCAAGGGAAGGTAAGACAACATGAAACTAAAAATTTAGTATCCCTTATCATTATGATAGACAATGATTGTAATGATTTCCAGGTATAGCAAAAAGCTCCA
Source organism: Silybum marianum (assembly GCA_036898165.1). Classification (NCBI taxonomy): domain Eukaryota; kingdom Viridiplantae; phylum Streptophyta; class Magnoliopsida; order Asterales; family Asteraceae; genus Silybum; species Silybum marianum. The sequence goes on from CM072541.1 coordinate 18,536,959, forward strand.
AACGTGCACTTGATGAATTCGAAACTGGTATGTCTTAAAACATATTGAAATTACTACCTATTTTGGATCAGCATAATTAATGAATAAAGTCCTAATTTTATTTAACTTTGCAAGGTAATACTGCAAATATGATTACGGATGATGACTTCACATCAAACCCGCATGTAATAACAGGTGTGCGTAAGTTATAAACACTGTAATGTATATGCACAAACTCATTCATGTAAGTGACTTTATTTTTTTTCGCAGAAGAAAGGATCCCTATGAAACTGGACATAAAGGGGAAAGCTAAGCAACCTAATAAAGGGAAAAAGGAAAATGGAGTAAAGCAGCCAAGGGTGGTCGATGGTATTCGTACGCGCACATCCCCATCAATTTTGCAAAATACCGTGCAACAACTGACAGTTGACCAAAAGAACATAGTTGAGCAGATGGGTTTAGGTAGTCTACTTGGAATGACTATATACAGTATCCCTACAAAAATCGGGTATCACGTAGTCGATAACCTTGATGTGAATAACAAGGTGACACGTATGGCGCATAAGTCAATACGCATAAGTGAGGAATGGGTTAGCAAGATATTCGGATTACAACGAGGAGGAATTGACCTAGAGCTTGCAGATGTCGATCCTTTGGCAGCGCCTGTTATAAAGGAATGGAAAAAACAGTTCGATAAGAATAAAGTGAGGCCAACAGATGTGAGTGACGCAATCACATCGTCTGCTGATTACGGAAAAAATTTCATGTTGAATTTCATAGTTTCGTTTGTGAATTCGTTTGGAGAATGCGCAAGTGACGGGGCGTGCAATATTGATGGCAAAAATAGGCAACCCAAGTATGATGGCAAAAATAAATTGGGCGCGCTACATATATGACTGTGTTGGCAGAAGCAAGAAAAATTGGAGACGTGACACGTACGTAAGCTTTTACGTAGGAGCAATTGCATTTTTAACTGTAAGTGTACCACATTCTCAATTCATAATTCTTTTTATAATAGTATGATTGTATTAATACGATTTAGTACAAACTAACCCTTTTTTTGTATTAGCTGTTGTGTGTTCATAGAACTGTGTGCAACGGTGTCACTGTGGACGAAAACATGGTACCAATCCAGGCTTGGAACATGGAGTTGTTAAGGCAGAGGCAAAAAGCAGGGCTTGATGAGGGTGGGCTAGGAGATGCCCGGGTCAAGGATGATGAAGTTGGTGCAAGAGGAAGAATTATGAATGAAGAAGAACACAATCCACAAATTGAGAAGCAGGTTAGTGATATGATAAAGTAAAATATTTAGACCTAGAATCAGTTTAGTTACGGAGTTAACGTAACTCAGTAAAGATTAACGTAATGGGTAACATGGGTAACGTTAGTGAATTTTTGTGTGTTATAAAGGTTAACAAGGCATATGAATAAAAAACATATGTTACTGAATAAAATACGAACGATGAAGAGCATAATCAAGAAGCCAATGAAGCAAATACGAAGAACGTAGGATTCCTACTGTGATACTACATATGATTGTAAAAATGTGTTGCGTATAATTGTGTTGCTTATATTCTTGCTAAAACGTACTAAACAACAGCTTGTTACGAAGGTTAACAAGGCAGATGACAGAGAGACATATGTTAATGAAGAAAACATAATCGATGACGAGCATAATGAAAGGAGTATATGAAGCAAAGTCGGCGAATGTAAGAATCATACTTTCATACATGTTATAATCAAATTGCGTATAATAATTGTTGACATCGTTACAACTCTATTTTATAGACTTTCCGAGTGTTAATCGACAGCAAGATTGCAATGCTACTAAATACGAAGATGGAAGTGGATACGCTAATTGATGATGCAAGGGAAAGTTTTCCAAATGACAAAGTGTTCTTTGAGTACAAAACCAATATACGAAGGATGTTTTCGTATCAGGAAGAGTTTGATAACGTAAGGTCGGATGTGCAACAAGAGATGACGAAATTCATCGAGAGACCTAACTTTCATGTTGGCGAATCTTCTAGTAAAACTATTACACAAGTCACTCCAGTTCGTATGAATTTTGTTGAGGATGATCGACACAATGAATCGCTTGCTCTTACGCTTGTGTTATTTAGCCAAAACACGCTTGATATAATAGATCACTCAATTGTTCTGGCAACCGGAACTACTCATCTATTTTTCCCATAGCCGCAATTATTGACTAGTCAAATCCGATATTGACCATATGAAGAGCTTGGATCAATTATTTACTTCTCAAATATCTACCACTTCTCAAATAACCTTTCGATATATAGGTTAGGATCGTATAAGAAGAATAGTTAATGTGAGAAGCGTAAGAAGGGATCTGAACCCTTGATCACTTTTAATCTCACATCCACCCATGAATTCGTTCCTTACGAGACCTAATCTGGTGTATCTTGATGCCTCTCATTAGTGTCGACCTTCAATTAAGATTGGTCCAAGGTTGCAGATCCCTTCTTACACTTCTCATAATAACTTCTTTTCTCATAGGAACCCAACCCTGGCTCTCTCTCTCTCTCTCTCTCTCTATATATATATATATATAGGCACATAATCTTATGAGAAGAAGAGTTAAGGTGAGAAACGTAAGAAAGGATTTGGACCTTGATCACCTTTAATCTCAAACTCACCCATGAACTGCGCTTCATGCGGGGATTGATTTGGTGCATCGTGGTGCATCTTATCTAACTGCATCTCATCCTAATGTGCATCCAATGGTGGAGATACCTTCTTACACTTCTCACCTTAACTCCCTTCTTACCGGAACCCAACCCTATATATACAGGTGCAAGATCTTGTGAGAAAGAGAGTTAACGTGAGAAGTGTAAGAAGAGATTGATCTGGTGCATCGCGGTGCATCTTATCTTGGTGCATCTCATCCTAATGTGCATCCAAGTGTGGAGATCTCTTCTTACACTTCTCACATCAACTATTTTTCTCACACGATCCTTTGCCATGTTGACCAAAATTGGTTCCAGGAAACACTTTTATAAGTGCGGGTGGTAAACATATCACTCAACATATTGTTCATAGGAGTAGTCAAGTAAAAGTACAGGTAAAAGACACAATATTGTATCCAAATATAAATAAATTTATGAAATCATGTTTACTATTATATAGTTTAGGAAAACAATATGAAATGGCCTTTTTATGCGTAGATGCATCTGAAGAATGAACATTAAGAATCAAAAGATAGATAAATGTACACCGATAGAAGGTAAGTAAACGATACAAATGTTGCATTTCACATTAGATCAAAAATTTATGCATTTGGCATTGTTTAAGTTTCAGGAGACCGTAGATTGAAGAAATGGGAAAAACCAGAGAGAAGGGTTGCAAGTAAATTTAAATGTACTGAATTCCATATTTCAGTTCAATTTTAACATTCCAAAAGTGTCAACGATAGAAGGAAAGTAAACGATACAAATGTTGCATTTCACATTATATCAAAAATTTATGCATTTGGCATTGTTTCAGTTTCAGGAGACCGTAGATTGAAGAAATGGGATAAACCAGAGAGAAGGGTTGCGAGTAAATTTAAATGTACTGAATTCCATATTTCAGTTCAATTTTAACATTCCAAAAGTCTCATTGAACATCAAATCACTAGTTGTCCTAAATAATCAACATGGGCAACACGGACAAACATTGTCCTATTGTGTCGATTCCCTAGAGAGGTAAAACTTGTATTTGATATCATGTCAAGTTATGTGGAAACCCATTATATTACTCTCCAAAATAGCCTTTTAGGAGATAAAGAAGGTTCTGCTATATATTGAGAAATATGGTTTAATTTCTAGCCCAGTTGAGACTCCAACAATCAAACATGTTATATATTGAACACGTAAGTTCATACTTCTCTGAAAGATGGCTAGAATGAAGAAGGCACAAAAATATGAAGTTTAATGCATGTAAATACATGATATGAAGATTCTCGAAACCTATAGATGACGTTTATATATACATATCGTTCCACGTCTCTATGTGTGTGTGTGTGCATATGTAGGTTATAGTCCTTGGTAACTATACTAAATAATTCAGAGGCCTATCGGTTCAAGTCCCATCAAGATCACTAGAGGGTTTGTCTAACTGTAAACTTTAGGGTCTCATGAATAATTAGTCGAGGTGCATGCAAGTTGTCTCAAATACTCACGACTTCCAAACGATTATGATGAATAATTGTTTGCATTTGTCACTCGTTACTTGATTTATATAAGCATTTCATGAACTAAAGATTAGGGTAGATGTACCATGTATGCATATCTTTAAGTATGACATGATATTGCCTTTTCTTGCTCAATTATTGGCTTGTTAAAGCAGTATAGAGAGGCTTAGATCACATACATCTGTATTTGTTTTGCATAAGAAATACACGCAAATCTTCTGTTGTCATCCATATATCTCTACTAATCAAAATTCATCACCCTCTTTTGTCACCCACGTTCGCCCCTTGTCACACGAGGTTGCGTCTTACTTTTACCTCTTGTCTTTTCTTTATTTTCCGAAATACAGCTCGACCCCTTCTTCCCACCTCTCGTTTTTTATTTTAAACACGAATTTCTTGTCTTACAAGTATTCGATACGTTAGAGTTAAATATGTTATTGTTTATTTAAATAAAATAGGTAACAAATAACATAATTGAAAGATCTAGAAAAGGGGTTTAGGTATTTTGAATGATGGTGGGAAGTTGTAATAAAGTTAAAGGGTGATGTGTTCCCATATCTCTTTTTTTTGTTAATTTTTTAGTTGTATCAATCTTTACCTATGTGTGTATATTGATGCACAAGTATAATTTGTGAACTTGTGTGGTAAGTTAAATGGGGATATGATGAAAACTTATCCCATATAAATAAAAATTGATTTTTATGAATTTTTTGTAAATAAGTTGTGAGCAATAAATAAATTATATATGATTTTAAGATAAGTTATAAGTTATTTGGATAGTTTATTGTGTTTAGACTTTGAATGTACATATGAATGTCAATATTAGTATTAAATCCATGATTATTTGATTATAGTGAAATCAAACGAGAACATGATCAAATTTAGAGGGCATGAAAATGATTAAAAATTACATTTAATTTTAAACTTAAATTATGGGACTATTAATAATATTAAATGCTTTTTTGGTAAGAGCTTACGACTTATTTACCTTACCGAATGAACATGACAATGATCGAGAATCTTACCCGGTAAGAACGATGATAAAAAATGGAGACTCTTACCCAATAAATGAGGGTGACAATTCTTAGTCGATAAGTGAGGTGACGATTTTGACCCGATAAGCGCTTACAGAGTAAATTTTTGCATACGATACCATTTTGATGGACTACAATTTTACTTGATAAAATAAGTTACAGTATTGAATCTTATCGGTAAGCACTTATCTGGTACGTGTTTTGGTAAACTGCCCCTACGTGCAATTACGAAATACGGTTAACGAGAGGGTGTGTTGGTGACTTGACCCTCTTATCGGTTTTAAACTAAAAAAATAACATTTATATCTAAAATTGAATTTCTATCAATATCGTGCTATTAGAAAATCGTATACGGAATTATAAAAAAAATGTGCTATCTTCAAAATTACAAAAAGACATTGAACAAAGGAAGTTTTTTTAACAATTCCACCAACAATAGTTGGAATTTTAGAAAGACGTTGAGAAATGCAAACTACATTTTGGAATTTGATATTTGAAAATTTTCAGAAATTTGCCAATTTAGAAAAAAAAAACTAAAAAACATAACGCATTTGACGAATTCTTTATAACTGGACTATGAAAGTAAACCCTACAACAAGAAAAATAAATACAATTAATACATTTTTTTTACGGTCAGTTCCGTCCAGACCGCTCAAAAAAATGTGCAAACTGCATACCAGAACCGATCGATTTGTCTATATTTTCAAATCAAATCGTTCAAACCGTCAAAAGGTCCGCTTTAATTTGATTCGACCGGTTTGAACGATATAACCAATTTTTCAAACACCCATATATGATTTTATCGTTCTTATATTCTTTTATTAACATTAATTTTAGTTGAATCTAACTCTATCTAATTATACGGGTAACAATTTAGAAGGAAAAAGAACACCGTTCCAATCCCAACATTTTTAGAAGGTAGAAGGGACAAGCTAAAAGCACGAGGAGAAGAATCTTATTATAGGTCCCATAAAGACTATGATTAAAAGAAAATTAAATATATGTAGTTAAGGATATGTGTAACATATATATATTTTTTAATTTCTCTAAAATATATAACTAAAAATTAATTTTTTTAATAATGTTACATTAAACTCCAATATTTTTTATATTTTAAAAACTTTAACATCAATTATATTATTAAAATATTTTATATTTTATAATTTTATTAATATTTTATAAAAATTGGTTGTAATGTAATATTACATTAAGGTTTGGTGTAATTTATTTCCCTTTAGTTTTAATAATAATTCCTCTAGTTTTATTAAAATCAAGAACAATAGGAGTATTTTAAAGGATTTTTTCCTTTTTTCTTTATTGCATGGAGTCATTTAAAGAATCTCTTAAAAGATAATACTATCTCCTAAATCGATTTGTATTTTATTCTATTTAAAAAAATTATTGAAGATATTTTAATATATGTTTAAAACATATTTCTGAAATTGTGCATTAAAATAAGATGGAAAGGATGTATTATTATATATAATTTTTCTTAAACGATTATAAATATTAATAAAATACGATATAATATATTATTAATCAGTAAAATAATAAATATAATTATATAGCGTAGTTTAAGGCAACATGATACCGGCGGGTATCTTTGATCGCAAGCATTCCTTCTCTATATTAATGTTTTCTTGTCAGACACTTCTATTGTTGCAAACGAGTTATCATACTGTTATTATTATTTTTAATTATTTTTTTAAGTTATTAATTTAATCTAGATAATCAATTACATTAATCCCCATATAATTTATGAGGATTCACCCACAACTCACCATTTTAAAATACCTTCAAATTAAAAATATAAGGTATATATATTACATTTATTGTGATGGATAATTTAATAAATACATTGATTACTAATTAAATATCTAATTAATACAGATAGCATGATAAATTTTTTGCATCAAAGCATTTACAATGGAGGCTTCTGTTTGAGTTTGCTCTTGCAATTTTTGTAACAATTTTCATTATGAGACAAAGGTTCTTATATAGTAATAAATTTTTAATATATAAAACTCACGTGTTTAAACAAGAACCTAAGTTCTTGTATACATTTTTTTTCTATTATTATTTTTGTATTATTTTTTTATTATTTCTTAATCATTATATAAATTTTTGATAAATTGATAAAATATATAAGTTAAATTGATAAAAAAAAATCTAATTTTATTTTATTTTTCGTTTCTTGTAAAATTTTATACAAGTTTTACACTAATAAATTCGATTTTTAATAATCTCATTATATTATATTATTTTTTTTTTGTTTTTCATATACTATTGTTCATGTTAATAAGTTTAATTTTAAATTTACGTTAGTGAGTTTAAACTAAAACTAAAATTTATATTTATAAATTCAATAAAAACTAACATAAAAAAGTGAAAATTAATAAATTATATTTAAATATTTTTTATGATATATATATATATATATATTAAATTTGTATAATAATCTGAAAATAAAATTACATTTTATAAAATAAAATAAAAAAGAAAAATAGAATTTTTATAAGAACCTTTATTATGAAGTTTTATTAAAAGCTTCTTATTTTGTTAAGATGACAATTTTTTTTGAAGAATGAGGTCTTTCAAGATTCCATCACTGTACATGATCTGAATCAAAATTATAAATATTAAATAATAGTTATTAATTAAATAAAAGCAAACTTATAAAAAATCATGAATTAGGTTATTTTATTGGTTTTTGTCCAAAAAGTATGTTACACTATTAAAAGGGGTTTATGTAATTCCTACCGGATAGGGGTGATCATAACCGGGTATCCGATCATTTTTTATGGAACCGGAACTGGCGGGTTTCTGGAAATCCAGATTCGGAATCGCTAACACTGGTTCCTTATATTTTAGAACCGGAACCGGAACTCATGGGGACCGGTTATGGTACCGGGTACCCGGTTTCAAATTTTTTTTTAATTTTTTACATTGTATACGATAAAAATATAATTATACGCTACCAAATATCGACTTAAAGTAATAAATACAACAAATAGTCAAAGCTAATCCGATAAAAATTAATTATTACATAAACAAACTACAAAGTTTGAGGTTTTATTTATTGTGTATAAATATATAAAATATTTTTTATTTAAAAGTGGCAGGTAGCGGGTACCCAGCGAGTAACGGTTCCAGAAAAATGAGAACCGGAACCGATCAGTATTTTAGGAACCGTAACCGCGGTTCCGTAACAGACAGTTCCGAAGCGGTTCCAGTTCCAAAGGCAGGTACCCGGTTCCGATGCACACCCCTACTATCAGATGTGTGTAATCATCAAAGGGTGTTGGTTCGGTTTCAAGGTTTTTTGAAGAAGATTTTATCTCTGTTCATTACTAATCTAATTCGTACAAGAACCAGTATAATTTATTTGCATTAAGATTACTTTAAAAATGATCACTCGTCACTAACTTCGTTAATTTGAATATTAGTGTCATAAATATTTTTGTCAATTTAGACTATTTCTGCAATTCTATTTAAAAAATTAAACATATAATATATTATATTGATATATACATACAAGTGTATACTCCAATTTTATTATCTAATCCGCCAAAATATAAATATGAAGATTACTCGAGATCGATGATGTAACTAAGAAATAAATGGTTTTTGCGTTTCCAATAAATATAATTTTTAACTTATTAATTAATATTAATATTTATTTACTTTTAAATTAAGAAAAAAACATATTGGGGTAGTAATTACGGCGGGGAATCGGCCATATTTACCTCATCGAGTTGCACAGACTCGTCGTTTCTTCTGATTCTCATGGACCACCTTTTTCATTTTTTTTTTATATTTTTTTATTTTCTTTGACTATTTTAAACCCTCCCACCTAAAAAAATACGTTTCAAATAATTCTAGCGGGATTTTGAAAATATAATAACCCTGGTTTTTTTTTATAAATCTTTTTGATCAATATTTGATTATTTTGTAATAGGAGGTTTCAGATATAAATATGTAATTATTATTTTTATTAACCTGGATTTTTAACCCGTTATGTGAGTTGACTAATCTCAAGACAACCATTTGCTTTGCAGTTAACCTGAGTTACCGTATTTGAACATCCATGGTCACAAGGAGATTTTTACTCTTTCTTGGATTCGAACTTGGGACATCCAAGTACTTTCAACTTTTGAAGATCAAGCACAAACTATTGAGGCACCATCTTTGTGATTAAATATGTAATTGTTATAAACTATACAAATCAATTAATTGACATATTTATGGAAATGATGAGAGTTTAATTATTTATTATGATATGTATATTCATCGAAGATGATTATAATTTAATAATTATAATTAACACTTTATATTAAAAAACAATTGAAATATTTATAAAACCACATATATACATTCAACTAGATGGATGGTTGAAATCGGTTTATGTATTTCGTGACATTGTGTTGGTTTGTAAAATAAACGATATGTGTGTGTGTGTATATATATATATATAACGAGGTTCATACGAAAATGAAACATATTTAAGAAAATAAAATAATTACCCAATCATTAATGATCTTATACTAACAACACGAACAAAATCATTAATGATTTCTCGCGACTTGCCTCGCGGGTTCAAAGTCGCTTGCATCCCTTGCACGTCCCGTTGACTACCCGTTAATGTAGAATCATTAATGATTTTTGGTTATTCTTTTGTTAAATATGTATTATTCTAATATGAACCTGCCCCTACACATGGGTGTGTGTGTGTGTGCCTGCATATATATAGCCATAAGATCGTGTAAGAAACTGAGTTAATGGTGAGAAACGTAAGAAATGGATTTGAACCATCGATCACTTTTAATCTCATGCCCTCCCATTAATTGCGCTTTATAAAAGAATTGATCTGGTGCATCTTATCTCGATGCATCTCATCCTAATGTGCGTCCATTTTTCATATGGTGAATAATAATTCTTAAAGTTCAAATGCCAACTTAAATTTGGTTGTGAACGTGAGAAAAATGAGAGCGTGACACGTGTCAAAATAAGCAATATTCAGGCTGAATATACAAAGGAATATTCCGACTGAATATACAAAGGAATATTCAGACTGAATATAGTATATATATTCAGTCTGAATATACAAAGGAATATTCAGTCTAGTATATATTCAGACTGAATATATACTATAATATTTCTTTGAATGGGACACGTGTCGCACTCTCATTTGTCTTCACGTTCACAACCAAATTTGAATTCTCATTTGAACCCGCCATATATATATATATATATATAGAGAGAGAGAGAGAGAGAGAGAGATCGCGGGAGGTTCAAATGAAAACTTTGCATTTTAAAGAAATAAAGGAGCACCCTTAGACCATCTCCAATGAACTCTCTATTTTACTCTCTATCTCTATCTTACTCTCTATTTTCACTCCAATGAACTCTCTATTTCACTCTCTAAAATAGGGAATTGAATAGTAACTCTCTAAATATAGAGAGTAACTATTCACTACTCTCTATTTTGTATTGTTGTATTTTTATTTTAGTTGTTGTTTAATATCAATTTTAATAAACTAAAACATGATAAAATTGGCCCTTCAACTATAATGTTGTCAAAATAACATGATAAAATTAATAAATGTAAGGTTATATTGTGAAAATAAAAATATAAGGGTATAATTTATAAAGTTAATAAATACAAAGGGTTTATTGAAAATTATTTTAAAGAGTAAAATAGAGAATGTCATTGGAGCAGATATGACCAACTCTCTATTTTACTCTCTATAAAAAAGAGTAAAATAGAGAATGTCATTCTCACATATAATGTGGGTCACACACAATATAAAATCATATCTGATTCAATGGTGGGCCCCATTGAATCAGATATGATTTTATATTGTGTGGTACTCACATCATATGTGGTCATAAATGTGTTCATTTAAATAAAGGGTGTTCTTGTATGATACCTCTCCTATATATATATATATATATATATATATATAGAGAGAGAGAGGAAGTTGGGATCACGTGAGACCAACCTGTTTTCTCACAACAAAACAATGTGAATGTTTGCACGTACAACACCCGGAATTTTCGTTGTTACCTTCCATCGTGGGCTCGTCTTTAAATGTTAGTTCTTTAAGGCTTAGATTGAGCTCCTTCGAATGTTTTTGGGTAATGTAGTGTTGACGTCTTAAAACTCAAGGTAACGTTTGGTTAAGGAGAAAAAAGTGGGTTAAGCTGGTTACGAAGTTAGTTATGAGATGAAACTAACTTGATAACTAGCCTAAGAGACTTTAGCACTCATTTTATGCTTAGCGTGGGTTACCAACGCCAGTTACGAAAACGTAACTAACTTCACAACTAGCGCCAGGGTCTGTTTGGTCAAGCTTGGAGCCGCGTGCGTTACTAACGCCAGTTACGAAAACGTAACTAACTTCACAACTAGCGCCGGGGTCTATTTGGTCAAGCTTGGAGCCACGTGGGTTATGACGCCAATTATAATTGGCGCCCACAACTGGCATCGGGCTCTGGTTGATGTTAGTTGATGCATTTAAGTGGGGTTTCAGCTCATTTCCACAACACACTTCACCAACACGATTTTTCTATCCTTAGTCCTCCCAAAAGTCGATCTTGAAGCATTTATTTCCCAAGATCTACCCAACCCAAAGCATTTAATCCTCATTGAAGTCAAACATTTGAAGTCCAAGCTTCAAGGGTTTGCATTCTTCTTCAAGCTTCAATCTTCTTCACCATATTTGGAGTTTTCTAGGGTTACCTAACCTTAGCCTAGTGAGTTCAAATCCAACCCATTACAAATTTAATACTTGTTCTAAATGCTTTTATTTACTCATCTTAAGTTATTATTTCAAGTATTTATACATTTAGTTAAGTTTGGAAGTTTTAGGTCAAAATGAGAAGTTTGGGTTATTTTGATGAAAGGCTTAGATTGATTAACAAAGTTAATACTATTTATTTAGTTAACAAATGATTCTACGATTCAAATGAGAAGTGGTAATATGTGAGAAGTAAACAAGTGATCATAGATCTTCACATGGTCAACATCTACGACTTTGACCGTGAAGCAACATATAATTCCTCGCATAGGTATGCGAAGTATAGAGGAGTAGTTTCGTAACTTTTACAAATAGGTGTCAAAAACTCATGTGATTCACATATGAATTATATGTTCATATGTGAACCCGTTAATTAGTTCACATGTGAATTATTTAACTGATTCATATGTGAACCCACAGGTTCATATGTAAATCGGTTAATTAATTCATATGTGAATCACACAGATTCATATGTGAATCAATTAAAATAGTTCATATGTTAATTACACAAGTTCACATATGAACATATAGTTTAATGTCAATCCTATAGGTACCGTTTGCCGTCGATTTGTAAAAGTTACAAAACTACCCCTTCTATTTTTCTCATAGCTGTAATTTTTGATCAGTCAAAGGCGCAATTATTGACCAGTCAAAGCACTGTTATTAATCAGTCAAATCCAATCTTGACCGTATAAAGGCCTATAATCACTTCTCAAATATTTACCATTTCTCAAAATAATATTTGGCTATGATCAGGGTACACTTATGATAAGTATTCATCTATGAACAAGACATTAATCAATATTTTATAGTGTGAATGTGTTTATGATCAGTAGTTAAACATATGCGAACTAATTTTTTATGTCTTCGTTCATTTATGAAAAAAGTTCACTCACCAACACAGTTCACTTATGAACAAGTTTCAGTAATGAACACGTTCATTGTTTAATTTATGAACTTGTTAAAGTTTAATCTTCATCTTTCTCCCTCGATAAACTTGTACATTGAAAAACTTGAGAAAATTGAAATAGATGATATAATTATCATCTCTAAAATCATGCAACTCGTTTTTGTAAGATTCATTAAATTCATTAAATAAAAAATAACTAAAACGTCTCTCTCATATTTTTTTTGAAAATTACTCTTGTTCATTGTTGTTTGCACGTACAACACCCGGAATTTTCGTTGTTACCTTCCATCGTGGGCTCGTCTTTAAATGTTAGTTCTTTAAGGCTTAGATTGAGCTCCTTCGAATGTTTTTGGGTAATGTAGTGTTGACGTCTTAAAACTCAAGGTAACATTTGTTTTAAGGAGAAAAAAGTGGGTTAAGCTGGTTACGAAGTTAGTTATGAGATGAAACTAACTTGATAACTAGCCTAAGAGACTTTAGCACTCATTTTATGCTTAGCGTGGGTTACCAACGCCAGTTACGAAAACGTAACTAACTTCACAACTAGCGCCAGGGTCTGTTTGGTCAAGCTTGGAGTCGCGTGCGTTACTAACGCCAGTTACGAAAACGTAACTAACTTCACAACTAGCGCCGGGGTCTATTTGGTCAAGCTTGGAGCCACGTGGGTTACGACGCCAATTATAATTGGCGCCCACAACTGGCATCGGGCTCTGGTTGATGTTAGTTGATGCATTTAAGTGGGGTTTCAGCTCATTTCCACAACACACTTCACCAACACGATTTTTCTATCCTTAGTCCTCCCAAAAGTCGATCTTGAAGCATTTATTTCCCAAGATCTACCCAACCCAAAGCATTTAATCCTCATTGAAGTCAAACATTTGAAGTCCAAGCTTCAAGGGTTTGCATTCTTCTTCAAGCTTCCATCTTCTTCACCATATTTGGAGTTTTCTAGGGTTACCTAACTTTAGCCTAGTGAGTTCAAATCCAACCCATTACAAATTTAATACTTGTTCTAAATGCTTTTATTTACTCATATTAAGTTATTATTTCAAGTATTTATACATTTAGTTAAGTTTGGAAGTTTTAGGTCAAAATGAGAAGTTTGGGTTATTTTGATGTAGATGATGAAATGAGCATCATAAATGGTTTATAATACTTGGAAATGTTCTAAGATGAAATAATCTTGGGTTTTTTATACTAAAATGGTTTGACCTAATTTTCGGTAAAATGCGTATTTCAAAGGAAATTGTTTATATAAAGGTTTTCGGTGTTTGAAAAACTATCAATACGTCTCGTTTGATGTATTTGATTATTATACTAGTATGTTATGGATCCATAGGCACGAATAGTTGGTTTATTTGGGGATGGGGCAAGTAAGAGATCCTAGTTTGGGTTGAGCTTGTTCAGTTTTGGTATCGAAGGTTTTTACCCGCTCGAGCCTAATTATTTACTAACTAAAGATCCTAGTTTGGGTTGATGTTGGTACAATAGCGGGTCATTCCCGTATTTCCCTAAAATTTGTATCTTTAGGTGTAAATTGCGAATAAAGATAAGGAAATAATAATACGTATCTTTTAGGTGTAAATCGCGGATAAAAGTAAAGAATTAAAGGAGAAGCTTTTTGGTTAAATGTTTATTTACCGTTATCAGAGATTTACCGGCTTTCCTTATCTTTTAACTGTTTGTTCTCACTAGGCGTAAGCCTAACACTTGATCTTAAATGTTGTTTAGCAGGTGATCGGGTTGATGGTGTACCTTAGAGCGAAGCGGAGTGATGTGCGGTGAAGGCACTCTTTTTGGATTACGCTTTAGAGTGTAAATATTGAAGAATTTAGAACAATTGTTTTGAGGAATATTAGCAACACCCAAACCTAATCTATGTATTGTATTTTATGTAGATTAATAGGTTGTTGATACAATATTCCAATTCATAGATGTAAACTCCCTTACTCATTCCTCATTTATTGGGTGATTTTATCTATTTCCGCAATTACTATTCGGTTTAAATTTACTCTAAATTTTAGGGTGTTACCGCACACATCAGTTTCAATCTTATTACAAAATTACCACTGATTAAATTCATCTGTATATTAGACAAACACCAATTATTGGGTTAACAGTTAAAAAACCCCTACATATAAGGAGATATTCATTTGAGAAGTGCTAAATGTGCGAGAATTAAATAGAAGTGATCCTAGTCATTCATCTGGTCAACATTTGTGACTTTAACTCTGAAACACCGGATAATTATGCTGCATAGTATGCGGAAGATAGAAGGTAGTTTTGTAACTTTTACATATAGGCAGCAAACTGGGTCATATGTGAACCCGTGCGATTCACATATAAACTATTCGTACATATGTGAACTCGCGTGATTCAAATATGAACTATTTAACTGGTTCATATATGAATCACAGGGGTTCATACACGATTAAGTTAGTTGATATGTGAATCACATGGGTTCATGTGTGAATCGGTTAAATAGTTCATATTTGCACATGGATTCATATGTGGGTTAGTTAAATAGTTCATGTTTAAATCACACGGGTTCATATATGAACAAATAGTTCATATGTGAATCACACGGGTTCACATACGGACTTGTTTACCGCCTATTTGTAAAAGTTATGAAACTACCTTTCTATTTTTTACATACCCGCAAATCTTGACCAATCAAAACCACAATTCTTGACCAATATTTACCGTATGAATGGTTAGGATCACTTCTCTACCTCTCAAATACTTACCACTTCTCAAATAAACCTGGCTATACTTACATATATATATATATAAGGAAGAGTTCTAATGGGAACACTTTCATTTGACGAAAATACGAGAGCATCCTTTTACTATAATTAGTCACATGTGATACTATAATTTATCATATATGATGCATATGTGATACTGAATGAAAACGCACATGACCTTTGGTGTGGCCTAGGTTGCTGGTAATGCCGCCTCCACACCACTAAGCCCACTCACATGTACTTATCACATGTGATAGCTGTGTTCTAGATAAGATTATATAATTCATCAAATGTGATATACATGTGATTCTAAACCAGAGATGCAAACAATCTTTGGTACGACCTAGGGCATAGTGTAACGACCAGCCAAGTATGGTACCTATTTTCCGAAGGTTATCGGAAATACAGATCCTTCTACACTACTAAAGAGGGATGGTGACTCTTTGGGAAGCTTTCTAGAAGACTCTAAATGTAAGGATGGAGGCCTTCCCATGGAAGGATGTAGAAGCCTCTTGTAAATAGTCTTTTACTTGATAGTTCTAGAATGTTCCATGCATATATCTAGATAGTTGTTCTCTAGATTGTTCCATAGAGTAGTATAAATAGGTGGTGGCCTCATTTAGCTCAAAACACCTCAAAATATTCTTGTAGTAGTTCTCTCAAGCGATACAAGTTTCATTTGCATCCAAATACTCTTGTGTTCTCTTTGCTTACCTTAATCGTTGGTTGTTTCAGGAGTTTGGCTAACTTAGTTCGAGAACTAAGGGTGTGTTTGTTTACCTCTAAATGATACCATTCAGTTGAAAATGTCTGATTCGGTCGACATTATCTTGTTTGGCCAAAAAAAATGAACATATCTGAATGGTTAAACATGTATGATTCGCTCCACCAACAGTTCATCCCCCAAACCATTCAGAAACCTCTTTTTCCTACATTGCCCTCCATTTCTCGCTTCTTTGTGCTCTCAAATCTCACCAGCAACAATCAATCCTCTTCATTATTGATTTCTCCCAAGTTCTACCAACAATCTATTAGAGTGTTTTGAAAACACAGATTGTTCATTGTTGTGATGGAGAGCAGTGAATGGACTGGAGTAAAAGGCCATTAAATTGAATTGGGTATGATTTCTTTTGGGTTTTCTTGAAGTTTTGAGATTTCTTTTCTAACATCCTCTTTCTTGGTTTTGATTACCCCACTTTGATCTTATCTTCGTTTGCTTTTACTCCACATTGTTCGTTTTTTTTTCTTGACCACCAAGTGTTTGATAAAAGTTTTCAAAGCGATTTTCTTTTTGCTGCTAGTGTATCTTCAAAATCATTTCCGATTACCCCCATTGTGCTCAGTTTTATGGTTTCTGCGGGAGTTTGTATTATACACCTTGTGGCTATTACAAATTTATTGTTTATATAAATTGTTATGAGATATTGGAAGTTATGAGGATGAACAGGAGGTGAAAAGGAGTTTCGTTTGATAAGTAGGTTTAGTCCAATGCATTTTAGCAGATGGGAATACTACAAAAACCATCCAACTCTCAAGATTTCATCAATATCGCTATGTTCCATTAAGGGGCTGTTTGTAAAACATGGTCTTGGCCACTACAGATTCAAGTAACAATTTGATGATGTGATTTCTTGATCTTGTGTTTGTGTTCTTTTAAAAAAATTTAGATTTATCCATATCATCTAGATTAATTATCAAGCCTTTATTTCATGGATTTCTTGATTGTGTGTTTGCTTAGTGATTCTTGTTCAAGATAAATCTGGAATCAAAATGTAAAGTTTACCATTAAAAAATGATTGTAAAACCTTTATGAAATTGATTGTAGGAATGGGGACCTATATGCTGGAGAGGGTTAAAATGGTAATTTGTTATCATTCAGAACAGTTACCAAACAACCATATTTCATTCTGCACTATATCATATGGAGTCCCTTAATCATTCTGACCACTTAATCATTCTGCACCAAACTATTCAGTAACCGCCAAAGAGCCCCTAAGGCTGCATGTGATCTTGTAGAGATAAGTCCGTGACAGTAGGCCAAGTTGTTAGCACACCTCTTTTCTTTCTCTCTCTCTCTCTCTCTCTTGTAGAGATAAGTCCGTGACAGTACGACTATGATTGACTTTATAAACGTGGAGATAGAAAACATACTTTTAACCATGTTTTATAAAACGTTAACTCACGCGGACCTTTAAAGGGATAGAAATATCCAAAGTTCACGGGGGATTGCCGATCATACCATCTTTGGTGACGGATACAAAAGTAGGTCACTACTCGATGTTGAGCAACCATAGGAGTCAATGGCAATCGGTCAACAACCGATTATGCACCTTAGTACACGGCCCCCGATGGCTCCTACGAAAGCCCGCGCAATGGTCACTGGCAACCGGTCTATAACCGATTATGCACCTCAGTACACGGCCCCCTGATGACCCTAAATTGCGCATGCATAGAGTCAATGGCATCCGGTAATGATCCGACATTATACCCAACGGTAAGAGGCCCCCTATGACTTCTATGCGACCAAAAAGGGACAACAATCCCGCCTTTAAACCAACTATATGCCTATGGATCCATTACATACTAGTACTACTACCGAATACATCAACGAGACGTATTACTAGTTTTCCAACCTTGAAAACTCTTTTCAACAAACCATCTTCTTTCAAGTCCAAGTTTTACCAAAAATTAGGTCAAATCATTTTGAGTTTCAAAACCAAAGATTATTTCATTTTATAACCTTTCCAAGTATTTTAAACCATTAATGATGCTCAACTCATCATTTACAACAAAATACTCAAAATCCTCATTTTGACCCAAAATACACAACCACTTGAAATTAAGTTTAGGAATCAGTAACATACTACGTTCACAACAAGTATTTGAGTTTATAAGTTTAGATTTGAACTCATACTCATGCATTTACAAAATGCCCCATAATGCAATAATCTGTAATCTTTCAACGATTTATAAGTTCCAAAACTCCAAAGATGCAAATACAACCAAATGGTTTTCATTTAAAGATATTGGACCCAAACAACCCACACTTATAATTTATTTGTCAAAATGTTTAAAAACCAAGTGTAAGCCTCTTTCATGATTTATAAATCCTTTTATACCAAATATGCAAACTTACACAAATACTCACACATTTGATAAATAACAAGTGAAGCATGTTAATACTTTAAAATGGACGTTTTTGGCATGTACAAAGTTTTCACAAAGTATCTTGAACTCACCTTGCTAGATTTAAGCTAAATCTAGATTTTACCCCAATGCCGAGTTCCATTCGGTAAAGACTTTAGATCCTCGAGCTACACCTCTAGATCCATGGTGTAAGTTTTTCAAGAACACCTACAAAACCTCCAAAACATACACAAGAACGAACCCTAGATTCAAGATTCAAGGATTAAGATCTTACCTTCACTTCTATGAACTCCAAAATCAACCAATAGCCTCTAGCCATACTTGTTTCCATGTTGTAGAGCTTCAAAAGACGAATCCATAGCAACTTGAATCACCCAAATCGGAGCATTATTGAGAGAGATATGGTTCAAATGAGAAAGATCCCGATTTTCGGTCTTTAAAAGGCTGACAGAGGCTGACGCCAGTTACGTTTCGTAACTGGCATTGGTAACTCACGCGGCTCCTTCTTGACCAAACAGACCCTGACGCTAGTTGTGAAGTTAGTTACGTTTTCGTAACTGGCATTGTAACTCACGCTAAACACAAATCAAGTAAAAAGAGCTTAGGGCTACTTGTGAAGTTAGTTACGATTTGCTAACTGGCTTGGTAACTCACGCTAAGCATAATTGAGTGCAAAAGTGCCTAGGCTAGTTATCAAGCTAGTTTCAACTCTGAAACTCACCTCGTAACCAGCTTCCATCCTAACCCACATGAAAACTAGCCTTAGATGATGTTTTACCCATATTTGCTTCGTCTTAGCTCCAAATTGACTCCGAAAAATATCGTTGGACTCCTTCTTTAATTCTCCAACCAAATATGATATAAATATTTGAAAATAGGCCTGAAATACCAGAATTCTTGTATCAGTCTTTTCCAAAGTTTCATAAACTTAACTAAAATTTCTGGGTGTTACAACTAATTAAGATAACTGTGTAAAAAATCAAACATCTTAATTTATCTTCTATTTTTTCTATAGCATTTTTTAGATATGATAATCATCGACTTGCTAAAGAGACAGCCAAAAAAGGATCTTTCTTGTTGTTATCCAATTTTTCATCTTGAAATCATTGGTGATTTTATAATCTACAAATCGAATTAAATCTTGTTTGACTAAATTTCATACGTGAACACAGAATTCGATGTTCTTCATTGGTCTTTTGAAATGTAACCAAGGACAAAAAAAATCCCAACAAACCATCATCAAAATGTGATAAGTAAGTGTATATTGGTTCGATTCACATGTGAATCCTAACATAGATTCACATGTAAATCCTAATATAATTTTACTTGTAAATCTTAATCCATTTAAAAACTTACCGACGATATTTTAAATCCGTTTAAGATTTCTATGTGAACATGTGAATTCAAACATAGATATATAGGGTGGAGTTCCGGTGAGAAAAGAAGTTACGGTGAGAAGCATAAGAAAGGATTTGGGCCCCTGGATCAATCTTAACTAAAGATCGCCACTAATGAGATGCACCAGATCAATTCTCGAAAGGAGCCAATTAATGGGTGGATGTGATATTAAAAGTGATCAAGGGTTCAAATCCCTTCTTACGTGTCTCATCTTAATTCTTTTTTCTTACGCAATCCTTCGCCTATATATATGTATATAGAGAAATGTTCAAATGAGAAGTAAGGAAGTGATCCTAGCCCTTCATCTGGTCAACAATTGCGGTTTTGACCGTGAAAGACTGGATAATTCCTCCCATGGATATACGAAAGATAGAGGGGTAGTTTCATAACTTCTACAAATAAGTGTCAAATGGGTTCATATATGAACCCATATGATTCACATTTGAACGATATGTTCATATGTGAACCTAATAATTAGTTCATATATGAATCACACATGTTCATATATGAAATCGGTTAATTAGTTCATATATGAATCAGTCAATTAGTTCATATGCGAATCAATTAAAATAGTGTATATGTTAATAACACGAGTTCACATATGAACATATAGTTCATATGTGAATCACATAGGTTCATATATGAACTTATTTGCCGTTTATTTGTAAAAGTTATGAAGCTACCCCTCCATTTTTTCTATACTCACAATTTTTGATCAGTCAAAGTCGTAATTGTGGCCAGTCAAATCCGATCTTGACAGTATGAAGAGCTAGGATCACTTCTTTACTTCTCAAATATTTACAATTTCTCAAAATAGTATTTGGCTATATATATAGGGTCAGATTCAAATGATAACTCAATTGTGAACATGAGGACAAAGGAAAGCACGACACGTGTTCTAGTCAGTCTGAATATATTCAGACTGAATATTGTGTTATCCATTATTCACATATTGAATAATGTATGAATTTTACTTTCGTTATTCATACCGAATGTCTTCATTATTATGACTGAATGGACACCAGTCGCGTGCTTCTTTGTCCTCATGTTCGCACGTAAATTTGAGTTTGCATTTGAACTTTCTCCCGTCTCTCTACACACACATATATATATATATATATAGAGAGAGAGAGAGAGAGAGAGAGAGAAAAAAGAGAGAGAGATAACCATTTGATAACTTTATTTTTGTGAGATCTATCTGAAACACATATTTTAATTAAATTTTTTAATTAATGATTAAAGGGTGAGCATGTAATTTTTCCATTTCGATGACAACTTATCCAATTAATATATTAATAATTATAATCTATCTCCTCTAAAAACCCTAATAAATAACAAAAAAGTCTCTCTCTCTCTCTCTCTCTCTGCCCCTTATTATTTGGAAACCTTAATAAATAACAATGCATTTACAAGGTTCATATCACATTTATAAGTTGTAACATTAAAATCATGAAATCTTATAAACCATATAAATCATAATCAACGTTATAAAACAACTAATATATTTATGAAAATAATTAGAGTTTTTTTATTATGATTAAAATATTTATTACATATAAAATAGTTCATTCATTATGATCATTGTTTTAGACTAGGATACAATGGAGATATTTAAAGAACCTACATTTATTATGTTAGATGGACTACTAAGATGAGTAGCTTGTAGAGTAAACTGATTCTTTTGGCTCCCTCCGTCGGCTGTCGCTGGCGAGGGGTTGCTGTTTTCTAATAAACCGTCCGTTCCAAAAAAAAAGCTTATAGAGTAAACATAAATAGAAAAATAGTCCATAAAAAAATTAAGAAATCAGAAACTTATAGAGTATTTATGTTATATTAGACTATTAGTAGGTTGAACTTTTATTTTACACTAGAATATGTTAATCAATTAATTTATAAAACTCAAACATGAAACTTTTAGAACTTGTACATTTACAATAATAAATTGTAAAATTGAATTTTGAAAATACAAGATAATAATTTATAATACATAAAATATTTATACATTGTTGTTTAATGTATATGATTTTAAATTAAAATTTTAAAAGCTATTATTATCTGTAGACATTATAATGAAAACTGTACATTTGCTAGCTTTTGACATCATCGTTGTAATTATATGCTCATCTGATTTTTGTTAACTGAAATAGACACTAAAAAAAAACTGATATAAGTTATGTTTTTATAAACGACATGATATCAGAATAAGAGTAATTTATTTTGATCCGAATCATATATCTTTGAATATATTGGTACAACTTTTGATGCATGAATTTGATCCAAGAAAGAAAGACATGATAGCAGAAGTTGGTCTTGTCGGGTCGGGTCTTGTAACCATCAAAAGTGGTCCTCCATATTATATATATATATATATATGATGATCAAGAAACACATTGGTGTGTTGAAAAGAAAAAGGGAAAGAACAAAAAACAAAGTGGGCACTTCAAAATCTGCAAACTGCCTCTTCCTTTTATTTAAATTACCTACTCCCCTCCAAATTTATGTATTTTTAAAATAAAGAATTTATTTTAGCTTTTATTTAATATATTAACTTTTGTTAATTCATGTGTAAACCTTTAAAATTTTATTTGTTTTGTAATGATTTTGATCGATAATCAGTAGATCTATTGTAAACATTGATGACATTAATATAACAAGTTGTTAAGGTGTATTCCGCTTCTCATTTGCCTTTACTGTGTAGCTTAGTTAGAAAAATGAAGTGACTTTGTCTTAGAATAGCATTTCAATAAATTCTAATTAATTTTTTATTTTATTCCAAGTATGCCCCTAATAATTAATAGCCAACGCAATCATGTTCTTAGCTAGTTTATCAAACATCCGAACGATCATATGAAAAAAAGAGTTAAAATGAGAAGCATAAGAAGAAATCGGAACCCTTAATTACTTTTAAATCTCACACTCACCCATAAATTACACCCCTTACAAAAATTAATTCAATGCATCTCAGTAGTGTCAATCTTAAATTAAGATTGATCTAAGAAACCAGATCTCTTTTTACAAACAAAGCCTATAATTTACATGTAAATAAAAAGATTCTTTATAAACCCATTAGAAAAAAATTAAAAATAAGACCATGATCATAATTTTTAACTATTTTTACATCATAAGTATAAAATGATAAAACAAGATTCCATTTTAGAAAGATAAGATTT
Organism: Silybum marianum; assembly: GCA_036898165.1. Classification (NCBI taxonomy): domain Eukaryota; kingdom Viridiplantae; phylum Streptophyta; class Magnoliopsida; order Asterales; family Asteraceae; genus Silybum; species Silybum marianum. The sequence continues at coordinate 18,560,339 of CM072541.1, forward strand.
AATTAAGGGCAATTTGGTAATGCATATGTTGCCTTATAAATATGACTTGAAATGAAAACCCCAAAATGCATATCCCAAAAAAAACCCACAAAAAATGGCAACTACTCCATCTTCATCTCCTCATAGTTTCACCATTAGAGCACCACCACCACCACCATCTTCTTCTTCTTCCTTAGCCACCACAGTTAAATTCAAAACCCTAATTCACAACTTCATTTTCTCCCATCTCTACCGACTTATTCGAACTCTCACCAAGGCCAAAACCATCATTCTCGAGCTCCTTAAACAAATCCATCGTCTTAACAACATCCATTTTCTTGAACCCATAATCTTGAAAAAGAACCGAAACAAAAACAACAACAACAAGATCTATTTTGGATCTTTTAGATTGCACTATAATTGGTGTTCATCATCATCTCATGTTGTACCAATGGCACCCGAATCGTTTAATGGTCATATGTACTATGATTCCACGTGGAATTCTTTCGTGGACGAAATTGCCCCTGAATCGCAGCTTTCTGGGTACCTTCAATGGCTTGAAGAGAAGAATAAAGGTTCTTCTAATAATGTTACGGTTGATGAGATGAACGAGATCGATCGTCTTGCGGATAAGTTTATAGCGAATTGCCATGAAAAATTCAGATTGGAAAAGCAAGAATCTTATAGAAGATTTCAAGAAATGATGGCTAGAAGTATGTGAAATTAAATCTAAAGGTGTTTTTCTTGATAACTTTATAAAGGGGGGGTGGGGTGGTATAGTTAACACAATGAATGCATGGTCAAAAATGGTGATGGGGGTAGGGTAGGGGGGGGGGGGGGGGGGGAATCTTCTATGATTAAATGAGTTTCAAGATTGAATTTTGAGAGAGGATTGTAGAAGAGGGGGTTGTTTGTAATTGTGTAATTCTTGTGTCTATAAGTGGAAGATCTTAGAGAATTATGTTTCAATTAAACCCCTTGAACTTAATATATTCACATTTTCCCCCGACTTACTTCTTTCTTTTAAACTATCAGTTAGTTGTAAGAGTATGCAATTGAGATTTCGTTAACGAAGTTGTATATTTTAGTAGATTTTAGTGATGGGTGTTCTTTCCTCTCTAAGCTTATTTTTCTTTTGTTGCATTTTCTATTATATCACCGGTTTTTATTTGATAGATTTGATTTTCTTTTTTTCTTTATCAAAAAGTACGATATATAATTGTTTTCTATAACGATATATAACCAATAAACATGATCTACCAATAAACTGAAGTTCAAGAATGCTAAAATATTGGGAATTGTATATATTTATTTATTTATTTATTCAGTCTTTATCTATTGAACTACAAGGGTTTTTATTTATTATTTATCTTTTTTCCTTATATAATATTTGAGTTCCATGTTGCAAATGTGATTGTGTTGATTGATTTTGATTTTGATTGATCCCTATGTATGTCACTAAAACTAATTCTTTTATTGGGAATTTTTTTTATAACATTCCATATACAATTTTCATTAAATGCACACACCTATTTCTAAGGCATGCTATTTATCTTTCACAACATGATCATAAGATCAATATGGTCTTAGCTTTTCAATGTCTTATGTTTATAAAGAATAACATTCAAAAGTGATAGGTTTCGTAAACTAGCTGATAAGTTAATTGTTAGTCGATAAACTAGTTGATCAACTAATCATATTTGACAAGTTTGCTGAGAAATGTAAAATGACCAAAAAAATAACATGTTAAAAGATTAACCAATTCTAATAATAACTGAGCTCAAGAAGAGTGAATGTTCGGACCCTGATACTGTGCATCTCTATCTACACCTTGTCTTTCATAATGCTAAAACTTTATAAATGGTTTAATTATATATATTCACAAACCTTAGTCTTATATAAACAAAAAGTTTAGAAAAAACCCAATGAATTTTTCCATCTTAAATGATTTTCTAAAATGATTTTTTAAATAAATAAATGAACTTTCTCAGTTTGATTGATTACATTTCTAAACATTTTCTTATTAAATAATACATCGAACTTTTAGAAATTGATTATTTATATCTTTTAACTCAGAAAAAAACTACATGTAATTGACTGCGAAAATTTTTTAAGCTTAAAAAACATCCTCCATCAATTTTACCGTCTCCAAACCCTTTACACCCAAATACATCGTTCCCCTTCGTCACCACTTGTTATTTGCTCTTCATTACCGCCATCATTTAAAATTGAGAAAGTTTAGTAGTTTATTTATTAAAAATAAATAAAAAACCAATCAATAAAACGAAAAAAAATGTATATTATCTTTTTTTTTTAATTTTAACTTTTCTCTATAAATAAACAATAAAATTTTAAACTAACATGAAAAAATTGAAGTTCAAGGACCAAAACGGAACATTAATATTTGATCAGGGACGAATTATGCAATTAACCCCTTAAATCAAATTGCTAACTTCCAGATCTAAAACACACACACACACACACGCAGAGTGTAGTCAGTGTGTGCCCAAAATGACGACGAGAGAATCGGCGACGGTGGAATCCGGCAACAGCATCAACCTCGACGTTCGGATCTACAAACCAACACCAGATGACAATGATTCAACTTCAGATGACCAAAAAATTGTGGTCGTTTTAGTCCACCCTTATTCAGTATTAGGCGGCTGTCAAGGTCTTATGAAGGGCATTGCTCGTAATCTAGCTGATCAAGGCATCGCCGCCGTCACCTTTGATATGAGAGGCGTCGGAAAATCCACCGGAAGACCTTCGCTCACCGGATTCTCTGAAGTTTCCGACGTAGTTGCGATCTGCAAGTGGACTTCTCAGAACTTGTGCTCAAATCGAATTCTACTAGTTGGTTCCTCTGCAGGTACGCAAATTTCTGGCTAATTTTTCAATGATTTTGCTTGTGTAATGATTTCTGATGATTAGATTTGTATTTAGAACAATTATCGTGATGATTTTAGTTCCTTTTTTTATCAGTTTCATCTTTAATATCAGATCTAGGGTTTTTTGAATCCGAATTGGAAATAAATTTTGTTTCGGTTAGCTGTTTATAGAATTTGATGTATATTTCAACAAAATGGGGTTATAATTAAGGCTCTAAACCACGTATTAGTCTCGGAGTCACAGTGAAGGCGCGGCGTTTTTAAGCGTGACTTATGACAGTAAATCTTTATGTCATATAAGTTATTATATATATATATATATGGAGGATATATATATATATATAGAGAGAGAGAGAGAGGAAACTTCAAATGCTTACTCAAATTATTTGAGCGTGAGGACAAATGAGATACTAGTCTGAATGTAGTTTATTCAGACTGAATAATCAAAGAAATATTCAAACCAAATAAAATTGAAGATAGTTTATTTAGACTGAATAATCAAAGAAATATTCAAACCAAATAAAATTGAAGATAGTGTATATTCAGTCTAAATATTTCATTGATTATTCAGTCTGAATATGACATGTGCCGCGCTCTCATTTGTTCTCACGTTCGCAACCAAATTTGAGTTCGCATTTGAACTTTCCTCAATATATATATATATATATATATATATGATCATATAGTGATATTTAATAACTTAAATTAGGGTATATATTAGAAAGTAACAAATAAGACTTAGGGGTCGTTTACCAAAGGCTTACCAAGTCATATTAATTTAATAGATGAATATGGCAAAGACCAAGAATCTTATCCGGTAAGAGCAAAGATAATGACCGAGAGTCTTACTCGGTAAGTGAGGGTGACAGCTCTTACCACGGTAAGTGCTTACCGGGTAAATTGTTGCATACGATATCAATATCATTATGGTTAACTAAAATCTTATCCGGTAAGTAAATAATAGTCTTGACTTTTGCCGGTAAGTACTTACCCGGGTAAATTTTTGTAAACAGCCCCTTAGATTGCGTTACAAAAACCGTACATTAGGTCATGACTGCTTAACATGGTGTGTTACCCGATCTTAAGCCACAACATGCCACGACAGCTGTTGCGGCGACCTTTTTTGAACACCGATCATAATAAGATGCAAAAATATTGGTAAACTATTTTTATGATAGACTTAAATTTATAAAATCAAACAACTGTTTGGCCTATGTAAAAGCATTAATACGACATTTTTGAAGTATTTTAATTTAATACACTTTTAAAATGGATAAAAGTGCTATATGACAAATGTTTTTTATATGATACTTTTTTTTCGAATAATGTCATATAAACACATTTTTGGGTGTCCTATAACCCACCCGATATTGTTGTAACTATTTTTTTATGATTCAAGAACAGGTGCACCGATTGCAGGATCTGCGGTCGATCAAGTAGATGAAGTTATTGGTTACGTGAGCCTTGGTTACCCTTTTGGGTTAACCGCTTCTATTCTTTTTGGAAGACATCATAAAGCCATATTACAATCTCCTAAGCCGAAACTATTCGTAATGGGAACTAAAGATGGTTTTACGAGCGTTAAACAGTTAGCCAACAAAATTAAAAGTGCAGCGGGTCGTGCAGAAACCCATCTGATTGAAGGAGTTAGCCATTTCCAAATGGAAGGTCCGAGTTATGATGCCGATATGGCAAATCTTGTTGTCACTTTCATTTCGTCATTGTAATATCCGAAACTTATTTTAGGGAATGGAACTGGGGGTTGGGTTCCAGTCAGAAGGGAAGTTAAGTTATAGTGAGAAGCATAAGATGAGATCTCTACCTTTGGATCAATCCTAATTGAATGTTAACACTAATGATGTCCACCAGATCAAAAGCGTAATTAAAAGTGATCAAGGGTTTCAGATCTCTTCTTATGCTTCTTGCTTTAACTCTTCTTATGGAACTGGTATCAGAAATGGTATCTGTTTCCCTTACACATCACTTGTTACCTCCAACCAAAACACCCACTTATTGTCGCATTATTTTCCTCCCTGTAATATGATATGTGGGTAGCGTGGTCGTAGTTAAAGGTCGATGGTTTACTTTTTCCAATCTTACATGTATGTTATTGTTGTGTAGTCCCCCATTCATGTAATATGGTAGTTGTTTATACTGTTGTGCTTTGTAATCCCTTTATTTGTGTAACCGGTGTAACTTTTCTTTGTCCTGTTAAATTGTTTGTTTATTTGTACACACACACACTCTCATCTATATATATATATATATATATATAGGCTGGTTCATTTAGAAATTTTACAAAGGGTAGAAACTTTGACAAATCAATATAAAAAATAACTTTTTCATGAGTTTTTTTTCATCAAATGCTATGATTTAAGATATTATTGTACATATGTTTGTTTCATGATGTAAAAGTTTCAAGTTTATACGAATCAAATAAACTTCAAGTTTTTCATATAATAAACATTTATCCTTTGTAAATTGTATAGTTATTGTTTTTTCATTAATATTTCCAACAACTATCTTAGGATAGAAAATTTTAAACATTTAAGAAATTTTTTAGTTTTTAAATATACTAGGTATGTTAAAATGTGAAAAAATAAATAATAATCTTCTTTATAAAGATTTTGATATTTAATACTGTTATAAAAAAATATATAGTAACATCAAACATGTAGCAATCAAACCTTAATTGTATACCTAAAAAAACCGGCCATTTAAAAGCTCACCATCCATCCTTATTGGTCCTTTATTAAAAAAAACAGAATATAATTGTTAATTTATTTGTTTTATAACATAATATAATTGACAAATATTTTGAAACATGTATCACATAAAGATTTATGCAAATTCAAAGCTTTACTTAAAATGAAATAAAAAATCCTAATGGAAACATCAACCCATATAACATTGTGTAGAGTGTAGAGCCCATTTAGCATTTGTTACAACTCCACTCATTCCAATATCTATTTTGGTGATCATTTTTTGAGCTGAATTGAAATATTCTTGGTTATGAAATAGATTGTTGTTATTATTTTTTGAGCTGAATTAAAATATTTTTTTGTCATGAAAATAGATTGTTGTTAAACGTCTTTTAACTGATAAACACTAAAAAAAATTGAGTTTTCTCTCTCATTTACCAACTAAGATTATTGGTCTTTATTATGTTAATCCGTAAGGTACGTGACACTCGATAAACACTTACACTGTAAACGACGTCTTAGATTAAGAAAAGTTGAAACTGGGAAGATATTAATTAATAGATCATTTACAAAGTCGGGTAAAAGTCATCACCTTACCTTACCAAGTAAGATTATCGATTATCAATTTGACATAATAAGCAACAATAACCGGACAAGAATCATCACCCTTACTTACCGGATAAGATTCTCGATTATTTTTATACTCACGTAGTAAGGTAAGTGACATGTTAAACGTTGACGAGATAATAAATACTTAAGTGATGAATATTTTAAAAAATGTCTATTAAGAAGCTCAAGATCTTTCAAGTTCTTTTTTAACTTCAAAGTTTTGAGTTTGAGACAAATCATTAAGTGATGAATATTTTAAAAAATGTATGTTAAGAGCATCTTCAATAGCTATGTTAAAATGCAAAAATAAATGGGATTTTAACATTTTTATTGCTCCAACAGCTATGTTATACTCTATGCTAAAATAGAAAAAAAAAAGCTTGTAAAAATCTCTAAATTTAGATGACGTTTGTTTTTTAAGAGATGTTGAAATCTGAAGTATGATTTCAGTTCTGAAATGGTTATGAAACGTCTAAACAAATCAAACATAAGTGGTGATTAAGAGCTTAAAATAAAGAAAACAAACAAGGCCTTAGAGAAATTTCTAAAACTTATCATAGTCATTTCTTTTCACGAATCATCAAATAGTCATAGGTCCGAAATGGCAAGTCTGTATTTTGTAGAGTTGTCAAAATGTAAAAAAGTTTATGAACCATGTCCACAATTACGAGGACCAAATATGTAAATTTGGAAAACATCGCGGACATATTTTTGGTAAACCAAGTTTACATATTTGGTCCCACAATTGCAAACCTGGTTCAGAACCTTCTTTATTTTTTATACTTTGACCCGTTCGTAAATTACGGACCTGTCACTTGCGAATCTATGACTCTTTTGATGATTTTAGAAGAGAAATGACTAGGAACCGAAATCAGAAATCAAAAATGACTATTTTAATTAATTTCTCTTAAATATATTTGTTAAAATTCAATTTAATTTCTAATCTAAAATATATTTAAATTACGATAACTATTATTTTATGACATATACTCATTCATACTCATACATGATATTTTAGTAAACAATCACATTATATTCAACAATTCATCATGCCTAGGATTACAATTAATGTCTATTTTCGAGACAACATTAGTGTTGTTTGGTTGGTTTTTACATTAATTCCTATATGAATATAACTATGTGTGTAGATTTACATTGGGAAGACTTTTCATAGACATGTTTTTTATTTGAAAGATGCATGTCTTGGGAAAAAAAAACTTTAACTTTCTGCACAAAGTTATCATTTAAAAGTTTATTGATTAAATCACTTATTTTTATTAACCTTAACCTAGATATCCAACCCGCTATGCTAGCTGACTAATCTCATGACAACAACCCGCTTTGCGGATAGCTTGGAGTCACCGCATTTGAACATCTGTGGTCATAAGGGGATTTGATTTAATTCTCCCTAGATTCGAACTTGGGACCTCCGGGTACTTATGACCTTTGGAGCCCGAACCTCAAACCATTGAGACACCACCTTTGTAAGTCTAGTTAAATTGCTATTAGTCAAACCACTTACTAGAGACCATACTTTCCCTTTCACTTACCTCGGTCTTCCGGTTGGTGTATCGATGAAAAGAGAGAATCATTGCAGACCAGTAATTGAAAAAGTAAAGAAAAGGCTAGCTTCTTGGAAATCAAGATTAATCTCGTTTGGAGGACGGTTTACCATGGTGAAAGCGGTATTGGGTAGTCTTCCATTGTATTATTTCTCCTTATATCGAGTCCCGAGCAGAGTGATTAAAAAACTTGAGAGTGAGAGAAGTAGATTTTTTTGGGGAGGGGGAGGAGAGAGTGATAAGAGAGGTATAGCATGGATAAGTTGGAAGAAGTCGGTAAAAAATCTCAAGAATGAGGTTTAAATATCGGGGGCTTGAAAGAGGGCAATTGGGCTCTTTTAAGCAAATGGTGGTGGCGTTTTCGAGTCGAAAAAAATACTCTTCGGGTCAAGATAATTAAAAGTATTTATGGGGAGGGGGGCTGTTTGAAAATAACATGTATGCTATTGGTGCAGGTTTGATATGGAGCAACATTGTGCGAATTGGCACGGTGATAGACAATCATGGTATACGATTTTCAAGCTCATTTCGGACACAAATAGGCGACGACAAAGACACTAGTTTCTGGAAGGAAAGATGGACGGGAGTGCGAACGCTAAAGGAAGAATTCGAAAGACTCTACCGGCTAGAAATGGATCAAGAAGTGAAGGTAGCGGAAAGAGGGACATGGGCGGACGGAGCATGGAGGTGGCATTAGAATTGGAGGAGACCACCAAGGGGAAGAGAGATCGGCGAGATGGAAGCTCTCATCCGAAAACTAGAGGAGAACAAACCGGTTCGATACAAGTTGGATAAAGAAGTGTGGATGCTCGACGAACCCAATGAATTCAACGTGAAAAAACTAAGAGAGAAGTTGGAAGAGGGAAGAAGTAACGTAACGGAAAGCAGGGCAGCAACTAGATGGACAAATATAGTCCCAAAAAAGGTATGTGTTTTCATTTGGAGAGTATGTAAAGGAAGATTACCTTGTCGTTTGATTTTGGATGGTATGGGTATCGATATGCACACAGTAGTATGTCCTAGATGTGAAGCTTCGATAAAAACGATCGATGACGATCAATGCATTAGTAACATGTCCGGAGGTAAAAGAATTTTGGGATTTAATTGGTAGATGGTGGCATAAAGATTTGGAATCGATGGTTACGGCTCAAGACATCATAGGAGGAGGCGTAGAATCGGACAGAATCAACTCGGAGAAATCAATATGGATCAGAGTAGTATGGGCAGCGTTGTATCATATATGGACACACCAGAACAAGGTGGTCTTTAAAGCAGATAAAAGGAAATTAATTGATCAATTATATGAGTTTCAGCATGCAACCTTCGAGTGGATTAAAAGAAGATATAAGAAGGCTTCGTTGGATAGCACGAGACTGTGTTAGTTTGAGTGAGTGTTGCTTGGCTTAACCCATAAGAGTTGTTGTTTTGTGCCTTATAAAACATGGCTCTTACTCTTAGTGCTTAGTGACTAGGTTGGAAACTTGTTGGGGGTGGTTGTGGTTTAGCTCTTTTTAGGGGGCTGTTTGTTTTTTTCCTTGGTTTGCTTTGTAACTAACTAATCTTTTCGTGGGTAATAATAATATATTTGCTTTTCAAAAAAAAAAAAATTGTTGGTAAACTAACTCATAAGACTTAGGGGGTGTTTGGTTCTTAAAATATAATTATATACCTAAAAAGCGGTCATTTAAAAACTCACCATCCATCCTTATTGGTCCTATATTAAAAGAAAAATAGACTATCGTTGTTTATTTATTTGTTTTATAATACTTATAGAGGCACCTTCAAGTGTATTAATTTATGTTAACCGCGTTAACCCATCGTTCACTGGTAAACACCATGCTCGTTCACTGGTGATGAATGGTTCCATACATGCATGCTCGTTCACTGGTGAACACCATTCGTCAGTATACGAGCATCGTGTTCAACAGTGAATGATGGGTTAACACGGTTAACATAAATAATTGAGTTAACACTTGAAGAAGTCTTTTATATAATGCTATAACATAATATAACTGACAAATATTTCTGAAAAATGTATCACGTAAAGATTTATGCAAATTCAAAGCTTTATTTAAAATAAAATAAAATAAAAAAACCCTAATGGAAACATTAACACATAATAACACTGTGTAGAGTGTTGAGCCCATTTAGTAATTGTTATAACTCAACTCATTCCAACATCTATTCGGGTTGAACTTATATCAACTTTTTAGTGATCATTTTTCGGCCAAGGTGAAAAATCTTTTACTTATCCGGTAAGTGTTTGTCGATAAGATTAACCACTCTCAGTCCCTCACTTACTTTATCTGGTAATATTCTTGGTATCAAAATGAATTGTTGTTAAACATCTCTTTGCTGGTAAACGCCAACTCAAATTGAGTTTTCTCTCATTTACAGTGGTAAGAACCGTAAGATTCTTGGTTTTTGTCATGCTCATCCGTAAGGTAAGTGACATCGGGTCAACACTTACTTGGTAAACGACCTCTTACACTAACAAAAGTTAAAACTGTGAAGATATTGATTAATAGATCATTTACCAAGTTAGATAACAATCATCACCATTGCCTTACGAAGTAAGATTCTCGATCATCAATTTGACATAATAAGCAACAATAACCAGATAAGAATCATCACCCTCACTTATCGGGTAAAATTTTCGGTTATTGACGAATACTAACCGAGTCTGAACTTTAATGAGGGATAAAATGATGAATGTTTTTAATAACCAGGTTTTTAAATATATTTGTTGAAATTCAATTTAATTTATCATCTAAATATATTCAAATTAAGATAACTACTATTTAACAGGGTTGGGTTCACATGAGACTTTTCATGTGACAACATTTTTACACTTGAAATTTAACAGCAAAACACTGTGAAGGTAAAAAAAAAATCCGAACCTTCACAACAAAAACACTGTGAAGGTTACCTTCTCAATATTTTGCTGATGTGAAGTTTCAAGTGTAAACAGGTGGTCTCACGAAAACAGGTTGGTCTCTTATGATCCGAAGTCTTATTTAACATTTAGTAAACAATCACATTATATTTAACACTTCATCATATATAGTATTACACTTAATGGTAACTTTTTTCATAGACATTTTTTATTTGAGAGATGCAGTTTAAAAAAAAACTTCACTCTCTGCAAACCCTCTTATTTAAAAAGCTTACTATATAAACAATTTTTCTATATCATTATTAAGTGATTACTAAACAGTCATGTATAGCTATATATACTTGTGAATAAAAAGTAAATCAAAATTAAAAACTTAGTAAAAAAAACTGGATATCTTTTAACAATCCAAAATTATAAAAAGAAAAAGTGCAAATCATGCAAAATGTGACTTGTTAGAACAGTTGCAAATATAAAACAAGAAGGTTTAGAGTTAATTTTTTAAGGCACCTGCTGATGATCAATATAACCTCTTTGATCTTTTCTTTGCTTGTTTTGAAACCGATGGTTCACCTTCTGCACATTCCCTATTCCGTTTCCGTAAACCGGCGACCGCCGGAGGTGGCGGTGCCGCCGCTTTCTTTGGCGGCCGGCCGACATTCTTCTTTCCCGGACTATCCAATTGCCGCCCGCCTGATCTCCTCTTAACCGCTTCATCTTTCTTTCCTTCACCACCTCTCTTCTGCTCTCCTCCTCCTCCTCCACAATCATCCTCAGAACCACCACGAGCCGCCAAGTTGTTGGCGGCAGCCGATGAACTTGGCCTTTTCTCTTCCATCTTATCCTTCATCCTTTTTGCATCACTTTTGACGTCCGAATTCTCGCTACCAAGTGAACGTGATTCCAAATCGTCACTACCACCATCAATATTCTTGCGGGTTTTCTTCAAAATCGGAGGAAACCCGTCATTAATTCTCTTCGTTTCAGATTCTTTTTTGTTGGATGATTTGGCTGCAATCGAGCTGCGTTTTCGACAAACAGCCATGGAAGAACCTGCCAATTTGGGTTTAAGTAGCATGTAGTCGGAAGACTCGGGGGCTCGTTTTGGAGGGAAAGTTGTCGGTTTTGATTTTGAGTCGGTTTTTTGAATTGTGGTGGATGTCATCTGGTTGAGAATAAATTGTCGAAGTTGGATTGCGGCAATAGATTGTGGAGATTCATGGGAAAAGAAAATCAAAGTGTTGTTAACGACAAGTAATAGATCTCGAAACAAGTTGTTGTTGTTGCCATCGGAATACCATCCTTGTTTCAGCCTTGTTTGTAGTATCTCAAAATCTATGTGTTCTCTAATTAACTTCTTGTACCTTGCCTTTTCCTACAAATCTCATAAGTAAAAAAATATTCATGAAAAACGAGTAAATTATTCTTGTAAAAATTTGCAAAAATATATGATAATTAGTAATTTTCAGCGAAAAAGGGTTCGAATCCAGACATCCAGAATAACGGTGCCTGTTTATCTACTGTCACAATTTGTCAGAATTAATTTGGGAATAGCCTTTTTTTGAAAAATTCGTTATTAAAAATACTTGAAATAGGATTAGCAATATCATTCAAAATTATTTGATAATTCAATTCAACAATTTCTCATAAATATTTTAACTTTAAAAAATTGCTTATCCTAACGAACAAAGTTTTGATAAATAACCATCTACGTTAACTGTACTTGAAATATTTTCTAATACAGAAAAAAAAGGATGTGAATCATAATATTAGAGTGAATTACATTTTTAGTGTTTATAGCTTGCCCAAAAGACTGACGGTTGCTAATGGATATTGTCAACACCAAAGACCTTGGTGTTATGAAATCGAAAAAGTAGGGACCATTAGTGTAAATAATTTATTTCAAGGACCAAATTTAAAATTTAAGAAAATCAGGGACCACAGGTGTAATTCATTTCTTTATGATATAATAATTAACAAAAACTAATATAATTACCTGTCTGTCGAGCCGCCGCTCGAAAACCGCTGAGCCGAGCTTATGCACTTTCTTCAAGACATCAATCAACGGCAAGGATGTAACAGGAATATTATCGTTCGGTTGATCTTCATCCTCAGGTTCATCCACTTTGCTGTTCCCGCGTCGCACTCTATCGCTCCTCTCCTTTCTTGATTTACTCGCCGAGCTTTGCACATCTGAATTCTCCTTAGCAATCGACTCCGGTTCTCCCCTATCCGGTTCGGACTTCACCGGTTCTTTAGCATCCGGTCTACCGTCAAACCACTCCTCCACTCCGATCGGCGAAGATTCTGGTTTTTCTTCCGGCGTATACACCGGACTGGATTCGTTATCGGACTTCTCACCGGTTTCTAGGTTTCCGTTTGATCCGTTCACGGATTGATCGTCGCTTTCGGACTCATCGCCGCCGGAAACATGTTTCTCATCGGATTTCACCGTATTCCGATTCACTTCTTCCTCGTTTTTTATTTCAATATCGTCGATTTTTTGCCCTAAATCTGGATTTTTGTTCCTTCCTCCATAACCGTTTTCCGTACTCTCTTCGGATAATTTCTTCACCTTCAATTGCAACGACCTGGAACCAAAAATCACATCGGAATCATCAAATCTGTCTCACATGATTGTTTCATCAAATAAAACGAAGAGACGGTAGATTTCGTTTAGATCTAGATCTAGATCTGATGCAGTTAGATTTCATTATTACGAGATGTAGATATCGATTTTTTGGAGTTTCCGCTGTAGTTCTTCGACTCGGAGAGATCTAAGTTGTTCGATCCAAGGAACAGCAGCGGCGGTGACGGTGGCGGTGGCGGTGGTGTCATCGTCTCCGATGGATCGGTTGAAACGGCGTTCGAGTTGTAGGTATTTTTGTTTACAATGTTCGGGAGTGAAGAGTTTCGCGGCGGAGGAGCTCCGTTTCCGTAACTCGGAGGAAATAGAATCCCAGCTGTTGGTGCCGTACCGGTTGACGGCGTAGGCTAGAAGGAGCTCCTCCGACGTCCCCCACACCGCCGGTGACCCTTTCTCATCGTGCGGTTGTATCGCAATCGCATGGTTTGGTTTGGCCATGGAAGAAGGGTCCTCTGAGCCACCGGCTTGGCTTTGAATAACATTAGATGACCTAAAAATCTTCCAAATTCGTTTTTAAAATCATCTAATAATATTTTTATTTATTTCATGGATTTTAATCTTTTGTAAAAATATTTAATCATTGATAAAAATATTTAGTAATCTTTAGATATTGATTATTAAATATATTATCTATTAAAAAAATTAGATTTGATATATTTTAGATTCAAAAGTATTTTGATATTTTTTTTATAGTTTAGGCTGTGTTCTCGAGTTTTGTTTACAAATGAAAGGAAGGCAAAGGGAAAGAAAGTAGCGAAAAAACAAAAAATCTTCTGTTCTCGAGTTTTCTTTAAGAAGAGAAGCGAAAGGGAGGAAAATTATGATAACTTTTCTCTAAAAACTTTCCTCCCAAATGTGGGTGGAAAGGGAAGGAAATGAAATAAAAAGAATTTATAATAATTAGAAATATTTATAAAATTACATATTTACACATCAATAATATTTTCCTATAAAATAAATAACAATATATTTGTAAAAATGACATTTTTCCTTTCTCTTCCACTCAAGAACATGGAAATTTATTTATTTTTCTTCGCTTTCCTTCCCATCCCTTCAATCTTGAAACACAAACAAAAAAATTACTTTCTTTTCCTTTCCTTTCTTTTCTCTTCTTTCCCTTCCCTTTCTTTTATTTTCTTTCCTTCAAAAACTCGATAACAGAGCGTAAATATGGAGGCTAATGACACCCATAAGGTATGCTAGTGACACCCCTTCAAAAATGAATCATCCTCACACATGTCAATGTCAAAGCCTCATTTTACATTCTTAAAACTATAAAAGTGCAAGAACTTATGTGCACATCCCCTACTAAAGGAATGCCGTTAGCACTCCCCTTTTTTAGATTTTTTTTCTACTTTTTTTAGATAAAAAAATGAAGAGTTGAAATTGTTTTTTATCGAACAATTTTTTTTATTATGTGGTGATTTTATTAATATATGAATATTTAATACTTCATAATACTTTTTTGGAAATATATGACATTTAAACATCGATCATTTTGGATCTAGTGTGGTATTTGACACACGTTACATTTAGAATATACACATAAATAGGAAAAATCATTGATTTCCAGTTGAGGATCCCCGTTTCCAGTTGGGGACTGAAATGAAGATGCAATCATATTCCTAGACAAGGATAGAGATGGGATTAGGGTTCTCGCCTCATTCTCATGCATAAGGATGAATCTGTTTTAAGGATATTGTGATTGTCACATGCCTTACCTAATGTTTTAAAACCCGGGTTTTTAGTTGACAAGGTGCGGTGACCGGGTCTCGGGTTAACTGGTTCAACCGGTTTCAATAATTCTCTTTATCCCTTATATTTTTTTCATTTTCCTGCGTACATACATATATATAAAATAATAATTTGATGTCCACAAGTTCCAACATTAAAAATACACAAGCAACAAGTTTTACATCAATCCAAATACATTAAAAAAACACATATAACACACATTTTTTATATTTTTTTTGAATTTTAATATAAAAACGGGTTAACCGGGTTTACCACCGGTTTAACCAGGTTTTTGAGAAACCCGGCCGGGTTGAAACGGGCCGGTCATATGCATTAACCCGTCGTTAGTTAATCCGATCACTACCCCGGGTTCCGGTTCGACCGGCCGGGTTAACCCGGGTTTTAAAACATTGGCCTTAACATTTCCTTACATCTCCGACTACCGACATGTAAATAAACACATTGTATATTTCATTTTTTATAGCAACTATCTCTAACAGTATTCTTACGTAAAACAAACTCACTATAAGATATCGTTTGATTTATGTTATATCACTATAAGAGAAAAAGGTTTTAGAGAATGATTTAAATGCGTATCTAAAGGTGGAACAGAAGAGAAGATGACTTTGAGAAAAGGATTTTAAACCAAATAATAGGCTGTGGAAATTGTCCCCAAGGCATTGAGAGATGCTTTTTACGTAAAATGTCTCTAAAGTTGAATCAAAAGTTTCAACAACCCTTTTAAAACCGTCTCTAAAGGATAAAGTATTTTGTTTTTATTTTTAAATTAAATAAAATAAAAAAGTTTTTATTACTCTTTTATATTTTTTTAAAACGTATCTAAAGGGTTTTTATTTTTTTAGTAAATCAAAATTATAAGATAAAAAAATTATATGAGATCAACAAAGAGTTCTACGATTTCATTGATTTCCCTTCGATTTATCTTCAAGTTAAAGTGCGAGAGCTCTATAATTTCATGATTTCTTTTTGATATCTTGATTTCGATCTACGATTTCGTTTTTCAACCCACTTCGAGTTTAGTTTGTCTTCATCTCTTCGGTTTAGGGCTTTAGGATTCACAAAGTTACGACCGTCTTCGAGTTTGTCTTCATTTCTTCGTATTTGTCTCTACTACTTACTAGTTTAAAAATATTTACTAATCTTTGTATATTGATTATTAAATATAATATCTATAAAGAATTAGATACATAAACTTATTTAATTTTTTGTTTTATTTATGTTAACTATAACTATTATATGATACATAACTTTTAGGGGCAACTTGTTAGTTTTGTCCTGTCCAGTCCTAGTCATATCAAACACTAAACATACATTTGTTCTGTCCGGTCCAGTTCTGTCATGTCTAGTCCTACCCTCTTGTTCTGTCCACTTCTATCTTGTCCAATCATGTATACGTACCAAACGCTACCTAAAAGGTGCTTTTTACGTAATGTCTCTAAATTTGAATCAACCCTTTTAAAAATGTCTCTAAAAGGTAAAGTATTTTATTTTTATTTTTAAATAAAATAAAAAAGTTTTTATTACTCTTTTATAATTTTTAAAGCATATCTAAAGGATTTTTATTTTTTAATAAATCAAAATTATACGATAAAAAAATTAATGAGATCGACAAAGAGTTCTACGATTTCATTGATTTCCCGAATTAGGGTACGAGAGGTTCTACAATTTTATTGATTTCCCGTCGATTTATCTTCGAGTCAGAGTGCGAGAGCTCTACGATATCATGATTTCTCTTTGATATCTATTGATTTCGATCTTCGATTTCGCTTTTAAACCGACCTCGAGTTTAGTTTGTTTTCATCTCTTCGATTTAGGGCTTGAGGATTCATCGAGTTACGACCGTCTCCGACTCTGTCTTCATTTCTTCGTATTTGTCTCTACTACTTACTAGTTTATATGCTCTTCCTTGTTATGATTATGGTGTAAAATTAGGTTTATATTCTCTGCCTTCCATAATGGATACTTCTTTACCTTGTTATAGACAACATTAGTGAATCTCAACGTGTTAATGTACCATTGAGTTAATTGATTTATTGTTTTGGGTTAATTCACTTCAACTTTAGCATTGATCTGCCATTTTGTAAGATATCGTTCTCGTTATAAGATATCACTATATGAGAAAGAGGTTTTAGAGAATGAAGTTTTAGAGAATGATTTAAATGTGTATCTAAAGGTGTAACAGAAGGGAAGATAACTTTGAGAGAAGGATTTTGAACCAAATAATAGGCTATGGAATTTGTCCCGAATTAGGGTATGAGAGGTTCTACGATTTCGCTGATTTCCCTTCGATTTATCTTCGAGTTAGAGTGCGAGAGCTCTATAATTTCATGATTTCTCTTTAATATCTTGATTTCGATCTCCGATTTCGTTTTTCAACTGACTTCGAGTTTAGTCTGTCTTCATCTCTTTGATTTAGGGCTTGAGAATTCACCGAGGTACGACCGTCTTCGAGTTTGTCTTCATTTCTTCGTATTTGTCTCTACTACTTACTAGCTTAAAAATATTTAATAATCTTTGTATATTTATTATTAAATATATTATCTATAAAGAATTAAATTTAATACCTTTTTTCAAATAGTATTTTGCCCTTTTTTATAGTTTTCTAAATTGTTTTACTTTTTTTAGATAAAAAATGGAGCGTCGAAATCGTTTTATCGGACAATTTTTTTATTATGTTGTGATTTTGTTAACATATGAATATTTAATACTCCATAATATTTTTTTGGAAATATATGACATTTAAACATGGATCATTTTGGATCTAGTGTGGTGTTTAGCACATTACATTTAGAATATCTCACATAAATAGGAAAAATCATTGATTTCCCATTGGGGATCCCCGTCCCCGTTGGGAACGGAAATGAAGATGCAATCATATTCCCAAACGGGGACAGAGATTGGGGATTGGGGTCCTCACCTCATTCTCATGCATAAGGACGAATTTGTTTTAAGGATATTGTGATTGCCGCCTCAACATTTCCTTACATCTTCGACTGCCAACATGTAAATGAACACATTGTATATTTCATTTTTTATAGCAACTATCTCTAACAATATTCTTGCATAAAACAAACTCATTATAAGATATCGTTTGATTTATGTTATATCACTATAAGAGAAAGAGGTTTTAGAGAATGGAGTTTCAGAGAAGGATTTAAATGCATATCTAAAGGTGTAACAGAAGGTAAAATGACTTTGAGAGAAGGATTTTGAACCACGTAATAAGCTATGGAAATTGTCGTCAATGCGTTAAGGGTGCATTTGGTACGTGGGATAACATAGGACATGACGGGACAGACTTCATCGTCCCATGTTTGGCGTGACATGGGACTGGACAAGAATTCACTGTCCCACGCTTGGTGTGACATTGGACCGTACAAGAATTCACTGTCCCACGTTTGACACGACATGAGACAGGGACATGAACTAGGACAAGGTGGGACAGAGTGGGACAAAAAAGGGTTTTTCTTGTTCCATCAAAATAGGTGGAACAAGATGGGACAAGAATGAGAGAGAAACTACAATATCACTAATCTACTCTCATTCGTTATA
Organism: Silybum marianum; assembly: GCA_036898165.1. Lineage (NCBI taxonomy): Eukaryota > Viridiplantae > Streptophyta > Magnoliopsida > Asterales > Asteraceae > Silybum > Silybum marianum. The sequence continues at coordinate 18,578,926 of CM072541.1, forward strand.
TAACTTTAATATGGTATTTGTTTAATGGTTACCACCACTAGTCATGGCCGCTGCTACCGGTGACGGCCACCTTTAGCCACGTCGGCCACCACCACCACCGTTGGCCACCTTCACTTTCTTATCTACAACAACAATCTCCTCCACCCCTCCACAACCACCGTTGGTCACCAACCACCACCATTCGTTGCCGCTGTAGCACCCGGATTTTTAGTATCGATAATTTCAAGTTTCGTATGTTTTCGACCTTAGTATAGTCATTTAGAAGTATTGTGGATGTTGGTTGAGTCAGTTATCGTTTTTGGCAAAAAATCAACTTTTGGTCGGAATTTTCATTGCTCGCTCCCGCACCCCTATTTTGTATGCGCTCACAAGCAAACCCCAAAAAGTGGGCAGAAGTTTTCTCGCGACCACATGTCTATTTTCCTCGCGCCCGCGAGCATCTGGTCAACCCATTTAATTCAGATTTTTTCTCTTCTTTCTTCCATTTTATTTTCTTCCCAACTCGTTTTCTCTCCTTTCTTCTTCATTGTGAGCGATTTTTGGAGGACTAAACCCTCATTTCCAACCATTCAAAATGATAATGGAGTATCATCAAAGTTCAATACTAAAGCCTTCATCTCCATCTTCATCTTCTACAACTTCTCATCCTCCATTGTTAACAATTTTTGGGGTTTTTCTCCAAATCAAGATTTGTAAGTTATTCCACCCATTTAGACTATATTTCTTGTTAAAATCTTACGTTTTGGTCCTCTAGAGAACGTTGTTTTTGAAGCAATTTCGATATTTTAGAGTTTTGACCATTTTTGGAAGATTTGGGTTTTTGTCTAGGGTTTTTGTAAGATTTGATTTTTGGGAACTATTATTGATGTGTTATAGGTTGTTTATGAACTAGAGATGATTTCTAGTGAAGAAATATTGTAAATCTGGACATTTCTTCGTATGGAGCTTTTGGGGTAAAACCTAGATTTATTATAAATCTAGCAAGGTGAGTTCAAGATACTTTGTGAAAATCTTGTACATGCAAAAAACGTCCATTTTGAAGTATTAACATGTTTTACTTGTTATTTATCAAATGTGTGAGTATTTGGTTAAGTTTGCATATTTGGTATAAAAGAGTTTATAAATCATGTAAGAGACTTATACTTGGGTTTATAAATCCACTAAAATTTCTCTTGATCGATTATCAAGATTATCCTAATTTTTTGGATCATAAATATCAAAAAAGGAGTTTCCTTTCATGAATGATGCTTCACTCTGAAACACAAAAAGAAAGCATAAAACTTCTTACCTATATCCTAAAGAAAACATCTTGTTAGCAACTGCAACAAGTTGAAATACATTTTAGTCTGCTCGCATAGAGGGTTGGATATCCAGGTTAATAAAAAAAAGTTGAATTACATTGTGCATAAGAATAAAGACAATTGGGTAGTCCGCAAACATATTTACGAAAAGATATATATATATATATATATATATGTAGAGAGAGAGAGAGAGAGGAAAGTTCAAATGCGAACTCAAATTTGGTTGTGAACGTGAGAACAAATGAGAGTGCGACACGTGTCTGAATATAGATTATTCAGACTGAATATACAAAGAAATATTCAGACTGAATAAATACTATATTCAGTATGAATGTTTCTTTGTATATTCAGACTGAATAAATAGTATATTCAGTCTGAATATTTATTTGAATGTGACACGTGTCACACTCTCATTTGTTCTCACGTTCTCAACCAAATTCGAGTTCTCATTTGAATATATAGGGGCGGATTCAAATGAAAACTCAAATTAGGTTGTGAACGTGAGGACAAATGAGAGTGCGGCACATATCATATTCAGACTGAATAATCAAAGAAATATTCAGAATATAGTATTTATTAAGTCTGAATAATGCTTATTCAATCTGAATAAACATTATTCAGACCGGATAAATAATATATTCAATCTGAATATACTTGGTAATTTTTTATTTTTTTTTTCATTTCCTGAACACTATCCTAACTTGTCATCTATCGTTTACTCACAATGCTTTCAGATTAAATGGCGGCTTACCATGATCCAAACATGTCTGATGATGACAACCCAATACCATCCGAGAGATCCACAGCCCCAAGCATCAATGCGGCCAATCAAGACGACATCTTACTCCCCTCGGGTGCTACGCGGGAGCTAAAACCAAATAACCATCATCTTAACTTAGACATGAAGCTGGAGCACCCCGTCATAATGGAGATAATACGAAACCACCCACTTCGGTTTGCCTTCGCTCTCGAACACCGGGTTCCGGTATTTTATTTACAACAGTTCTGGCACACAATGGAGTATCATTCGGAGGAAGGCAACCACCATTTCACTGCACAAATATATGAGTTTGTGACCAAGCTCACACCGAAGAGACTCCGCTGTATTCTACAGCTTCCAACTGAAAACTCAGTTCCCGACCTTCTCACATTTGAAGATCCACCCAGCGAGGAGGAAATGCGTCATGACTTTCGTGCCCTTGGCTATGATGACGATCTCAACTCCCTTGGCCAGTTTAAGCGAATGTATCTTCCCCAAATATGCTTCACTGTGTTTTCGCTGATCAACCGATGTCTTACAGGAAATCATACGGGAATGGATCAAGCTAGCGCGACCGTCCTACGCATATTCCACGGGATCATCTATAGTCGTCATTACGACTACGTTACTCTCATATGGAACGATCTCGTTGCATTTGCTGCCGATAAAGCCAACGACCGCGACCGTGATTTTATTCCTTTCCAACGCTTTCTTCAGCTAGCCATCCACCGCACTATGGCTTCACGTGAGGAGATTCCAAGATGCAACGGTATACCCCTTGGACCATCCTACATTCAAAAGTACTTAAAGCTCAGCACTCGTCCTTTTCCATTTGTCATGCCTCTACCTGAAGCCCTACTATCCCTAGCTGATCAGAATGCACCAAATGTGATGGATTATAAGGAGAGCATCGACTTAATGGCTCCCCAACAACCGGGACAGTTTGCCCAAGAGCCAAACCAAGAGGTACAAAATGAGTTAGGCGAGGGCCATAGGATAGATGAGCAGGTTCAGGATCACGGGGATCCTAAACAGGGCGTTGAGAGAATAGATGTTGTGAGGGGACATGACGAGGGTGGTGCATCTGATCAGCCTGCCATTACCACTTTTGCACCTACTATCCCCATTCCACCTCCGACCGGTACATCAACGACTTCTTCTTATCAACCCACGCATCAACATCCCCGAATGAAATTCCTAGTAAGTCGTCGTCGCGTTCGCCCTCGACCATCTTCATCTGACTCTGACACAAACTCTGATGATCAACCACTACAACGCCACCGAAGGATATCTACTGCCGAAGCAGCACTATAACGAATTGGTCCTCAACCATTCATCCAAGAGTCTTCATCCGAAGCTAATGCTTCCGATGATGCTAATGGCCTCTATAATTTTGATTTTGAGCCTTTCGCCGAACCACAATCTGACCCATTCTTTGAGCTGCATTTTGGAGATATAAGGAGCGCGGAGGGAGTCTCAGTCGAAAATGAGAATGTAAGAATGAGTGAAGCGGAGCAAAATATTACTGAGAGTGAGATACCTGTCACCTCTGCCCGGGTAACCGAGTCCGTTGTTGACACTCATCCGTTGGGTGCCAACATTGGACAAGATGTAGTCAGCCCAACAACGCAAGTGCACGCCCCTCTTAGCCACTCCGTACGCTCACAGCAGCCTACGATTTCAGATGTACTTGTGAGTCTAGCTCCTACTCTAGTTCCCCTCCTTTCAGAAGGCATAACTATTGAACCAAGAGGTAGTATCTTACCTACTTCGACTTCAATTCTGCGCACATCGAGTCTAGAGCCCTCTAGGGAACACGTGTCTTTACACACTGAGAGTCTTCGTGGCCCAGTCGTTACTTCCATAGTGATGTCCATTCCGGACATTCCACGAGAATTGGAAGGAAATCCCACCAGCGCTACATCATTGCCAATGTTGAACGTAGGTCACACAGCTGATTCAATTATGATGTCAACTAGCAATCTAGGTGATCCCGGTGTTTCCCATACAGGTACCTTCCAAGTCAACCCCGAGACTCAAGCTTACATTGATGCACAATACAAAAGACCTCAGGATTCTTTAAATGCTCACGAAGTTCGCATGATTGCTCAAATGCGAGACTTTGTTCAAGAGGTGATTGAAGCCTCTCGCTCCCAACGAACAAATCCAAATCAAGCTAGCTCTTCCCATCCCAGCTCTAGTCGCTCTCTGCCTCCACCACCTCGAGATTCCAATCCAAATCCAGATCCTCATAATCTACCTCCATCATCTCAAAGATATCAGTATAACAATGATGAGCTCATGTCTATGTTATACGCAAATCTGCTTGCTGAAGCTACCGCTCGTGGTCTGCCTGAAGACGAACTAATGGGTCTTCTTCGTCGAAATCTTGTGATTCCCCAAGTCACTCGCCATTAGTTTGATCTTTTAGAGCTGATATGGAGATGAAGCTCCTTGAGATGGAGAATAAACAAAAACAATACTCTAAAGACATTCTTGGTGCCATTATTGCTCTTCGTACTAAAATCCAACAATCTTGTCGTCCCGCTGCTTCTGTACAACCGCTTCGACCTAATCAGGATGATCCGACCTCTGGTCCTAATCGCCCTAAGGGGGAGACACGCGCCGGATTACAAGAGCTCAAGCTCAATCCCGACCATCTGCTCCAACAACAACTGGTCCATCTTCTATAGCTCTGCCATCTCGACAACAACAACAACCTGCTCCATCTTCCACGCAACAACAAACTAATCAGCCAACGGTTGAAAAGCCCACGGCAGATTTTGAAATTGGAAGTGGATCACATGTTGTTGTATCGGAACCAGAAAATGAAGAAGTGGTTAATGTTCAGAATCTGAGAGACTCCATGAGAAACTAGTTTCTAGATCCATATGAACCTGTGCTAAAAGAAGAAGATTATGTGAATCTAATGCACGCAGGAAAAAGGTTTCTACCAACGAATATTAATCAAACACCGTTGCTGCCTCACCAAATTTGTTGGGAAAGAATTCTTTCAAACAACAAATGGGTAAATCCACAGGTCAGGACTCCGTATCTAGAAGAAACCATGCAGAAGATCTTTGTGGAAAAGAAGAAACCAGAGGACCTGTCTCGTATACATCTGATAATGGAAATGGATCCACTACAAGTGACTGAATATGTGAGCATACTGAAGACTAAAGCAAAGGATCCTAAATAAGTTGTTTTAAGACACAGAATTGTAGCTATCATGGAGATCGGATGTGATAGAGCCTTTCAAGTAGAATTTCCGACATTTAAAGTAAGAAGATTTGATGGAAAGGTATACTGTTTCTCTGAGGCAGACTTTGCGAGACTAGATGTGTTGGATATCGAAACGCTATACACGGAACTTAAAGACAAAACAAAAAGGTCTGAAGATGAACAAAGAGCGTTAAGAGCAGTTATAAGGCATGTTCAGAAAGAAAGATACATTTACCTCCATGATTTTCAAAGAGAAATTGAACGTAAACATAAGAAGGTTTATCTACCTAAACCTGATCAAAGTGTCCCTGGTCTAAAGAATATGAAAGTTATGCAAGTGTTGACACGACCAGCACGCGGAGTTGTTTACATGAAGACTAAAGGAGAAATGAGATTCTTAAGATTCGGTGAAATAGCTTCTTATTCTGATGGAACATTATGGGGAATACGAAACAGACTAGCTGCAGAAGTATGTGCTGACCAGAAAAGAGAAAAGAAGAAGCAATTAAGGAGAACTTGTTGCATGCGATAGAATTGATTGACAAACGCATTGTCTATCGCCATACCCTTAGAAGATTCGAAGGCTTGTTCGAGCTCAAACGTTGAAGACATATTTTTCCCCAAAGGGGGAGATTGTTAGGGTTTATTTAATTGTGTCAAAATAAGGAAACTATGCTTTATTGTAATTATGGCATGTATATGATGCCTTTCTCCTTGTTTCCTTTTTTCATGTAACCCTTTCAATATAAATAGGAGGCTTAGGGTCATTCATTAGGTGGAGTCGAGATTATTGAGAGCTTAGAGAGAATCGACATAATCATCGTAATCATCTTTATAATACAAATGAGATATCCGACTTCGGATCTTCATTATATTCGTGTGTTCTTTACTCCAAATCATATGTACTTGATCATTATCTGGGATCCACATTTTTTGATTATTCAGTCTGAATAATCTACATTCAGACACGTATCACACTCTTATTTGTCTCACGTTCACAACCAAATTTGAGTTTGCATTTGAACTTTCCTCTCTCTCTCTCTCTCTCTCTCTATATATATATATATATATATATAAAATTCTTTATTCAATGCGCCTTGCATTTGTGAGACCTGTGCCTCGCGCCTAGGCCCTAGGACCCCTTTGCGCCTAAGTGCGCCTTGCGACTTTACCAACTTTGTCTACAAAGTTGGTACAAAACCTTGCACACATATCAAAACTCGATGCACATAACTATAGACCTGTGTGACTGTATATACTTTGCAACGTTTGCAAAAATTACGTGCATCTATATAAATGTAAAAGAAAACCTTAAAATCAAATGCAACGGGAGAAAAATGTCTGAAACTATGCAATCAAGAAAAAGGATGCAAAGTTCATAAACCAACATTGAGAGAGAACCTCTAACAAAAGTTAAAACAAAAATGAATCATGTGGAACTTTCTAATAAAAAACCAATTGATCAAATGGTACTTTTTAGCAAACAAAACACTCAATATTTTACCATCAAGAAAGTGCTTACAATGCAATTTTACATTATGCTTCCATGTTCTTAATGATTCCATGCTTAAAGAAAATGCAAAAAGCATTACCGACCCACAAACCAAACCTAGAAACTGGGATGATTCATTTGGCGTGGGTTATTATTTTCTTGATGCTTTAACCATTATTTCTTCTTGGATTGTTGCTGTTTAATCACTTTTTATTTGTTAATTGATCCTGTATTTTTTGCAAGTTTGGTATTTTGATTCCTTTGACATGTGTGTTATTGGTTTCTTGAATTAATTATGATTAAATTTTTTAGTAAAAATTCGTTTCTTTTTCTGGTTCAAAGCTTAAATGTTTAAGGCTTTTAAGACCATCTCCAACCCTAAACCATTAACATCAAAAGCGATTCAAACCACATGGCATATTTTTCTTTTGCGGGGAGTAATCTGGGCATAGCCTGGTGTTCTAGTCTGCATATATGCCTGAAGCTGTGGGTAATATAAAATGTTTGAGGGTGCTTAGTGCTACTGGAATCGGGATTGAATGGTTACCTGAATCTATTCGAATTTTAGGTGAGCCGAGTGGCTTGCATTTGGAAAAAACGCAAAAACCTCTCAAGTCTTCCAGGAAAAGTATTCAATCTGGTTTCACTTAAGATTTGGATTAGGTGAATGTGTTCAAATGTCGGAAAAAGTTTTTTGAATCTTACTCGCTTAAATCTCAGACTTTGCAATTTGTCCTAACAAGGTATCACTCATAATCTCGGGGCCTTATGTTTCTTGATGACTTGTGTCTAGAAGGAAACGATATTGGCATCCTATCACTACTAAACGAAAGACTTTTACCTACGGACCTTTCCCTGGAAATCTGTCGCTAAACGATGATTTCTCACAAAACCGTCACAAAAGTTGGTGGTTAATTGCTGGTGGGTAATTAAAATTAGTGACAGTTTATCCAGGGGTTCTCTGGGTGATCCGTTGGTATTTTCCCGAAAAACATAGGATTTTACCGAACCTTTGGTATGTTTTGGTTGATCCGTGGGTAATCACCAACGGAAATTTCCCTGAGTAATTTTTGTGGCTAAAAGACATTTATTTTGTAGTGCGGCGCCCTTGAGTAGAAAACCAGACTATCACTGTCAAAGTATTTCATCCTAATCTAATTTGTCTGATCTTAAAGGGTTGTTCATCATTGGAGAAACTTCAAACTTATCTTAAAGGGCTCTTTCATCGGACAATTAGAACTTGAAGTTTGAGCCTACTAATGGTTCCGTGAAAGGTCATGCTTGTAAATCCTGCTCAATCTGCAGTTCAGCCGTTTCACATATCTGCAATTTAGCACATGGATCACTTTTGTTTAGATATCTTATATATAGATTTAGCTCATTTTAAGATTATAATCATTGCTTTCTAGGTAGTAAAACAATAAAGCCCATTGGTTTTGTGAGCTTCTGGGAAGAGGGCTTATTAAGAACAACAAACACAAACATGAGAATGGATGTACCACTCGAAGAACTACAACAAAACCTATGATTTTCACATACCTATATTGTGCTTCTTTAAGTTCAATAATCATACAAAGATGGAGAAGAAGAAATAGTTGATATTTAGGAGCTACCATCACCATTGGTTTAGGCACATACATCAAAAAATCAAACACGAAAGTGAGACGAATGAACTTACTTGCATTCAAATAGATTTAGTCAAAGATGTTCAATTTGTAGTTTCATGGCTTCTGATCCACAAAACCTAATTTGTTAAGATGGAAAACTCCGTTGACATTAATTATATTACATAATTAAACCCCGAAAAGAACCTTCCATTCAAAGAGCTCGCATTTATTTTTCCAATGGAAAGAAATTGCAGTCTTATATACCAAAGGTCTAGTATTAACAACAAACAACATCTAATCTTTTGAAAGTTGGTCATTATAAAAATGGAGCCTCTGTGTTCACATGACAAGTTTCTCATGTTGAAGGACTCTCCAACCGGGTTGATAACAAAAAAGAATGATGATAAAGTTGATAACAAAGTTGGAAAATAATTCAAATTTTAAAAGAACGATGATAACAAAAAAGATCTAAACGAGTATTCCATAAATAATTCAAATCTTACAATACCAAATTCAAAAAGAAAATGGAAAAGAAAACAATTAAAGATGAAATGTACAACAAAAAATATATAAAAAAAACAATGACGAGTCAAAAGAGTTGATCGAGTTGCAAACAAGAGATAATTATTGATTTGCAAACAGGAAGCCTATCGCACTAGACCGTCATCCGACTATACACAACTACCGATCAGTGGCGGATCCAGAAACATTTTAAGTTGGGGGCACACTCTAGGGTGTCAAAAAACTTCTAAAATCGAATAATTCATCCAAGCGAAAAAAGTTTTGGGTTATTTGTTTTCGTCTTTAACGGTTCGGTTTATTGAATAAATATAACTTATTCGGTTTATTTTTCATTTAACTTTTTACTATTTTGGTTAACCAACACATTATACCACTATTCATATATTTTTTCTATTTCATTTAAACTTAAAGCAAATAAACACATACAATCTAATACAAAATTTGGCTTCTTCACCAAAGGGCCTTTGGCCTCCAATGAGGTCAGAGATTCAAACCTCACCAAAGTGAGGAGGGTGTGTGAGTTTATTTGTTACATTTGTCGTATATAATTGTGCACCTGACATTAACCAATTAATCACAAACTCAGTGAAAATCACAAACCTAGTAAAAAATTAAACAAATTCTAAATAAAATTGCACATTGGGGTCTCTAGATTCTAAACAAAATTACACATTGAGGTCTCTAGATTTTAAACAAAATTATAGTTTACAAAATCAAGATAATATTACCATTTAACAACTAATACAATTTACCATATTTATCAAAAAATTAAGATACTTTTTTACCCTTGGTCACATATTCTGATTAATAGTTGGGGTCCCTTTTTTTGGAAATATTAATAGAACTTGTTTTAGAACTTTTTTTTACCTTTGACCACATGTTGTAGTTGGGGGCATGGGACCCCTATTGCTTGGGTGTAAATCCGCCCCTGCTACCGATAAAAATCATGGCCGGAAAATATGGGGGTTTTTTTTTACTAAAGTAACCTTTTTGAAAAATGAGATTAAGAAAATAGCCAAAAGAATCAGGGTTTCCAAAAATAACCTTTTTTCAAGTGCTCACTGCTCACCATCTGGTGAGCAAAACCCTCTTTTTGCAAAATCAATTCTTTCAAGGGTGTATATGCAATAAATCAAAAATAAGATTATCTGGCATGACATGGCATCAGACTTGTTGCCATCGGTAAATTACGGCCGCTCACCCGCCGGTGAGCGATGAGCACCGACACGATCTCCTAAGTCCCTTTATGCTTTTTATGATAAACTATTTTTTTTGCTTACACTACACGACCCAATTTTTTTTAAACTTCAAATTTTAAACGATTTTTTCTTATTAAATATAATTATTTGTCTAAAATCTTAGTTTTAGAACAATTTTTTAAACTTTTTTATATTTTTTTCAATTTGAACTTATATCTTTTTTTCATTTCCAACAAATTCTCATCATTTCCAACAAATTCTCCTTTTTTCCAACAAATTCTCCTCTTTTCCAACAAATGTTCATCATTTGCAACAAATCTTAATCAATCATCTATTTTGTTTTTATTTTATGCAAATTGACTATGAATACTATCTCTTTCAATTTTACCAACACACCAACATTTCATCCCTCTCACTCTAACATCACAAACACACTAACACTTCATCTCTTTCTATACATCTTTCTATACAATATTATCAACAATGTATCACTTTTCTATACATCATTATCAACAATGTATCACTTTCACCGACATTTCATCGTCATTCATCATGGTATGTTTTATTATATTGTACGCACTTTTATTTCATTACATTTTGTGTTTATATATTATTTTTGTAACATATTTATATTATATCTACCAGGGGGATTATTGTGAAGCACGTCTTAATATAAGATCAACTCTAGATATTGCAAATAGAATTTTCACGTCATTGCGAGGGACGAGAAAAAGAGAACAAATGTTTAGGAGCACTTGTTTCGGTCACCGGCTCGATATTCTGTCAATAGACCACGACTCGTTGCTTGTGCATTTGATGTTACAAATGCGGGTACAATCACCAGAAGAAGACCGCCATGTAGAGCTTGACGTTTGATGTCTTGACCATTTCGTTTTGTCTGCATTCTCAAGTGTTTTCGTTGCACTTTTAGGTAGAGCTTGACGTAATTCGGCTAAGTTTTGTTCAAAGTTCGATACCTTATACGCTTTGCAAGTCCTCCAAAATGTCTTTCCCAACGCCTCGGCTTTTTTTTGCGTTAAATCGTAAATTCATCTCTAGATGTCGACAACAAAGCCCATGTTTTGCGGTAGGGAATACCGCTCTAATGGCCATGTTGATGGCAGCTGCCCGGTCAGATATGATGCACAAATTTTTTCGGCTCACCGATGCATTCTTTCAACCTGGATAAAAATCATGTCCATAACTCCCCACTCTCTGTCTTGCCTACCCCATAAGCAATTGGCAAAATTTGGTTGTTACCATCCATGCCAACAGCAAAAAACATGGTACCTAAATAAGGACCTTTCAAATGAGCACCATCTAAGACAACCAGAGGTCGTAGTGATTCACGAACGATCGAATCTGCAAAAATCAAAAAGTATATATGTTACATATATATATTTATAAATTAATATATATATATATACACATACACACAGACATAGATAGAATTTCAACAAATAACAAATGAAAATGTTATTACTGCACAACCAATGGCGACAAAGAACCTCTCAAACCGTTCCATTTCATCGGTCTCGATCTTCCATACGGTTCCTGGATTAGCCTTTTCCAAATTATAGCAGTACACCGGGAGTACGGAAAATGATTCCTCCGGTGTACCTCTTAGAAGGAGAGTGGCATAACACTTTGCATGCCAAGCTTACATATAGCTAACTGAAATTTTGTAGTTGTTCTTCATATCGACGATGATGTCATGACTTTTGTATACTCTACTTGTATCATTCATTGCATCTTTCAATATATGACCCAACACTTTCTTGTTCGCTTGACGGTGATTGGAATACACTTGCGTTTGTGAACATGTGTGTAAGTCCTTAAATATATGAACCTGGAACAACTTCGTACCCTCAATTACAGTTGCTCTTATTCGCCATTCACACTTTTCAAATATGCATACAACTTCGAACCTGGATCGCGTGGAGCGGGTGGTTTTCATTTGGTGACACTCTTCAAGACATTTCAATCCGAGCGCTAGTTTCAAATCATCTTTACACTTGAATATTTATCTAACCTTTCACACGTTCGGAACGTTGATATTTGGCATCCGGTTCTTTAGCTTTCACAATAGGGACTGGCATTGGTAACGGGGGAGCATCCCCCAAAATAGATTACAACCTACCAGACCACTGTTGTTACTTCTATCGACGCCTTCTTTATCTTTATTATTCGGACCTTCTTCAACTCCTTCCTCTGACCCTTCTTTATCTTCCTCACCCGTTTCTCTATCACTACTATCTGTTTGTAACCTGAGAAATTCATCTGTATTAGGATGATACAAACAATCCCACGAAACATCCCCATGATAAGGATCAAGATCGACCTTATATTTCTCAGATGGATTTTCAGTGTGATCTACATTGGCCTCATTTTCATGAATATTAACTTCAGAAATACGAATGTCATAATCAGAAGGTAGATCTTGGTATTGGTACATTGGGCGATTTTCTTATGATTTATATGGAGTTTCATACGTTTGATATGGAGTTTCGTACATTCCCTGGCTTTGAAACAGGTGATATTGAGATTGATAACCTACATGTGGAGTTTGAAACGATTGATACTGAGTTTAGTATGAATGATATGGAGTGCTCGGAGTTGCCTCATCACTTTGGAACGGCTGGTACAGAACAATTGGTATTATATATTGTGGGTGGTCCGGCCCATAGACAGTGAATGGAACAATATCTTGGCTCGGGTTCGGTTGATTGCTTTCAGCACCACATTCACAAAGATACAATCTAAGGGCTTGGGATAAAATTTGCAAACCAATAGCTAAAAATTGTCTTGCATCATCAGTGTCAAATAACTCGACAACAGAGCCGGATGAAAGAGATTTATACATTAACTTAAATCGATTTTCAAAATCTGATAAGTTTAATTTTCTCGATAAATAAATGATCAAACCTGGAAGTGTTAAGTTTATCGGCAACAACACGACCGCCTTTTGCAATTCCGGGATATAATCTACCACTCCGTTTACTAACTGCCACGAACCTCCATCAAAAACACGTACCTTAACTTTCTCAATGGTCATTGACATTGATTCTTGATAAAACTTTGGAGAAGATAAAAATTTTTATGTGTAGAAATCGGATTAGAGAAGATGTTTGTTATGTTGGTTTAGAAATGTATTGTAATATATATAGAGAGAAATGCATTTAGATAAAATAAAATAGGAGTCAACATAAAAGATAAAAAGCTGAAAAATAAAAAGCAAAAAGCAAAAAGGGGCTTTGGGGATCGTGTCGGCGCTCACCGCTCACCGGCGGGTGAGCGGCCGTACTTTACTGATGGAGACGGGTCTGATGTCATGTCATCTCACATAATCTTATTTTTGATTTATTGCATATACACCCTTGAAAGAATTAATTTTATAAAAAGGGGGTTGTGCTCACTGGATGGTGGACGGTGAGCAGAAAAAGGGTTAGTTTTGAAAACCTGATTTTTTTGACTATTTTCTTAATCTCAATTTTCAAAAAGGTTACTTTGGTTAAAAACCCGAAAATATGAACAATACATAAACTTTGATACTAAAAACCCATCATTATATAGAGAAACTTGGGTCTAGTGTCAGTAACCAAAAGGGAAAAAAAACTATGAATGACATTAGAGAGTGGAAGGAATACCATTTGTACATAAAAATTCAAACAAACAACCTACTTTTAAATGATAGATGTTAGACATTCAAACCAACATCTATAAGTGTTATTTTTGTTCATTGATTCATCAAAATGCTTAATGGTAACCACAAGCTTTGTGGCGTACTGGTTAAGACTTGTAGGGGATGAGGTTAGATACACTTCTAAATGAAAGACTTTTGTCTACGGACCTTTCCCTTGGAAATCTGTTGCTAAAGGGTGATTCCTCACAAAACCGTCACAAAATTTTGGTTGCTAAAACCACAAGGGTGGTGCCTCAATGGTTTGAGTTTGGGCTCCGAATGTCACAGTACCAGGAGGTCCCAGGTTCAAATCCAAGGAGGCGTAAAACAAATCCCCTTGTGGCCACGGAGGTTCAAAATCGGTGACTCCGGGTTACCCGCAAAGCGGGTAGTCGCCCTAGGATTAGTCGGCTCGCATAGCGGGTTGGATATCCAGGTTAATCAAAAAAAAATTGGTTGCTAAATTGCTAGTGGTAATTCAAATTAGTGATAGATTACCCATGGATTCTCTGGGTGATCCGTTGGTGTTTTCTCGAAAAACATCGAATTTTATCGAATCACTGGTATTTTCTGGGTGATCCGCGGGTAATCACTGATGGAAATTTCCCTAGGTAATTTTTGTAGGTGAAAGTCATTTGTTTTGTAGTGATAACTCATCTACCCTAGGTTCGAATCCAGGCGCAAACAACTTGTGGCCACTAGGGAATTATCTCAGGGCTGCATGCTTTAGCAGTCTTAAATTGCCAGGGTTTAGTGTAGGCAAATGTCTAGGATACCCTTTAAAAAAACGCTTAATGGTGAACACCTTCTTCAAGAAGAAAACCTTAGATAAAAAAAGACCTACATGCTTTCATGAGAAGCTGCAAATAAATACTAGAAAATTTTATGCCAAGGTTTCAAGTAAGATTACTTGGCCAGAAATGAAGGAAAATAAATTTAGAAAAATATGAAAGAGTCTCATAGTCTGTAAAAACAACCTTGAAAGAACACAAATATTCTACTCACCGACGTCACCGTAGTTATCTAGCTGCAATGCCATTTCTTTTCTTGATCAGAGTAGAAGATAATGTTGGTGATTTTAGTGTCACCGGTCCATTTATGTGATTGGAAATAACATGATGTCTATATGGATTTTATACTGTGATCTAATTCAAGTTAGGTGGTGCGGAGTGCACGCTTGTTATAAGGCGAGTATGCATGAACCCGATAACGACGAAATAGCGGGGTCAAGAGGGTCGCGCCCCATTGCGGGGTCAACTGAATACAACAAGGTTCGACTGGAACCCAGGATAACTCCACTGGTTCCATTCAACCTCTGTGAATTTGATGTTGACATCCTTTGGAAGACTCGACTGGGCATTCGGGCCAGTCGAGTCTATACTATTACCGTTTGGCATCCTTTGGAAGACTCGACTGGGCCATTCGGGTTAGTCGAGTCTATACTGGATTCGATGTTGACATCCTCTGGAAGACTCGATTGGGCCAGTCGAGTCTATACTATTATTGTTTGGCATCCTCTGGAAGACTCGATTGGGCCAGTCGAGTCTATACTATTATTGTTTGGCATCCTCTCGAAGACTCGACTGGGCCAGTCGAGTCTATATTGGATTCGATGTTGACATCCTCTTGAAGACTCGACTGGGCCAGTTGGGTCAGTCGAGTCTATACTGGATTCAATGTTGACATCCTCTTGAAGACTCGACTGGGCCAGTCGGGCCAGTCGAGTCTATATGGTTACCGTGCATTAATGGTGCAGTTATTGAGCAGTTACATAAATTATGTAACTGACCATTACTCCATCATTTCAGCCATGATTAACATTTCAGTTACGTTATTATTGAGTATAAATACTAACGTATACTCATGAATTTAGACACAGTTTTTGAACAATCCTACAATACTCTCAAGAAATGTGCTTACGTATTTTGCCTAGAAACGCAAGTGCTTTGAGTCTTATCCTTTATTGAATTTCATGAACCCATGCATAGGGTCGAAATATCAATACGGAAAGTGTTCTCACACGATTCTCAATTAAATCCAGTGATCGATTTACCTATATTCCACTACCTGTTCTTACAGATAACACCTACTCCAGTGGTTGAAGAACGCTGGTGTGTAGAAGGAGGAAGGAAAAAAAGATTACATCATTAACTCCCTTTGAAATCAATTGATCGATGTATATGAATCAATGCTCTGATATGTGAATTAATCAATCTACAATTAGAATTAGAAAAATGCTATGTTATCTAATTGAACTAAATCAATAAAGTCTTAACAAGAAATAATCCTAATGGATAAATTAAATGCAACAAAGCATAGATGGCGATTAGGAGTGAGAGAATAACTTTATAAAGAACCGGTCGAATAGCTTTAATCCAATCACGACGTTAATGTGATTTCGATTACTCTCTTTATCAAGAAACATTTGAAGATGTTCTCTATTAACATATCATCTAACAAATAAATAAACCCATCAAACCAACACAAAGATTTGCAGATGATATATTTTACCTGGAAAAGGGAGTCTAAGAAGAGGGGAGTGATTAGAAAAAGAACAAGTCTTTGATCCTCTTCTTTGTTATCTTTGTCTTTTGTTACTTCATGCAGTCTATTTAACAGATTGAGAGAGTGAAAGACGATCTGGATATTAGGAGCTATTTTCAGGGGGGAGAGGGCCGCACGAAGCGGGGTGTAGGTTTGGAGTAAAATGGATTCCAATAGGTGGATTAGGGATAAGGATAGACGTGAGATATACATAAATGCATAATGTGCTTGAATAAGTTGTATCAAAGCAACAATAACTTTTATACTTGAAAATTAAGTAGTTTGGCTTTAGTTAACGGTACATAATGCCTAATAAGTTGTTTTTAAGAGTGTAGGCCAAATGTTTATTTTACGAGAATGCGAGAACACTTCTAGGCCTCCAAATTAATTTACACATGATAAAAATTAAATTAAAATAATATTTATCCATAATTTTCTATTATCCTAGATTTAACCTTATCCCTTAAATTTTGTTATTATAATTAGAATTTTTTATGTTCCGTTGTCAATAATGATGTGATAATACTGTGATAAGGATTTGATTTTATCGTGATAATAATGTGATAATTATTTTGATAAATTGAAGACTTTTATAATGTGATTTTGATGTGATAATCGTCTAATAATTATGTGATTTTGTTGTGATGGCGATGTGATAATCGAAAACCAACAATCACGTCTACATTTATCTATCTGTCTATTCATTATGTGATTTTATTGTGATAAATAATGTGATTTTATCTTTATGTGATTTTACAGATAAGGATCTCACCAAAATTATAGATAAACACGAAATCACATGATTATCTTTAATTAGTTATTTAATTTAATTTTAATTTTAATTTTAATTATGGGTTAAATAATTTTGAGGCCTATAAGTGTTCTCGTATTCTCGTAAAACAGGGGTGTTCTCGTTTGAACCTCCATCTATATATCTATATATATATATGTATGGTTGATTTCTTTTACAAACCTAGTCAATTCGTACAAACCGTATTCAACCAATCATTTTTTTTTCACTTTTTCTTAATTATAAGATTGATTAGTCAATAATATATAAAAAAAGTTTCATCAATAATACATGAAGGCTGATTAATAAAGAATATGTGAAACACGTTTCATCGAATTGAGTATATATATAATATATAATATAATATATATATATATACTCAAAAAATCACACGGTTTGTACAAATTGACGTGGTTTGTATTTGAAATTTCCCCTATACATATATATAGGGAGTTTTCAAATACAAATCACGTCAATTCGTACAAATATATATTTATATATATATATGCTATATATATATAATATTTTAGAGAAGGATTTAGTAACCTTTAGAGAAAGTTTTTGATTATGTGTATCTAAAGACAACATTTAGAAAAAGTTTGCAAAAGTGTAACTAAAAGATACTTTTAGGGAAGATTTACAAAAAACGTCTCTAAAGACTATACCTTTAGAGAAGCTAAAACCTTTTCTAAAAGTACCTTTTTAGTGACGTTTATAAATTGTCACTATGTTTGAAAAACGTCACTAATACATACTTTAGGAGAATCTTTTCTAACACGATCAATTGGTCTTTAGAGAAGTTTTGAAAACGTATCTAAAGCTCAACAATGGTTCATGTGGTTTACATCGATCTACGAACAAAGTCTTTAAACTTTGGTAAATACAACAATGGTTATTATGGTTTGCATTTTTCTTTATAAATGGTCCGTTTGATCATCTCTGTTCAAAGTAGTCGGTTAAGTTAAGAGTATTTCCTTCTTTTTATACATTTTATTTTTTCTTTTTTTCTCTATTTTGTCTTCTGCAACACACCCACACCACTCAACAACCCCATACCTCACGACACCCGCCTCTCGCTTTTGTGCATTGACTCTGCCACCGTCTCCGATCAATCCATCTCTACCATCTCTAGCATCCACCATCTTGTCTCTTCTTCGTTACAGTGACCATCTCCAACCACGTTATCTTCGACGACGTGAAAACAATCCCCTTCTCTCCCTCTCTGATTGTGCTTCCATCACCATCAAGCTCTACCGCCACCACCCTCTTCCTTCTCATACCATACCCAACAACACCGTCCCCACTCCAACACTATAGCCCATGCTCGCATACAAGTCGTACGTTTTGATTTGAGTGGATGCATGATGGGATAAATCAAACACCATTAATATATATAATATAAATAAAATTATTATGTCTGAATAAGTCAAAAGGGTACAAAGACAAAATGTCATTCATCTAACTAAATTTTTGGTTAGCTAGAAAGACCATTTTCATAGTAAAATGCAAACTACAGTGATTATTACTATAGTGAAGTTTAGGGGTTTTGTTCATAGTTGAATGTAAACCCTAGGGACCAAAATTTGACAAAGTGCATGTGTAAAAGAAATAAATTAGAAATGCGTATAATTAAAACAAATCATAAGAAAGCAGTTTCTACATCACAAGGTATAGTCGGTACATCAATTCTAAAAAAAACAAATATTCCAACAAAATCAGTTCAAAATATATAATTTTAACAAAATATAATCATATCAATGTATAAAATGAATTGTTATAAACATTACAATTATTTGTATTGAGTTCAAATAAATAATTAATTATAATTATAGGCCGTTCAAAT
The DNA here is from genome assembly GCA_036898165.1 of Silybum marianum. Classification (NCBI taxonomy): domain Eukaryota; kingdom Viridiplantae; phylum Streptophyta; class Magnoliopsida; order Asterales; family Asteraceae; genus Silybum; species Silybum marianum. Next base: position 18,597,888 of record CM072541.1, read on the forward strand.
CTATTGGTCCCTAGAAGGCTTGGTCCTTCTCTTAGGTATTAGCCATACCTTCTTAAAGAATTGGTCGGCTTTTGGCAAACAAGGACCAACTTAAGCCTACCAGTTCCTAGAATAATTCGATCCAGACCCTTTTCTAATAACTTTAGAATAATGATTATTAATTTCAAAAATAAAAAGGAATTTTAAAACATATAACAAAATAATTAAAAATCTAACAAAATGATAACTTGTCATTGGCTCGGTCGTAATCGAGCTTCAGGTCTAATTAAGCCATGTTTGGCAAACATAACTAACATATAAGTTATCTTACTTTTTTGAGTTTATTACAGAAGTTTTGTTTGGATGAACGAAAAAATAGCTTATGAACTAACTTATTAAAATATTACTTGGAGTAGCGTTTCAATACGTTCTATGAACTTTTTATCACTTTCTTCAAATTAAACCTTTTAGTAATATTAACTGTTATTTATTTAGTAATAAATATTAACTATTAATTGTAAATTATTAATAAGCATTTATTTGTCTTTTGTATTTTTCTCTAATGTTTATTAGAAACGTGAGCAATAAATTATATTATATTTAATTATTTTATTTTATATCCATATTATATATATATCTAATTATTTTATTTGAGTCTTTTTGTTTTTTTTCTCATATGTTTTTGATATAATATGATTTTATTTAAGTCCTTTTAATTTAGTTAATTATTTTATTTTATATTATATTCATATTATATATATAGGGCCAGGTTCATACGAGAATACTAACTATTTACGAGAATACGAGAAACTTTTTTCATGTATAAAATTATATATGATTCACGTACAAAATCATATATAATTAGCCACGACTTTTCCAGCGACTTAGCCCACGGAAAAAGTCGTCCATGTCAATTTTTTGATGATAACACAAAATCACATGTGATTTTGTAGATGAAAAAAACTTTTCGTATTCTTGTAAAAAGTGAACATTCTCGTTTGAATCATTCTATATGTATATACACATATATAGAGGTGTCTTCTTTGTAAACCAATATTATTTTGTGAACTGTATAAACCAATCTCAATCATCCATATAGTCTAACAAATATCTGATTTTATAAATACATGGATTGTTTCCTGATATATAACGCTAATTATAATTAATAAATTCTATTCATATTACTTAAATATTTAAATAATAATATAAATCTTAATCATTTTTATAAATATGTTAATTGATTGGTTTTACAGGTTAACAAGATAATATTGATTTACAAATAAAAATTACATATATAATATAAAAAGTTTTGTTGGGTAACATTTTTTATTTATTTTGGGGATAGTAGGGCTATATTCAACCAAGAGATATAACGAACAGATAATTATCCTTCAAAAAACTAAGCTAAATATAAGGAGATAGATATAAAATTCCCTGTTTCCAAAACATTTCTATATTAAAGAATTAGGGACCACTAAATCTTTGCATGACACTAAAGCACAACTTTTGACTCTGTTTCTCGCGCTGGCCCGGAGTTGGATGTTTTCATGCCAAAAACCATCTCGTCGGAACAAGCTTCAACGTTGGAAGAGGCATTCTCTAGAGAGGATATGAAGGAGACACTGTGGGATTGTGATGTTGTAAAAATGGTTCGTGAGTTTTCTTCGTCTTGTCAAATACCTAAAGGATGCAATCCGTCTCTATCGCCCTAATCCCAAAGATCCAAGACCCTAAATTCGTAAATGAATTCCGGCCGATCAGCCTATTAGGATCCCAGTATAAGATTATAGGCAAACGACGTTCATCAAGGGGAGACAGATTCTGGATGGGCCACTTATATTGAATGAGGTGATGGCGTGGCACCAAAGGCGAAAGAAAAAACTTCTGGTCTTTAAAATTGATTTTGAGAAAGCCTATGACTCGTGACGGTGGGACTTCCTAGATTTGATGTTGGATAAATTGAGATTTCGCATGTCTTGGAGAAGGTGGATCACTGGTTGCCTTGAAAACTCTACAACATCAGTGCTCGTCATTGGCTCTCCAACCAAGGAATTCACAATTAGACGTGGCCTCAGGCAGGGTGATCCCCTTTCCCCCTTTCTGTTCATTCTTGCCATGGAGGGCCTCCATGTCGTCCTTAAAGAAACTGAGATAAGAGCATTTTGTAAGGAGCTAGAGTTGGGAAAGATAATTATATGGTCTCTCATTTCTTCTATGTAGACAATGTCATATTTGTCGGAGACTGGTCCCAGGAAAACGCCAAAAGCGTTTTGAGGATCCTTCGATGTTTTTTTTCCTGAGATCTGTGCTTAAAATTAACATTCAAAAAGGTAAAATGTTTGAGATAGGGGTTGATGAAGGGGAGCTCGAGTACATGGCAAGCTTGATGGGGTGTGGTTATGGTAAAAGGTCGTTCTCGTACCTAGGGTTGCTCGTGGGGTGTAATATGTCCAAATCGGATGGATAGAAAACCATACTTGAAAAGTTCGCCGCTAAACTTTCTAAATGGAAAGCCCGAAATATTTTAGTTGGAGGAAGATTAACGTTGATAAAATCTGTCCTTGGAAGCCTCCCGACTTATTATCTATCCATATTCAAGATACCTCACTCGCTCGATAGAAAAGACCCTAGAATCCCTGTGAAATCGGTTTTTCGTCGGAGGAGACGCTGAGGAAAGGAAAATGACATGGGTTAAATGGAGAAAGTGCCTCACAAGCCGAAAAGAAGGGGGGATTGGAATTGGTAGTATTTTTGCACTCAACATGGCTCTTCTGTTTAAATGGATTTGGCGGTTTTAGGTAGACAGAAACAGAGTATGGGTAAAAGTGATCAAATATATATGTAAATAATGGATTAATTGGGTCCCATGTAATAATCAACGAGGCTAACTCCATGTGGACTGGTATTCTAAAAGCGGTCAATGAATTGGCGAAGAAAGGGGTCAATTTGTTATCGCTATGCAAGAAAAGTGTTGGAGATGGGAGCTCAACTTTGTTCTGGGAGGAGAAATGGCATGGAGATAGCATGCTCAAATCTCAATTCCCAAAGATTTATGCTCTAGAAGTTGATAAATCGGTTACAGTCAAAGATCGAGCGAGGTCAGATGACTGGAGTGCTTACCTTTGGAGGCCTCCGAGAGGTGGGGCAGAGACGACTCAGATAAAATCTCTTAAAGAAATTCTAAACACGGTGACTTTGTCCAAAATTAGGGACAGATTGAGATGGTTGATGGACGGTTCAAGAGAGTATTCGGTGGCTTCAGCTAGGAAGTTGATTGATTCTAACATTTTGTAGGTTGATCAGACACCCACTTCCTGGAACAGGTTGGTTCCTATCAAGGTTAATGTTTTCGTATGGCGGATGGGACTGAATAAGTTGCCAGCTAGGGATAATCTGGCAAAAAGATATATAGATGTCAGGCGGAGACAACTCAGATAGAATCTCCTAAAGAAATTCTAAATACGGTGACTTTGTCCAATATTAGGGACAAATTGAGATGGTTGATGGACGGTTCAGAAGAGTATTTGGTGGCTTCAAAAGAGATATAGATGTCAATTCATCTCTGTGCCCGATCTGTGAATCAAAATTCGAATCAGTGAATCATCTTTTATTCGAGTGCCAGGTGACGAAGGACATCTGGAGGAATATAGGCAGGTGGTAGAACCTTGATATCCTTGTTCTCAACTCTGTACAAAATTGGAAGAACTGGGTAGCGTCCCTAAGATTGAGAAAAAGGGAGATTGAATGCTCGGAAGCAGGTTCATTTATGATGCTTAGGTCCATATGGTCTTTTTCGGAACGAGATCTTATTCGGCTCTATCAAACCTAAAAACGCGGCTCATTGGGATAACATTATTACACGCTCGTATAACTAGGCGCACCATAGGAGTAGTGTCTACAAAGTTAATTGGGTTGGTTGGCTTCAAGACCCCACCCTTGCTATTTCCGTTTTGTAACTTCAACTAGCGTCTTGCTAGTGTTTTAATAAAATGTCGTTGTTCTAAAAAAACCTATCCATCTAAGGTTCACTACTAAATAAAAGACTTTTGCCTACGGACCTTTTCCTGGAAAATCTGTCGAGAAAGAGTGATAGAAGTTGGTTGGTAAATTGCTGGTGGGTAATTCAAATTAGTGATAGATTACCAAGGATTCTCTAGGTGATCCGTTAGTATGTTTTCAAAAAACATGGCATTTTACCAAACAATTGGTACTTTCTTGGTGATCCGTGGGTAATCACTGACGGAAATTTCCCTAAGTAATTTTTGCGGGTGAAAGTCATTTGTGTAACACCCCTAAAAATGGGAGTTAATTTAAACCGAAATAACATGCGGAATAAGACTTCATAAATAAACATCACCCATGAAATGGGAAAAGAGTAATAGAGTTTACAACACTATACGGATACTAAAAAACAACTTGTTAATCTATACAAATCTGGAATATATTATATTCGGGTGTGACTAATATCTCCAAAATAAATTGTCTAGCAACTCCATTTGTATACTCAAGATGTACTCTCGAAAAGGATGCCTCTACCAACACCTAGCTCCATTCAACTCTTTGGAGCCCACAATGACGATCACCTGATATACATGTCATTTTAAGAAAAAGTGTTAGGCTTAACGCCTAGTGAGAACAAACAATTTAAATAAGAAAAGCCATTAAACTTTTGAAAGCGGTAAATCGACTTTGATCATAAAACTTTCTTGTTTACTCTTTTCTTTTACTCACGCTTGTTCTTGAGAGAACACAATTTGAGGGTAATACGGGGTAGACCTGCTATTACACTAACATCAACCAGATTAGATCTATAGTTAGTGCGTAGGTAAGATCAACCAGATTAGATGTATTATTTACGGGTAACGAGTTCAACCAGATTAGATCTATTACTCGATACCTATAATCCAAACAAGTTCAACCAGATTACATATATTACTTGTTCCATCCCCAAATAAAAATTGACTTTTATGCCTATGGATCCATTAAATTCTAATCTTAGAGTTTAATACATCAATCTAGATGTACTAATAATTTCCCAACACAAAATCTTTGTATGATAAATATTTCTCACCCAAAACCTTTTCTCCAAAATTAGGTCAAAATAACATTTAGTTCCAAAATTGATAATACTTTGAAATCTACCATTACAAAGAGTTTAAAACCATTCCTCATACTCATTTTTAACATTTCAAGTGAAATCTCTAAATGTCTGAAGTTGACCTAATTCACTAAAACCAACCAAGTGTAAAATACTTGATAAACCATCTTATAGGAGGTAAAGTACATAATTTTAACACGTATAAAGTTTTATAAATATGAAAGGATGAATCACAATACTAGAGTTTGAGAAACCCTAGAAAGATCCCCCAAAATGGTGAAGATGACGGAGAGCACTTGGATGCAAGAACCCTGGCTTTAAACCTTGAAGCCTACTTGAAACCTTAGAGTGGAAGAGGAGTAAATGCAAAGTGTTGGGGTAGATTTTAGGTAATAAATGCTCAAGGGTCGGTTTGAGAAAGAGCTATGGAGAGAAAAGCTCGTTTGTGAAGTGTTTTCTTTAGAAAAGATGTAAAACCCGCTTGAAATAGGTTCATCAGCGTCAGGAACAACCCTAGGATACATTCCAGGCGTCTTAAGCCGCCCCACCAAGGTCGCTCGGCCTCTTGATGCAGCCTGAAGTAGACCCAGGTTCCATTCAGTGCACCGTAAGTGGCCTCATATGCCGCTCGGTCTTATAATGTCGCCTAAACCGAGATCGGGCTTCCTTCCGTGCATCTTAGGCAGCCTCACAAGCCGCCCAGCACCAAAGTGCCGCCTAAAATCATGTCGGGTGCCCTTTAACACGCCTTAGGCCGCCTCATAAGCCGCCCGACACCACCACTTCATCCAAACAATGGCTTGTACGACTGGGAAGGCAGGTGTGGCCACTTGGCCACCCGCCCGATCATCTGGTGTCGTCCTGACAACCTTTAGTGCGGCTGGGAATGCGGGTGTGGCCGCTTGGTCACCCGCCAATCATCCTAAGTTTCCTGGAAAGCCTCCATATCGAATCTACACGCAACGAATCTAAACCTCTTCATAAATCAACCATTTAATTTCCAAAAATTCGATTTCGAGACACGAAAATTCATCAAAGCAACATGAATTTAACTTGAGTAATATTTAACTCATACAAATAGGTCCTTTCGGGATTTTGATTGCGTTAGGATTTTTCGGGTGTTACAATTTGTTTTGTAGTGGTTTTCACGAGACACAGGGGCCATTTTTGTAAAATTTATTTTTTAGATTTTCATCACAACCTCTTAATTGAGAGGTGTTTTCACGGCCAGGGACTAATTTTATAAATAGATTTTTCAGATTTCACCCAACCTCTCGATCCAGATGTGTTTTCACGAGGCCAGGGGCGACTTTTGTAAATTTCTAATTCTGAATTTGAAGGAGATCATGATTAAGAGATGGTTTTTTTAAAACGGAAAATGTAACAAATAAACCTACACAACCTCCTCACATTTGTTGAGGTTTGAACCCTAACCTCCTAGAAGGACAAGGGTTACAATACCGCTACGTCAAAGGTCCTTTGGCATCCAGAGCTAGGCATGGCAGAAAGTGACCCAACCCGCCAACCCAACCCGAACCCAATCCATTAGTAGCAGGTTGGGTTGAGATTTTCAACCCGTTTAACTTAAATGGTTCAACCAGTCTAACCCATTTAATAAATAGGTTGGGTTGGGTTGAAACTTCTGACCTATTTTCAACCCATTTACAACCTCTTTCTAACTCATTTACAACATGTTTGTAACCCATTTGTAACCTGTTTTCAACCCATTAGTAACCTATTTACAACCCATTAATAACCCGATTTTAACCCACTTAATATATTTTGTTTTATTTGTTAAATATATTTTTTAAATTTTAGTGTTAATGAAAGTGAACCTAAATAGGAAAACCCTATATTCATTTAGATTTTAGAATGCCTCCATCAAAAAAGAAAAATACACTAGTTTGCTCTCTCGTCCGACGCTGTGCTCTCATCTTCCTCCAGCGTCTCTGCTCTCATCTTCCTCCAGCGTCTCTGCTCTCGTCTTTCTCTCGTCGGCACCATCTCTTCTCTTTCTCTCGACGGCGACTATCATCTCTTGAACAATTTATTTGTTTTGTTTTATGCATTATAAAATTAAATGGGTCAACCCAGGTTGAACCCATTTATTTAACAATTTGAGTTGAAATTTTGTAAACAGATCGAACTCAGGTTGAACCCATTTAAGTTGCAGGTTGGGTTGGATTGAAAATTTCAACCCATTTAATTAAATGGGTTGGATTGGGTTGAGATTCTCGACATGTTTAACCCAACCCAGGTCGACCCATTGTCACCTCTATCCAGAGCTGCCTTCACGAGGCTATTGGTTATTTTGGTAAATTAGAAGAAAGAATATATTGACTATTGATTTTTCTAAAATGATTATTTTAATTAAATTCGTTCAAATTTATTGATGTAAACAATAAAAACATTTCTCTATTTTACTTTCATCATTTTTGGATAAACTTTTAAAGAATTCAGTAAAACAAAAAACATAATTTAAAATTTTTATTTTCTCGATTCTAAAACAATATGTTGAACATTAGGGTTTAGAGTTTAAACTCATTTAATTAACAATTTATTTTTAAAAAAAACAAAGCATATTACCATAAAGCCCTTGGTTGAGTTTGGCCATGTGCTTTGGACGTATATAGTCTCATTAATTATGGTGACACCTACTTCCCCTGTTGGTTTTTTGGGTCACAGATTTAGACAGTTGGGTAAAGCAATTACCTATCTTGCAAACAATTGTTAATCACATCACATGTGCGCTTCTTAATGAATAACCATTTGCCAACCATAAATTCCCATATTAATGTTTTCCACTTTTTACTCTTTTCAGTTAGATTTAGTTAAATGATTAAAACTGTTATTATAAACCTGATATAGATACTGCTTCAAGTGATATACATTTTGAAACTTGCTAGGTTATGTTTGGCAAAATTAAGCTGGCTTAAAAACGAGCTTATTTTCAGTGTATACGTTTGACAAACCATAAACTAGCTTATAAGCTAACTTATTGAAAAGTATTTAAAGTAGCGTTTTGGGAGCTTATTTGTCATTTTTTTCAATTATAACCCTTATAAATATTAATTATTAATTATTATTATTTTTCAATGTGTTCTTTTTGGTCATTTTAGCTTTTTATACCCTAATTTTTGCCAAACATGATTTTTTTCATCGGCTAGCTTATCAGCTAGCTACCAGTTAGCTTATCAGTCATCCGCTAACTTATCAGCTACCCGCTAGCTTATCAGTCATCCGTTAGCTTATCAGCTACCCGTTAGTTTATCAGCTAGTTTGCCAAACACAGTGTCAAAAATATGAAACTCGTTTTGTATAATTAATTATAGATTTTGCTCAAAATTAAAAGAATGAATAACAACTCTACATGGAGAAAACCATGTACAATAGGAACGTCCATTTGCAATCAGACGCGTTAATTTATAAATAGTACTAATAAATGAGTAAACATGTTTTGATTTTGTTATAAAACAAAAATACATAAGTAGTTAAGTTACAATAAATTAAATAAAATTATAAAGTATTATCAAATGAAACCAAACAAATATATTAGTACTAAAATATTGATGTTAAAAGTATAGTTATTTAAAAATAGACATTAAATGAAATTACAGATGTTAATATTATTTTATTAGAATCATAAGGTGATAAGGGTGGTGTCTCAGTTATTTGAGTTTGGGCTTCAAAGGTCAAAAGTATCTGGAGGTCCGATGTTCGAATTCATGAAAAAGTAAAAATCCCCTTGTGGTTATGGAGGTTCAAATTTGATGACTCCAAGTTATTCGTAAAGCGGGTGATCGCTCTAAAATTAGTCAGCTTGCATATCCAGATTAATAAAAAATATTATTTTATTAATATGTAAACTTTATTTATTGTTTCATAATTATATCATGTGACATAGAAACACGATACAATTTCTGTGTAACACAGATAACAAAATTAGGCCACATCCATGTGTATGTCATGGAAATAGATAAATGTGGAATGAATGTCAATCCCTTTATTATTGGTAAATATATGTATTAGATAGGTATTATGATTCTTGGATACTAATCCATGACTATAAATATGTATCCATGTGGAATAAGAATTGAAGCTTTTGACTCTCATATTCTCTCTGTCAAATCCATTATTCTATAACACGTTATCAGCACGATTCGCTTAAAGAAAAGGGAGAACCGGGGTGACACTAAGAAGAAATAAGCAACGAATCAGGAATTCAAGAACAAACGTATGAATCTTGATTTTCTGTTTTATCGATTAAAACTTTGGTTTTATCGATTCAAGTTTACTGCTTATACCCGATAAATCTTTTTCGATCAAACTCAGATCTCTTAAATTTTTATCCTTCCTCTCGATTTAATCTATATTGTGAAATCTGGATTTTTTTTTTCGAATCTCTCATTCATTAGTATCTCTCGATAAGATTAGCATAATCCAATTCTATCTATTACTGTTTCCAAAAGGATATTATTTTTGTTTATTCTGAGGTGCTTTTGCTTCCCTTTTACCTGAGAAAACTCAGGAACTAGTGACTCTTGCAGCTTTTCTGGTTTAAAGTGATCTCAAGTACACACCATAAATATTAATAATCTTTCTTTCTTAAATTGACCTAACTAGAAACTTGTTTGTCGACATAAACCCATGAGCCAAAAATTTTGATTTTTTTTATCGGGTCCTTTTTAGTCGATATAAACCACTGAACTAAACCTTTGACTTTTTATCAAGTTAATAGAACTCGACATCTTTTCTTGTCGTGTCTTCAAGACCCGATATAAAAGATTATCGAACCTTTCAACTTTTGTCGAGCCCTTCTTACTCGACATATTTTTTTGTCGAATCCTTCTTACTCGACATATATTTTTTATCGACCCCTTCTTACTCGACATAAACTTTTGTCAAGACCCCCTTACTCAACATTATTGTTATTTAAAAGATTATTTTAAAATTAAATTTTATATTTTATGATAGTTAAAAATGGCAATCTTGCAAAACTTGAGTTTTTGGCTTTGGATATCACTTGGAAAAACTACTTATCTTGGGTATTGGATGCTGAAATACATCTAGATGCTAAGGGCCTCGGAAAAACTATAAAAGAGGGAAACCAGGACACTACCCAGGATAGGGTAAAGGCGATGATTTTCTTATGCCATCATCTACATGAAGCCCTAAAAACTGAATACCTCACTATAAAAGATCCACTCATCATCTAGAAAAATCTAAGAGACCGCTATGATCACCAACGAACCGTGATATTGCCAAAGGCACGTTATGAATGGATTCATCTGAGGTTTCAAGACTTCAAGTCAGTAAGCGAGTATAACTCAGTTATGTTCAGAATTACCTCTCAATTAACCCTATGTGGGGAAAAGATCAAGGATGAGGAGATGTTAGGAAAAAAAAACATTCTCCACCTTTCACGCTTCTAATATGCTCTTGCAGCAACAATACCGTGAAAGGGGGATTTAAAAAATACTGTGACTTGATCTCATGCTTACTGGTTGCTGAGCAAAACAATGAACTCCTAATGAAAAACCATGAGACCCGTCCTACCGGCACCGCCCCATTCCCAGAAGCGAATGTGGCAATATATAATGATCAAAACAAAATTAGAGGACGCGGTCGGGGTCATGGTTATGGTCGTGGTCGTGGTCGTGGTAGAGACCAGGGTCGCGGTCGCAGTCGAGGAAGTGGTCGTGGAGGATATCCTGGTGTCCAATTTAATCCTCCAAAGCAACATAACCATGAAAAGAAAAACACATGAAAAGAAAAACACATGAAAAGAAAGAAAAACCGACAAGTAGTACATGTAATCGTTGTGGCATGGAAAATCATTAGGCCCGAACATGTCGAACAGCAAAGCATCTAGTTGAACTTTATCAGAAATCCCTCAAGAACGAGAGGAAAAGGGCGAAAGTAAACCATACTTATGAGCAAAACAAGAGCCCTGATGGTCCTGAAGACCACAACAAAACAACTCACTTGGATGTTGGGGATTTCCTTATCAATGAATGATCACTATCATAGTATTAAGCAATATGTCATGTTTTCGTATTTTCTGTTTTTAGTAAACGAGCGATACATTTTTCTATGCAATTTAGTGATTGAATAACATACTATGAATTTTAATATTCTTATTTGGCATAAAATTATTCAAAATTTTAAAATTTTCAATTTCTTTATTTTAGAAAACATGGACTGCTTAAAACAACTAGACATTGATGATGAGGACGTATGTCTGGTAGATAGTGCATCAACGCACATAATCCTCAAAAGGCAAATATCAACACAATATCCGGAAGTGTAGAGATAATTGAAGGCTTTAGAAAAGCCCATGTACTATTACTGGGCTGAACTAATTTGAAAATTGAAAGTGCACTTTATTCCCCCAAGTCTCAAAGAAATTTATTGAATTTTAAGGATATCCGTAAGAACAGATACCATATTGAGACTACAAGTAAAGGACATCATGAATACATTACATGTATGATGTCAGGAAAAAACAAGTGTTGGAAAAATTGTCTGCATTTTCTTCCATTTTATACTACACTAAAATAAGTGCAATTGAATCAAATGCGGTCATAAACCAGAAGTTTATGAACCAAGAAAACTTTATTCTTTGGCATGACTGGTTAGGCCATCCCTGGTCAATAATGATGCCAAAAATAATAGAACAATCAAGTGGGCATACTTTAAAGAACCAGAAGATTCTTCAAACTAATGATATTAATTGTGTTGCTTGTTCACAAGGAAAGCTAATCACTCGTCCATCACCAGCCAAAGTAGGGTTTGAATCCCTCAATTTTCTGGAAAGGATACAAGGGGATATATGTGGGCCAATACACCCCTCTTGTGGACCATTTAGATATTTTATGGTTTTGATTGATGCATCAACCAAATGGTCACATGTGTGCTTATTATCAAGTCGCAATCTGGCCTTTGCACGATTACTTGCCCAATTAATACGAATGAGAGCATATTTTCCAGATTATCCTATAAAAACAATTCGTTTAGACAATCCTGGTGAATTCACATCCCAAATATTTAATGATTATTGCATGTCTATTGGGATAAAAGTTGAGCATCCTGTAGCTCATGTTCATACACAAAATGGGCTTGCTGAATTGCTTATTAAGCGACTACAAATGATAGCCAGGCCAGTGATTATGAAAGCTAAACTACCAGCTTTCACCTGGGGCCACGCTATCTTGCGCAACAACACTAATTCGCATCAGGCCAATAAGTTATAATGCCTCCTCCCCTTTAAAAATGGTTTTTGGTCAGGAACCTAATATTTCCCATATAAGAATTTTTGGGTGTGCGGTTTATGTTCCAATTGCTCCACCACAACGCACAAAAATGGGACCTCAAAGGAGATTGGGAATATATGTCGGATACGAATCCGCATCTATAATCAAATATTTAGAGCCATTAACAGGGGATTTATTTACGGCTCGATTTGCTGATTGTAATTTTAACGAATCAGAATTCCCAGCATTAGGGGGAGGGACTAAACAGCTGGAAAATCAAAGTAAAATAAGCTGGAGTTTGTTTCGAAGGTAATCCGCCAGTCTCTAGACTGGAAAAGATTCAATCAACTTGTTGGCCTGCTTCTATGTCCCTTCTAGTCCCCCGTTTGATTCAGACGCATTCCGGGGGCAGCCCTCGGAGGAACTTTTGCCTCAAATCCATCAAGAGCTCGAATTATCATCATCTCATCTTGTTCCTCGAAATAAACAATGTGAACTAGAAGTTCAAAAGATAATTCACTTGCAAGGACTTGCAAACCAGTTACCAGACACATACACTGACCTAAAGAGAGTGACAAGGTCACATGTGCCAGCTTCTAACGCTCCAGTTAGAATTGATATCCCAAAGGGACAAGACAACTTGAGTAATGAGTCTAGAGCACGCCAGAAGCGTGGTAGACCAATCGGTTCCAAAGATAAAAATACTCGAAAGAAAAAAGGAGCTAATAACCAAGATGGTCAAAACGAGGTAAGAGAAACGCCAGATGAGTCTCCTGATAAGACACTAGACATGATGGTTCCAGAAGAACCTTAGGTACCTGAAAATGAAGAGATCTCAATAAATTATATCATGTCTAGACAATATATGGAATCGAAATACGACCGACCTCAATGATATCTTTGCATATAATATAGTGCTAAATGTGATTGGACATGAGGAGGATCAAGAACCAAAGTCTGTCAATGAATGCATGCACAGAAAGGATTGGCCAAAATGGAAAGATGCAATGCAGGCAGAATTGAACGCACTAATGAAACGGGAAGTTTTTGGACCTGTTGTCCGTACACCCGATGGTATAAAACCCGTCGGATATAAATGGGTCTTCATAAGAAAGCGTAATGAGAAAAATGAAATTATGAGATATAAAGCACGACTAGTCGCACAAGGATTCCCATAAAGACCCGAAATTGATTATGAAGAGACTTGTTCTCCCGTGGTGGATGCAACTACTTTCCGATACCTTATAAGTCTGGTAATACAAGAAGGTATTGATATACGTTTAATGGATGTCGTGACAGCTGAAAGAAGGATTGAAATTGCCTTGATCATGCAAAGTAAGTTCTCGAGAACATTGCTTGATTAAATTGAATAAATCATTATATGGTTTGAAACAGTCAGGGCATATGTGGTACAATCGCCTTAGCGAATATTTGCTGAAAGAAGGTTACAAGAATGATTCTATTTGCCCATGTATCTTTATAAAGAGATCTGAACCCGAGTTTGTCATAATTGTCGTGTATTTAGATGATTTAAATATAATAGGAACTCCCGATGAGCTTCCTCGGGCAATGGAATATTTGAAAAAGTGTTTTGAAATGAAAGATCTTGGAAAGACAAAGTTTTGTCTAGGGCTGCAAATCGAACATCTTAAATATGGAATTCTTGTGCATCAAAAAACTTATATAGAAAAGGTATTGAAAAGGTTTTATATGGATAAATCACATCTAGTTAGTACGCCAATGGTTGTGAGGTCTCTTGATACTGAGAAAGACCCGTTTCGACCTCCAACAAATAATGAATATATCCTTGGTCCTGAAGTACCATATCTAAGTGCGATCGGGGCACTAATGTTTCTCGTCAGTCATACAAAACCGAATATATCATTTTCTTTGAACCTACTAGCAAGATATAGCTTATGCCCAACAAGAAGGCACTGGAATGGAGTTAAGCTAATCGTTCGATATCTCCAAGGTACCAAAGATATGGGTATGTACTTCACTAATCAATCAAAAGCAAGTTTAATTGGTTTTGCAGATGTTGGATACCTGTCAGATCCCCATACCGGTTGATCACAAACCAGATATGTATTCACTATTGGTGGAACAACGATTTCATGGCGCTCCACGAAACAAACTATAACAGCCACTTCGTTAAATCATGCCGAGATCATAGCTATCCACGAAGCTAGTAGGGAATGTGTTTGGTTGAGAAATGTAATACAACATGTTCGAGGATCTTGCGGTCTTATTTCAGATAAAGAGTTACCAACGCTCTTATATGAAGATAATGCGACATCTATTGCCCAACTCAAGGAAGGTTAAATTAAAGGAGACAGGACCAAGCATATACTTCCAAAGTTCTTCTTCACACATGATTTGTAGAAAAGCGGCGACATTAGTGTTCAACAAGTTCGTTCATGTGAGAACCTAGCTGACCTATTCACCAAGTCCCTTCCGAATTCAACGTTTTGAAGACTAGTTCATGATATTGGAATGCGACGACTTGAAGAACTCAAGTGATGTGATTATCAGAGGGAGAAAATACGCGTTGCACTCTTTTTCCCTTGATCATGGTTTTGTCCCAATTGGGTTTTCCTGACAAGGTTTTTAATGAGGCAACAACCCCAAGCGCACTCTAATGGTTGGAGTATTACCGGAGAACTCTAACCAATCTGTGCTTAAGCCATCTCTTAGCAAGACCCCGACTTTTTTGTATGAATGGAACATTTTTCTATAAATCTCTATGGTCGTTGTGTGTCACCACCTCCCACCTATCCTACACATTCGATCAAGGAACCTCTCTTACCCACTCACTATCTAATAAACCGGACTGGCTTATTATCTGAATGAGATCGGAAAGAGAATATATGATGATGGTCGGCAATCTAAAGAAAGGGACCGGCTAACGACCCGGGGCGCCGGTCAGGAAAGTCATAAAAGGGGGTTGAACGTAATTCGTCAAGTCCTTCTATAATAGCTATTGGCTCTCTTCTCACCTCCCCTAGATCCTATTGAAGAAAAATCAGCCTAGCTCGACTGAAAGGAGAGGAAGCGCCTAAAAGAAAGCCTTTTTCACTTCTCCATAGAGCCCCCTTTTTTTTGACTCATTCCCCTCCGTGGGCTGGAGATCAAGAGTTGGAGCCCAAGGAGGGGAATGAGTCAAAGAAAGGGGGCTCTACGGAGAAGGGTTCGCTAGGCGCCTTCAGCCGATGCACACATCCACCTTTCGCTTTTGGAGTGACTTTGTACTCGTTTTCCTTCACTAAGTTTTTTCCCACTGGGCTTTACTTAGTAAGGTTTTAACGAGGCATAGTACTCTTAATCGACATCCAAGGGGGAGTGTTATGGAAATAGATAAATATGGAATGAATGTCAATTCATTTATTATTGGTAAATATATGTATTAGATAGGTATTATGATTCTTGGAGACTAATCCATCTATAACTATAAATATGTATTCATATGGAATAAGAATTGAAGCTTTTGACCCTCATATTCTCTCTCTCAAATCCATTATTCTATAACAGTGTAGACATTTTAAGTGTCCATTCAATTTGTTGTATTTGTTGTATTTGTTGGGATTTAAAATTGAATTTTATTTCAATTGTTTGTTTGATGAAAGTCTTGGAATTGAAATCCTGGTATTTAAGCAAACCTTACAAACATTGGATTTATAACCTTGTAAAATATGTTAATCACATTCATTTTGTAATAATCAATTAAATAAAAAAAAATTATTTTTATAATTTTTTATAGTTTGTTTTTATAAATTATCAATAAAGAATGGAATTCATATACATTTCAAATCAGCAAACCCTACAAACAGAACACATCAAAGATTTCAAATCTTTCCACGGAATGGAAATCCCTAAAAAACATTTCGTCAAACTAAACGACCCCTACATCACTACAAACAAATGACTTTCACCCACAAAAATTACCCAGGGAAATTTCTGTCGATGATTACCCACGGATCACCCATAAAATACCAATAGTTTGGTAAAATCCAATGTTTTTCTAGAAAATACCAACGGATCACCCAAAAAATCTTTGGGTAATCTATCACTAAGTTGAATTACCCACCAGTAATTTACCTACCAACTTTTGTGACGGTTTTGTAAGAAATCACCTTTTAGCGACAGATTTCCCAGAGAAATGTCCGTAGGTAAAAATATTTTGTTCAGTAGTGTGTGTAAATACGAATGCAACTCATCTACAAAGTTCCGGACAATAGTGGTTGCTTCAGTTTTATCCAACTCCATTTTCTAGGTCCATCTCGAAAGACGATTCATTAAAAATTGTGTGATTATTAACGATGAAATTAAAGACCGATAAATTTTAGGGTGCTTCCTTACAATTCATTCAAGTCAACGGTTTCAACATCAACAAAAATAGTAGAAAATACTAAACAAAGCAACCTAGATCACTTATTATTATATATTGTGTAAGAAATATGTGAAAGTGATCTTTATCGTCATTCCCTTAATTGCCAAAAAAAACATTTAATAAAAAAAGGGCATAACTTGCGCATTTTTTTTAATTTCATCTTGGAAAAGTAGTGAATCATCTAACCTTAGAAACAAAACTTTGATTCTCTCCATGTAACGAGACAAATTTCATAAAGACAAATACTTAAATATCAACCATTAATTTTACATAAACTTCTAATATGAACTAGATCTTAAAGTATTTGTAGCGGAAGAACAATCGATCACAACTTAGAATCATCTAATTAAGTCAAACTCTAAGCCATTTGATCCTTCTTTAGTGATCGGCCCAAAGCTTTCCCTTTCCTTAGAAGAGCTTTTCACAATACCCTTTACCTAAAAATGGTTTTAGTTTTTACAAGCAAGAGTTAGACCAAAAGGTCTAGTGAATTCCCCACAGAGCCACAGTAATTAAAACAATTTAAATATTGGAGTTAATAAAACTCACAAATTGGATCATGCACACACTATCAAAAAAATGACTTTCACCCACAAAAAAATACCTAGAGAAATTTCCGTGGGTGATTACCACGGACCACCCAGAAAATACTAATGGTTTCGACGAAATCCGATGTTTTCAAGAAAATACCAATGGATTACCCAAGAATTTCATGGGTAATCTGTCACTGATTTGATGTACCCACCAATAATTTAGACACCAACTTTTATGACGATTTTGTGACGGATCACCCTTTAGCGATGGATTTCCCAGGGGAATGTTCATAGGTGAAAGCCTTCCATTTTAGTAGTGACAATAGTCGTAGACCAACATTTGTCACACAATTCCCCATGCGACTAAGCTATATGTTCGCACAGTTTCTCATGCGACTCTAATAAATGACCAAAAATGGTGTCCGTCTAATGTACCCACGAATGAATTTGAGGTACACGGATGTTAACTCCCAAAAGATTTGCATAGTCTCAAGGTACACTACAACTATTATGCATGTCCAAGCAACCACATATATCATTATATAGTCCAACATCTCAACCAAGCATTTTATAAAACATTTAATAATGAATCAAAGCATGTTACCAGTGTAGCATATAATGCCATTGCCAAATATGTATCTAAAAGTCAAGGGAACTCACCTGATTTTCGACAAACCGCTCAAAGACCTAAAACGGCAGCTTGTTCCAAACCGAACACCTGAATTGAACGCCAAGGAATTGGTGTTAAACCACCTTAAACATCCTAAAAATCATCCCTTATAGCCCCTAAGATAATCCCCTAAACCATGCCTCGAAACTAGCTCGCAACAAGAAACGGACCAATCCGAAAAACACACCCAACAGTGAGTTACGTGACTTGTCCCGTGGCTTAAGGCCGCGGGGTAAGGCGCGTAAGTCTCTGTTAGGTACAGGTCTAACCAGTTTTTGCACAACATCAAAAATCAACCCCAAAATCGTTTCCAATGTCTAAAACTCGATTTTAAGCATCTAAAATCCACCAAATTCAATCCCAATGCATGTGGGTTCATCCAAAAACAAACCTAATACTAATATCCAATCCAAACATACATAATCTACAATCCCAACTCAAGAAATGCTCAAATGGAGGTTTTCTCAAAACATCAATGAGCAATACCAAATCAACAATGGAAATGAGGTTTCTAGGTAAAATCCATTGATTGAATCTATCTAGAATACTCTTTTAATAAAACCCCAACACCAAATGGGTTAATCCACCTCATTATAACTAAGAAAAACAAAGGTAATGAACCAATACATGAAATCCTTGATTAACACTAGAAAACACTAACAATGGTGAATTTCTAGATAAGAATTATTGATTGAAACAATCTAGAACATTGCATAATCAAAACCAACCATGGATTCTATTATAGTATTCTAATGAAGAATCCCAAATCCCAAATTGAAGTCAAAACTCCATTGATCGAGGCTACAAGCTTAGAAGAAGAAGGTTTATACCTAAGGATGGTGATTCTTCAATTTCTTCTTCTATCTCCACCAAAATTTGTTGATTCTTCTTCTTCTCCAACCTTGCTTCACCAAAAACCCTTATCTTCCTTGCTCCCACACGTTACACACATACACACACACACACGCACTCACTAACACTTTGATTTTACAAACAAGGTGAAAATGAGGAAAACCCTCCTCATCTACATACTTATATCATGGGCCTTGAGCCTAAACACCCCAAGCCTAACCTTTAATATCTCAAACCCCATTATTATCATAATTAGGAAATTAGGGTTATTACAACACCTCCCCCTTAAATGAATTTCGTCCCCGGAATTCCAATTTCAAACAAAGACGGGTACTTAGCCCTCAATTCCGACTCTAACCCCCAAGTGGTCTCTTTCCCTTTGTGAAAACACCGATTCACCTTAACTAGAAAAGTTTCTTTGTTCCTCAACATCTTCACCTTACGATCTATAATCGATTCCGGTTGTTTTACAAAATTCAACTTCGTGTCAACTTGAACATCCTCTATTGGCGTAAACAAATCCACTTTAGCCAAACAATTCCTTAAATTTGAAACATGGAAGATGTTATGTATGCCTTACAAATTTTTCGGTAGATCAAACTTATAAGCTACTTCCCCAACTCATTCAATAATTGCAAACGGCCCAATACGACAAACACTACAAGTTCCTTCTTTCTAGAACACACTAATCCTTTACATTGAAATATATCTTCAAATACATGATGACTCCATATTGAAACTCAATGTCCTTTCGTCTATTGTCTGCATAGCTCCAACCATCTCGTGCCATCGCTATAACTGACAATATCCACCTAGTTGACACTATCACAAATCATTGGAATTGAAAAGTGTTAGATCTAATTAGCCTCAATTAGATAGAAAGTTTTATAAAGAATTGTATTTTGGGCTTTTTAGTGTTTTATGGGTTTGGGCTTAACACATGTATTGGGCACCTATAAATATGGTGTCTTAGCTTCATTTGTAAGTAAGTTTTGGAAGAGAACACACTTTGCACACATACAGACTTATGAGAGTCGGTTCATTCTAATATGTGGTGTTCTTCACAATTCCCCTCCATAATGATGAATACATGAATATGAGTTGATGATTTTGTGATTAATGTTCTTTAATTCTCTATCTCTTCTCTACATATTATGGAGTTTTCTCAATTGTTGCTAGTTTAGGATCTAACAATTGGTATCAGAGCCAATTGAAGAAACTTTTCTTCAATTCGGTCATCTATGGCAACGATTGTAGAAATTGATTATTGATTTTGGTGTTTTGGTGCTTCTATTGTTTCAATCACATGAGCCTAAACTCAAATATCACTTCTATGATATGATTTTCTGTTTTGAGCTTATTTGAGATCCAATATTTCATCTAGATGAGATTTGGATGATCATTCATGGAAGATTTTATTGATTCTAAACCCAATTTGATTCTGCACACCACATGTTTGATGAAATGTGCATGTGAAGATTTAATTTCTGTTTATTAGATCTCGATCGCTTACTACATGTGTGTATGTGTTTTGATTAATTTTGATCTCCCTCCTTCATTGGTCTGATATTTTAAGCACTAAGTAGGTGATTGATCTTTGATCTCATCTTGTTGTGTGCTTGAGTTCATTGCTTCTATGCATCTCGGTAGTAGGGCTGTTGATCTTTGATCTGGCCTTATATAAATCTGAGATTGGACTCTCTTCTTTCAGTTGGATTTGATTAACAACAAATCAGTAATTCATATCGGGTCTGTCACTTCCCATGGTTGACTTTGTGTAGCAGCATGTTGAAAAAAAAGGGGGGGGGGGCTGATTATGATATTCAAATGGGGCTGTTTTGTTTTACCTGCTGTCATGATTTTTTTGTTTATCCATGGCAATACAAACATTGTAGTTGGAAAATTATTGGTGATAAATTGATAAGATAATTGATAGCATGGTATCTCTGTTATGACTCATATCTAAGTTTGTTGACAATAGTAAATTCTCAGAGGATTTACGGGTGTCTGTCTAATGTTGTTTATGGCCAACTTGCACGAATGGGGTGAACCACAGCTCTAGAGTTGGTTGGATCAACAACTCGCAATGTAGAAGAAAAATCTTGCTTGAATGTATGAGCTCGACACAACTCAAGTCCTCCCAGCGTTCTCGGGAAATGTACCTGCTACTTAAAAAGGTCAAGCCAGGAAAATGGATAGTTCTTCCAGTTTCTTTTGTTTCTAGCTGCATCAAAGGATAATCGATGAGTTACTGCATTGCTCCAAGAATTTGGAAATGGTAACAAAGATATACTTGTAGATATTGAAAGAATTCACAGAGAGACATTTAATTCTGTGTAAACAGGTTATCAAATAATTGGGTTCGTTAATGCAAAAATCGATAAGGACTGTAGGGACAGATTTTCATAAAATTGTTGGTTTATTCGAAAAGTGCAGCAAAATGTTGCTGTCAAGATCAAACTCCAAGTGAAGTTGTTGCGTATGAGATATCTGTTGTTGGCTTCGTCACGAAACAGAATCTTGGAAAGTCGATGAACTAGAGACCTAGTCATAACAGACTAGAGCAGATCAAATGGAAGCAGAGAATCATCGAAAACTACTTCCGAAAAAGGTCTCGTGTCTGATAAGAAAACACAGTTAACTAGAGTATATGATTTGGTCGCGGTGCTGACTCACAAATGCTGAGGTGCATATTCAAGTGCCAAAATTCCAGAAGTATACTTCTTAATGCAACAGAAGATAATGGAGAAGGATCTTGATCCTACTGAATCGTTTGGCACTAATCAGATTTATGATGGTATCTGCACATTATTGTTAAATCAGTTCAAGTCACAAGTGATACTTGATCTGATTGGTTCAAAAGTACGTATACATCGGTCCGGAAAGCAACAGAAAGTCACCACATTCGAGATCTCTATAGTAGGTGTGGTACAAAGCTGCAAAATTTGATCTGCGTAAAATTCTGTAAACATCTTCTAAGAACAGAAAGTTGTCGCGGTTCTGTGAGTTCAAATAGTGTAGAAGATAATGAAGCTTTCCTCTGGACCAGAATTATCACTCATACAGAGCTCTATATGAAAACTAGAGAGCTCTGTATGCATACCAGAGATCTGTGCACGAAAGCTTCATGTAGAGGAGATTATCTTCTGATTCGATCAGATCAGAAGTCAAGAAATTTTTGTGTTGATTTTTACAGAAACTTCATCAGAAGCTTAATCGATAAGATGGTGAAACCAACTCTGGAATTTCAGAAAGCCGAGGAGCTGCATATTCTTTGTATTCTTGCTGGTTAGAAGTTTTATTCAGAAGATGCAATCAGAAGCGATCAGAAGCAAGTTTATACAGAAGCATAAAATCCCAGAGGCTTTCAGAAGTTTTTTTTTTAGTACCTGATTCAGAAATCATCCGTGTCGTTCAAAAGTTGTCCGTAACTGTCCCGTAAGTTCGATCGTAAGCATTTCGAGAATTTGCACGGTCTTGATTGATAAGAAGCCAAACGTACCTCCCAAAGCCGTCCGTAAGGTGTTTTAAAAGTTTTCCAAAAGATCGAAGGCAACTCGCCGTAACCTTAATGAAAGCTTAATCATAGCATTCTTCAAAAGCTTATCCGTGCTTATTCGAAGCTTTAGTCCGTCCGTAACTTAATCAGAAGCTTCATCAGAAGCTTAATCAAAAAGCTTCAATCAGAATAGTTCTGTGCCTCTTTAGGTTGTTGTTCAGATGCTTAGAAGTGCAGAACATACACTTCAGAAGCCATACAGAACTTCTGAAAGCTGTCCAGATTAGTCTCAGATCAGAATTATTGAATAACCTTGGAGTTGTCTGTATGCAAATAAGACAGCTCTGTACGCAAACCAGTAATTTCTATAGAGCTTAATCTGAAAGCTCTAATAAGACAGCTTAATGAAAGCTTCTGAATACTGTCCAGAAGCTGCCGAGCCTTAATCAGAAGCAATATAAAGCTTATGAGAGCTTATTCAGAAGAATCTCGGTTTAGAGAGTGTTTTCCAGAGGCTATAGAAGTGCAAACCTTCCAGAGCTGAAGACAGTGAATGTGCAGACCTCCCAGAGCTGTCCAGAAGCCTCTGTGCGCCTCTGTCTGTCTGAAAAAGTTGTGTACTAAAAGCTGTTCAAAACCTTCTTAAAGCCATCCAGAAGCAATGATCAAAAGTTGTTCAGAATTTTTATTTAGATGCAATGCAACATATCTGTATGGGTTAAGGCAGCTGATGCAGAAGATGCACAGAGCTTATTCAGAAATTTCAAAGCTTAATCAAAAGGCCTTCAGAGCATGTGCAAGCTGTCCAGAAGTTAAGCGTTTCAGAAGGTCAATCAGAGCTTAATGGGACAGCTTAATGAGCTTATTTAGATCCAAAATCCACGATGGACCAGAGATGGACTAGAGGTAGTCCAGAGCATCAAATTCAAAGCGCGTTGGTCTAGAACTCACATCGAACCGAAGCCCGTAACCCGATTATTTTTCGGTTTTCTAACAGCTTTGCGCTGTTTCAGAAACACACGCACAACGTTTTACTCGAAGCTCCAATCTACATGAATCCAGTTGCGTTGGAACGCTAACACACATATGCACGACTTTGAAGTTTTGAATTTTCTCAAATTCAGTGAGCTGACATGTCTTATTAACTGTCAAAGTCTGTCGACTAACTTGGGACGAAAGCAATGATTTTCACTCTTACTCCTTCCTATTTCGTATGGATGTTCACATATCCGTTCTTCATAGATTCAAGTTACATGTGTGACATATTTATTGTCACAATCTCCTCTGTTTTTCAATCTAAAGCTCGGAGCTGAACTCAACTCAACGAGGTCTAAAGCGTCAAATTCTTTGTTTTGATGACTGCTTTGCGCAGCAGAGGGAAAACTTGCACAACTCACTCAATTTTCATCCAAATTGGTTGAATCAAAGCTTGTTGATAAGCTAAGAGACTGAAGTTCAATGTGCATGTTTTATGTTTTCTCCCAATAAGTCTCCCTAATAGTCAAAAACAGCGATAAAGTTGAGTCATGAAAGCTGGACAGAATGTGTAAAATGTGTCAGTTTTTCAAGATATGAGCCTACATTTGAGGGGGAGCTTGTAACGCTTTGAAGACTTGAAGAATGGCACATAAAAGCTTCTAAAGAAAGCAAGGGGGAGTTTATTTGATGATGCTTTCTTTATAAAACTTTAGGGGGAGATTGTTAGTCTAATTAGCCTCAATTAGATAGAAAGTTTTATAAAGAATTGTATTTTGGGCTTTTTAGTGTTTTATGGGTTTGGGCTTAACACATGTATTGGGCACCTATAAATATGGTGTCTTAGCTTCATTTGTAAGTAAGTTTTGGAAGAGAACACACTTTGCACACATACAGACTTATGAGAGTCGGTTCATTCTAATATGTGGTGTTCTTCACAATTCCCCTCCATAATGATGAATACATGAATATGAGTTGATGATTTTGTGATTAATGTTCTTTAATTCTCTATCTCTTCTCTACATATTATGGAGTTTTCTCAATTGTTGCTAGTTTGGGATCTAACAAAAAGCGTACTTAATCTCAATTTCTAGGATAGACCAATCTACTAACCTCTTCACCGACTAAATTCAACCCATAAATTCCCAATCAACTGCAAGATCGTTGGAGATCTAGAAAACTTCACTACCAATCTCACGCAACACGATTCGTCCTCATTCAAAGGTGCCAGAAAGTTGTGAGCTTCCCACAGAGTTACCATACTTCTAAATCACTTACCGACAAACCAAACGTTGATCAACATAGAGATGTCTGACCTTATCTATTCTTAGATGCCAATTAGCATCGACAAGATACCTTCAACAGTTTCCGACTAAGTCAGATACAGGCGTTCTTACGTATACCAAGTCTCAAAACACGAATATCTCTAACTTTAAGAGTCCAACTAGCATATCACTACTATTTGATCCATGACTGATCTCTTCTAAGAATCAAAACCATCTACCACGATAATTTAACAATTATTATCGATGTAAATCAGATCCACTTCATCCCTCTAATAACAAGCACTTCTTTCAGACAATAACCTCTCAGAGTCAAGAGTAAATTCTTGGAACTTCACACATGATCATCTTTCGCCCCAACAAACTCGACTTGAGCGAAAAAGTTCGTTGGTCATACTCAGACTAAGAACATCACCAAGTTTTTGCAGACAAACAACCGAAATTGATAAACATAATGTCTACATACGTTGTTTACTAAGCTCTACTCCACCTTCTGCGTTCGAACAACGCCCCTTCACACGTACCGACAATAAATTGCAGGAATCGAAGTTTTCAAGAAACCAATTCGCAAACACTAGTTGACAATCCAATTCAGAGTCAAATCATACATTTCTATCGACACTATGCATTAAAACCATACTTTCCTGCTCTATCCTCAGAAGCCCACTTTAACCAATTCCTCTTTCCAGACTATACCACTTACTCCTCTATCACCTTTCCACCCTCCTTAATATATCATTTAACAAGGTTACGCTCATCTCAATGAGCTTGCACAAACAATAATACCCAATCTCAGCTTAACGATTTTAACATATATCCATTGGCGAAACGTTTCTATGATGACATCATTTTCAACAAACACATATGCCCATTTACGAAGTCTTACAACACTACATATTTTCAGGGATGACTACACCCGGTAGTCACTTCATTACTCCCATACTGTCGTCCCAAAAAAATCCTAATCTCAGCCGAACTGTTGTAACTACGTGAAATGAGTTCAGGTAGTCCCAAGAAAACTGATAAAGATCACTCAAATTGTCATGCGAATATATATCTTTGTCGCACAATTCCACATGCGACATAAAGCTTGTATTTCACAATATTCCACATGGGAGTATACAATAGTAATTCGTTACCAATGCACCATCCCTCAACAGAATTCACTTCCCTTAAATCTACTTAGCCAAAAACTTCCATCTATAAAATTCAAACGGTTTATTCAAAACGTTAAATCTACAACTTTTGTGAACACTTATTTATCCTTGAATAGCGTCAACAAAATAACCGCACCGAAGTTATTTCTTAATTTTAGGCCTCATGCCAACATTTAACGGAACCAACAACAATCATACTAACCATTCTCTAGCTACAAAACTCAGAGCCAGACACAATCTGATATCTCAACAACCGTACAGCTTCATAAGAAAACTTACTGAAAAGGTCTCACATTGACGAATCCCTTCACATCTCAGATTGATATTAATCCTTTCAAAATTTCCCTATTGGCAGCAGAGTAGAACTACAATATCACCTAAACCAATAGCCACACCGCCCTTGGCATTCCAACACAAGTTGGATATATAAATTCGTCTACTTCTTCACATAACGGTTTTCATCAATACGACATCCCACTACTCATTGTCGTCCTACTAATCAAAGTATCTTATGTCTCCCAATTATTTATATATATATATATATATATATATAAATACCTACCACTTAACCACACATGGACAAACCTATACAATTATTATAACTCAGATAACGATAAAAAAATATGAATTTAGGACCTCAGACTTCACTATGCACAACCCTTTTCCAAATTAAGAACAACAGTCGTCACTCGACCACCACTTACCCAAGCGACGAGTCCAATCTCTTGACATCCTTCATTGCCCACACGGGCATTATTCTCCTAAGGCTAACTCCCTAGAATACCAGTGAGTTCATGACGTTCATGCATGATGGTACAGTACATGGATACAAACAAAAATCGTTTCGTAACTCAAATTTTTTATTGAATACAACAATCATACAAGAAACCTGTGTGTGCATGGCACCCTATCACCACAACTGGATATTCTTACTTAAAAGATCCCCAAGGTCATTAACATATGACCAAAAGATAAACCATTGATCTGATGATCCAAACGATGTTGGTATAAAGTGACTTTGTTTTTTCAAGAAAAATCCCTACACGTGGCTATGAAAGCACACATTTATTTACTCAAAAGAGATGACTCAATAATAGTAGCATGCTCATGCGAATTTCGATAACAAAACGTATGTAACAGTATTTTCGTGATTTCAGTACTCGACATAAAATTAACATGAGATTTCACAAAATCTTCCACACGATACAACGTGCAATGAAAATAAGTTCATGTATTTCAAACATAGGCTCTATTTTTACGTAAAACAAACTTGTTCTTCAAAACCATGAAACTCAACATCCATGAATATGCTTTCACTATGAAGTGACTTGTGCAATTTGTGAATAAATAACTAAAACATGATGCATGAAACTCGTCTTACGATTGAGGACACTATACTCGTAACATGCTTACGGGTTTTTCCTTGGCAACTTATTCCCTTAAATTTACAGTTATAAGAAAAACATTGGTGTTTCCATGACTAATTCGGAACATGCTCTCTATGTTATGCTCGAGTACCCTTCTTATACTATTTCCAATATAGTCATTGACGTAATGATCGCCCAACTTTGATAACTTTGACCCCTTTAAGGTATTTAGTGGATCATTTCCATTTCTTTTTATCTTTACTTCACTTCCTGAATTGACGTTTCTTCCATTTCCGACCCTGTTCATCGCATTCACCATTGACTAAAACATCAAGTGGTTCATAAATATTATCCAAGTTCCTAATTGTACATTTCCATTCAATGCCATTCAATCAATACCAACAACCCCATGACCGGAGATTTCTCAAAAAGATAGGAGTATACTCTTAGACTATTCTACTACCCTATTTGAGTCTTAGAAATTTCACCTAAAGCTAAATCGCTGATACCCAACGACGACTTCCCGAAAACAAACAACTTTAATTCATAATCGATATGAATTCTAATACCAAATAACATCTATAGACAACACTTAATCCAACAGTTCTAGGTTAATAAGGTGAATCAAGCACATACATGTACCTATGAATTTAAAATTACATTGGCCAGATGTAATTCTAAACTTACCTTACATGCGAGTCCTCACTACCTTACCAACGTGTCCATGTTGAGGCCTTTCCCTACGCCTCCGTATATCTCACTTGTGTTTCCAAATCCTACAGTCTAAGACTAGGC
The DNA here is from genome assembly GCA_036898165.1 of Silybum marianum. Classification (NCBI taxonomy): domain Eukaryota; kingdom Viridiplantae; phylum Streptophyta; class Magnoliopsida; order Asterales; family Asteraceae; genus Silybum; species Silybum marianum. Next base: position 18,625,736 of record CM072541.1, read on the forward strand.
ACCTTTTGGTCACCTAATTCACTTAAACTAAGGCTCTTCCATACAGACAATTACTTAAATTTCAACCATCAATTTTACATAAAGTTCTAATATGAACTACATCTCAAAGTATTTTCAGCGGAAGAACAACCGACCACAGTTGAGAATCATCTAATTAAGTCAAACTCTAAGCCCTCTGGCCCTTCTCTACATTCAGACACATGTCGTGCTCTATAATGTCCTCATGTTCACAACCAAATTTGAGTTCACATTTGAACTTTCCTCTATATATGTATATATACACGTTCATGTTCAAATTTGGTTGTGAACGTGAGGACAAATGAGAGTGCACCACGTGTCTGAATGTAGATTATTCAGACTGAATTATCAAAGAAATATTTAGACAGAATATAGTATTTATTCAGACTGAATAAATACTATATTCAGTCTGAATATTTCTTTGATTATTTAGTCTGAATTTTTCTTTGATTATTTAGTCTGAATATGACACGTGTTGCGCTCTCATTTTTCCTCATTTTCACAACCAAATTTGAGTTCTCATTTGAACCCGTCCCTACACACACACACACACATATATATATATATATGTAGAGGAAAATTCAAATGCGAACTCAAATTTGGTTGTGAACGTGAGCATAAATGAGAGCGCGACACGTGTCTGAATGTAGATTATTCAGACTAAATATATTATTTACGCAGTCTGAATAATGCTTATTCAGTTTGAATAATTTTTTGATTATTCAGTCTGATTATAACACGTGTCGTCTTCTCATTTTTCCTCACGTTCACAACGAAATTTGAGTTCTCATTTGAACCCGCCCCTATGTATGTATACACACACACACACACACATATATAAATATAAATATAAATATATATATATATATATATATATTTATATTTATCTATATATATATATGTAGAGGAAAATTCATATGCGAACTCAAATTTGGTTGTGAATGTGAGGATAAATGAGAGCGCGACACGTGTCTGAATGTAGATTATTCAGACTGAATATACTATTTACACAGTCTGAATAATGCTTATTCAGTTTGAATAATTTTTTGATTATTCAGTCTGATATAACACGTGTCGCCTTCTCATTTGTCCTCACGTTCACAACGAAATTTGAGTTCTCATTTGAACCCGCCCCTATGTATGTATGTATGTATGTATGTATATCTGTGTGTATATATATAGGGTGGTATCCGTTGCAAACTATTCAATATTTGCAAACTTACAAACTCACTATTATCCTATAGAAATAAGTCATGTGGATAATATTGTTTTAATATTTTATTAATTTCTTTTAATAGTTTATTAATCCATTGTGGGTATCATCGTCATTTTATAATTTAACCAATTTTAATTAATATTTATTAATTTCCTGCGATGAACACACTTTCCGACGACTTCGTTTTGTCCGGCAAGTTTCATCATTCGTGAATACACTTTCGTCATTCGTGAATACACTTTCACCATTCGTGAACATTTTCAACATTCATGAATATCCACTTGGTGTACAGTTTGCAAAAATCGATTAGTTTGCAACGGAAATTTTGCCTATATATACAGAGAGAGAAAGGCTGGTTCAAATACAAACTAATTGAAGGTACAAACTATACAAACTGGTTCAAATCAATATAAAAATAACTTTTTTCATGATTTTTTTTATCAAATGATATGATTTAAGATATTATTGCACATATGTTTGTTTTACCTTGTGAAAAAATTACATTTGAAACTTTTACATTATGAAACAAACATATGTGAAAATTTCACATTATGAAACAAACATATGTGTAATAATATCTTAAATCATAACATTTGATGAAAACAATTATTTTTGATTTAAACTAGTTTGTATAGTTTGTACCATTCAACTAGTTTGTATTTGAACCTCCCTATCTCTCTCTATATATATATATATATTGTTTATTTAGACTGAATAATTATTGTATTCATTCTGAATATTTATTTAATTATTCAGTCTGGATATGACACGCACCGCACTTTCATTTTTCTTCACGTTCACCACTAAATTTGAGTTCTCAATTGAATTTGTCCCTATTATATATATATATATATATATATATATATATATATAGGGGAGGATCATACAAAAGCACCCCCTTTTTAAATGAACAATGGAACACTTTGTGGACCATATATGATTTGGGTCCCACACATTAAAAAATCATATCTGATTTAATGAGTCCCAATGAATCATTTATGATTTTCTAATGTGTGGAACCCACATCATATGTGATCCACAAGTTGTTTCTTTGTTCCTTTAAATTTACAAAGTTCTCATTTGAACCTCCCTCTATATATATATATATATATAGAGAGAGAGAGAGAGAGAGAGAGAGAAAGAGAGAGAGAGAGGAAATTTCAAATTCGAACTCAAATTTAGTTGTGAATGTGAGGACAAATGAGAGAGCGTCATGTGTCTGAATATAGATTATTAAGATTGAATATACAAAGAAATATTCAGATCGGCTGACCGGATAAGAATTATTCAGACTGAATAAATACTATATTCAGTCTGAATATTTCTTTGTATATTAAGACTGAATAAATATTATATTCAATCTGAATATTTATTTAAATAGGATACATGTCACAATTTCATTTGTTTTTACGTTCACAACCAAATTTGAGTTCTTATTTAAACACGCTCCTATATGTACGTATATATTAACGAAAAGAATTAGAAAGAGAAAATTTATCTTTTTTAGTGGACCCAAATTACTTGTTCCTCTTGGTTATGATACATGTGAAATAAATCCTTGACTTTCGCTACAATAGTTTGCTGATTTTGCAATAGTTAGAATTATGACATCATCAATTAAAATCTTTAACGACGTCAAATAAAATCATAAAATAACTTGTATGGTGATATTTTTATGATCGTTTATTGATTAGCACACGCAAGAAATATGATTCAACCTGAAAACCTTTAACAAAAAATATTATTTTTGATGAATTTTCCTTTGAAAATTATCCACGGCAATTAAAAAAACCAACATCCATTGACTTCCTTTACAAATTCATCGTTTTCTGAAGAACTAAAAAAATTAAAAATTAATTAACTTTAATAACATAAAATTGCAGATAGATTTTTAATTAAAATCCGTAGGTATTTTTAAGGGAAAATTATTGTTTTAACCATTTTAGAAAATTATATACCTAAAATATCCAAAATCTCTTCTAACTTACCAAAATAACCAAAATTTTCAATAAAGCATTTAGTATGATACTAAATCCCTTTTCTATTTCGTATGACATCACACACACACATACAATTTCGTATAGATACGAAATCCATGCACACACACATAATTGGATTTCGTATGGCATCACACACACACACACACACACATACCATACGAAATGCATGCAGACACACACGTCTCCATTTCGTATGGCATATCACACACACACACATGTACATACCATTTCATATGATTGAACATACCATACGAAATGCTTTAAAAACCATACGAAATGGTAACTTTAAAAACCATACAAAATGAGTTATGTATACCATACGAAATGCTTTAAAACCATATGAAATGGTTTGTGTGTGTGTGTGCATATAAATGGATTTCGTATGTATACGAAATGCATTGGGTGTGTGGGATTAAAACATACGAAATGGTTGTGTGTGTGTGCATATAAATGGATTTGGTATGTAAACGAAATGCATTGTGTGTGTGGGATTCAAACCATACGAAATGAAAAAAAAAATTTAGTACCATACTAAATGCTTTATTGAAAATTTTGTTTATTTTAGTAAGTTAGAAAAGAGTTTGGATATTTTGGGTATATGATTTTCTGAAATGGTTAAAACAATAATTTTTCCTATTTTTAAGCATACATTCTATTTATTAAAAAATTCTAAGAAAATAGGATTTTATTTTACCATCTTTTCGGTGAGTAAATTTTTTTTTATTCTTTTTGAAAAAAATTAAAATAAAATAGGATTTTTTAAATTACTGACATATATTTTAATTTAAAACTGCTTCACACCTAAAAAAAATGTTTCATCGGTGGTGGGCATTGATAATTAATCGAAAAAAATATAAAATCCTTTTTTATTTTTAAAGAAATTAAAACAAAATAGGATTTTTTATTTTACCAGAGGATAAAAGACGGATAACTAGGGGTGTTAAAAATATATCAAGACAAACCAACTAATTAAGATACCAACCGTACCAATTTAATTGGGTTGGTACTACCGTACCAATTACACAAACATGGTTGGTATGTGGTATCGAAAATCCAATACCATGGTACTACCGTAACATACCGACTTTTATATATATATATATATATATATATATATATATAATAAATCAATTAAATGTATTATATAATAATTAATTAGTTTTTACAATTTAGTTTTTACGGTTCTATATTTTTTCTGTTTTTTACATTCACTTTGGGTTTGGGCCTCACTTAAGGACTTATTGTCTTTAGTTTGTTTACAATACTCTTTACAGTGGATTTAGTTTAGATTTATGTCTAACATTTATGGCATTGCTTATTTCTTAATAGAGGTATTTGTTCATTTTTTTTATTAGTTATTACTTGAATGTTTTCCTATTGCAAAACATGACTACATGAAGTGCCCAAAGATAGCTCAAGTGGTAGTCAAACTAATAACTCAAGTCTTAATAGTGTCGTGAATTTAGGGGGAACAACACATGTAGAAAGATCTCATTCCGGATTTGGAGTTTTAGACAGGTTTTGGACAACAAATCATGTTTATTAGTTTATATTAAACATTTAAACTTTGTGAACTTTAAGATGTTGGTATAAATACCGTACCAACACTTACCAACCGAAATTATAAGTTGGTACCGATTACAGTTGGTTGGTACACGGTATAGATTTTTGAATACCAATTATAATTGGTTGGTACACGGTATTGGAGAAAAAAACATAGTACCGTACCATGTTCACCCCTACGGATAACCACTATTCTTCGTTATCCTATTTTATTAAATATACTAAAAAAAAGTGTTTTTCCTTGGATTTGTAGCGGATTTTTTTAAAAATGTTTTATTTGTTTTCTTTTCAAGATTTAGGTTATATATATAAGTAAAATTTACATAAATATTATGTGAGATACTATGTAGAGTGGTTTATTATTATTTTTATCAAGTCTAATACGTGTGTGTATATACATACATGAATGCAATATATACAAACATGTAATTCAGTGTTATTGTTATTATTGATCTTTAATGAGCAACAAAAAGGTCTTATTGAAGCTTTAACGAATCTTAGTTGAACCCACTATAGACCACATACATATATGTAATAGATCACCAATGATTATAAAATGATCTCTTGGGCTTTAATTAATTAATGTATGTTAATTGTTCGTATTTGTATCGAATGAATTATCGAACAATTTTTGTTTCGTCGGAACAATTTGTATTTATTCCGTCCAAACAATCGTATTGGGAACTTTAACTAATATATGATATTTGATTTTATGATTTTAGCAGTTCTTTTTAATTATTACAGGATTTACAGATTAATAATATAAACAGAAAAATCTATTTCTGAAACTAGGTGATTTTCTAACTGATTTATTCTGCCAGAAAAATAAAATTTATAATTTTTGAATTTAAAATTAAAACATTTTCACTACTAAACATAGGAGCTCTTTAGACCGTCCGTCGAAAATATTGATTTTCGACGGAAATTCTTTTGTCATAAATTTTTGTAGAAAATGTGTGTTTCCGAGAGATTATTGACGGAACTTTCAATAGAATTTATCAGTCAAAAAACTAGGGGTGTTAAATTTGTACCATGACAAACCAACCAATTGTATTACCAACCGTACCAACTATATTGGTACGTACCAATTAAAATGGTTAATTGGTACTACCATACCAACTTTATAAAAGCTTGGTTGGTAAGTAGTACTGAAAATCCCCTACCACGGTAATATCGTACATTACCGTCTTATATATATATATATATTATTTATTAAATAAAAAATCAATTAAGTGAATTATATTTAATTATTAACGCATCCGATTTTTTTAGAGGTATTTAATCGTTTATTAATTTAACATATTATTTTTTACTTGGTTACTGACTTAGTTAGTGACTTTGACTTAGTTACTCGGTTACTCGCTTATTAGTTAGGGTGAACGGCTAAATGCCTCATAGAAACCCAAATTCTATAACATTCATCTCCTTCTCTTCTCATTACATGCCTCCACTCAGCAGGTTATCCTAATGTTAATAATGAATCAACATGTTATACTTATGTTAATGAATCAACATGTTATACTTATGTTAATGAATTTGTAATTGTAACTTCAACTTTTTAGATGTTGGTACAAAATCCTACCAACATGTACCAACCCAAAAAAGTTGGTAGCAATTAGAGTAGGATGGTATACGGTATATAAATTTGCATACCAATTATAATTGGTTGGTACATGGTATTAACAAAGAAATATGTTAATCTTCCGAAAATCCGCCTATAAATCCATTTCCGACAGATTTTTCTACCGGAAAAAGTTCCGTATTTGGAAGTGCACTAGTAACAAATCAGAATGCCATATGGATGTTCGATGATGCCGTATTTTGACCTACGCAACTAGAATCGATAGTTTTATGTGAGTCGATTAACAAACATTAATAGCAAAAAGGAGGAGAAGGAAAGAGGGATGAACTCCTATTTAATAATGACAGAGTCAACGATGGAATAAACAAATCAACACGAAATTCTATCTTCTTTACGTTTCGTTATAAATATCTTAGCATCCCTAACTAAGCATAAAAAGGTGAAGCTAGAATATGTTATAACTAGCAGAAGCCCGTTCAAGTTTATTAAACTACAAAATCAGAACTTGCTCAATTTATTATGGTGCATAATGGTGTCCCAGATGAACCACACATAAATAAGCAACACGTAAATTATCAAAGAAACCCTACGTGTAGATCAAAGCTACCGGTTGCAACGATGTCGACAATTAACCAACACATGTTTTGATTCCGTCATTAGGATTTCTTTGGATTTTTTGTGCAGTTGTCGCAATCAGTTAATAATTTGCATAGTTAATAGTTGTTGTTAGAGCAACACATTGGTACAAAAAAAACTTGACTTGAACCAGTCCTAATCTAGCAAGACACTTACCGAACATGGATCAGGTCCATAAAAGACCTGGTCTAGTCCGTCTATAAAAAAAAAGTAATAATTTAATTTTAAAGAAATTAAAGAAAAAGAATAAAAATCTAGACAAATCTTTAATTTATTCCAGGACTTATGGTTCGAACTAAGACATTATAGACCAATCAATATTTTGTTCGTTTTAATATATCGGACCGATCCAAATACCCATATTTAATTACTAATATTATCTTTTTAAGTGGGAAAGTGAAAAACCTATGATGTGTGAAAAAAACAAAAAGGTTTGACAAAAAATGTGATTTGCATCACTAGCATTACAAAATTATCCACCATTCATGATTTATAAATATCTACAAAGAGTTGAAATAAAAACCTTATGACTTTCCCACTTAAAATAAACATCCAAACCGTTGGTTGTCAATGTCATGACGCTTGAAAAATTATTTTATTCTTGTATTACCACAAAATTTAAACACATTTTCTCCTTTAATGATGTTTCTGCAAAATTTACACACATTTACTGTAAAACCATTGATCTAGAGGTTGAAATTTACTTGTAACCTAGTTACAATTGAGCTTATCATCGTAGGGACGGATCCACGAATTTTTTTATACGGTGACACCATATAATATAGACAAAATTTAATTTAAAAAACATGGTTTTTATCGACGTGTATTCATGTTTTTACTAACGTTCAATATCGCTCGATGTATTTTTAGCGTAGTTTCATTATTTCGAAAGATTTTTAAAGTTTTCCCTTGCTTTCGAGGGATATTTTAGTTTTTTTTTATCGATTTCGACTGACTTTTTTGGTTGATTTCAAGATTTTTTTGGTTGATTACGATGTAAGGTTGCACCTTGTTGAACTCAGTGGCGGACCCAGGAATTTTCCCGAGCGGGTGCACCCTTAAATTGTATCAAATGTCCGCAAAGCTGTTTGATGTATTCTCGGTTGATTTTGAGGGATTTTTAGCCGAATTCCCCATTTGGGGACTTTTTTAAGTTTTTCGGTTAATTTCGAAGGATTTTTTAAGGTTTTTGGTTGATTTCGAGTGATTTTCTATGGTTTTTGGTTGATTTTAAGTGATTTTTTAAAGTAGTGCTCCTTTAACCCTTAAAATATCAAAAGTTTAGCGGGTGCACCTCATGTAAAACTTACAAAACGCGATTTTTTTTACCCTTACGGAACACGGTTGAGCGGTAGCACGGGACCCCCCTCCCCATAGGGTGGGTCCGCCCCTGCTTGAGCTCCTGAATATTCATACGGTGGCACCTTCTAAACGATACGGTTGCACATTTCATAAACTTCTAATTTTTAAGTTTCAATGGAAAGATAATACGGTCGCACGTGCCACCTATAACACTATACAGGTCCCTATGAATCACCCTTTGATTTTTTTAATGGTCCAATTTTCGTAATTTTATGAGACAGAAACATCTAAAGGATCCAAACACCGAGCATAAGAATACTTGCAGATTGATACCGAGGTTTTACAAGATTAGAAATACCCGTCTACACGAGCTCCCACGAAAACCAAAATCAAGATATGCAAATGCATCAAAAACAAAAGATTTATTTCTGAATTAAGATGAAAGTTTTCCAAAATAAATATAATATTTATATACACAAAACTAGTAAACTGCGTTCTAAAACAGTTGGAATCTATCGATAACTCGAATGAAATTGTTGGACCATTAATTGAGCATTTGGCATAGATGCAAGCTTTTTATGAAGCTGACAACTGCCAAATAATGGTTAAGGGTCAGTATATGACAAATGTTTTTTAAAATAAAAACCAAATAAAGAAGTATAGGTAGGTAGGAGATGAAAGGAGAATTTAATTTGGACAGGCTGAAGTTAGGCCATATCCATCCACCTTTTTCACTCAATGCTATCTAACTACCATCATCACTTATAACTCTATATACATACATACTAATCAATGCCATTTCTTCATTCTTCAATACATTATTAACATCCTCTCCCCTACCCTCCCACCCTTATCTCCATCTTAATTCCATCCACCACCACCACCACCGGCGGGCGGCACCACCACCGTTTTCCGCCAATGGCTAACATACACACAACCATCACCGCCGTTTTGGTGGCGTTGATTTTCATCGGGGTTCCATGCTTGGAGGCGCAATCATCACCAATGGGATCACCGATGATGTCGCCAACGTCACCAACGACGACGGAACCCGCGCCTGCGCCTGATTGTCTGACGGCATTGTCAAATGTTTCTGATTGTTTGAGTTTTGTTCAGACTGGAAGTAATATGACTGTTCCGGACAAAGCTTGTTGTCCGGAATTTGCAGGGTTGCTGGAAAGCAACCCTATTTGTTTGTGTCAATTGGTTGGAAGCTCTGATAGCTTTGGAGTAGATCTTAGTAGGGCACTTATGCTTCCTGATGCTTGTAAAGTGGAAATTCCTTCCCTTGATTCTTGCCCAGGTTATATCTCTATCTATCTTTTGTCTACTTTCTTTATAATTTATATAAAAAATTAAAATTAGTCATTATTTTATCAAAATTTTTGGTAATGGATCCAAATTTAAATTTACAAAATTTAGAAAGTCAAACCCATATGTATATTTATAAAAATAAATTAATAATATCAAAAGGGTTAAAATTTGAAAAATCCACTTCTGAAGACATAGGCCTTCGATGTAAAGACAATTTAAAGTATAAATCTTAAAGTATCGTTTATACACTACTACAAAATTGGTTTATTAGATGTCGTAAACTTGTCATAATATGCTTAATTACGAGACTGTAAGTTTATATGACCATAATTATGAGACTGTAAGTTGTCGGTAATTTAGACGAATTGAAGTTGGACAACCTGTTAAGACACAAAAAGTAAACCATCCTATAACTTTCATATAGGTTTTCATATAAAAATATTAATAAGAGGATTTATTTTTTGTGTTCAAATAAAGTGTCCAATTTCATAAATAAAACTTGTTAGGTAACTTATATAAAGTCCCATTAATTGTTGTATTAAATACATATATATCTAAAAGACTCATTTTGCATATTGACTTGGCCTAACTTCATCATTACTATTTGTTGGTGTAAATTTGTTATCTACATGTGCAAAACCATTTAATGTTATACCAAACTAAAGTGAATGAGCCCATTATATATCCATCTTTCTATTACTGATTGAGAAAAAAAAATAAAACTTAAAGTCACAAAATAGGATTTTTACAGAATCTAAACATGTTTCTGATTATTCCATTTCTTGTTTTGGTATTTTACAGCCACTCCAACATCAGCTCCAGAACCTAGCTCAATTGGTGAAGCACCTGGATCAACAACAGGTAACTTAACCTAAGTTTAGATATTTTTTGTTATTATAAAGTCTTTATATTTATATTTTAATCTGACATTTCTTTTGGAATGCTTGTTTTAATATGTTAGATTATGTGTTTTCCATTGTCGTTAATGATGTTTTACTAAAGATTCTCAAAATAACCCAAACTTCAGTTGGTTTGGATGGGCTATTAGACTTTGTATTTATTTTTGATACCCCTATCTAGGTGTGTGCCCATCGCTTGACTTCCTGAATCCACCACTCCCATTAACATGCCCATTTTGTTGTAGTTTCGTAGTTATCTCCCTACTAAATGAAAGACTTTTGTTTACGAATTTTTCTCTTGAAAATCTGCCGCTAAAAGATGATTTGTTATAAAACCGTCACAAAAGTAGGTGGATAATTCAAAAATCAATGACAGATTACCCAGAGATTCTCTAAGTGATCCATTGATATTTTCTAACAAAACATCGACCATCAAACTATTGGTATCTTTTGGGTGATCCGTGGATAATTAATTACCTACGGAAATATGGATAAAAATTATTTGTTTTGTAATGCCTTTAATTCAAAAGTTTAGTGTCTATAATTTAATTTTTGTCAATTTAATCATAACGAGCATTAAATTAGCTAATTATCATTCCTACGTTAATGAATAGACGACAAAAATTTGACATAGTTTTCCATATTATTCGTTTTCTCGTGGGGTGAATTTAAACAGCCGGTCCCGTGCCAGACGGAGGAGCAGCCCCAGGCCCAGTCGGATCTGGAACCGGTGGTAGAAATGCAGCTTCGAGCACTACAGTTCACGATCTTTCGACTTTCGTTTGCTTGGCGGTTGCTATTTTCATAGCATACTACTTTTAGTTTTATTCTTTCGCTTTACTATATGGAACTCATCCTTCACATTTTTCGAATTTTATTATAATATTATATGTAACATTAATTCATATATATTGACCCATGCTTGAATGTACTCAATAATATGTAGCAGAGTTTAATCCGTTTTAATTTATTGCTAGAGATTATTATGAAATTTCTAAAGGAGAAAGTTGGAACTCAGTTCAATATTTTGTTATTGAACTCAGATCATGATCAGGAGTTGCGTGATGCAACTCCATCATTGATGCTTTTGGAATACAACTTTTGAAACTTACATACAGTTTGTAATAAAATTGGATTTATAGGATGCCACCAATTTCTAAGCATTTTAATAGACTATTTTATTGACTTAATTTTTTTAGGACCAAAATATAAAGCGTCCTATCTAAATGTGTTGTAATAAATTGATAGGTAGTTTTTGGACGTTTTAAAAGTTTAATAGGACGCTTTTAATATAAAACTTCACGTTAACAAATTTTATAGGACACTTTTAAGAAAGTGTCCTATAAACTCATCTTTTTATTAGACACTTGTTTTTATAGGACAATTTTTCAAATTGTGTCCTGTAAACTTGCTAATGGAACGCTTTTGTAATGAAAGTGTCGTAATTTTTTTTGTTAAGATGCGCAAAAAACCGTCCTATAAACTTATTACAACGTCTTTAGATAAGATATCGCTTTCCTTTTTGGTCCTAAAAATTAAGTTCTATAAAGAGGTGTAGTATGACACTTAATATTTTTAGACGTCCTATAAACCCGATTTTGTTGTAGTGAGTTAGCTTTGTTTCTCAGTATGAAATATATATGAAACTTCATTAGATTAGTATTCGAAAGAGCCGGTTAAAAAAATGGGCTTTCAACATATATTAAAGTAGGAAGATTGAAGTCTTCTCCAAAGAAGCTAGTTGGACACATATGTCTCAAAGGTAGAATTTTAATTTGGTTCTGTATCATGAGATACATAAACCCAATGAGATTAATCTTGAAAAGAGTTTTTAGAAGGGTCGACAGGTCCATAACATATGAAATATAAACGTCAAGAATTAAGTTTGAATTAAAATTATGATATAAAGAATTAACCCAACATTTTTCAAATGATAACATTGAAATAATTACTTTGAATTATATATGAAATTGGTTTCTCTTTTTAATATTTTTGATAAGAAGTCTTACCGAAATAAAGATTATTTAGAGAATATTGAAACTAAAACCCTATTAGATGGAGGGCACTTCGTGGCATGTCAACAGGTACCTTAAAAGAATGTCTTTCGGTATTTAGAATCAGTTAGATTTCTTAATATTCTAATTGATCATTTATACCTTTTTCTAGATGTTTTTTTTATCAATTGCTGGTTTATTTCCAGGCATTTTTCGCTACAAGAAAACACGCCTACTGCGACGAACTTTATAGCGATCACTTATATTTCGTTGCTATAGACTTTATATTATATTTCTCCCAATTTATTAAAATGTTTATTCTTTTTGAAAAACAAAAAAAATAATCTTTACCTACAAAAACGACATATCGTCGCAACAGGGCTAATTTTTTTTGGAAATGTTTATTATTTTTTAAAAAAAAGTGGAAAAAACATATTTACTTTTAGACACAACTTGTCGTGGCTATAAGATTTTTTAAATTTATTAAAATTTTTATTTTCTATTTAAAAAGTGGAAAAAATTATGTCTACCCTACAGACATGACTTGTCGTTGCTGTAGGGCATAATTATTTTTATTTATTAAAAAGCTTGACCTGTTGTAGGATAAGTGTGCCATCGTCAAAAGGATGTGACGATAGAGATAGACATATACGTTCAGAGTTATCTATGGAGTATATCTTCTTCCATGTTTATCATTACCTTTATGTAATCACCCTATTTAAAGGGTTTATTGTTAGTGAGAATACAAGATGATTCCTTCTCTATATTCCATTATTGTTCTATTTTGTTGTTCTTTAACATAACCTAATTTAGGCCCTTTTTTACCGTGCGGTCCATATTCCTCGCAGCGCCAGTATTCTCCTTCTCCCACCTTCGAGCATCACCGTCTCTCCACCATCGCACCCTCTTCAAAGCCAATCGGCCACCGTGTCTCCACCACCGCATCTCTCTGTTTTCTATCTCTCAATCTGCAGGTTCCTAATCGTTGTCGTATCTCGATGTTCATATTGTTCGATTTATATCTTAATTTTGTTTTCTTATCTGTTTTTCGACATAATCGTCGTTTGTATTTAATGAATTTGTATTTGTCGTTCTACTTTCTTTTCATTTTGATGTGTTTGTATGTGAGTGCGTATATGATTTTTCACTCGTCGGTTCTGTTTTGAATTCAAAATGCAATTTTGGTGCAATTGTGATGCTTAGTTGCGCTCTTCATTTCTGATTCAAGTGCTCCAATTAGGCATTAACCTAAGAAGATGTTTGCCTTTTGCTTCAACTATTAGTATTATGTATGAGTTTTCAATTTCACAATGGGATTTTGATTTTATTTTGTTTTGTTTTTGGTTGGGTTAGGTTTATTTATTCACTTTGACTTGCTAATGATAATATGTTATTGAATTCATTCTAAAAGATTTATTTCTGGATTTAGGTTTTGGAGTTGGCAGGCAATGCCCCAAGGAATAATTAAAAGAACTTAACAGGTTGTTCGGCTTCGACTATATGAAAATTCCAAATGGTGGTGTTTTATTTGTTGGTCTTTATTTTTTTTTGAAATGCAACCTTTTATATCACCAAACCACTAACAAAAAATTACACCACATCATCCCATTCTCCCATTTGGGAAGCACACGATGCATTACATAAAACAGAAGGCCATGCACAGGCCTGTAGTATGAAACAGAAAGCTAAACCATAGTAATACCAACTATTATCACACCTGCAGCCAATTGTTTTGCGAGGTTTAAAACTTTCGCCTGCTGTGTATCTTTTTCGAAGTCTTGATTTCCTCGATCTCCATACTAAACACCTTCGAGCTACGGGACACGAGAAGGAACCATGATCCATGTTTCGTCTCCCAACGAAGTCTTCTTATATCTTCTTGTGATCCATTCGCCGATTATCCTTTTGAACTCGTGCGTTTGATCAAATAGTTTCCGTTTATCGTTTCTGAACACAACCTTGTTCCGATGTGACCAAATTCGATATAAAGTCGCCCAAACAACCCGCCCCATAATTGCTCCTTCTGATTTACGTTATTTGTGTTACCTCCTATTTGAACCAATACTTGTACCGAGTCAATTGTTCCTAAATATTTATGCCACCAATTTCCGATTGAGCACCATAATTGTTTCACCTCCGGGCACGTAACTAAGGCATGATCAATTGTCTCGGGAACCGACCCGCACCTCGGACATAAGATCGTGTGCAAGTCTAGACCCATTTTATCCAAAGTCACCCTACATGGTATCCCACATTTTACAGAGTCTCCAGATGAAAATACATACCCTCTTTGGAATAATTGTCCTCCAACTTGTCTCCTCTCCCGTATCCCTTGTGCCGATCATTCCTTCTTCCAACAGCTCTCTTAATTTTTTGGTGTTAAACGTATTTGAGTCATCTAATGCCCATTCCACTTTGTCTTCTTTGTTTCTTTCGGGTTTTATTTCCTCAAGTTTTTGGTTAAGATTTTCTAGTTCACCTAGTTCTCTGCCTCTCGGTGGCCTTCTCCAATTCCATTTACATGCCCAATTGCCTTCCCTCCATTCGCCTCTATCCGCTACTTTTGAATCTTGAGCTGTCTCTAAACGATATAGCCTCACAAACTCTTCCTTTAATGGCCTTGCTTCCATCCATCTTTCATTCCAAACGCTTGTATCCTTTCTGTCGCCAATTCTCTTACGAAAGGAACTTGAAAATTCGAGGCCGAGATTGTCTGCCTCTCTTACGACAAGCATGAAGTAGAGTCACACAAGGATGAGGTAAATAAATTATTTAGGCTTCTCTGATTTTTCCGCTCATTGATGTCATTACCCATATCGCCAACTTTTTTAAAGTTTTAATGAACCAAGAAATATAACAACAAACAACCTTTGTGTAATGTAGATGAGTTTGTCTACCCCAATGTGAATATCCCTCTAAGCAAGTGTTTATGTAATTCCTGAACATGATTATATCATAAAAGATGAATCCCCTATGGCAAAAACTTTACAAGGACTATTGTCTGATAACAAGGCACATAAAGTTGAAGTCCCGATGAGTTATTCATTATCTGCACTTGTGTATTCTTTTATGGTTTGTTTTCCCAAGACATAACGAAATAGAGTATTAAATAATTAGGTTGTTATGATGAAACTAGTTTAATTTGTGGTCTTGTTGAACTTTTTGTGGGAAGAAGCTTTTCTTTGCTCCTGAATATGTCATGTCTGGACATACCAAAACTAGACAAACTCAAATTCATGGTTAATAAAACGAGGTTTAAAGATTTGAACTTATATTGGGGAAAACTTGAAAAACACTTACAGGAACCAATTTGCCACATTGTTTCCTTCATAAAAGAAATAAGCCATAAGCTATGGAACTTCCTACTTGATTGGCTAGATGTTTCGTAGTGGATCATGCGAATGTTAAAATAATTCAGAAGTTTTATTTAATTTTTATGTTTTGTTAATTAGGAAGAATAAATCAAAGCCACGTATCATTTGTGATACCTGGTCTTTAGGAAGTAGTGGGTAGTTCCTATTTTTCTGCAATTCTTTTGTTTAAATCCCCTGGCATTGTGTGTTTTGTATATCATCCTCTCCAACTGAATAATAACAAAAAACCTTTGCCTCATAAATTGTGTCCTCTGTAAATTCTTCTTGTCATTTTGGTTTTTTTTAGAAGTCTCGTGAAGAGCCTGTCAAAACCAACATTGTGGTATCAGAGCACAACCTGGTGCATGCCAAAATATCAATCTCGTGAAGAGATGGCAGGAAGCAATGGCAATGGCGAGAAAGATGGTCAAATTACTCTCCACTATCCGATGCTAACAAGAGACAACTATGCAGCTTGGGCGATCAAGATGCGCGTATTTATGCAAGCCCAAGGAGTTTGGGATGCAGTGGAGCCCAGAACATCAAACACCGCTGTGGAGGTGAAGAAGGATAAGATGGCACTGGCGGCCATCTATCAAGGGATACCAGAAGATTTGCTTTTATCATTAGCTGAGAAGAAATCAGCCAAAGAAGCTTGGGAGGCTTTAAAAACGATGTTCATGGGGGCGGATAGAGTGAAGACGGCGAGGATTCAAACCCTAAAGGCTGAGTTTGAATCGCTGAACATGAAAGAATCTGAAGGAGTGGATGAGTTCGCTGTGAAAGTGAGCAATATTGTCAGTACCATGCGGACCCTGGGGGATACGGTGGATGAAGCCTACGTAGTGAAGAAGCTACTTAGGCGGTACCATCTAAGTTTCTTCGCATTGCCTCAACCCTTGAGCAATTTGGGGACTTAGACAAAATGACAGTGGAAGAAGTGATCGGAAGATTGAAGGCTCACGAAGAGAGAATGAAAGGGCATGGCGATAATGAAGAAAGAAGGCTTCTCTTGACTCATCAAGAATGGTCAGAGAGAAACAAGAAGAAGACGAGAGGGAGACTCCAAATCTAAATCGAATCGAGGAGGGTTTGGAGGCTCACGTGGTCGAGGAAGAGGAAGAGGTAGAAGCTATGGTGGTCGTGGGTTTCGTGGAAGAGGAGGATCACACTACCAGAAAGATGGAGGGCGTGGCACTTCAAATAATCAAGATAAGAGCAGAGTTCAATGCTACAACTCGTCGTGAATATGGTCACTATGCGGAGTGCACAAACCCAAGACGTGAAAGAAGCCATGAGAATAACTTGATTCGAGAACAAGATGACAATGAGCCGGCACTTCTGTTAGCATCGCTTGACAACGATGAAGAGGTTGGTGAAGTGTTCTTAAATGAAGAAAAAGTATTTCCGGGCGAGAACGCGAGGAGATGAGATGAGACGATCAAGTATTTGGTATCTTGACACAGAGCCGTAATCACATGACTGGTGATAAAGATAAGTTTCATGATCTGAATGAAAAGGTTCAGGGTTCCGTGAAGTTTGGGAACGAATCAAAGGTGAAGATCAAAGGCAAAGGCTCAATCGTATTTCAGTGTAAGAATGGTGAACATTGGAAACTTGATGAAGTCTACTACATTCCGTACTTATGTAGCAACATAATAAGTTTGGGACGGTTGCGAGCGAGGCGATGAAATCAAGATCAAGGATCCATTTATGTGGGTTCTTAATGCAACAGGGAAACTGGTGATGAAGGTCAGAAGATCACCGAATCGGCTCTACAAAATAGAACTTGAAGAAGTCAATTCGAGATGCTTCGACCGCCGAAGTAAGAGATCCAACATGGGTGGCACACAAGGTTAGGTCACGTGAACTTTACCTCACTAAAATTGATGTCTGAAAAGGGCCTAATAGAAGGAATTCCAAAAATTAAGGTTCCTTCAAAACCTTGTGAAGGTTGCCTTATGGGAAAACATTCCCGTCACTCGTTCCCGTCAAGTACAAGCTTCAGGGCAAAGAAAAGATTGGAGCTTTTCCATGGTGACTTGTGTGGACCAATCTCACCACCAACACCGCCGGTAATCAATACTTCTTGTTACTTGTTGATGATTACGAGCAGGGTTATGTGGGTGTATCTATTGAAGACAAAAGATGAAGCCTTTCAAACATTCAAGAATTTCAGAACAAAAGTTGAAATAGAAACAGGAGAGAAAATGAAGGTTCTTAGAACAGATCGTGGTGGAGAGTTTCTTTCGAATCAATTCACCACGTATTGCAGAAACACTGGGCTCGATCGACACTACACCTCACCTTACTCTCCACAACAGACCGGTGTAATGGAGAGGCGAAATCGATCAGTACTGGAGATGGTTAGAAGCTGCCTAAAAACGATGAAGGTGCCGACTGTATTGTGGGGAGAAGCTGTGAATCATGTCGTCTATATACTAAATAGGGTGAGTACAAAAGCACTAAATGATTCCACTCCATATGAGATGTGGACTGGAAGAAAGCCACACGTTGGTCACTTGAGAGTATTTGGATGTACTGCTCACATGAAAATTGTCAAGAATCACCTGAAGAAATTGGAAGATAGAAGCAGAAGGGTCGTGTATCTTGGAACCGAAAGGGGGTCTAAAGCTCATAGATTGTTGGACCCTGTTACAGGATCATTGTACGTAAGTAGGGATGTGGAATTTGAGGAAGATCAAACTTGGAATTGGGAGAAGACAACCAAGATCAAAATGATTCCAGGCATGAGCTTCACAGTCGAAGGCCTTCATTTTGATGAGTTTCAGGAAGAAGAGATCGACAAAGAATCGGACCGGAGAAGAAAGCGACCCACTAACACTCCGTTGAACTCTCAAGAGAGTCCACAAAGTAGCAATCGGACGGGAGAAGAATGTCCCATTAACTCTCCGAGTCCACAAAGTACACCCGTAAACCAAGCAGGCACGCCCAACTCACCCACTTCACCCGCTACACCCAATTCACGGATCACTCCAAATTCCCCGATTCCGTCAGATAACTCTCCAAGCACCGCCTCAAGTTCCACAGGTGGAGGAGCCCCAAAGCGCTATCGACTCTTGTCAGATCTATATGAAAACACCGAGCAATTACTGATGATTCAAGACGCAGAAGAACCAAACACATACCAAGAAGCAAAAGAAAAAAGTGATTGGGTCAACGCAATGAAGGAAGAACTGTCTTCAATTGAAAGGAACAATACTTGGAAGCTCGTCGAACTTCCAAAAGGGCGAAAAGCGATCGGCCTAAAATGGGTCTACAAGGTGAAAAGAGACCCAAATGGAAGAATCTTGAAGTATAAGGCGAGAATTGTAGCAAAAGGGTATGTACAAAAACAGGGGATTGACTATGAAGAAGTTTTTGCTCCGGTAGCAAGAATTGAGACGGTACGTGTGATTCTAGCACTTGCAGGGTCGAATGGATGGTGGGTGCACCATCTTGATGTGAAATCAGCTTTCTTGAATGGAAGATTGGAAGAGGAAGTGTATGTAATGCAACCCGAAGGGTTCGAGAAAAGAAACGAAGCAAGCAAAGTGTACAAGCTCTCAAAGGCTTTGTATGGGTTAAAACAAGCACCCAGAGCCTGGAATGCTTGTCTAGATGAATATCTGAAGAGTTTGGGGTTCACAAGGTGCTATCAAGAGTATTCAGTGTACACAAGGAAGAAGGAAGGAAGTATTTTGATAGTAGGGGTATATGTTGACGACTTGCTGGTCACTGGTAATTGTACTAATGATATAGAGGAATTCAAGGTGGAGATGAAAGCCAAATTCGAAATGAGTGATCTTGGCCTGTTGACGTACTATTTGGGGATCGAAGTTAGCCAACATAAGACAGGAATAACACTGAAACAAGAAGCTTATGCAAAGAACATCCTAAATAAGACTCGGATGATGGACTGCAATGCTACAAAAAGTCCAATGGAGCACAAGTTGAAGTTGTCTAAAGATGAAGAAGGAGAATTGGTAGATCCCACTGAGTACAGAAGTATTGTTGGCGCACTCAGGTATCTAACACACACACGTCCTGATCTCTCGTTCACGCTGGTGTAGTTAGTCGCTTTGTTGAAAAACCAACCGTGAAACATCTTCGTGCAAGAAAAGGAATACTTAGGTACATAAAGGGTACACCGAATTATGGCTTGACTTATACCGTAGGAGAGAACAAAGTCACTCTCACAGATACTCGATAGTGACTTTGGAAAAGACGTAAATGATGGGAAGAGTACAGTGGGACAAAGCATTCTACATGAATGGCAACCTGGTAACATGGGCCTCACAGAAGCAACGAAGTGTAGCTTTATCATCATGTGAAGCAGAGTTTATGGCTGCAACCATAGCAGCTTGTCAAGGTATTTGGCTTCGTCGACTTCTTACTGAAATAACTGGGCAAAAGGTACCACCTGTAGCTTTGTTAGTTGACAATCGCTCAGCTCTTGATTTGATGAAAAATCCGGTGTTCCACGGGCGTAGCAAGCACATCAATATAAGGTACCACTTCATTAGGGAATGTGTGGAAAATGGAGAGATAATAGTAAGTCATGTGTGTGGCACGAAGCAGAAAGCAGACATCCTCACGAAGACAATGGCAAGAATGAAACATGAAGAAATGCGAGACCTGATTGGAGTGAAGCCAATCACCAATTCTGAATTAAGGGGAGAATGTTAAAATAATTCAGAAGTTTTATTTAATTTTTATGTTTTGTTAATTAGGAAGAATAAATCAAAGCCACGTATCAGTTGTGATACCTGGTCTTTAGGAAGTAGTGGGTAGTTCCTATTTTTCTGCAATTCTTTTGTTTAAATCCCCTGGCATTGTGTGTTTTGTATATCATCCTCTCCAACTGAATAATAACAAAAAACCTTTGCCTCATAAATTGTGTCCTCTGTAAATTCTTCTTGTCATTTTGGTTTTTTTTTAGAAGTCTCGTGAAGAGCCTGTCAAAACCAACAGCGAATTGGGTGAACATCGAAATTCAATAAATAACAATTCAATTTTGCAATATTGATGTGAGATACGTGTTGGACAGAAACAATGTAACTACTAATGTTAGATTGTTAAAAACATAATCATATATTTTGCTAATTTTCTTTTTGTGCAGCTTTCTTTTGCGGGTGTAATTCGATTGGCAAGGTAAGCCTGTTCTTGCTACTGAAGATGTTCATATTGTCACAGTGTAAGCTTTATACATATTTATCAGTTTTTGAAACTCTTAAAGGTTCAACTTTGTCCAACATTTGAATCCCAATTGCTCTGGTGGAATCACAATTATGGAAGGGTGTCATAGGTTTTGTCATGATGTTGTTATCTAGCAGGTAAATTTTATATTTTTACAATGTTAAGGGCAGTTGATAGTAAATTTAATCATGGTGATGGCATTTATTAAATTTTGTGTGTTTCCAACTTACTTGCTTCAACATGCTACCACACGTCATAAAAAAGGGGGAAAATAAAAGAAATAAGCCATAAGCTAGTGGCTTGAATTTACAAAATATTAATTTTTTATTCACTTCATTTTTTTATTCAATGTATGGTTAGAAACTTGAGAAGTTAAAAAAAAATAGAATCTACAACAATGTCATTGACTTATTATCATGTTATTAAAACATTTACATGAACCAATCTTACCACATTATTTCCTTCATGCTAGAGCAATTATTGTCATGCCCACAATTGATCTGGTCAAAATTTCTCATTTAAAGCTACTAAAGATTTATATTCTTTTAAATTATATCATGTAAGTAGAGACTCAAAGTTCCTGATTCCAATTATACTATTCTTTTCTGTATGGTATCCACTCTCCATTTCACGACTTCTTTATTTATGACTTCAAATTAGGACCCACTATGATATTTCATATTCTGCTGAATCAAGAACTCCTCCAGGTGAAGTTGCGTTATTTTTTATTTATGAAACCAGTCTTGAATTGTTGTTATCCGTCATTTGGAATTTGTGTTATTAGGATTTAGGACCTATTTGGATCACGTGCAATAGGACACCATCTTTATGCTATGTTTCCACAATTGGAAGTTCTTCATTTGTAAATCTTTTGATTTAATATGTATAGTAGGTTGTCTGTAAATCTCATGAGCTATTTTTTCATCATAGCTATTGGAGATGAGAGCTTTATTTTATTTTGCTTGCACACTTTTATTTGCTACTAAAGGAAATTTAGCGAGGTTGAGGAGATTGGCTCCGACATCAAGGAATTTGTATTCAAACTACATTGTTGAGAGCTTGAGGAGAGGTGAAGATTGTACCATACAAACTCAAAGTAATAAATATTTTAATATATTCTATTTTTCAATATAATTTGTTTGATTAGTTGTATTCATAAGGGTTAAGAGAAGATGTTTTTTGAAGTCGATATTGTTTTTAGTTTTTTTTTATTCATTGATCGTATACATTGATTTTGTTTTATGAAAGATGAATTTGTAAAATTTGTAGAATTTGTAAAATTTGTAGAATTTATAAAATTTGTAAAAGTTGTAGAATTTGTAGAATTTGTCGATTTAGAATAATAATTGTTTTGCTTATGCTATAAATGTTAGTGGGATTTGGATAATTTATTTTGGGACTAAATTGTAGATCTCTCTCAGATACTCTAAGACACTGGTCAGTGATCCTCTAGACACTACCTTTGCAAATGTAGTCCCTAAGAGTAATTCTCAAGATACTCTCAGGGAGACAAATAAGATTTTTCATCCTTCTTCTAATCCGGGTATGTTTTTGGCATCTTTATCTATGTCATCATCAGGTGTTGCTTGTATTCCTACTTCAGCGACGACAACCACCACCACCAGCGCTCCTCCCATCAGCAAGGATTTGGGAAAATCTCCTCAGGGCCATCTCTCTGCCGCAAAGCTCAGAGAGATAAAGCAAGAGATGGCTGCTCCCAAGCTTCCCACTCCAGTCACCGAGTTGCCTCCCATTGTCCTTCCCAACCCCACATTCCCTGCAATTGATCTCACCTGAATCGCCCCATCTATCCTCCTGAGGAGAAGTTTGGTTTCAAACCCCGACACCGTGGTTCGTAGCCACGTGCTACGACTATTCCAAGAGTTATACCTTTCTTTGATATGGATTCTCAGTCAAGCTCCCTTCTGCCTTTGCACTCGAGGGCCAATCTCCGTCCGGCCCGAGGAAACCTTTGGTCTCTTAACGCCTTCTTTTTTCTTCTCATCGAAGTTATTTATAGATACCGACTCTATTAGATGGTCACAAAAACCAAAATGCAAAAAAAAAAACATTAACCCAACACCTTATGGCACGAGCTGACGACAGCCATGCCCCATCCTGGCTGAGGAAGAGTTACGGGCGCGTAAAACAAAAAAATACGCTGATGGGGTCGTTGCTATTACGGGTTGGATGTCTAATTGTCCAGGTTTTGGGCCGATACAATATTAACTGCTTTTCTGACTATTGCAAGGGAGTTCATCTTCGAATCCCATTCGCTCCCCTAGCTTTCGTCTCTCAATGTCAGTGTCGGCCACCTGAACCGGTGGCTCACTTTTTCTAAGTAATGGGGAAGGAGGGAAACGGATACTCAATTTAAAGTACGCCATGCTAATGTGCCTTGGATGATCCACATCTCAGGGTCAGGCGCCGATGAGCATAAATGCATTGCTTGTGAGGTATGTGTTAGATCCAACTTTCGATTCACTCGTGGGATCCGGGCGGTCCGGGGGGGACCACCATGGCTCCTCTCTTCTCGAGAATCCATACATCCCTTATCAGTGTGCTCTCACAAGGGTAAGGGTGGACAACCTTCAGACATCGGCCGAGCTTATCTTCAGAAGGATCGTTGGTACACCAGCGATCAAGACAAATGTCAGCAACCTGATATCTGACGTTTTCGGCCTGAAGGAAGATAACAAGGCCTTCCATCAGACCCTGACAAACTTGGAGCAGAAGGTTGCTGCTCAAACAAATGTCCTTGAGTCTATTCAAAAGACTCAGTCCGATATGATGCAGATGCTCACAAAGCTCTCTGAGGCAAGTTCCTCGTCTTTCAACGCTGCTGATCGGACCACGCTTCAAGAAGCTGAAGGACGTTCAGACAAACGTTCGCACTCTGATGGTGCATTGTCTACCTCCTGATAACATTGAGGGGGAGAGATGTGCCAAAGAGTTCCCTGATGAACTCATCTCGGAGCATAACAAGAGGTTCCCTGAAAGGAGAATCTCTCCTTACATCCAGCAGCCTAAAGCTGAAGCTGCTGATGAAGAAGATGAAGAAGAAGATGAGGATGAAGAAGATGATGAAGAACCTATCCCTCATTATGGGGGGATGGATGATGATGAAGATGATGACGACATTGGAAGTGCCTTAGAGCACTTCAGATTGTCAAGACCTGGTGTCGCTCATCAAGAGCCCTTGGGGGACGGATCGCAACCTTCTCAGGAACAATCCGGTCCCTCAGGCAAAGGAAAAGAAGTGGTAGATCTGGATGCCACTATCCCTATGTCTGAGGGGGAGACCACAATTGAGGTATCTCTTCCTCTTATCCCTTTCTCTGCACCTCTCCCTGAAACTCCCATACTCTCCTCTTCACCCACAAAAACTCCCTCTGACAATACTATATCCTCCTCTCCTTCCCTCAGTGATCCCCGTCCCTCAAAGGACTCAACTTCATGGAAGGAACCTTCTTCTGCAGAGCAGTTTATGTACATAATTGAAACTGACTCTGAAGAAGAAGAACGCCTTATTCCCAGGCGTCGCGTTCAAAAGCCGATCGTAAGCGAGCCTGAAGAAGAAGAAAGGCGAATAAAATTCCTTAGGGAATTCGAAGCAAGAAGAATAAGGGTGCCTGAAGCTGAACCCATTGAAGCCGTACCAATAAGGATGGTAGATGAATTCTACTTTTTGTCTAGAGAAGAGAGAGAACAAGCATTAGAAGCACAAAGAATCAGGGATGAGGAAATAAAGCAAACTGAGAATGATCTTGCTTTAGCAAGGAAATTGCTCAGAGAAGACTCTGCAAGAGATAAGGCGACTCGAGAACAATTGAAAAAGAGTGAAAGGGTCGCTGAAGCTCTCGTACAAAAAGAACTTGCACAAGAGCACATAAATGTAGATCCAATTCTCGCTCAACAGAAGATCCTAAGTGCACTGACCTCTGAAGCCACTATGCAGAAAGACAAAGAGCTTGATTGGTGCACTGATAGACTGAAATTTCAAAGATCTGAAGCCAAAATCATAAGAATGACAAGGACGAACAGAACAGAGAGAGAAGAAGCCAAATTCTTAGGAATTTATGGATACACTGAATGGCTAGAAATCAGAGACGCCACTCAGGGTTATAAATCCAAATTCAAGGACGTGGTGGACAGTGTGCTGGATCAGTTGCTGCAAAGAATGTCACAACATGTGCAAGTTCCCCCTCTCCCTGAATCATCTAAAAAGAAAAGATCAAATGCTGAAGGAAGTTCAAGTGCTAAGAATGAGCATGAAACTAAGTTTGATTATCAAAGCATTCTTGGTCATCTTGAGCTCCCTGATATATCAATGCTTCGTACCTCTCTCCCTCAAGACCGAAGATATGAAGAAGACGAAATCATCTCACTGCCTGAACCTGGTATGATATTCTTGGATAATGAAGGATTCTTAGGACTCTTCAGAAACCAAGAAATTCACAAGGCCCCATCCTCTCTCATAAAGATTATGCTTTGGCGCTGCTGGTGAGATACTCCTCTGATGAATCGACAGAAGACGCTTTATGAGAATGAGCTACAAAGAAGAAATGAGAATATCTCTGACTAGTCATAGTTTTCTACTTCCTTTGTAATATTTCTTCAGTGTACAAGTACTTTACCTTTATCATTGTAATTTCATTTCGCTGTAATTCTTCAGATTATAATTAATGAAATTCAAAGTACTTTACTCCATCCTAGTACTGAAAAGATCCCTGAAAACAGTAAAAGGGACAATGAACATAAGAGTTCTATTTTCGTTACACTATCTTTTACTCACTGATGTTTCACTCTGAAAATTCAATCAGTGAATGTACTTTAAGCTTATCTACTTGTAAAAATTGTGATTTCATATCCTTATAAATGAAACTCAATTCAGATAATAGACTAGCTGAAAAAGACTTTACAGATTAGCACTTAGAAAATTTTTCTTTAAATATTTCCTAAGTCCTTTACTAGTCTCTTAAAGCAATTTTCCTATGTTGCTTAATCATAATCAAATAGGGGGAGATTGTTGATCATAACTCCTCTCAGTGATTTGAATATGATTCCTTTACTATACTTAGTGAAATTCCATAGTTAAGCTTCTGTTCAAATTTAGCGATAACACACGCTGATTGCTATCAGCGATCGCTGAAGGTCAAGGAACTACAAGCTTATCACTGAAGACCTGAAGATCAGTTATCACACCAGAAGACCATTCAGCGAAAGTCGAAGACTCTAGCTGAAGAAAGAGATAATCATCTAAGTGAACTGAAGCGGTTCAGCGATAGCAGCGATTGTCTACTCAAAGTGTGAAGTCTTGTGAAGCCTCAGCGATACTGAAGTTCATCCTTGAAGATTCAGTATCAGCGATCAAATGAAGCTTCCTTTGCAAGATTAAAGATTGATCTTATCCTCGATGCACAAAAGTCAAACCTAGAACCATGTCAGAAAAGGACGTACGACTTGTCTCTTATGTCCCCATCATATCTGATATGGTACTGTTCATATTCGGCCAAAAGCATGGTTGTCTTATTAACAAGGACAAGCTTCCTATCCAAGCTTGACACGTGGCATGTACCTTTTGTCTTGTTTTACAGACAAACGGGTATAAATAAGATGAAGATATCTTCTTCATCTAAATGCATGCTTCTATCTAACCTATACCCTCTTTATTCTTTCTTTCATCTTCTTGTGCATCATACTTCGTATTTCTTAGTTACAATAGAATAGGTTTTAAACTTGTTCTAATTCCGCTTGTAACTGTAAATTTGTTTATTTTAATAAACTCATTTAAAAACCAAAAATCTGTGTGTTTGTATTCAACCCCCCACCCCCCCCCCCTTCTACAAACTGTTCTCTCTTGATTGAACTCTTGTAGACCCTTATTGGGACCAACACTTTTAAACTTGTAAGATTTTGATTTCATATCCTTATAAATGAAACTCAATTCAGAAAGTAGATTAGCTGAAAAAGATCTCACAGATTAGTATTTAGAAATCTTTACCTTCAATGATTTGAATTTGATTCCTCTCTGTACATAGTGAAAATTCCATGTATAAGTTATAGTTCAAGTTCAGCGATAGCACACTTTGATTGCACTCAGCGATCGTTGAACATCAGGAACTCTAATCTTATCTCTGAAGATGTGAACAACAGTCACACCACCAGTCCATTCAGCGACAGTCGAATACCAAGCTGAAGATAGAGATGAACAACTAGTGATCTGAAGCGGTTCAGTGATAGCAAAGCTCATCTAATCAGAAGTGTGAAATCTTGCAAGGTCTTAACGTTACCTCAGTGACTTCATCCTTGAGGTCTCCGGTTTAGCGATCAAATGAAGCTTTCAATAACATTATTGTTGATCTTATCCTCGATGCACAAAAGTCAAAAAGTCAAAACCTCAATACCTTGTCAGAAAAGGATGTACGGATTGTTTCTTATGTCCCCATCAAATCTGATTTGGTACTGTTCATAGATGGCTAAAAGTATGGCCATCCTATTAACCAAAGGACAAACATTCATCACATGTTTGACACGTAGCATATACCTTTTGTCTTGCATTAAATGCAAACATGTATAAATAGATGGGAAATCCTTTTCCATCTTCATGCATGCTACTTTCTCTCTAAAAACCTCTGTTGCTATTTCTTTCTTTCCTTGTGCATCAACTTAATGTTAACATGTGTCAACTTAAACGATCCCGATGAGCTCGCTTATAGAACACGAAATGACCAAATTGTCCCTACTTTATAAAATGTCGCATGATGGGCATCTTAGGATCAAAACGTGCACGATTATGATTGATGGCCGCAATGAGTTTTTACAGTTCTGACCAAATTTTGAGTTCTACAGGAAGCCCCCGTATATATATGTACATATATACACATACAAACATACATGCATGCATACATACACTATGCATGCATACATCCATCCATACATACATACATGCATGCATACATACGTACGTATGTACATACATATACATGCAAGCATACATACATACATGCATCCATACATGCATGCATACATACATCCATGCATACATACATGCATTCATGCCTACGTATCAAATAAAAGAACAGAAGAACGACCACATCATATGTGATTTTATATACTCACTAAACTCATGTGAAAAATCACATTGCGACCTTGGTCGTGACCTAGGCCTCAACCAAGTTACCCACACTCCCTTGTCTTTCATAATCACATGTGATATCTGATTGTGTTTCGTAATCACATGTGATTATTGACAGTGTGTTGGTTCCTAGAAAATGGCAAGAAAAATGGAACATATGCAATTTCTAAACAACTGGATCAATTGAATGCAAAATGAGTGATTGATATGTTAAATACAATAAGATTTGTAGAAATGAAATAAAAATGATCATATAGTCAAATAACTAAACATTACAATCCAAGACTAAAATAAGGATGTTTGGAGATGGAGTGTTTGTAAAAACAACTCATATTCACAAATTACAATAAGGGAGGGGAGTCCTATTTATAGGGGATAGAAGAGATAGTGATTTTCTAAAATTCCCCACAAGTTTATCCTTTTAACACTTTCTACACTAAATTTGGGACTAATAATCTCCCCCTAAGTGTTAGAAAATAGTAAACAATGAAAATGATAATCACTATATATCAAAATACATCGAGTTATCCCCCCCTTATTTATTTTAATCAATCTTATTGGATCTCCCCTTAATGTAACTATCTCATTCCAAGCTCCCCTCAACGTGATGCGCAATAACGGAAACTTCAAAAGTGAGGAAACCGTAGAAAGTGAGGAATCCAGAATGAGTATTAACCTAAAGTTGTTGTTCCAATAGAAGACCTCGAAACCACTAAATGTGTAACTTTGAGAGACCCGATGTGTGATCAGATGGTGAGAGTTAGACTTGGAAGGTCTTTGATCCTTGGTCGAATTTTAACAGTCTATTTCTAGTTGCAAGAAGCTATCTATAATGTAGTGTTGATTCTGAATTGTGCTTTTGTGATTCTTTATTGTTTAGAAGCATATTTTTGATGAAGAGTGGACCCAAAACTATGTTGATTTGAAGTCGTGGAAATTGTGAAATCTATTACTACCTTAATACGCATTTGAGCAAAAAGTCTTAAAAACTACTTTTCATGCATGAGGTAAAATCATTTTATGCATGAACTTTTAAAAACTCTTAATTAAAATATACAATGCATATTGTACAAGCTGATCATGCAAGATTTAAACCCACCACAGAAAAGGCAAGTTTCAGGTTTCTTTCGTCTAAGAAGAGTTTCTTCCACCCATTTTTATGTTTCAAACTTTAGAAGAGTTTCTTCCCCCCATTTTTATGTTTCAAACTTTCTTTTTCTTTTATAATGGGGACGTTCTTTGACCTAACATGCTTTCTGTTGGGTCACCAATGATTTGGTGATGAACCTTCTCTATTTTTGTTGTTGATCTTTTATAGGTTCTTTGGAAGGTCTGAAATATACTTCAAGTATTGGAAAATCAAAGACTATCCAATCAAGGGTTGTACATCAAAAAATGTGGAATTTTTGATGTACCAACCAACATTAAAATCCAGACCACTTGCCGATTTCAAAAGAGTGTAGTCTCTGAAAATTGAAGTTGCCGACTCTAAGGTTGAGAAGCAGTTGCCGATCCAAGCTTATGTACACTTGTGATCCTTAGTTTGACATGGAGTTGCCGATCCAAGAAATGTACACTTGATGATCCTTAGTTTGACATGGAGTTGCCGATCCAAGCAATGTACACTTGCCGTTTCCTACTTTAGAGTGCACTAATCGACGTGATACATAATCACTTAGCAATTTTCAAACACAAGTTCTCGAGTCACAATAAATGCAAAACGTGTGCAGCAAGAACGTGGGCAACAAACCTTAAATTCAGACATTCTATTTTATTCTCATAAAAGGGATGTTTGTCTTTAGCTAAAATGTTTGATGGGACTTCCCAAAGCATGAAGAAAAAGATAAAGTTATCTGACATTGCATGCTACAAAGAATGGTTCACCCATTAACCTAGTACAAAGGGAGTGGCATCTCCTTTTGTCCATCAGATATACTACCAGCTAATGAAACCTTGATAGGTGTCTCCATGCATCCCATGCATGGGCACTATAAAAGGAGATGAAGCCCTGCCCATAAATCTCACGCTTTCAACAAATCCTCTAAGTGATCTTTTGTTTGCTTCCGGAATCCTGAGTGTTTTAACGGTTTCATTTTAGCTTTCTTAGTGTATAAGTTAAATACTGTTATCATGTGTTAAGTTTGTTAGAGTACAGAGTTATCTATTCTTTTCCGCAACAAACTTCTGTATGTAAATTTTTAATATTTATATTAAAAATTTAAAAGAGTAAAAATTGTGTGTTTGTATTCAACCCCCCCCCCCCTTCTACAAACCTTTACTTACGTAGCCATCTCTAAATGGGGACTAACAAGAGGTATCAGAGCAATTGGTTTAATCTAATAAACTAGATCTGTGATGGCTACTACTCCTTCAAACGTTGATGGCGTTATGGAAATTCCTTTCAGTGGTACATATGATTTAGGCTCTTTAGCCAAACCTCCAAGGTTCAACCCAAGTAACTTTGGGTTATGGAAAAATCATATGCTACTATTCTTGGAAGGAATTGATTGCAAGTATCCTAAAATTCTGAGTGAGGGACCTATTGTTCCTAAAATCTGGGCTCGCTTTGGCCCACAAAAAGACGCTGAAGGAAAAGATATAGAGTCAGATGATGAAAGGAGTGATAAAACAGGCAGATATATTTTCAAACCTTCAAATAAATATAATGAGGATGATAAACGCCTAGTTTCTCTAGACACTAAAGTCAAATCTTCTCTTGCTGTATCTCTTCCTGATGAAGTGTACCATTCTCTTCTAAATCTTTCTACTGCTAAAGAAATGTGGGATACTCTGAGTGTTCTATATGAAGGGACAAAAGAAGTTAGAAAATCTAACAAAATTTGTCTTGTAAGAAAATATGAACTCTTCTCTCATGAGAAAGGAGAATCTCTTCCTGCTTACTTCAATCGATTTAATTGTCTTCTTAATGATCTCAAAGTTCTAGGCAAAGTATATGACAATGAGGAAGTTTTATGCAATTTTATGGACTACCTTCCAGACTTCTGGGAAACCATATGCACTTGCATTAAACAGACCAAGGATCTTGAGCAAATGCCTTTTACTGCTTTGTATGGGACTCTTATGATCTATGAGCAAACTAAAAATCAAAGAAAATCCCTCATTAAAGACATTAAAACCTCTTCTATTGCTTTAGTAGGTGAGCCTAAGTCTTCCTCATGTGTTCCTAGAATCACCTATCTTTCCTCAGAATATGAAAATGAAATTAAGGAAGATTCATCCCATTTGTCAGAAGTTTACTATAGTGCTGCTGATGATGAGGGTGAAGAATCTGCCATTGACATACTGTCTGATAGTATGGAAATGATTGCAGGGAACCTTAAAAATAAAAGATTCCAAACTGTTCTAGCATAAACACGAAGATATGCAATGTGAATCACAAAGACTTGTGCAATGTGTAGAAAAGACATTTCACAGACTCAATGTGCATTGAATGTGAAGTTCGGAGACCGGAGGTATGTCTTCCTTTTTCAATATCTTAATCTTCCAAGTGAAGAAAAGATAACATATATGCTCATTCTCCGTTATTTTATGAAACAAATATTTTTTGTGAGATACTTGAGTAGCTGGGTGGGGTGACACGAGTTATCGACATTGGGTCCATGTCTATTTCAATATTCATCTCCAAAGATTCGAGAATGAATAGATTGTGTGGTTACCCGGATAACTGTTTAGGTTTGGTAAGCACCAAATATTTTCTTTTTAAGTCCTGTCACACCCTCAGTTTTCTTTTATCTCACAAGCACTCAATATATCCTTTCAAAATTTCTAACCTAAGGATTTGTTTCATGGGTAGGTCCTTCCGGCTCTGGATTGACCATTGAAACTTCTATTCCTAACGCACAAAGAGTTTGAAATATTGAAGTCTGAGTTCTGAACTGATGTATTCAGAAGTCATAAATTTAAGAGCAGGTTCATAGCTGAGATACTATAAAGCTAATCAATAAAATAAAAAAAATGGTAAAAATGTGGTACTCCCCCTCAAATGTAGCATAACCTTTTGAAAGATTGTCATGTGATGTGAATATTCAGAATTTAAAACACACATGACGTACCTACAAAACAGATTAAAAAGATTTTGGTACCCAAGCTTTGTTGGGTCCTTGGAGGTTAGCTTTAGTAACAACAAATGGGGAAGTGGGGATACTATAAGTACCATACAGGGGTGAGCAAAAACCCGAAAACCCGACCCGACCCGAACCCGAATAGCGGCTGATTTTCGTAACCCGAAAAACCCGAACACCCGAAACCCGAAACCCGAAACCCGAACTCAAACGTTTAATCGGATTAAGTAGGATCGGGTTGGGTTTGTCGTATTCCACCCGAACCGAACCCGAAACCTGAATAAGGTATATATATATATATTTAAATATTTAATAAATTCTTCTAATATTAAAATTTAAAAACATATATTCTTTTTTTAATATTAAATTTTTAAAATATAATACCTAAAACCTAAATACCTAAAACCTAAAAGAAAACACACCGGTAAAATCGTGATTCTCGCCCCCTTCCCTTCCCTTCCACTTCTTCCAGAATCCAGACCTCCTCTCCAGCTCTCCTCCTCCTATCTCTCATCTTTGCGACTGCTCTCTCTCTCTCTGAATCTCTGCGACTGCTCTCTCTATCTCTCTCTGACTCTCTGTTCCGGCGACTCCGACGAGGCGGCGACTCCGGCGGCTGCCTCTCCTTCTCTCGAGTCTCGAGTCTCGACTAACGGACTAAGGGTTCTGCACTTCTGCTTCTGCCGAGTGATTTTGTTAACTCAAGTCTCAAGGTTTTGTTAACTCTCCTTCTCTCGAGTCTCGAGTCTCTCTCATGTTTTGTTTGATGAAAAAAAAGCCCAAAATGTTTGATGGAAATTGGGCCAAAATAGGAAATTGGGCCAAACAGGAAATCGGGCCAAACCCGAAACCCGAATCACCCGAAACCCAAATACACCGAATACCATCGGACGGTTTCGGGGCCTATTTTCTACACCCGAAACCCGAAAACCCGCCCGATGCTCACCCCTAGTACCATACCATTTATGAACAAACCTTTGATCGACAAAATCATTTGTTCCATAAGTAGAACAACAAAGATTTGTGGTGCTTAGACTGATTAGATGTTTGATTGAGTTGACAAAATGAGGTAAATCAGTCTTGGACACAAACGATTTTTCATCAACTACAGGAGATATATGTGGCTTGTTTCTAACATTATCATCTGTATTTGATTTCTTTCTCCAAACCATCTTAAACTTCTTGAAATTTCCGGATTTAGCAATAAAATCATTATGAAACTGTTTAGAATTATGAGTTCGAAAAGCTGAAACATGAATAAAACCACGTTTAGCATTTTTCACATAATGAGAACTGATGGATTTGGAAAAGTGAGTTTGATCCTTTTGCTTAGAAAACAAATTTCTTGTACAGCACTCATTCTTAACTTCCGGAAGCAAAACTGATTCAATTGGCTTTTTGCCTTTGTTCAAAAACTCCGTATGAGTTGGAAGTGTAGGATTGAAGTCAAATTCGGCATTTAAATCTTTTAAACATTCGTTGTCGTCAAGTAAAGAAAGATTAGAATTTTTATCCGAAAAAATCTATGTCTCAAGGTCATCTAATTCCTTATCGATTTGTTCTTGTGAGAGAGAACATTTTTATTTTGGAGGACAGTGGTTAGGATCAATCGGGAAGTATGAAAAATCACAATCATCCAAATAAGAGCTGACAAAGGCTTTATAAGAAGAGATATTTGAAGTTGTGTCAACTTCGGGGTTTTGAGTGTGTAAAGCTATGTTCTCTAAAGTTTGAATTCTAGCGATTAATGCCTCTTTTTCCTTGTCCGATGAAGAACGTTCGAGTTCCAACATTTTTTCAAGTTGAACAATTTGCTTTTCAAAAAATAGAGTGGGAATGTAGGGTGTACATTCAGGAATTTTATTTTGAAGTTCTTCGTCAGAATACGAGGGAAAATAGTCATTCGGAAGAGTTGTTTTTGAATATTCCTCTTCTACATTTTGAGGATAGCAGAAAGGAATTTGATGAAGATTCTTGTTTTGTCTTTTCCAATCTTCCCTTTCTTCGACGTTGGACTCCGACTTCATACATGGAATTTTGTAATCTGGACCAAGGTTCAGATATTCGAATTTATAGATAGTCGGAGTATTATAGATGGCCTTTTCTAGATGTTTCGGATTACCAAATCCTAATCCAGCTTTTGAACTTAACTCTTTTGGAATGTTTAAGTGAATTGTGTGCTCAGTTTGTCCAATTTTATACAGTTTTAGTTCCAATTCTTTGAGTTTTTCCAAAAGGTCTTGTCTTTGAAAACTCACAAATTCGTATTTTGATGAAAAATATTCGGTCTCCCTTTTAGATTGGTTAAGTTGAAGTGTGAGATCCGAAATTTGTTGTTTTAAAAGAATGTTTTCTTCTTGAAAAGCAGTTTTCTCCGTTTGATGATTGTGTGCAATACTTTGAGATGTTGCAAGTTCGGTTTGGTAAATTAGCAATTGATTATGATTATTTTCTAAGCATGCTTCTAATTTGGAAACCAAGAGTTTCTCGGATTTCAATTTAGATTGTAATTCTTGCAATTGTATCATCATGTTATTCATAAACTGATCATAGTCCGAGAGACTTACCTCGTGGTGTTTTGTGTCTGAACCAATTTCCATTGCTTCGCGATTGATCATTGTACTTTGCTTGAAGATCTCAATCAGTGAGTTTTTGGTAATTTTCTGAGATGTTTTTGTGAAACAGAAAGTTTTCTCGATTGACTCAGGGTCGACAAGAATTTTTCTCGAGTGATGAAGGATCGAAAAAAAATTTGTCGAGTGGTATGGGCTTTGTAAGAAGATTTCTCGGGTAAAGGGGACTCGATAAAAAATTCTTAAAGAAGAATTTTTTGAATCGATAAAAAGAAGTTATCGATCACAAGGGACCCGATAACTAAGTTTTCTCGATTTGAAAAGAATCATTTGACTTGACAGAAACCGAATCGATAAGAAGATTATATCGATACCAGAAGACTCGATAAATAAATATTTGTCGATTAGGAAGGTCTCGATAAAAAATTAAAGATACTTAATCTGAATTCTCCTTAACCGATAAACCAGAAACCAAAAACAATAGGGTTCTTGACTAAAAAGAACAAGTGTTTTTATGGACAAGAATGTCTAAGTTCTCGAGTTTCTTATTTGTTCAGTTAAGAAAAAGAAATCAAAATTACTAGAGTTTATGATTTT
The DNA here is from genome assembly GCA_036898165.1 of Silybum marianum. Taxonomy (NCBI): domain Eukaryota; kingdom Viridiplantae; phylum Streptophyta; class Magnoliopsida; order Asterales; family Asteraceae; genus Silybum; species Silybum marianum. The sequence continues at coordinate 18,661,202 of CM072541.1, forward strand.
TTACTAGAGAATTCTTTAGTAAGAAAAGCTGCAAGAGTCACTAGTTCCGGAGTTTTCTTATGTAAAAATTTCAAAAGTAATTAAAATAAACTAGAATAATTTTAATTAGAACAGATTAAATAATTTTGACAAAAAATCAAGATTAACACAATATGAATCGACAAAAATTTATGCGACAGAAGCCTGAATCGAGGAAAACATATCTTAAACAAAATATGAGTTTTATCGGGTAGAATGAAATCAATAAATAGTCAAAGGAAAGAAGTAAGATTCGAGAAAAAACAGATAAGACTTTTTATCGGGTGAAGCATATATAGTATGAATCGAGAAACATTCAAAACAGCAACAATCGATAATTTACCTTCTGTTTCGTGAAAAACTTCAGAAAATTGAAGAAAAACTCTGATCGTCAGCTCTGATACCACTTGTAGATCCCAGATTATGCAAGCACAATGAATATGAAGAATAATGCAATAAGAACACAGTGTTTAGAGAAATTCTGTAGTCATATATCTTACTTGTACGATTACAATGTTGATCTGAAAGTAATTTAGCTCTATGTGTAATCGACTTACATTCACACACTTTAATGAATAGCGTAAGACTCCTATTTATATGTATAGGAAATACGGTATAAGGAAATAGTAGAATAAGGCATTATACACTTGCCTTTTCTTACAAAACAATACTTTCCTTATTTTAAACATTAAAACTTTCCTAATTAAAGACTTTGCTAACTTTTCACTTTAGCCCTTCACGTCTTCAATAGTTGTCATATCGGATACAATATTTTCTGACCTAACAACTTTGCCTCTGAGTGTAGGTCTAAACTTTTCTCAAAACACAAGTCTTCTTCTTCTGGCTTTGACTTCTCTAAATCGGCTACTAGAAAGCCTGAAGAGAGAAGTAGTCGATCTTTTAAACAAAGTCTTGATCGTTCTCAATCAAAAGAAATATCAGGGTATAAAAAGTATAAAGCCAAGTATAGGAGAGAAAAAGAGAAAAATTTAAGTAAAGGAAAAACTTTGGTTGCTGAAACCCGTTGTTGGGAAGATGAGCAAACATCAGAGAGTGAGAGTGAGTATGTGACAAAATGTCTCATGGCCAAGATTGATGAACTTGAAGAAATGGAGAGATCACTCCACATCACTGCTCTTGTCTCTACTGAGGGATCAACTTTAGGAACCAAACCTTGGGTACATCCTTTTACTTTTCTGTCTGATGATCAAAAGATTGATGTCTTTGATTCTTTAACTGTTGACTTCTGTAACTTAAAAGAACAAAAGAAAAAGGCTGACTTGCATATAAAATCCTTGAATGATCAACTTCTCTCTTGTTTCTCAAAACTCAAAGATTTTAATAAAATGAAGGTTGACTTAGAAAACCTAAGATACTTAAATGATAGTCTTTCTGAAGAGAAAAACAAGATTTCTAATACTCTTGAAAAGGAACAAGAAGTTCTTTCAAAATGGACTAAATCTTCCAAAAATCTTGAAAAGATTCTTCAAGATCAAATCTCTTGCAGTGATAAGTCTGGACTTGGATATGGAAAAGATGATCCTCAAACTTCTGACCCCCAAATTCCATCATCTGAATGTCAAGGCTTTCCGGCTGCTTTTTTCTCCGATGACGATGATGACCTCTTAGATTACTCATCTGAGAATTTTACTTCTGTTCATTCTATAGACTTGTTAGATATGCTTAAAGTAGAGTCTAATGCCAAAAAGTTTGGAGTTTTTGTAAAAGCCAAAAAACCCTCTCCTGAGCCTTTAAAAATTCCAACTTTTCCAAACTCTTCCTCTACTTCTCCCAAACCCATTCAAAGACTTCTAATTCTCTAAGCCTTTATGAGTCAAGATACTTTCATGAGTCACCGACTCTTCCTGAATATCCTGTACCAAAAAGATTTCCTACCTTTCAAAAGAAAAATGTTTCCAAAATAAATTTCTCATCCAAAAGAAAGTCTCAAATAGTCAACGATTTCATTCCTTGCTCGGTAAACTTGAAGAAATCCAAAAATCCTGGTAAAAGGTATTCTTGGACCTAGACCAGGAGTCGGTCATCCCTCCTCTTCTCAGTCACCGACTTTCTCTCAAACTTTGATAGTATGAATTTCAAAAGGGCTTTTACCCTCAAGAAATGCTACAACTGTGGCAAAACTCTTCATCTTGTGAAAAACTGCCCAAAAGATAATGATCTTCGTAGAAACAACAAAATGCCTTCTAATCCCAAAGGACCCACTTCAAAATGGGTATCAAGAGTCTAAATTTGTTTGTGGGTGTAGGTACCAAACAAAGATCATATATGGTACATGGACAGTGGATGTTCAAGGCACATGACTGAAAACAAATCTCTTTTATCTAACTTCTCTAAAAAAAGGACCCATTGTTTCCTTTGGAGGAAATGGGAAAGGTGTTACAAAAGGTTATGGTACCATTTCAAATGGAACCATCACTTTCTCTAAAGTAGCTCATGTTGAGGGACTAATGTACAACTTACTGAGCATCAGTCAAATATGTGATTTGGGATATAAAGTCATGTTTCAGCTGTGTGTTTGCTTGGTCTTTGATGTGCAGAATAAAGTTGTACTGGCAGGTACCCGAATGAATGACGTATACATCATCAACATGAAGGAAAGTGCAATTGGTGAAGCTATGTGTCTTCTCTCTCAAGAATTAGCTAAACAAAGTTGGCTATGGCATAAAAGGTTTTCACATCTAAATTTCAAAACCTTGAATAAACTTTCGAGCAAAGACCTAGTTGTTGGTATGCCGAAAATATCTTTTGAGAAAGAAAAGCTGTGTGCAGCATGTGAAAAAGGAAAGCTTACCAAAACCTCTTTTAAAACAAAACAATGCTCATCTATCTATCAACCTCTTCAAATGCTTCATATGGATCTGTGTGGACCAGTAAGCACTCCCAGTCTAGGTGGTAAAAAGTATATGCTAGTAATTGTTGATGAATACTCTAGATATACATGGGTTTTCTTTCTAAAACACAAGAGTGATGCTGCTGAAGAAATCATTCAGTTTATCAGAAAGATTGAAAATATGAATGGTCAACTTGTGAAGTCTATCAGAAGTGATAATGGCACTGAATTCAAGAATGCTGTTTTGGAAGAATTCTTTGACATCAAAGGAATCTCTCAGAACTTCTCTGCCGTACGCACTCCTCAGCAAAATGGTGTTGTTGAAAAAAAGAATCGGACGCTGTGTGAAGCTGCAAGATCAATGTTGAGTGAATCCAAGTTACCAAGCTATTTTTAGGCTGAAGTAGTTAATACTGCATGTTTTACTCAAAATAGGTCTATTATTGTCAAAAGGCACAACAAAACTGCCTATAAAGTGTTTCATGGCCGGAAACCTGCAGTTGACTTTTTCCATGTATTTGGTTGTGCATGTCATATGCTGAATGACAGTGAACAACTTGGAAAATTTGATCCGAATATGATGGAATATTCATGGGTTATTCTCTCTCCTCTAAAGCTTTTCAGAATCTATAATCTCAGAAGAAAATGGATTGATGAATCTATGCATGTAAACTTTGATGATTTTGAAACATCTTCATTATCTTGCAATGAAGAAGAACTCAATCAATGGATAAACTCATGTGTTGGGGAAATTCCATCTCATTCTACTCAACAACCTTCTCAACCAAGTCAAGAAGATAACAACCCTTCTCAACCTCCAAATAATACCACCATATGTCCCGAACCCATTCTTTCTTCTCCATCTCCTGAAATTGAAGCCCTAGTTGATCCTACCTGGGTGATAGCCATGCAAGAAGAACTCTCACAACTTGAAAGAAACAAAGTCTGAAAGTTAGTTCCTCGTCCATCTCACAAAACCATTATTGGAACTAAATGGGTGTTCAGAAATAAGATGGATGAAGAAGGAACTGTCATAGGAAATAAAGCAAGGCTGATTGCTCAAGGATATCGGCAAGAGGAAGGAATTGACTATGATGAAACTTTTGCTCCTATTGCCAGATTGGAAGCTATCTGAATCTTTCTTGCTCATGCAGCTTACAAGAATTTTCGGGTATTCCAAATGGATGTCAAAAGTGCCTTTCTGAATGGTGAGCTAGCTGAAGAAGTCTATGTAAATTAACCACCTGGGTTTGAAGATCCAGTTCATCCATATCATGTGTATCAGTTAGATAAAGCTCTGTATGGACTGAAGCAAGCTCCCCGTGCCTGGTATGGTACTCTTTCAGATTATCTTCTGAAAAATGAGTATGTCCGAGGAAAAGTTGACAACACTCTCTTCTTCAAGAAATCAAAAGGTAATATCATTCTTGTACAAATCTATGTAGATGATATTATTTTTAGAGCCACCGATGAATCCCTGTGTGATGAGTTTAGCTCTCTTATGCAAAAGAAGTATGAAATGAGCATGATGGGAGAGCTAACCTTCTTTCTTGCTTTGCAAGTAAAACAATCTCCAGAAAGTATTTTCATTAACCAAAGTAAATACATCAAAGACCTTCTGAAAAAGTTTCAACTTGATGCTTGCTCTACCATGAAAACCCCTATGACTCCTCCTCTTAGACTTTATTCTGATCCTGATGGTGTGTCTGTCAATATCACAAGTTATAGAGGCATGATAGGGTCTCTTCTTTATCTTACTGCAAGTAGACCTGATAAAATAAACAATTGGGTTTTTACCTTCGACAACTAGTTGTCGCAGTAGGTATTTAACTAATTTTTCATTTTTGATAGATAGTGACAACTTAATTAATTTTTATTATTTTCGATCTATAGACGACATGTCATTGCAATAGATAAAAATCATTTAACTTTTTTTAAATCTATTCCGATGACATGTTGTCGCTATAAAGACCTACAAAAACGGGCCAATAGTGACAAATGCTATAGCGACGACGATTTGTCGTAGTGTGTTTCCTCTTGTATCGATGGCGGGAAATTGGCATGTGTTTATTGAGCTTGATGCATATAGCACACTTTTTGAAGCCTTAAACTACCAAGCTTGTATTTGTGTGTATATATATACACAAGTAAGAATGTATGAAAGGAGCCGAGTGCAAACAAATGTTAATAAAGACCAAATGATCAAGAACAAGACCAACAAATCGATAGCGTAACAATTGTATTGCTTGAAAGTACGCAAAATTCCTTCACATGTATAACCATTAATTTTTTTTTGCCCTCATATATATATATACACTATATAGATCCTTTAGGAAATCCAAAACAAATGACAGTTATGTTTGACCAATTCCCAATACGGAGAAAATGTCGTTTGCCTGCTTTTCATCTTCATAAAAAAATGTACATTTAGGCCTATGAACATCAAGACCATTCTAGATCTTGTTGCAGTTACTTTTGAAGAAACAGGAATATATTCACAATTACAAATATTCAAGAACACCTTCTAGTCTGGTTTTTTTTTAATCTATTTTATACAACCTTGGGTATGCCATTTTTTTGGTCCTCAACAGTTTTGTTTGTGCTATTGTTAGACTATGTGATTTTGATCCAATGGAAGCTTCTCTTTTATTAGTTTATTTATTTGGATGTGTTCTATAGGAGCAAGCCTTTGCAGATATACTACATCATTAGCGTATTAAGCTTGACTGTTTACGAATTAAGTGCAACTTTCTAAAATGCATTGTGCCGAGCTAGAGGGTAATGGTCTGATACTATAAACGCATTTGCTCAAGAGGATTCTTAATTAAATTAACCAACTAATTAATTGGCTCATTTTGACTTATAAACTATAATTCTTGTAGATTATTCTAACACTAAAGAGTTCGAAGTTTTGGCAGGATATTATCTTATGAAACATAATTTTAAATTGGCAAAAAGAAATTGGTTCGAATTTGTTTGGATTGATTTTTTTGTTGGACTAACAACTACCCACTTTCTTACGACCAAGTAAACACTCTACACATTAAAATAAACACACAATTTGATAAAAATATTAAATTAACAAAGGTAAGCGCTTGAAATTAGGAAGCAATTAATAACTTTTGAAATGATCATATAGTAGGTAATAAGAGAGGTTGTTTCTTTTAATTCTTGTTTTGTTTCTAGGAAAGCTTTTAGGTACACTTTGTACCAATTTTGAAACATTTTAGGTTGCAATGGTTATATATTTGATACTTTCTTGATATGCTTCTAATGGGTTTCTAGATTTCAGAAACCTATTACATGATGGATAGTCTATCAGCTAATCATATGGTTGGAATGGTATGTTAAGCAATACGAAAGCTTATCCATGTTTTTTTAAGGCATAGTGGCATCGAACCCACGAACGACTACCACGAACACACGCACGCATGCCAGGCTGGGGGGCGGGGAGCCCAGTCAAAGACTGGACCAGCCCAATAACTGGGTACTCCTCATGTCCTCAAATTGACTCCCATTGGATTCGAACCCGGGTAGATTGGGATACCATCCACAATCCCTCCCAGGATGTTACTGCCCTTGGTGAACTGAGCTAGACATGATTTGTGAAAGCTTATCCATGTTGAAAACAACTTACTAGCTAGTAAATTAGCATAGATTATAGATTTTCTTAAGACGTCTTACAAGTGTGCTTGTTTATAGACCTGTTTTAAAGATGGTATTAAAAACAGTTGAAAAGTCTAAAATGTTTGAATATGTTGTAGGTACTATCCAGTTATGTATGTCATTGTCGCTCGAGATCTTATATGCATTAGTTGTAGTGGGACAACCACTGCAGCACAGCCCACCACGATGGGGATTTTGATGTGGATGACAATGAAAATGGTAACATACAAACGGACTCGTACAACAATACGATATTTATGTGCTAATATATTTGAGACATAATGTTTATTTTATGTCATTAATTTTGTATTATGGTTTTTAAAATTATTTTGTAGTTATTTGAATATCAAATTAATCGAGTAAAATAGATTGTATAACCAAATTAAAATAGATAAAAGGTAGCTATAAAAAATTCAGTTTTTTACCTACAGCCACGACAAGTCGTCGCAATAGGTAAAAATCTTAATACTTAATTTTTGAGTTTTATCAACGAAATTTCATCGCTATAGGGGGCTACAACGACCAGATAATAACGACAGGCTCTACAGCGACGGTTGTCGTCACAATGGACGACCTATAGCAACGAAATATGGATCTTTTACGACGACAAAAGTTGTCGCAAGTTAGATTTCCTGCAGTGTAAACTTAAAATCACTTGAACTTACTTAATCGACAAACATAAGTCTCTGAAAGCCTTTGTTGTTTTTCTTTGACAAGAAGCTTCATCATATCACATATTGGTATCTTGATATATATACTTCACATGATCGATCGATTTCGGAGTCTTAATCATAAGAGTAAATTACACTTTTGGTCACTATGGTTACCACCTACTATCAACGCTAACTATCAACGCTACTAGAAAATTGAGTATTTTCAACGAAAATTAATTTTCAACGAAAAATGTCATTGAAAATTTTCTACGATTAGAGGATTATTGACAGAACATAAATTTTCTACGAATTTTCAACGAATTTCCGTTGAAAATCTCTCACAAACATATATGCATTTTCAACCAAAAAAATTTCAACGGAATGTCTCGTCAAAAAGTTTTTGGTTGAAAATGCACTTTGTGAGAGATTTTCAACGGAAATTCGTTGAAAATTAAAATTTATGTTTTGTCAATGATCCCTCTAAAATTCATAGAAAATTTTCAACGACATTTTCCGTTGAAAATTTTCGTTGAAAATACTCAATTTTTTAGTAGTGCAAGAGTAGTCCCTATTTCAAACTAATTATAATTTTGGTCATTGTGGTTGCCACTTTATTTTAATTCTGGTCCATTGACTAACTTTAAGTAACAAGTCAGTTAAGTCAAGGGGCATATTTGTCTTTCAAATTTTTTCATGTTTTTAAAAATTAAAAAATACATTTATTATATATCTCTTATTGTATCTAATAAATATATTACATTTCATTTGTCTAAATCAATAACCCTAATCCATCCCCATCTCCCACCCCCCGGAAGCGATATATGGACTCCAGCAGCCATTCTCGCCGGCCACCAGCACCGGTGATCTCTCTCTTATCTCCTATATTTCCCCTCTTCTCTCTTTTATCGTCGGCAGTCTCTTTTACTGGTTCGGTGATGTTGAACCTGGACGAAAACAAGATCTCCGATAAGTTACTAGCGAGGCACCCTGATAGGTATTTTTTTAGGGTAAGAATAGACCACAAGACTTTAGTAGAAACATTCTACTTTTTCATTAGAGAACAGGGTTTAAATACAAGAAAATTAGCAAAATAACTCCCCTAATTCTACCCCACTAACCCACTTGGAATATGGCCTCAACTGGCACTTTGACCGATTCCAAACAATAGACCTGTGACTAATAGAAACTTAATAAAAATAAAAGAAAATAACAAATAAAGTAAAGAACATTACTGAAATGGAAAATACTAAATTAACTTAAACAAACTGAGTACTGACTCGTGACCTCCTAACATTACCCCCCTCATTAAGAACAACCTTGTTTTCAAGGTTGGTGTTCAATCATCCTTGATGTAGCTTCTGGTATGCCTTCCCCGTCGTCGACATCTTCATTTCTAACATTCGGCCCTCCCTCACCTTCTGCTGCTAGCAACATCAACTGCTTAGGTGCTTGACATCGATGGCCTGGGGTGAACCTCTCATCATAGTTGAAGCACAATCCCCTTCCCCTTCGCAGCTGCATTTCTTCCCGTGTGAGTCGTTTTGGTGGCTGCAGTCGATTCTTTCTTTGTTAATGGAAGGGCTTCCAAGAGTGGTTGGTTAGGAGGTGGATCAAATGTACGTTGCCTCAATATCTGCTGATCCTTCATGCGAGCATACCTGATAGCGTCCTTAAGAGTTTGTGGTCTGAACATTCGGATTGCATCGACGATTTCAGGACTGAGTCCACCCATGAAGGTCCCGACCAAAGCCTTCTGGGTCCATCCATGTACACAGTTTCCTAGCCTTTTAAACTGTCTTTGGTATTCCTGCAATGAACCGGTCTGTGTGACTTTGGACAGAGCCTCGTCAAAAATTTTCACCCTCAGTAGGCCCAAATTGAGCCCAAATCTCCGCCACAAACACATCCCAAGTTACAGTCTGGTTTTCTTCCTTATACGCTCTGTTAAGCCATTGCCATAATTCATTTGCTTCTCCTTCTAAGTGATAAGAAGCGAGAGGTACCTTTTGATTTTCGGACTTCCTTTGGATCTCGAAGTATTGCTCCGCTCATGTATGCCACATGGTAGGGTCTCCTCCCTCGAACCTTGGGAATTCAAGCTTCACGGGTCTAGCCTTGAACATCGGCGTGTTCCGCCCGTTTCCCATCGGGTGCTCATGTCCATTTATCACCTCGGTCAACTTGGTGATGGCCTCCTCCAATTTGGACATTCTGTCCATGATACTGCTGTCCAGAAAATTGAACCCTTGTTGCAAGAGTTCGAGCCTCTCTTCAACTTTTTCAATCCGCTCCTTGTTTGTAGCCATAGCCGAGTCTTGATACCTACGAATGGGGGTCCCGATCAATCTCTGATACCAATGATAGGTATTCTTTTAGGGTAAGAATAGACCACAAGACTTTAGTGGAAACATTCTACTTTTTCGTTAGAGAACAAGGTTTAAATACAAGAAAATTAGTCTTTAAATCTGTTTTGAACCCTTCATCGTGAATCTTAAGATTATTGGCTTGTACTTTTCTTTTTGGGTCTCATTTTGGATTTTGATTTTGCTTTTGCTTTTGTTCTAATCTTCCATTTTAGTTTGATTTAGGATCTTGATTTGGATTTGATTTAGATTCAATTTTGATTCAGGTATTTGGTTTTTAATTTATGACTGCATTTATTGTTAGGTCTATTATTTAATCGTGTCAAAATAAGGAAAAGATATGCTTTATTGTAAAAGGAAGTTTATAATTCCTTAAACTCTTTGTTTCCTTAATTAGCATAGGTCTAGCAATATAAATAGGAGTCTATGGTTTACTTTCATTCTAGTCGATTTCATATTAGAGAGAGAGCCGAATCTGTGTTTACATTGTAATCGATCATACATTCAAGAGATATACGACTACGTAAGTTATTTAACATCTTTATTGTCGTATTACCTTTGCCATTAACGTTTACTTGTCATTGTGCTTGTTTATCTGGGATCAACAAGTGGTATCAGAGCCTAAGATCAAGAGTTTTTACGATTTTCTAAGCAAACCACGAAACAGAAGGTATTTTTTTTATTTCTGCAAATTTTGCTGTTCATTGATTTTTTGTCAAGTCCCATTGTTTCATGTTGCACTCGATAAAACTTCATACTGAATATTGTCGACTACCTCATAATCTGCTCAATTAATTTTCATCGATCCGTTTTGTTTTTCAATTAATTTTTTATCGATCTAGTTATTTGCTTGTGTGTGTTTTTATCAACTGATTATATCTGTGTGTTTATCGATTTAAAAGTATATTCTGCTTGTTGAAGTTTTCTCGATTCTATCTTCTGTTGATTGAAGTTTTATCGATTCAAACTGATTAAATCTTGAATTTTTATCGACTCCTAAATAAAATATTTAAATCTGTTAATTAAAATTTCTTTAGTTTATTTTCTTTACATTTGAATCTCTTTACATAAGAAAACTCAGGAACTTGTGACTCCTGCAGCTTTTCTTACTAAAGAATTCCTTAGTAAAATCATAAACTCTCGTAATCTTGATTTTTTCTGTAATTGAACAAATAAGAAACTCAAAAACCCAGACAGTCTTGTCCATAAAAAGACTAGTTCTTTTTAGTCAAGAACTCTATGTTTTTGTTTTCTGGTTTATCAATCACAAGAAAACTCAGACTTAAAATATTTGATTTTAGTCGAGTCCTGTTGAATCGAAAAAAAAAAAGTTTGATCGAGTGCTTGATATTCGAGAAAATCTTTAGACAATCTGTTTCTGCTCAAAGTTTTTATAATTTTTTATCGAATAGAATTAAATCGAGAACACTGAGGTTGTCAATCGATCAAAAATCTATTTATCGAACCAAGTTCATTCGACAACAGGTTTTATCGAGCCTCTTTCACCCGATAAAAAGTTTTTTTTCATCGAGCCAATTTTCATACGACATCATTTATTATCGAGCTTCTGTCACTCGATAACAATTTTTATCGAGTATCTCCCACCCGATAACAATCCTTAATTTTTCTGACCCATATCGATAACTTTATTATCGATTCCCTTTGTATATCGAGAAAAACCTACTGTTTCACGAGACAACTCAGAATTTTTTAAAAACTCATTGATCGAGGTCCACCAGTAAGTACAATGACTGCCCGTGAAGCCATGGCAATTGGATCAGACACCAAACCTCCTATTCTTTTCCCGGGCGAATATTCTCAATGGAAGGATAGATTCCTTGACTTCATTGAACGCAATGACTATGCCGATGAGATCATGCTTTCAATCAAGGAAGGTCCTCCTCCAACCTTCTACCAAGATTTTCCCGCCATGCCAAACAACGTACCTCCTACGCCCGCACGAAGGGAAGTTAAACTCAAAAGTACATGGGATGCAAACGAGAAGAGGATAATGAAAGGTGACCAACTCGCCCGGTCTTATCTACTTATGAGCCTCCCAAATGACATTTATATGAGCATTGATAGCCACAAGAAAACGGCTAAAGAAAAGTGGGAGGTCATAGAAAAGTTCATGTTTGGAACGAAGATTGGCACACAACTCAAAATCACAAACTGCATCTCACAATATGAAGAATTCAAGGCCAAAGACGGAGAGAGTCTTACGAACACGTATACCCGTTTTGTACAACTAGTAAACGAGCTAAGCAAGAATGAAATTCGTAAGACCAAGATCGAGAACAACGTTAAATTTGTTAGCAATCTTCAACCGGAATGGCGCCGGTTTGCTAATCAAATCAAACACAGCAAATACCTTGCTGATCTTGATCTGCATGAAGTCTATGAAACCCTCCAGCAAGACGAAGAGGAGGTCCTTGAACTCATGGGGTTAAATACAAAGAAAAACCCGGATCCAATAGCCTTGATGGCAAAAGACTCCTCTTCAACTCCTCAAGAGATGTTTCCCGAACTGGAAGAAGAGGATTTTGACTATGATCCCGAAATTGCCAAACTTCAACAACAATTGGCCTTCCTTACGAGATCTTTTCAACAAAAGTTCTCACGTCGCTCGAATCCCAACCAACAAAGGTATGCCTCGGGATCTAATAATCATGAGCGAAAGGCCCTATTTGAACCCAAACCGAGAAGAGAAGAACCACGCTCTACACCCAAGCCAGAAGACAAGTTCAAGGGTGAGAGAAGCCTGTGCTACAACTGTGGCAAATCTGGTCACTATGCAAGGGAATGCAAGAAGCCAATAGTGAAGGACTCCAACTACTTCACTTACAAACTAATGTTGTCTAAACAAAAAGAAGCCGGTAAAGTTCTTCTAGCTGAAGATGAACAATGACTCAATCAAGATGATGAAGATGACATGGAAAGGGATACTCAAGCGTACTTTAGCCTGATGGCTTACTCCGATGATACTCCTTCTCACGCTTCCGACTACACGTCCGAGGTAAGCCCTTCTGACTATGACTCTTTTGTATCTCAAATGCATGATTTAATGTGTAAATTAAAAGAATTACAATCTAAATTGAAAACCGAGAAACTCTTGGTTTCCAATTTAGAAGCACGCTTGGAAAATAATCATAATCAATTGCTTCTTATGCAAACCGACCTTGTCAATTCTCAAAGTATAACGCACAATCTCGAAACGGAGAAAATGGTTTTAAAAGAAGAAAATGATCTTTTTAAACAACAAATATCTGATCTCACTCTTCAACTTCATACATCTAGGAGTGAGACTGCCGAATTTTCATCAAAGTTTGACTTTGTCAGTTTTCAAAGACAAGATCTATTAGAAAAACTCAAAGATTCAGAATTAAAACTGTACAAGCTTGGTCAAACTGAACACACTATTCACTTAAATGCACCGAAAGATTTAAGTTCTAAAGCCGGGTTAGGTTTTGAAAACCCAAAACACTTAGCAAAGGAAATCTATAAACTAGTACAAAAATGTTCTAAAGTGACGGTTAAAAACCGTCATCCGATGTATACGGTAACGGTTTTTGTGGACATAAAAATCGTCACCGTAGTTGCCGTCACTTTTGATACACTTTTGGTTACGTTTAAAAAACGTTACCAAATCACATTAAAAACCATTACCATAGCTTAAAACCGTCACCTTAAATGTACACAAAAAATGTTTTTTTTCTTAAAACCGTTGTCATAGCATGACATACAGTGACATTTGTTTTTAAAACCATCACTGTAGCATGACATACGGTGACGTTGATTTATTAAAATTGTCATTGTAGCATTACATATATTGACGTTATATTTAAAAACTGTCACCGTAGAATGACATACAGTGACGTTCATTTTTCAAAAACGTAACCATAGCAAGACATACATTGTCGTTTATTTGTAAAAATTGTTACCGTAGCATGACATACAATGACATTCATTATTAAAATCGTCACCAAAGCATGATGTATGGTGACGTTTATTTCTCGAAATAGTCACTGTAACATTACATGTGTTGACGTTTCTATACAAAAGTCGTCACTGTAACATGACATACGGTAACGTTTATTTTTAAAAATTGTCACCATAACACAACCTACATTGACGTCTACATTCAAAAACCGTCACTGCATCATGACATTAAGTGACATTTATTTCTTAAAATCGTCACTATAACACAACATACAATGATGTTTATTATTTGAAATCGTCACAATAGCATGACATATGGCGACATTTATTTTCTTGAATCATTACCATAGTAGGACGTACGGTGACGTTAATTTTTTAAAAATGTCACTGTAGAGTGCCTAAAATGACCTTCATTACTCAAACCGTCATCATAGTAGCTCCTACCATGACGTTTATTTTGCAAAAAATCGTCACTTTAAAGTGACATATAGTGATGTTTATTTGCCAAAACCATTTATGTAAACTGTAGCATGACATACCATGATCTTTATTATTTAAAACCATCACCTTAGCGTAACATACTTTAACGTCTATATTCACAAACTGTCACCATAGCATAACATATAGTAACATCTATTTTCTAATATAGGCACCGTCACTAAAAGAGAAAAGACCATTACCAACTGACAAACCCGCCGGTAATGGCCGGATCCGCCAAAAGTCCGCCAGTAAAGGGACGTCAGAAAAGGCTTCACGACGGATATAACCGACAGATTACAGACGACACTGATTTCCGACGGATGGCTTTACCAACGGATTTCCGACAGAATGTCGTACCGACGAATATCCAACGACACTCTTTACCAATGGATTACCGACGAACGTAAAAAATTAATATATATATATATATATACATAATTAAGTTACCGACAGATGGTAATACGTCGGTAATTTGGATATTTTTAAAAATATTATTAATATTCAATTAAAATTCTATTTGTTTTCGGTACATTATTGAAGCAAGATAAGTTCGTTGATATCGAAAGCAAGACCTAATTCATAATATAAGTGTTTCATAATCGATAAGCTTTTTCGAGAGGTCGGTTGTGTCCGAAAAGGCTGATTATTTCTTCATATCATATTCCAGTTTTAGAACGATAAAGGACACTGGACAACACCGTTCTCATATATCTTGGAGCACTTCTTGGCAACAAATTGGCTTTTCCAAAGCCCGATGTTTTCCAACTTCTCAACAGCTACTGCAATCTGCCATATCATGCAATTGCTTCTTGAATCTCTCTTTGTATTCCTACAACCATCAGATGCAATCCATAAGAAATTTTAATAAAAGCATTTTTCTTTTGAAGATCAAGTATTTAGTACCAATCCAAGAGAACAATTCTTACAAGGCATATGATCGGTTTAATTCTAACCTTGATTTATTGCCACGAATCCCATATTACTTTCAGTTTTGATCCTCTCGACTATAATTGTAAACTATCTCAATCTGCATCAACCAGAAAAAGAAGAGCTTAATCGTATATACATTTGATAATGAAGCCATATTTATCGTGTACATGGTTACAATGGTTTGTGCCAGTTTCCAGCCATATCTAGTTTCTGCAGGAGCAGACCTACCACCTATAGTTGTTCACACGGTGGCACGGTCCACCGTATTATATCTTCATCAAAGGGTAAATTTTTTGGATTTGTTAGTGGTGCAACCGTATCGTTTTAGTTATTAAAGATCATCAATATCAAATACTAAAACCGTAAAAAAAACTCTTGAAATAAAAAAAACGAAAAATCTCTCGAAATCAATAAAAAGCTTAAAAATTCCTAAAATAAAAAACTCTTGAAATCAACCAAAAAAACTGAAGAAGTCCCTCGAAATCGATAAAAAATACTTAAAAATCTATCAAAATCAAGTGAAAAACTTTAAAAAAACCCCCGAAATGGTAGAATTAGGTTAAAAACACATCGAAAATTATTGACCGTTATTGAAAATATAAAGGCACGTCGATAAAAATCGTATTTTTTTTTATTATTTGTCTATGTTGTGTGGTGCCACCGTATCAAAAAAAAAATCTGTTCGGTCTCTGACTTTCTGCTAAATATTTTCTTATTAATGCCATTAGTAGTCTTTGTATGTACTTATAAAAATTCTTCATTTAAATGAATCTAAACAATCAGTAAACTTCATATTAGAAACTTGTTATAATATTAGCATAATCTCAAAGGCCTATACAAACCTTATATCTTGTAAAAAAAGGATCAAAAATTTCAGACTAAAACTGAATTTAACATTTATAGAAGCTTAAAAGATAGTCTACCCTTGAATCTATAGCCTATATGTGGTTTAAGCTGATGAAGTTGCAATGATTTCAAATAAATATACAAGTTTAATGCAGATCACTAAGGGTGGTCGAGCAAGAACACATGCATATGAAAATGGGTAATGACTAGATATGATTAAGCACTATGGTCGTAAGAAATATAAAGACAACAATGAAACCCAAAAACTACGGTCGTAAGCATTAAGCACTATGATTAAGAAAAATCACAATTATGATTCAGCACTATGATTAAGCACTATGGTCGTAAGCAATATTAAGACAACAATAATAAGATAATGACCAGTTATAAGTCTAGAAGTTTAGAAGCTCCAGTAATCATCAGTTCAACACCTATTTAAGTTATTGGGGAAGTGATTAAAGAACAATTCTAGTGCAATGCATAATTCTTTAGAACTGAATAGCATTGCCTTTTTCTAAAGACAACAATGAAACCCAAAAGCTACAATAAAATACTAGATCAATCTTACATTCTATTTTTTCCATTTGTTATATTAGCAATAACACAACAATCATAAATTAAATTAGAGTTGATATGTATGGAATTGTTTTGTCAGAACCAAAATATAGTTGAATATAGCAATCTAATTAAAGGAATATTGTTAATACAACTACAAGACCAAATATTAGTAGCTAGATTAGAAGATGAAAATGGAAAGGGAGAGATGTACCTGTTGAATGTAAGGAACAAGTGACTTAACACCACAAGGAAATCCTGCATTCTCAGTAAACACAAGCCCCAACTCAAATTAAAACACATAACACCTATGTATTACATAAATTAAAGAAAAAGAAAGAAGAAATTGGAAGAGATGATCGATGAGAAAAGGAGCAAATTGATCACCTGGAAGATCATGACCTATGGTTGTTGTCATGTGTGAGAGTTGAATGAACTACTGGAATCGTGGTGTGGCTCTGCCACATACAAGTAAAAAGAAATTGCATATTAGCAGAAGAATGTTCTGTGTGAGTTGAATTTACACTTATTAGATCATTGCATAAGAATAGTGTTGTAAACCAATGAAAACATAATAAATAACAAACACAAAAATCATGAGTCCATGGAGATCTTTCATTATAACTTAGATTTACTGCAACTTCAATTTGAAAAAAAATAGGTAGGGTTCCTAAGGATATTTCTGATGGTAAAATATATGTCCCAATCATGCAGCATCTCATGAAACACACAATATAAATCTGAAGAATTTATATTTAAAAGTCACTAAACAAATCAAGTATTTTATAATTTTTATTTTTTATTTAACTTCCAACTCCATTGTCACAACACAAGTCACAACTAATTTTTTGGCTTAAACCCTAGGAAAAATGAAATCAAATTCCAAAAGAATACAAATCAAATAACAAAAAAATCAATTTTTTTAAAAACCATCATCATATGAAAACCCTAAAACCATCAATAATCTCGAAGTATAAACAGTTAATCATCATATTAAAATCACATATTCACAAAAATAAAAACTCACATGCTCTTCCTTCCACTTAGACGGACTCGTTGGATCTTTCCAAAAGTCAACCTTCGTGTTCCATGATGATCTGCAAACAAACAACATTACTTAATTCGCTTTCATTTGAAACCAAAAAGCTCAAAGTCTGCGTTATAATTACAAATCTCGTTCAATGGTCAAATACAATTAGGTTACATATTGATTTCATAAGTGAAAGAGTGAGAGAGAGAGAGAGAGAGAGAGTTGTAGTGTACCTGCGGCACCGGCAAAGCCACAACGTTGGATAAAGAAAGAAAAGCGATCAAGATGGTTGTTGTTTCTGGAGAAATCGATATTAGGTAGGGAAGTGAGAATTTTGGGGATTGAAATGAGAGAGTGCTTAAGGGTTTGAAAAAAATTTAGGGGAAAAAGGGGGCAGACGAATGCGTGTAAACGAGGGGGAAAAATTGGGGGGAAATCTTAGGGAAATGTTTTGGGGATTTTTGTTTTTTTAGCAACTCAAATTTATGTTAATTTATAGGTACTAATATTTTGAATTCTATATATATATATATATATATGGACCGGTTCAAATGAGAACTCAATTTGGTTGGGAATGTGAGAAAAATAACAACGTGACACGTGTCATATTCAGTTCGAATATACAAATAAATATTTAGACTAAATAAGCACTATTCAGACTGGACAAACATTATTCAGACTGAATAAATATTATACTCAGTCTGAATATTTCTTTATATATCCAGTTTGAATAATCTACATTCTGACACGTGTCACACTCTCATTTGTCCTCACGTTTACAACCAAATTTGAATTCACATTTTAAATTTCCTCTATATAGGTATGGTATAACATGAGAGATAAAATTAAGGTGAGAAACGTTATAATATATATTGACCCTTAATCACTTTTAATCTAAATACCCACACACGAATCACGCTTGATACGGGGATTGATCGGATGCCTCTTGGTGTATCTTATACGATTGTACATCCAAAGGTGAGATATATTCTCACCATAAATTCATTTCTCACCGGTACCAACCGTATATATAGGGGAAATATGCATTACAAACCAAGTAATTCGTACAAACCGTACAAACTCTATTCAACCAATCAATTTTTAAACTTTTTTCATTTTTTTTAATTATGAGGGTTGGTTAGTTAATAATATGTGAAAAAATTTCATCAAGAACACATGAGAATCGATTAATCAAAAATATATGAAACAATATTCATCAAAATGAGAAATACATGAAACGATTTCATTTTCATATAGAAACAAAAATATATGAAATAATTTCATGAAGAAATTAAATTATATGAAACAATTTCATCATATTAAACATTTAATGAAAAAAATTATTCAAAAAAATAAAAAACCATGAAGTACATATAGAGGAAAGTTCAAATGCAAACTCAAGTTTTGTTGTGAACGACTCTTAGTGAATTACATTGGGCCTTGATGGGCTTTAACGACTCTTAGTGAACTACAATGGAGCTTGATAGGCTTTAACGATTCTTGGTGAACTACAATGGGCCTTGATGGGTTTTAACGACTCTTAGTGAACTACAATGGGGCTTGATAGACTTTAACGATTCTTGGTGAACTACAATGGGCCTTGATGGACTTTAACGACTCTTACTGAACTACCATGGGCCTTTATGGCTTTAACGACCCTTAGTGAACTACAATGGGCCTTTATGGCTTTAACGACTCTTAATGAACTACAATGGGCCTTTATGGCTTTAACGACCCTTAGTGAACTACAATGGGACTTGATGGGTTTCAACGACTGTTAGTGAACTACATTGGGCCTTGATGGATTTAACAATTCTTAGTGAACTATAACGGGCCTTGATGGCTTTAACGATTCTTAGTGAACTATAACGGGCCTTGATGGGCTTTAACGACTCCTAGTGAACCACAATGGGTCTTGATAAACTTTAACGACTCTTAGTGAACTACAATGGGTCTTGATAAACTTTAACGACTCGTAGTGAACTACAATGGGTTTTGATAGGTATCATGATGCAATAAATATAACATACGTTAGTGAACATACATGCATAAAGAGTATAGGTATAACATACATATCATCAGGGGCGGACCTACAGTGGTTCACATGGTGACACAGGCCATCGTATTATATCTTCATCGAAAGTAAAAAATTTCGATTTCTTAGCGGTGCCACCGTATAATTTTATGGGTGCTCTTAAATGATTTAAGACTGAATCTATAACATAAATTGTGCACTTGGTGTAGTGGTTTTTCCCGAGGAGTTAAAGTTTCCTATAGAGAAGGTCCCAGGTTCAATTCTTACTTGATGCAAATAATTAAAAAAAAATTGTAGCAACTCTATATAACAATTTAATAAATACTCTATTAATTTCAAATTTAATCATTAAATTTTCTAAAATTATTTTTAATTTCCTTTTATTCATCGCCAGTTTTTTATTCACTCACCATTCTGGATCGGACTTTTTTTGTCGAGTCCCAATGGTGCAAATAGCAACTGTTTGTGTACAGATCATGATGATTTAAGTCGAACCGTGTACATATCAAGATATTTAAGTCGAACTGGTCCAAGGGTGAGAGTTATTTGGACCAGGAAAAAACCAAGGTGGACATTTTGATGAAGCGGGTGAGACTGGACTGGTTCTAGGTCAACTTTTTTGTTCATTTGATTTATTTTGTCGACCAAATATGTGTTATAAAATTTAAAATTATGTACCAAAAAGAAAAAAAGTGGAATATTAGTTAGAATTACATATCCACCCGATGTATGAATCAAAATTGACTGGACCAGATTTTTTTGACTAGGTCGTGCCCACCACCACTTCGTAGGTGACGTCAAAACTGTATTTGTGTCATGACATACAACGACATAGGTTCATCAACCATCACCGTATCATGAGAAACGGTGACGTAATTTTCTCAAAATCGTTAACGTATCATGGACATATGGTATGAAATTTCTCAAAACTGTCACCATCATGGCACACGATCAGGAGCGGACCTACAGTAGTGCCCAAGGTGGCACGGGCCACCGTATTATTTATCCGGCGAAGGTAAAAAATTTGGATTCATTAGAGGTGCAACCGTATCGTTTTGCTGTGTCCCACCATATATATTTTAAAACAATAAAATAAACACAAAATTTCTTTGGTAGAGTTGGTTAGCAAGCCTTTTCCTACACCCAAGACCCAAGTTCAAATCCTGCAAGCCTCATTTTTATTAGTTTTTTTCATTTAATTTCATATTTATTATGTTTCTAAACAAAATTCACAATAAAAGACTTGAACCCAAGATCTTACATTTGAAAATCAATGAACCAACTAATAGACCAATTATAATATTATGAAAAATATTTCGACATTTTTTTCTTATAGTTAAACGGTGCAACCGTTTGGATTTTTTTTGGGTCCATCACTGCACACGGTGACATAATTTATCAAAACCGTAACTGTAGGATGACATACGGTGATGTTTATCAATTTAAACTATCATAGTGACATCACATATCGCGACTTTTATCATTCAAGAAGGTCAATATAGCATGACATAGATTTTTCGAAATCGTCACAATAGTATGACGTACTATGACGTTTATATTTAAAAATCGTCACCTTAGCATGACATACAGTGACATTTATTATTCAAAATCGTCATTTTACCATGACATACAATTTCGTTCATTATTCTAGCATAATGTACGATGACATTTATTTTTCAAAAACCATAACTATAGCATGACGTATGGTAACGTTTATTTTTCTAAACTGTCACCGTAGCATGACATACGGTGACGTAGTTTATTTGAAACCATCAATGTAACTTGACACACAGTGACGTTTATTTTTCAAAAATTGTCACTATAACATAACGTGTGGCGACATTTATGTTTAAAACCGCCATCGTACCATAAGGTATCACAACATTTAATTTTCATAGTTGTCATCATAACATGACATACGATGACGTTTATTATTCAAACCCATCGTTTATTATTCAAAACAATCACCATAGCATGACATGTGGTTACACTTATTCATACAAAAATCGTCGTCATATCATGACATTCGTTGATGTTTATTATTCAAATCGTCACCTTATCATGACATTTAAATGACGTTCGTTATACTAAACCGTCACAGTTGTGACCTTTACTTTTTTTAAATCGTCACTATAACATAACATACAGTAACATTTATTTTTTAAAACCATTACTGTAGAATGACATATAGTAACGTAATCAAAGCGTCACCATAGCATGACATTTGGTGACATAAATTATTCAAAACCGTCAAACGTAGCTTGAGATATGGTGACATAAATGTTTTAACATCGTTATTTTATCATGATATATGGTGACGTAATTTTTTTTCAAAAACTGTTACCATAAACTACCTTTTTGGGACGCGAATTTTGTAAAACCATTGCCATAGAACTTTGTGACTTTCGAAAACGGTTTTCATATAAACGTTGCTACATATAATTTAGTTTTCGTAACGGTTTTTTAGAACCGTTACAACATAAAGCAACGGTTTAGATAAAAACCGTTACTGAAGGGTCCTCTATGGTAACAATTTTTAAAAACCGTCACAATATAAAGTAATGGTTTTTCAAAACCATCCTAAACCGTTACTAGAGGAGACCTTTTTATAACGTTTTTCCTAAAACGTTGCTTTATGCTTCTTGATGTTTTATAATAATAACACTTTTGTAGAAAAACCGTTACTAATATAATTCTCTAAGTTTTTCTACGACTTTTTGTGACAGTTTTGACCAAACCGTTACAAACCAGTTTTTTCAAAACCGTCACAAAAAGCAATTTTTGTACTAGTAATACTCCTACAATTTATAAATTCGAATATCTGAACCTTGGTCCAGATTACCAAATTCAATTTATAAAGTCGGACCCTAGTGTCGAGGAAAGAGAAGATTGGAAGAGACAAAACAAATGTTTTTTTCAAATACCTTTCTGCTATCCTCAAATAGTAGAAGAGGAATCTTCAAGTGAATCTCTTCCAAACAACTACTTTCCATCATATTCTGCCGAAGAACTTCAAAACAAGATTCTTGAATGTAAACCATACATTCCCACTCTATTTTTAGAAAAGAATATTATTCAAATCGAACGAGTGTTGGAAACTGAACGTTCTTTGGCGGAAAAGGAAAAGGAATCATTTCTATTTAAAATACAACAACTTGAGAACGAGACTTTACAATTGAACAAAAATCATGAAAATGATACTATTTCAAACATTTCAACTTGTAAAGCCTTCGTTAGCAATTATTTAGATAATTGTGAGGAGTTGTTTAAAATGGAACCAAATTCCAATCCTCCAAAACAAAAATGTTCCTATTCCGACGAGCAAATCAATGACGAATTAGATACCCTTTCTAACCAATCTTCACTTGAATCGGACGAGTATTTAAATGACATGTGTGATGAATTTGATTTCAATCTTGTACTTCCCAATCACACGGAGTTTTTAGACAAAGGCAAACAACCAATGGAATCGGTTTCCATTCCTACGGAACCAACGGAGTGTTCCACGAGTCAAAATCAACACACTCCTAAACAAACAAAAACCAATCATGTCTTCCAAAATTATACTAACCGTGTTCCTTTCAATATTTCAGTGGTTCATACCTTAGACAACAAACATGTTTGGGTCAAAAAGGGCACGCATACTACAAAGACAACACCCCGCAAAGAAGACAATTTTTTCCCTTCAAATGTCAAAAGAAACTATTCTCGTTTTAGATTTCCTTATCAAATTCATTCATTTCGACATTTAATTAAATTTTCTCGTAATAAAATTTGTTGTTCTAATTGCGGTGTGGATGATTTTGTACGTATACCTCCTATTGATTATGGTTATGGTTATTTTCCTGACATGCATAATTCTTTTAATCGCAATTTTTTTCATTCATCACCTGTTTCTAAATGGGGTCCGAGAAATCAAATGACTACCGCTTATAAGTCTCACCACAAGTGGGTACCCATGGGTGCTATGTCAACTAACCATGATGGACCCATTTACAAATGGGTACCTAAATCTGCCTGATTTTGTGCAGATCGGTCATGTGTGGTACTTAGATTCCGGATGCTCCAAACACATGACCGGACAAAAGGAGCTGCTTGCCAATTACACTGAAAAGAAGGGCGGATTCGTCAAATTTGGCAACAATCACTTGGCACCGATTAAAGGATGTGGTGATATCATTCAAAACAACATCACCATTTCCGACGTTTCTTATGTTCAAGGCCTGAGCCACAACCTGTTGAGCATTGGCAAATTCTGTGACAAGCAACTCGAAGTAAATTTTAGACCCGAAAGATGCTGTGTTCGCACATTTGATGGAAAGGAGCTTCTAGCAGGCACGCGCAAGTCCAATCTCTACACAATTGATCTTTCCAAAGTAAACGCACCCTCAAGTGTTTGTCTGCTTTCAAATGTTTCTAGTCCGAAGACATGGTTATGGCATCGACGTTTATCTCACTTAAACTTCAAGAACATCAATCGTCTTTCCATTCAAGGGCTAGTAACTGGTCTTCCAGCTGTTAAATTCGACAAACCGCATCTCTGTGACGCATGCGAGATGGGAAAGATGAAGATGGTCTCTCACAAACCCAAGTTAGTTCACAGCACAACTCGACCTCTTCAACTCATTCATATGGACTTGTGCGGCCCGACGCAGACTCAAAGCATACATGGTAAGAAGTATGTTCTAGTGATGGTGGATGATTTCTCTCGTTTCACATGGGTAAAGTTCCTTCGATCAAAGGATGAAACCCCCGACACCATCATCACGTTTCTCAAAGCCATCCAAGTTAAGCTAGAACTTACTGCCCAAACCATCCGCACCGATAATGGAACTGAATTCAAAAACCGTGCCCTTGACGGTTTTCTCGAATCGGTTGTATAACCCACACGTTCTCTGCGGCTCGCACTCCGCAACAAAACGGTGTTGTCGAACGCCGAAATCGAACTCTAGTTGAAGCAGCTCGCACTATGCTTACTTACTCAAAGCTTCCTCTCCATCTTTGGGCCGAAGCTATCAACACTGCATGCTACACTCAAAACCGCTCTATCATCAACAAGCGCGTCAACAAAACACCTTATCACTTGGTCTACGATCGCGTTCCTTCCATCGATCATCTTCGAACGTTTGGCACTCGTTGCTTCGTACTCAATGAAAAAGAAGATCGTGGGAAACTCAAGCCGAAGGCCGATGAAGCTTACTTTCTTGGATACTCACCAAACGCGTCATCCTATCGGGTCTACGTAAAACACGCACGTTGCGTCACTGAAAGCGTTAATGTTCAATTCGATCCAAAAACCGAAATGGCTCATGAACACGACAGTTCTGGACCCGCACTAACCGGCATATTAGCTTCCGATCACATTCGTTCGGAACCTGCTCCAAACCCCGCTGAGCCTTCAACGTCCAAATCCACTATGTCAAATCTGGATGACTTATTCGAGTACTTCTACTCGGATTACTTTGGACCATCCACTGATACTTCTCTCCAGATTCCCCCGCCTACCTTGGAGATTTCCGAGACCACGAATCTTTCCGGACCACCTATTACACCGGACACCGTCTCAACTGCTGCATCTCCAAGCACATCCACAACCGCTCCTCCCTATCTAACCGTTTCAACGGATGCTCCTCTCGTTCCAACTGAACCTCAATCGACTGTTCAACCAAATCCTACGGAACCGACATCCTCTCCCCCACCATCCACTTCGACCCCTACGGATGTCTCAAGTGCCACAAGATCATCAACCATGGCACCAACCTTGGAATCGCTTCAAGATCTTCCGTTAGGCTCATATGAAGATGACACCCCGGATCCAAATGCATTTCAACCGCTTCCTCATACAACCAAATGGACCCGTTCTCATCCCGTTGATCAAATTATCGGAGATCCAGTCGGACCAGTTACAACACGTTCCGCCTCGGCCAATGATTGCATGTTCTCCTCTTTTATAAGCAAGATCGAACCCACATCCATTCAAGAAGCATTGAATGATCCCGATTGGATAGTGGCCATGCAAGAAGAGCTCAATCAGTTTGAAAGCTTGAAAGTCTGGCGCCTTGTTCCCCGTCCTCGAAACAAAACCATTATCGGCACGAAATGGATTTTCAAGAACAAGCAAGACGAAGATGGAGTCGTTATATGCAACAAAGCTGGACTTGTCGCAAAAGGATACCGCCAACAAGAAGGAATTGACTACGACGAAATATTTGCACCCGTAGCCCGCATTGAAGCAATCCGGATGTTCTTGGCTTACGCGGCACACAAGAACTTTGTGGTTTTCCAAATGGACGTCAAGACGGCCTTCTTAAACGGTGTTCTGCGTGAAGAAGTCTATGTTTCTCAGCCCGACGGGTTTGTCGACTCCTCCAAACCGTCTCATGTCTACATTCTGGACAAGGCTCTGTATGGCTTGAAGCAAGCCCCCCGCGCATGGTACGATAGTTTGTCTACCTATTTAGTGAAGAACGGATACTCCAAAGGTAAGATCGATCCAACTCTTTTCATCAAAAAGGACAAATGTGACATTATGCTCATACAAGTCTATGTGGACGACATCATCTTCGGTTCGACTAACCTACAACAATGCAAAGAGTTCTCCGAACTCATGATTGCAAAATTTAACATTAGCATGATGGGAATGATGAATTTTTTCCTTGGTCTTCAAATAAAACAATTTTCTACGGGAATATTCATCAACCAATCAAAATACATCTCGGATATGTTGTGTAAATAAAACATGAGGTCATGTTCTCCGATTGGTACACCCATGTCCCCGGGTTCAAAACTACACGCTGATCCTTCGGAAAAGATGTGGATTCTAAAAATTACCGGGGCATGGTTGGTTCTCTCATGTATCTTACGAATAGTCGTCCGGACATAATGTTTGCCACCTGTCTATGCGCGAGATATCAAGCATCTCCCAAGGAATCACATCTTAGTGCTATCAAACATATTTTCCGGTATTTAAAAGGTACACCTAATCTTGGCCTATGGTATCCCAAGGATACGGGTTTCGAGCTAACTATCTTTTCAGATTCGGATCACGCCGGATGCATGCTCGATCGCAAAAGCACTTCGGGCCACATTCAATTCCTCGGAGACAAATTGGTCAGCTGGTCCTCAAATAAGCAAGCTTGCGTCTCCACGTCTACCGCGGATGCTGAATAAATCGCTGCCGCAAGCTGCTGTTCTCAAGTACTGTGGATGCGCACTCAACTCAAAGACTATGGCTTCTGGTTCAACAAGATACCTATCTACTGTGATTCCAAAAGCGCCATAGCCATTTCAAGCAACCCGGTTCAACACACGAAGACAAAGCACTTCGACGTTCGATATCACTTCATCAAGGATCACGTCGAAAGAGGTACAATTGAACTATATTTTGTAAATACGGAACTTCAGCTTGCCGACCTGTTTACCAAGGCACTGGATGAGAAACGATTCCAGTTCCCAGTATCCAAGTTGGGAATGCTCAATCTTAAAACCTGATTATCACAAATCAGTCTGTCTCAAAATCCTCAAAACGTCTATCCAAGGGTTTATGCACATTCACTCTACAAGTCAATCTGCATCACACTTGGGTCCTCATTTTTTGGATTTTGACCTTTATCTTACAGTTCCGTATTTTCAATCTCTCTTTCATTATCTATCTACCTCGCTGTGTGTATCACCATGGTTAAACTTCCGAGGGGCAGCAACAAGGTACGCTTTTCTATCCATTCATTCATAGGGGGAGCACACCACTTTATGCACACATTAAGGGGGAGCCTTATTGTTTTCTAAAGTTCTTTAAAAAAAAAAACCAAATGAGGTTCTCGGCCCCTAAGGGCTCGATAAACACGAGGTTGTCGACCTCACTTGGATCGATAACCCCCAACTCGACTTCTCGATTTGAAGAAAATTTTTCACGGCCCAATCCTTCTTTGCCACATGTCATCACTCGATGACCACTATTTAAGAAATCGGGCCCTTCTCTGAAAGAGACCTCTCACAAGTTTGAATTTCCCTCTTTTTCTCTCTGAAAAACCTCTCAAGTTCTAACCCTTCCAAAATCAAAATCTCAAATCTTCGAATTTTTCAAATCCGAAAGCACCACCAGGTTCGTAATTCTCCACTCATCATCTTTAATTCTTGCACATTGTTCTTTAATACACTGCATGATTCGATTTCTGTGGTTTGACTGTTCGTTTTTTTATGACTGTTAGGTTTTCCGATTTTGACTGTTCTTCAGTCAAAATCATGATGATTTGTTATTTATTTTGTATGTGTTTCATCAACAATTTTAGTTTTGACGGAGAAGATGATCGAAAAGGTTTCACCGGAGAAGATGACCAGAAAGGTTTCGTTGGAGAAGATGACCAGAAAGATTTTGCCGGGCTATTGGATTTTGGTTTGCTTTTATTTGGATTTTGGTTTATCATCCGGGTTTGCTTTTTGTATTCATGTTCTTTCAGGGTTTTTGGTTTACAAAGATTTTTCTTTTATTAGTTTCGCCGGGGAAGATGACAGAAGGGGGATGGCTTCCGAGAAAAGATTGATCAAATGAGCGGGGCAAGGTTCATATTAGCCTGAGATGTTTATCTTTGTCATATGTATGTATTTAATGTATACTAGTTGGGTACCCGTGCAATGCAACGGGACACCAAACTCTTTGTAATATTTGTCATCCCAAGGAGCAAGTTCCAATAGATAAAAGCAATATGAATCACAACAGATTATACTCATCAAGCACCATGGCATTGCACCAAATGAACAGTATGTATACTACAAAATTTATACTTTTTCACGTATAATACTTACCCAATTAAGGGGCATGTACTAAACACTTACCTCACCTACCAGTTCAATTACCTTACCGGATGAACATAAAAAAGACCAGAAATTTTACCCATTAAGAGGAAGGTAACTAAGGATTTGGAGTTTTACCCAGTAAGTGAAGGTGTTGACTCTTACCTTGTAAGTGCTTACCAGATGATAAATGTTTACCATAATCTAGTTTGATGATAAAGAACATTAGAGTGGTGACTCTTGCCGATAAATACTTGTCGGTAAGCGTTTGGTAAATTGCCCCTAAGTTTCGACAAAACACCAATTGCACATGTTTGGGAGGTTCGATAAAGATATGTTGAACTTTGCATATTTTCAATCTATATTTTTATTATTAGTATGCATATCTGGTAGCCTAGTGGGCATGTTATTGAAATAAAAATATTTATGGTAACATTTAGACTTGCTTTGTCATCTTCAACAATGGGCATCTTCTAAAAGCTTTGCAGGTTCTTGACTCCCAACCTGCAATTAGGCAACATCGATCTCCTTCACAGAATTAGAAGGGTTACTATTCACCTGTCAGATTGAAAAAAAAAACCATTTTTAGATATCACATTTTGATTGCACTATTCTCTTTTTCCATTTTAAGTTACAATTACATATATAACAATCTTTGTGTTGATATTGCTTGAGAAGGGTTTTAGTTGTGGGCATCGGTGATGGTTTTAGTTGTTTTCTGTAACCCATAATCTTGACTGTTTCATATTGAATTTCCTTATGAGCGAAAGCTGTAAAAAGGTTGAGAAGAAGCTATGGTTATTGTCTTTATAGTCATGAACCAAGATGTTGCTAGGCATTCCAATTCACACATCTAAAACATAGAATATAAGATTCGAAGTTTAATCGATGCATAAAAATTCTAAAAACTACCTATGCAAAGCGGTGGGATGTACTATTCGATTAAATGTATTAAAAAATGTAAAGTGTAAATAATTATTTTACCAAATTGAACACAACTGAGACTCGTATATATAGTTGGGAATCTATTTTGATATGTAGAATTAAGAACTTGAACCTTCAATTTATTTTATTGCTTTTTTCTATTTGGGTCACTTACTACAACAAAAGTGGTTTTATAAGACACCTAAAAGGTCTAAGCATCCTAATAAAGTACTTTGTAGGACCAAGTTCGTAGAATCAAACCAAGAAACGTTTTATCTAAAAGCGTTACAATAGATTTATAGGACGGCTAAAATGTCACATACACAACTCATGTTTCTAATAGACTGAAATATACCAAGAACCGTATACCACTTTATCCTTATATCCTAAGATCCAAAGTACAGATGGAGATATAAGCAAGATGCAAACAAATGCTTATGAAGTTGAAGTAAAATAATACTACCTCCCCTAAAAAATGGTGTAAACCACCGGCAAGTACGAACGGTTTGTTGTCAAGCTGCCTGCCATTGTAAGGGTTGGAATAAAGGTGAAAGTGCTTATAAAATGTGAGGGTTGTCCCTACATTCCCTTCAATCAACAACACAGGGTGAACTGAGAGAAAAGTTTAATAAATATAGTTGTATATAAAATTTTAAAACGGACGACAAACTAAATCACTCACATGAACAAAAACCTGATTTAACCAAGTAGTCTTCAGTTTATCTTGAAAGACTCTCTTCTAAAATCTTGATCCATGGCCATAAACGTAGCTACAAACGACTTCCCATTACATTCATGATTAATGTATCTAAATGTTTATTGTAATAAATAAACAAATAAAAGCCATCAACAAACCTCCATAGAACAAAGTTTCAAACTCATAAATCATAATGATGATGATTCTTCTTTAAATTGTAAGAAAATAAAATTTACGAACTTGCCTTTTGTTGTAACAAAAAGGATGAGTGAATTGAACGATGATGATTATCCATTGCATGGATTGCGGTCGAATAGTTTTAATGTGACACTGATCACTATCTTTATCGAGAAACATTTGAAGATGTTCTCTGTTACAATGTCCTCCAAAAAATAAAACAAAGAAAACCGACCAAAACCCACATCAATTTATACAAACAGAGCATATATTTTAC
This sequence comes from Silybum marianum, assembly GCA_036898165.1. NCBI lineage: Eukaryota > Viridiplantae > Streptophyta > Magnoliopsida > Asterales > Asteraceae > Silybum > Silybum marianum. The sequence continues at coordinate 18,691,433 of CM072541.1, forward strand.
CTGAGAAAAGAGTTTGAGCAGAGGGGAGTGATCAAGAAAAAGAACTCCAAAAACAAGGCTTCGAACCCGTTCTTTGTATTCGTCTTTTTTTCTTCCTGCAATCTACCTGATAGATTGAGAGAGTGAGAAAGCATTTAGATGTCCATAAACATTTCAGGGTTCTTTGTGGATCAATAGAAGTATGAGAGGATTTAAATATTGTGAGACATTTTCAAAGGGAGAGTGGAAAGAGGCGCACGAAATGGGGTGTAAGTTAGGATTAAAAGGGATTTTCAATTTATGAATTAAATATAAGCATGCTTTATGGCCGTGAGATATGGAGAAAGGCATAGTCTAGTGTGCTTGAATGAATTGTACTATAGTAATAATAACTTGTAAACTTAAAAATTAAGTAATTTGCATTGATTAGTAGTACAATATGTTTTAGAAGTTGTATTTAAGAGTTTTTGCTAAATGCTTTATAATATAGTATAGATATGTACTTATAATATATATATATATATATATATAATAAATAGCTACTACAATGACCAAAATTGTAATTAATTTGAAACAGGGACTACTATTTATAGTAGGTGGCAACCATAGGGACCAAAAGTGTAATTTACTCTAATCATAACTTTTCTTAAGCTCCTTTTGTATATTGGCAGTAAAAAATAGGGGTGATAATCGGGTTGTGTTCGGGTTGGTGGGTCGCGGGTAGGCGGTTGGCGGGTCAGGGAGGGTCAACCCGGACACAACGCGTTTAGCTAATCATGTCAATATATGCAACCCTAACCCGCACGCGCTCGGGTTGACGGGTCGTAAATGGGTTGGCGGGTCGTAAACGGGTTGGCGGGTCATAAACGGGTTGGCGGGTCACCTAATAATACAACTAAATTCAAACATCAAAATTTAAACATAAAGTCCAAACATAAGTTTCAAACAAATAAAAAGTCCAAACACAAGTTTCAAACAAATAAAAAGTCCAAACACAAGTTTCAAACAAATAAAAAGTCCAAACACATGCAAATTCACCTAGTAATACAACTAAATTCACCAAATAATACAACCAAATTCAAACATCCAAGTTTCAAACAAATAAAAAGTCCAAACACAATCAAATTCAAACAAATAAAAAGTCCAAGCACTACCAAATTCAAACAAATCCATTTTGACTATTTTAGACTTTTAAGTAAATTAAAAAATAATAATAAAAATATATTTTTTTAAAGAGTGAATTACATATTTAGAGGGTTTATTGATTTTAACAGTCTGGGTCCCTAAAATGAAATATCTATGACTTGCATCCTTGTGGTTTCCATTTCATAACGTATTGGGTCCCTAAAACTAACTTTGTTAGACTTTTTCTGTTAAGTAGGTTAAGTAAGAGGGACATTTTGGTCATTTTAAGAATAGGGACCCAACATGTAATTTACTCTCTTCATATTTTATATTTACTTAATAATTAATAATTCATAGCGCGCGCACACACACACATATATATATATATATATATATATTGTGTATAATTTATTACCATACTTTCACAATTTTACTTATTATAACATTTTGTTTTCGTTTTTTCTTATTACAACAGTATATTTTCAAAATTGTATTTTTGATATCGTATTATATTTACATTTTTTTATTATAACAAAAAAATTATCACCGTACTTTCACAATATTTCTTATTATAGCATTTTATTTTCGTTTTTTCTCATTACGACAATATATTTTCAAATTGTATTTTTATTATGACATTATAGTTACATTTTTCTTTATTATAGTAATAATTTTTGAATTGTATTTTTAATATGGCATTATAGTTACATTTTTCTTTATTGTAACATATATTTTCAAATTGTTTTTTATTATGGTATTACAGTTACATTTTTTCTTTATTATAGCAACATATTTTCAAATTCTTTTTTTATTATGACATTTAGTTACATTTTTCGTTATTATAGCAATATATTTTCAAAAAAAATCATTGTGACATTATAGTTACATTTTTTATATTATATCAATATACTTTCAAACTGTTTTTTATTTAGGCATTGTAGTTTTAATTTTTCTTATTAAATTGTATGAAAATTATATATTTTAATGTGACATATATTTTAAACATATACTATTTTTTTCTCCTTAAAAACACATATTTTTTAAATAGATTATGTGGCATAGATAAAACAGATCATCAATTTTTTAAAATAGTTTCCTCACTTTACCTTCCGATTATTCACACTTTTAAAGGATTTCTTAAAAGTAGATGAAAAACATAATATAGGTGTGATGTGAATAATCGGGAGAGAAAGCGATGAAATTATTCAAAAATAAAACAAAATTATTCATTAATATTACAATATTTAAAAAAATTGTAAAGCACATTTTACATTGCCAACGTTTAAAGAATGTTAAAAAGTACGTGTTTTTTGAAGAAAAAAGTTTATATTTGTTTAAAACATATGTTACATTAAAATATATAATTTTCATACAATTTAATAACAAAAATTAAAAGTATAATGCGTAAAAAAGAAATGAAAGCATATTACTATAATAAAAAAAAATGTAATTATAATGCCGTAACAAAAATACAATTTTGAAAATATAATGTTGTAATAAGAAAAAACAAAAACAAAATGTTATAATAAGAAAAATTGTGAAATGGTGATAAATTATAATATATATATATATATGTGTGTGTGTGTGTGTGTTATGAATTATTAAGTATATATAAAATATGAAGAGAGTAAATTACATGTTTGGTCCCTGTGGTTTTTATTACATGTTTGGTCCCTATTCTTAAAATGACCAAAATGCCCCTCTTACTTAACCTACTTAACAGAAAAAGTCTAACAAAGTTAGTTTTAGGGACCCAATACGTTATGAAATGGAAACCACAAGGATGCAAGCCATAGATATTTCATTTTAAGGACCCAGACTGTTAAAACCAATAAACCCTAAGGACCAAATATGTAATTCACTCTTTTTTAAAATTTAATTTTTGACGGGTTGATGGGTCAACCCGAATACAACCCGTTTATTTGGCGGGTTGACGGGTCAGAAACCTCAACACTAACCCGTTTATTTCGTGTCATGTCAAAAATTGCCACCCTTAACAAAAACATTTGAAAACTAGCTTTTTAAATAAAAAGAGCGTATGAATATTATCAAATTCAAAGTTCAAATGGTGTGAGCAATTAGAACCTTTCCTAAACCCTATAAAAAGAAACGGCAATACATTGAAAATAATAGTGACCAAAGTAAATCATCTTAATTGCATTAAATTCGAAATGTCTCTTTAAAAATGTTGGTGACTAAAATAAATAAAAGAAAAACTGAAGAAAAAAAATGTCAAATGCCTTTTCACACAACCATTTGAAATGTCTATCAAAAATATTGTTTCAGTATATTGAAAATGATAGCGACCAAGATAAATCATCCTAATTGCATTAAAGTTCGAAATGTCTCTTTGAAAACGTTAATCACCAAAATAAATAAACAGAAAAAATGATTTAATTTTAAGAAAAAAGTTAGAAACATCATTCCCACCCCTTAACACTTTAATATAATTTTTTTTTGAAAAGCAATTTTATTACTCAAAACTCACATTACACCACCATACCCAAAAGCAACTTTACCACCTTCTGAATAGCCCATTTGACAGTGGTTTAAAACAGAAGGCTAATCAACCAGGAATCCAACACCAAATTTACATAGTCAAAATCAGAAACAGAAAGAAGAAGGACAACAGCTAGGGGATTGGTTTTGCGAGTGACAAAACTCACGCCCCTTGCCATCAGCACCGATGATTTACTGACGACACCTTTCCTTCTCGAACCTACCTTAATCAACTTATTGCAGCCGTGTGTTTTCCCTCGGCCAACATATTCCATCCATCGACATCTTTTTGTTTCGTTTTTTTATCCACTCGACAACAATAGCTTGGAATTCATGCCACTGAACGTCTAACTTCCTTTTATCCCCTCTGAAAATTATCTTGTTTCGGTGTGACCATATCCAGTACATTGCTGCCCAAATTACCCCTACCCAAATTGTTTCCTTTGTGTTGTCATTGCTCTGATTTACTCGTTCTTGAAGAAGATCATGTACCGTTACCATCGAATCCATACTTTTATTCCACCAGTTCCCTATTTGGTTCCAAAAAAGCTTCACCTCCGGACAATTTATTAAGGCGTGGTCCATTGTTTCCGGCAATTCCCCACACCGAGGACATAACACCGAGTGTACATCTATACCCATATTGTCCAGAATTGACCAACATGGTAATCTACCTTTACAAACTCTCCAAATGAAAATACATTACTTTTTTGGGATTATTTTTATCCATCTTGTTGCCTCAGTCGTATTCCTTGCATTGCTTCCTCCATCTTCCAATAACTCTCTCAGTCTTTTGACGTTGAAACACTTTGATTCATCGAGCATCCATTCTATTTTGTCTTCCAACTCGCTTACGGGTTTAAGTTCCTCGAGCCTTCTTACGAGATTTTCCACTTCACCAGTCTCCTTTCCTCGTGGGGGTCTTCTCCAGCTCCATTTCCATCTCCACGCTCCATCTTCCCACTCCCCTCTATCCGCCACTTTTTCCTTTCGATCCGTCTCTAAGCGGTAAAGTCTCCCGTAGTCATCCTTTAATGCTCGTGCTCCCGTCCATCTCTCCTCCCAGAAGACTGTTTCTTTGCCATCTCCTAATTTCTTGCGGAATGAATTTGAGAAAGCTATACCAGTGTTGTCGATCTCCATCCCGGTTCGTGCTATATTGCACCATACCGACCCTGCATCATATACAAAATTATCATTATCAAACAGCCCCCCTCCGTCCCCGTATATACTTTTGATGATTCTCACCCAAAAAGCATTTTTTTCAACAAGGAACCGCCACCACCATTTTCCCAAGAGGGCCCTATTGGCTTCTTTCAAGCTACCAATATTTAGACCCCCGTTCTTAAGACTTTTAATCGTCTTTTCCCACCCCACCCACACAACACCCTTATTTTCACTTCCCTCGACCCCCCTTCCCCAAAAGAATCTACATCTCACTCTTTCCAACTCTTTTATCACTCCATTCGGGGCCCGATACAAAGAAAAAAAGTACAACGGTAAACTTCCCAAAACCGATTTAACCAAGGTCAACCTTCCTCCGAACGAGATAATTTTTGATTTCCATGAAGCAAGTCTTTTCTTTAACCAAGGTCAACCTTCCTCCGAACGAGATAATTTTTGATTTCCATGAAGCAAGTCTTTTCTTTAACCAAGGTCAACCTTCCTCCGAACCGATTTATTACCCTAAGGATTTCAAAAAGATAGAATAAAACTCGACATTAAAAAAGTAAACGTATAAATTAGATTTGTTAAAATGACAAAATTGTGTTGTTATTAATGTATGATTTAGCTAATTTTTGATAAATAGTTTGATTCTAATGTAAATTAAAGAATTACTTGCATTTGGAGTAATTCCACACTACAAAACAAATGGTTTTTACGCATAATAGAAGGAAATTTTCGTCCGTGATTACCTACTGATCACCCAGAAAATACCAATCGTTCAGTAAAATCCGATGTTTTTTGAGAAAATACTAACGGATCACCTAGAGAATCCCTGAGTAATTTGTGACTGATTTGAATTACCCATCAGCAATTTACTCACCAACTTTTTTGACGGTTTTGCGAGGAATCACTCTTTAGCGACATATTTCCCAAGGAAAAGTCCGTAGGCAAAAGTTTTTCGTTTAGTAGTGCCATGAGTCCCTGAATATAGCAACAGATGTCCTTTAGAAGTCACTCTAAGGGTCACCCTTCCTTTTCCTTCAACACATTATTTCCATCTTTAGTTTCCATCTGTTTGAACATCATCAAGATTTATATCCAGATCAATTTGTGTCCTTAGGTCGGCAAGGGTTGCATCTATGAAGTGTTGGGATTTTTTATTGTAGATGTTAAGGGAATTGATCCTACATAGGAAGGAAATGGAAAACTAGAGAGGCTTATAAGGCTATCTCCTTAAGTCTTATCGGATTAGAATCGAAGCTCATCTAAGAATCTTGGATTGGGCCCAAGTATTGGTCCTCGTAGTGTCTTGAGGCAGGGGCGGACCTGTAGTGGTGGCCATGGTGGCATGGGCCATCGTATTATTTATCCGGCAAAGGGTAATCTTTTTTAGGTTTGTGAAAAGTGCAAGCGTATTGTTTTGGACTTTGCCGCCATATCGTTTTTGAAACTTGAAAATGGTGCACTTAATCTCTTGAAATCAACCAAAAATACCAAAAAAACTCTTGAAATCAATGAAAAAAAAGAAAAAAAACTCCCGAAAACAACTAAAAAACCGAAAAAATCCCTCGAAATCGATAAAAAAAAACCCGAGAATTCTCTCGAAAAATCTCTCGAAAAGGTGGAATTAGGCTAAAAACACATCGAGCGACATTGAACGTCAGAAAAAAACATGAAGACACGTCGATAATTAAAAACCGTGCTTTTTATAATTATTTTTTCTCTATATTATATGGTGCATGCCACCGTATAAAAATAATTCCAGGTATGTCCCTCATGTCTTGAGGAAATTTGTCTCTGCATTTATAGCATCTTATGAGATCAGTCTTTAGGTGGCTAACTGGTTTGGTATTCATTTCTTTATGTAAGCATATGCACCATAAGTTAATTAAATTATTGCATCATATTTTTTTAATGTTTTATTTAAACAAGTAAGCAAATACATGCACCATAAGTTATAAAAGGGAGCATCCACTCCAAGATTCTAGACTTGCCACAACTCTAACAAATTAAATGGAGAGATAGATTGATTCACCAGAACTAAAGGGCCGTCTTGCTTAGCCCTATATACAATTCAGAACCTGAAATAATATTATATCTGGTAAGCTTTTTGTTGGAAATATTAAATGTCATTTCTCATTAGTTAGCATTATTAGATAATTAGATAATTATAACTATTATGTAATTAAATTATTGTATGGTTAAGATTAGTATGTGTACACATAAGCCAACGGAAGTTAGAAAGAGGGGGAAGAAACCGTGAATAACCACCAACTGAATGGTTGTGTTGGTTCAAGACACCCTTTCATTCTCTAGTTATTATCATCTTCTGAAATAAATATTTATATTTTGTAAATACTTGTTTCATATACATACCCATATACGCACTCCTTGCAATTATGAAATGGTTTCTTGTGATGAAAATACTTGTGAGAAGGCTGCCAAATACAGAAACCAATTAAGATCGGGTTTCTGTAAGTGAAAATCAAACATGGTATCAGAGCCCAAGGGCTGAGCGATCGATGGGAGAAAGTGAAGAAATCCATCAATTAACAAGAAGAATTGATCGATTGGCAGCAAACACAAGAAACGATCGAATTGCAAGGTTTGGTCGAGGAAACCCCCAAATCAATCGAAAAGGAAGAATCAACAAACGAAGTCTACATAGGGGGAAATTTCAAAATTTAAAGAGAAGTATATAACTCGCAAGTTTACTTCGGGGTTGGGATCTCGGTGGAGAAATCGGCGAGAAGAGAAACAGGAAGTCGTCATGTTACCGTTGCTTTGGAAGAGGCCATTTTGCATGGGAGTGCCCTATGAAACAATCCAGTCTTCATGCTTCTCAATCTTTGCAAAAAGAAGACCCTAATAATTCGAACATGGGCATCACACTCATTAGTCCCTTACAACCATTCAGTCAAAAGGGCAGGGAATGGCGATGGAGGTGGCCTTGGGAAAATCAAGCAAGAGGAAGATCGAGGGATGAGCTATCACGTCTAAAACAAATGGTAGAATCGGTGCCGTTCTGTAGAGAAAAAAAAGACGCTTGGAGTTGGAGTCTGGACCCTATCAACGGTTTCTCGGGTGGGTGCATTACGTCGGCTTATAGAAGAAAGATTCAGTGTCAACGGAGCGGAATCGGAGCCCACGGTATGGTCCAATTTAGTGCCTAGAAAGATAAACGTGTTTATATGGAGAATTCGAAATAAAGGAATTCCTGTCAGAACCGAAATCGACAATAGGGGCATTGATATGGACTCTGTCTTATGTCCTAATTGTAAAAACGAACCGGAAGATCTATCACATTGTTTTATAAATTGTCAAACGGTACGAAGCGTGTGGCACAGAGTATTCAATTGGTGGAGAAATGATCCAGCTACCATAGGTGATTCAATCGATAATCATTTGTTCGATGGATCTCAAAGATACTCGGAGAATACGCTGGAAGGAATTTGGAAAGCTAATATTTGGATAGCGACATATTGTATTTGGAGGGCTAGGAACGGATTAATTTTCAACTGCAAACCGTTCTCCCCAGAAGATTGTTTACTACTCATAAAGGAACAGACGTTCAGATGGATCAATCCAAGATTGAAAGACAAGAATTTGGTTTGGGAGAGGTGGATCGAATGTCCTTGGTCGGCTTACCCGTTGTAATAATCGTGGACTGTGACAAGCAGACAGTGAGCCTTGGCGTAGAGTTCAAGCCGGGTTTCCTTCGGGACTTCGTATATATTGTATATCTTGGTTCTATAATAGGTCGTTTCCGCTAGAATGTATAGTGTTATTTCGTTTTCTTTCCTTGTATGTACATCGATTCTCTCGGTTTCGATGGTTTGTGACATATCTTCGTTTTATATAAGATCCCTTCGGTGTACCTGTGGGTGATGGCAATGCCGAAGCTCCCGGGTCTCACCTTGTTGCTTATCAAAAAAAAAGTATGTTGATCGAACGATCATAAATGGAGATTATCTCCTTGAAGGATCATACAAGGGTACATGGAACTCAATTTGGTTTGTGAACACAAGGATCTCCAAACACATGACACCAAACCACGATTTGTTCACAAATTTCAAGAGTGGCTTCACTGTTAACGAAGAACATCATCATCAAATCGCAATACATGGTGTTGGGGAAATCGAAGTGGAATCGGATGGGAGAGTGTTTTCCATACCTTATGTATCGTATGCACCCGGGATCAACATAAATGTGTTGAGTCTGAAGCAACTAACCTTGCAAGGTTTTGAATTCGAGATCAAGGACTTGGGATGTGTAATCATTCACATGTGTGTTAATCGACAGAATCAAGAAGATGATCAGAATGAGTCTACATCAAGGATCAATTCAGAAATCAACAAGGTTCAAACGAAATAGAAGACGGATTGGAAATTGAAGGAAAAACGGTACCTCTGATTGTTAAAACTTTTGATGATTTATCTCATTCATGGTATTAGTGAATTGTGATAAAATATGTTACAAGAACAAAGGTTATTTCGTGAAGAAATTCGAGAAGGCAACAGGTTGGTTTCAAAAGATGAAGAGTGGAGAGGATCTTGCACTACCACCAAAGATTGGTCCTGCGTTCACTTATTCGATTTCTACAAACTGGTGATGAAGTCAGGAGATCGTGAGGAAATTACTAAGAAAAACGAATGGAGTGAAATGGCTATGAGTTGTGGGTATCCGAAGTAATACGGGCAAGCATTCAAGGAATTATTTGATCAATATTTAATGATTCCACAAGAGCACTACGAGTTTGGATTAAAGAGATTTGGCAGAATTTCGAGCATTAACGAACAAGACGTTGGTGGTGTAACCAACAAGTTCTTTTCGGGCAATGTTGGCTCAGAAGGTGGTGTAGTCGGGAGTCAGGATCAGGACGATCAAAACATTGCAGATACTCGAAGACCGGATCAGAACCAAGCTCAGGACAGTGAAGAAGAAGACCCAAGCATTGAAGGGTACTACTCAGATAAAGATGTTGGTGATAGCAGCAAATAAAGTGATGACTTTGTCATCATACTTTGAAGTTCAATGAAAGACTCGGAAGATCAAATGACATGACATTTAAGGGGGGCATTGTTGGAAATATTAAATGTCATTTCTCATTAGTTAGCATTATTAGATAATTAGATAATTATAACTATTATGTAATTAAATTATTGTATGGTTAAGATTAGTATGTGTACACATAAGCCAAAGGAAGTTAGAAAGAGGGGGAAGAAACCGTGAATAACCACCAACAACTGAATGGTTGTGTTGGTTCAAGACACCCTTTCATTCTCTATATACATGTATGTGTTTATGTAGTTATTATCATCTTCTGAAATAAATATTTATATTTTGTAAATACTTGTTTCATATACATACCCATATACGCACTCCTTGCAATTCTGAAATGGTTTCTTGTGATGAAAATACTTGTGAGAAGGCTGCCAAATACAGAAACCAATTAAGATCGGGTTTCTGTAAGTGAAAATCAAACACTTTTAAGATAATTAAGTTGCATCTTGCAACTATATATTTGCAATTGTGTGACAGACGGGACACAGTTTGCCAGAAAGTAACATAATATAGTTACAACCACAAACTAAACAAAATTGAAGGTTATAACAAGGAAACAATAAAAGCTGAGTAATTGAGATATTACACAATATGGCACAAATGAATTGAATTGCTTTTGTTATATATCTCTCTCTAAAACGCAAAATCTATCTGAAACATCTCTTTCCATATGATAACAAGGCTAAATATTGTGAAAAGATAAGAAGAGAAAGTTAAATGAAGGTTCACATGGAAATATTACTACCAGTGAAATATAAAAACTAATGCAATTTTAGAAAATTAGATATTAAGATTTCTTACATCAACCTCAAAAAGATCAAAATTCCTTAGTTTTTTGCACTACAAGAATTTACTTTTACAGTGACAAAGGATATAGCGGCGACTAGGAATCGTTGCTGTAGGTATTAAAATATTTTTTTTAAACATTATTGACAGTTTTAAAATTCGTTTTGAAAAATATATACCTACTGATGCAATTGCTTATTAAAAGAAACATAAAAAATAAATATACTTTTGTCTATCAATTAATGAAAAACATAGTATCTAAGAAAAATTCATTTTCTTTCATTTCCAATTAATGTTTCTTAGATATTTATTTTTCTACTCCAAAAGCAATAAATTGTACATGATAGAGAGTAATCTAAAGCAAAAAATAAGTGAAGAACATTAATCTTGTTTGCGATTCAATTAGAAGGTATCTTAATTAGTCAAATTTATGGAATGTGTAGTTAAGATCATAAAATGCACTGCTAGTTTCATGCATCATTGGATTGTTTGGTTTAACTATGTTTTGAAGGGATTGAAAAAAACATATTGGCTTCTCTCATACCAATGGAATAAACCCATTTTTTTATGAAAATTGAAGTTTGAATTTAAGAAGAAGCTAGATATAGTTGGAAACATCCATACACATTTTTTGTGACTGCTTGATAAAAAGAAAAATTGCATAAAAAATGTGTCAATATTTTGAGAAACCATATTTCAATAGATTTATTTTTACGAAACAACATTAAAACATTTCCTTAAAAGGGATTCGTGACCAAAATTGTACTGTCAAAATATGAACAAAATTATATTTTGGAACGAACACCCAATTGCTTTTAAAAGTTAGTTTCTGAAACTGAAAGTTTTAAATAATCTCAAAATAGGAACTGATATCCAATTTATTATGAAAAAATTTGTAAAACTCGGTGCATTTATGTATCAAAATCTGTAACGATGATTTAACTTGTATTCATACATCAAATTCAATAAGAATATACTTATAAAAGTATGCATATTTAGATTATTTAAATGAAATCCAAGTGTAAGAATACACAAATAATATGGTGTATGCAAAATTATAAAATCATCTCAATTTAGAAAATAAACAAGGGCTCCTTTGTGGAACAAAGTGATAACTTTGTTCATGTGATGCTATATATCTGAGTAGATACTATTAACATATGGGTATAAGATTGTGTGAGAAAAAGTGTTAAGGTGAGAAGCGTAAGAACAGATTTAGATCGTGGATCACTTTTAATCTCATACCCACCCCACTGATGAATTATGTAGAAGGGAGTTGATCCGGTGCATCTCAATGTACATAATCTTGGTGTATCTCATCCTAATGTGCATCCAAGGGTGAAAATCCCTTCTTACGTTTCGCACCTTAACTCTCCTTCTCACTAAATCCAACTTATACATATGAACTATGATGTACTTATATCTCTAGTTGAGAATGAAGAACTTGAGTAGCTTTGGATCGATGAAAATGTTGACACTTGAGAGCCAAGACCAAAAGCATTTAAAAACTTTGCACAATTGGAAACCAAACCCCTCAACCATAAATACAATTGTATATTGCCAATTCATTATGCAGCAACTAACCGGCCTTACTCCCAAATGTGTAGTATAAATCCATATATATCGTCTTATAAATTACACTCTAATATATATCGTCTTACCGGATTACTTTACCTTATCGGATGAACCTGATAAGGACCAAAAATCTTACTTGGTAAGAGCGACGACAAGGATCGAATGTCTTACCGTGTAAGTGAGAGTAACAATTCTTACCCGGTAAAAGACTTACCAGAATTTGATGTCGTTTTAGAGCATCTCGGGCAGTTATGCTATAAGTTTTCTATAATAGAAAGTCAAAATCTCTAAAAAAAATTGCATCCAACTCCAACATTTATTCTATTTAGAAATTCTAACTAAATTATATTAATAAAATTTTATTTCTCTCTCCTACATTTGTCACTTCAATAGTTTTCATTGCTTAGGTATAATTAAATTATTATTTCTCTCTCTTCTGTATGGTTTTAGAGATTTCTTTAAATTTAGAGATTTCTTTAAATTTAGAGATTTTTTTCATCTCTCTCCTTATTTCTCTATTTTAGCATATGAAATAACATAGTTGTTGAAGCAACAAATATGCTAAAATTACTTTTTTTTCTATTATAGCATAACTGTTGGAGATGCTCTTAATGAACTAAATCTTACTCGGTAAGTTAAGTTGAAATATTGATTTTACCATTAAGCGCTTACGGGGTAAGCATTGAGTAAACAACCCCTAAGTTGCAAAAAAAATATGGAAAAATAACACTGAAGAAGAGGAAATAATTTTTTAACATAAGTTTTTTTTTAACAACGGAATTATATTAAAAAACTAGCAAGATGCTAGAAACAGTTACATTATAGAAATAATCAGTAAGGGGTTTAGCAACCACCCAACCCAATTTATATTCCACTTCCGACTCCTGTTTTGCACCCATAGGAAACCATGTGTTACTATATTATCCCACAACACCGCCTTTTTAGGTTTCATTGCTCCAAAGAACGTCTCATTAAGAAAATTCCATAATGACCATAAAGTTGTGTATATGACCGCTTCTAGGCACTCTACCTCTCTTTTCTCCAGACTTAGTGACTCCATCTAACCTTTTCAACTCGCGATGTTGTATAGAACAGGTATGTGAATGTTCCACTATCATCCTACATTCCATATCTCCCGAGCCAATTGGCATTCAAAGAACAAATGATCCACGGATTCAGTTTTCTCTTCACAATATGGACAAAGAACATAATGCATGTCGATTCTCCTTCTATGCAGATTATCCCTAGTGGGGAGTTTATTCAATCCCAATCTCCACATTGAAACATTTACCTTAATAGGCAGCAGCTTGTTCCACCTAGCTGGGTTTTGATCAATCTCTAGTGTTTTGGAATCAATGTATTTCCGGACAGACGCCATCGAGAACTCCCCTGCTCCCTCTAAGGTCTATTGCCACCTATCTCTCTATTTAGAGAGGATTATATTTCCAAAAATCTCTTTCAGTCTCTCCATTTGATCCATTTTTATTCCTCTTCTTGGTGATCTACGCAATATCGGGTCCCAATCTTCCAATCTCGCACGCTCTTTCACCTTAGCCTTTTTATCCGATTCCAACATAAAGACTCTTGGGAATTTTGTTTTAAGAGGTGCATCTCCCATCAACTTTTCCTCCCAGAAAAAAGTAGAGCTCCTGTCTCCTACCTTTTTCTTAAAGAAATCCAGAAGGTTTATACCTTTGTCGGCCAACTGCTCAACCGCCTTCAGGATTCAAATCCATGTGGTACTTGCCTCTCTGTGAGTTATTCCATTCTCCAATCATTCCATTGTGACCATACACTGCTTTAATAACTTTCACCCATAATGCATTTTTCTCCTCCCAAAAACGCTATATCTATTTAAATAAGAGTGCTCTATTAAAAGCATAAATGCTTCCGATACCAAGACCCCCATCACTGCACTTAGGCAGGCATTTTCTCCACTTAACCTATGTTTTTTCCCACTGTCGCCTCCAACGGAAAAACGATCTTTTAAAGATCCGATAGTTTTCTCTACCTTACAAGGCATTCTGAATAAAGACATATAATAGATGGGTAGGTTATCCATCACCGATTTAATGAGGGTAACCCTACCCCCTACAGAAAGAGTACGGGCTTTCCAACATGACAATTTAGACGTGAACTTATCAATAATCCCTTTCAACCGTTCTAATTTGGACATATTTCTCCCGATAGGCAGACCAAGGTAAATTAAAGGCCTTCCGCCACAATCACACCCTACCAAACCTGTTGTTCTACTTAGCTCCTCTTCTTCAATTCCTACCCAAACAACTTGCTTTTTGAGACATTAATTTTTAGTCCCGAAACTAGGTAAAAGCATCTAAAGGGCCGTTACCAAATCTTACCCGGGTAAGTGCTTACCGGCAAAATTCAACACTATCACTTACTTACCGGGTAAGATTTTAGTCCACCAAAATGGTATTGTATGCAACAATTTACCGGGTAAGCGCTTACCGTGGTAAGAGTCGCTGCAATCACTTACCCGGGTAAGATTCTTGGTCCTTGCTTTTCTTGTCTTGTCTTTGCTTTACTTTCCTTGTCTTTGCTCTTACCGGGTAAGATTTTTGGTACTATCGTATTCCTCCGGTAAGGTAATATGACTTTGTAAGTGCTTACCCGGGTAAGCGTTTGGTAAACGGCCTCTAAGTATACGAATGATATTCCTTACATTATTGTGGGACCATTCTCCAATAAAAATAGCATCATCTGCATAAAAAAGATGCGATATATTGATCTTGTCGATTCCCACTTTCACTCCAATAAAGATCTTTTTCACTTATGCTTCTCTAATTATGGCATGCAACCCCTCCATGGCTAGAATGAAAAGAAATGGCGAAAATGGATCGCACTGTCTAAGCCCACGCCCGATCCCAAATTCCTGAGTCGGGGAACCATTAACGAGAACTGAAGCCGTTGAGTTGTTCAGGCACCCAGCTATCCAGTTTCTCCATTTGATGTCGAACCCCATTTTCTCCGATACCAATTGTATGAAATCCCAACGTACATAGTCATATGCTTTTTCAAAATCAACTTTGAACACCATAAGCTTTTTCTTATGAGCCTTGTACCAGTCCATCACCTCGTTGAGTATTAATAACCCATCCAGTATCTGTCTCCCCATAATAAAAGTTGATTGTTCCATGCTAACACAGTTGCCAATAACCAGCTTAGGCGATTGGCTAAAAGTTTACCAATGATTTTATATTGACATCCAATTAAACTTCGGACAAAATTCACTAACTAGCTTCGGATTTATAACTTTTGGGATTAAAGCTATAAAAGAAGGGTTGCATCCTTTGGGTATTATGCTGGACACCGCAAATTCTTGCACCAAATTTATCACATCATTTTCCACAAACTTCTAGAATTTCTTGATGAATTCAAATGTAAAACCATCTGGACCCGGTGCTTTATCACCGCACAGTCCCACACCGCCCTTTTTATTTCCTCCCTGGATAAGTCACCTTCCAAAGCTGCAGCTTGCTCCTCCGATAGGGTATTAGGGAATACAACATTTATATGAGGCCTTGGGTGATCCTCTCGGCGAAACTGAGAACTAAAATGATTAAGGAAGGCTTGTTTGACTTGGGTTGGTTCCTCAATCCACTCACCTTCTCTCATAATCCCCCGGATAGCAAGTTTTCTCCTTTTCTGATTTACAATCCCATGGAAAAACTTCGTGTTTCCGTCCCATTCAATTCCTCAACGAACTTTGGCCTGCTGAGCTAGATCTTTAGCTTCAATATTATCCAGAATCCGTAGGTCTTTTAAGTCTTGGCGTCTCTTCTCCATGTCCTCTCTAGATGCTTCCCATTTATCAATCTTGATATCCACTCCTTAATGTTAGTCTGCAGACCGTTTTTACTTTCACTTTCTGGCGTTCGAGTATCTCTGATCCACTCGCGTAAATTGGTTTTATGTATGTTGTACAACTTACCATGTTGAAGGTATAAGTCGTTGAAGACGTCATGTCGGCTACGCCATGTTTCAAGAGGTGCAGGTTGCATCCTGAAGTCGTGACATGTTGTGGCCATGGACGTTCCCTCACATACAACACGAGAGACCTGCACTTGACGACTTAGGTTGAACCGTGAACTACCTGACCTATTTGGTCGGTATAAAAGGCTTAAACCTTTAGGTTTGTTTGACAAAGTTTCTTTTTCCAAATATTACCTTTCCTTATTTGGGTTTGTTTTGATATTTAGAAACTATGTTTGGAGAAAGTTTTGGGTTGTTGATTCGTTGATCCAAGGGTCTTGTAAATGTGTTGTAATCTCTCTTGGTTAGTAACAAATCGATCTCTCTCACTCCTTGTGGACGTACACTATTAACCTCATAGTGGAACCACGTTATATCTCGTTGACTCGATTTAAATGTCACTTTGTTATTTGATCGTATATCTGTTTATAACTGCTATATTTATGTTTGTGGAACGATATCACTTCTAAAACAGAAGGCTTTTACCTACGGACATTTTCCTGGTAAATTTGTCGCCAAAGGGTGATTCATCACAAAACCGTCACAAAATTTGGTGGGTAAACCAACTGTTAGGTTTATGTTTGTATTCAAGTCCAGGGCCTGTTTTTGTAAAGACCCTGAAAGGTATAAATAGTTTTGTTGAGTCTGTTAGAATAAGTCATTGTTCATTGTTACAAAATCTTGTAATCGTACAATTGTATTTTGCTCTCTTCATTCTAATACAAGATGACTTGATGACTATATGATTCTTACATTTTGAAATCCGTACATATATTTTGGGATCAACATTAGGTATCAGAGCAGATTACAAAGCGTGATTTGATCCAAACATCAATCAGTTTGAAGAAATTTGAGATTTTTGAATTAAGTTTTTCATGTTCTTGAATTTGATTTTGAAATCATTAATTTTGATATCTTTTTGATTGATTAGTGTTATAGACTTGTTAGAAACATATAGAAGATCAATCATGTGAAGTTTCAACATCTAATTCGAAGATTTGGTCGATAATTTTGAAGATTTGTGGATTTTCGTGTCCATCGACTTCGAAGACTGGGTTCTTGAAAATTGATCAAATTCGTGTTATTTGATCTGATTTTGTGATTAGAGTCTTCATTAAATTTGTTTCTGCACATATTTCGACACCCATAACTTTAATTTGAGTTTTGTTGAATTGGAGCGCTTTCAGGCTCGATTTGGACAAGATTGAAAAATATCGCAAGTTCATTGAAATGTCACATGTTCTTCAGGACGCGATATCGCATCTCAAATGAGTATTCTGAGAAGTCTCTGAAATATCGCACAATGTAACGCGATATCGCATCTCAAAAGGAGTACTTCAAGACGAGATATCGCATTGGTCTTGCTGAAGTGTGATGCAACATTCTGAGATGTCGCATAATATAACGCGAAATCGCATCCTTTTTTAGGAAGATATCGCGATGAACATACAGTAACATCTCGCTATATCGGGGGATACAAAAAATCTTGAAATTCCAATTTTTGATCTTTAAAGTTTGATATTTCGGATTGGATTCAGATTTTACGTTCAAAGATTCAGGAATTGAATTTTTTACGATGTTTGACTTATCGAGAGTTGACTTTTTCCACAAGTTGACTTTTTAGTTTTTCAAATATGATTTTAGGATTATATCAAATCGCTTGTAAACATTCTCTCTTTATCAGTGAAATATGACTTAAAGATTTGTTCATCTTGATTCTTAGTTACTTGATTGATATGGGAATAACAAAAACCAGTGATAGATTACCATGAAATTTGTGGGTAATATATTGGTAATTTTTTAAAAATATCGGATTTTACCGGAACCATTAGTATTTCCTGGGTGATACGTCGATAATCACCTACGGAAATTTCCCCGAGTGATTTTTGTGGATGAAAGTCATTTGTTTTATAGTGTATCACTGATTGGACTACAATATGCAATATTTATATCTCATCAATCTACATTTGTTGTATCAAATAAGTTTTCACCATGTTTTATTGATATTTATTTGGGGCTGGTAAATCACTTAGTTATTACACGATATTGAAATTGTGACCGACCATACATTATCACCAAATCTAAATTAAATAGGTGGATCCAAAAAGTTCTATAATTTCCTATAGAAACAAAATTTCTTGAAATCTCACCGTTTTGGATTTCTCTTCATAATGTCTACTTTACAAAAATCTTGATGAGTATGTGTAGCATATTTCTCATTTTGAGTGTTTTTGCGAAAAAAAATAGTCAAAAATGTAACTCTACGATATTGATATGAATCCAATCCCTTGTAATTCTCTTTGTACTTTTTACATATACATGGAAATACATAGACTTGCCATAGGAGTTGTCAAATAGGAATCACTTCAATAATCATTTGAATTAGGAATGTTTAATTCTTTTGAACGTGGGTTTAAGTAATGGAAGGGAATTCTCAATGGATCATTCAAACATCATCTCTTATTGTTTAAATATGGTTGAGTATTTCTTTGCTTAGTTAAAGTAGTCAATATTCTATTTGTTTTTTGTGTTATACTCTAATGCCCTTGGTCTAGTTTAGATTATTGAGTCATGAAACAAAAATTTCATTCATGATTTATACGGAACTAGTACGTAGACAATTGTCTCTTTACGATCGACTTGTATGCCATTTTTACTTCATACAAAATGTTAAGAATAGTTTTGACGGAATAAATTAGTCATTAAGATTCACAAATGTCTTTGAGGCATGCACATATAAACATCCATATATGTAAAAGGCCTTTTTTTATATACAAATGCCTTTTGCAGAATTGAACCTATAGCCTCATCATTGGGAGGTTTGGCTCCTACCTTCATGCCAAAGCTCACTTGGTAAAAAAAACTCTAAATGTTCCTACTTCGATTATTTGATACACATAAACATCCATATATGCAAAAGGCCTTTTTTATATGCAAATACCTTTTACATATTTGAACCTATAGCCTCATCATTGGGAGGTTTGGCTCCTACCTTCGTGGCAAAGCTCACTTGGTATTTTTTTTTCTAAAGGTTCATTAATTTCCTACTTCGATTATTTGAAAGTACAACCACAAATAAGTTTTATTCACTTGTATAATACTCGTGTTTTGATAACTCGTACAATAAGTGAACTTCGGGTAGAATTGTGTTTAATTTTTTTGTAGCCTATGCTTAACCGACTTGTACCTCGAACGAATTTGTGTTATAATACCATACAAGAGGCCAAACACGTACAAAATGAATTCAAACATAACTAAAAATGTTAAGTTTATGCCTATTAGAGCGTAATGTTGAGAAACTATACTAGAGGGGCGAAAGTGGAAAATTTGAAAACATATAAAAAAAAATAGAAGCACGACAATGCTAGAAGCACGACAAAGCTAGAAGTACGACAAGGCTAGAAGCACGACAACTTAAACTAGAAGCATGACAAGACAAAATAGAAGCACGATTTATCAAGATTCTCTAATCCACTTTAATGCCTATCCACTCTTATAATTATCCACTTCCATTCTTATTCTTACATATATGGTTTCTTTCACCTATTTAAGAGTTTCCAATGATGAAGCTAAATCAAGCAATGAAATCGTCAAACTTGTTGAAGGTTTAGAAAACTAAAGCCTTGACCTCCAAAGGCACGCGATCAAGTCAAACTTTATCGTGACTCTTTTTGATCGTGCATTACTTCTCAATTTCGTGTAAGGTATGGATTTCACCTTCTTTGACTCTTGGGCAACTAATTGTTGTAGTTGACACTTCCTAACGGGGTTCACCGCCTTCCAATTGATCATTTGAAAGTGGACAACAAAATGTGTATTTAAGTATACATATGCCAATATATAAACTAGTGAATCTTCATTTTGAGCACTTGATTTTAATCTATTGAATCTTTATTTTGAATACTTGGTTTTAGTCTATTGAATTTTTATTTTGAAAACTTGATTCTAGTATATTGAATCTCATGTTTGTATCTTTTCAAGTTTTGTTAATTGACTCTGAAAGTGGATTTGAGTTTTGTGAAATATATTTATGGAAATGTGAATTTTTATGAATGTCATCCGGATAGTTTTGAATGTTTTGTTTTCTTGTTTTCACAACAACCAATTAATGGGAACATCAATTGGGATGCCTTCTATGACGGCTTTGTAGTCATGGCGTTCTTCAGACGAACTCGGTCCACCAGGTTTAGGCCCAATAGTGGCTTATGTGAACCCACTCTGTGGACTAGTCATATTTATTGGGTTAAGGGCGGATGGATCGATCCTAGAATGCCCATCATGTGATCGAGGTTAAATTCATGGGGGATTTGGGGTGTGTGCCGGCACGCCGCGCCAATAGTTCGTATGGTTTGGCCACCCCACGAACCCTTCAACAAAATTGATAGATTTTGTATACATTATGATTTGAAACGAGAATTGCGGACCGTCTTGAATTCTATGAATTCAGTTTAAATTGAATCTTAAGTCTTCTGCTTTGTTGTTGTTGTTGTTGTTACCTTTTATGATTTTGATTTCATATTATAATTTGTTCACTGAGCCATGTGCTCGATCGTGTTCTTGTTTTCTGGCACACCGGGTTCTAAGTGACTGATAAGACGAGACTTGAGATTGAGAGTGCAACTTCTGGGGTTTTCAAATTCGTGTTTCGATGATAAAATTCTAAGTTTATAAGTAGTTTTTGGAAGGTGAGGTTTCTATTGAAAACATGCTTTAGAAGTTATAATCATGTTTGGAGTTTATTAGTAACTCTGAATTATTTACGTCTTTGTATTAAGTCCCGTTAGTGAAACGTTCGCTCCGAACAACACGGACAAGGTTGTAACAACTTGAACTTGCATAATCGACAAACATAAATTTCCAAAAGCCTTTCTTGTTTTTCTTTGACACAGAAGCTTCATCATATCACATATTGCTATCTTGATATATACTTCACATGATCGATTTCGAGTCTTAATAACTTGTTTTAAGCTCTTTTTGTATATTGACAACACAAACATTTGAAAACTAGCTTTTAACACAAAAAGAACCTATGAATATCGTCAAGATAAATCATCTTATTAATTGCACTACATCTATCTCTTCAAAAGTATTAATGACCAAAATTAAATGAACATAAAAAATGAAACGACTAAAAAAATGTTGAAATGTCTTTTCCCATAAACATTTGAAATGTCTCTTCAAAAATGCCGTTTCAATATAGGAAATAAATTGAAAATGATATTGTGATTTTGGTTTTTTTACCATATACCTGTCATTTCATTTTTCAAGGTGACAAATCTTTATATCATATAAATTATCATACATATAAACATATATTTTCTACTATTACTAATGAGTCAATCATAATAAATAATTTTGATTAGATTATACATTAAAAACTAACAAATAAAACATTAGAAAATAAGAAAAATGAAATAATGTATTACAAAAATCGCCCAGATTTTAATCCAGGCACAAACAACTTGTGACCACTGGGGAATTATCTCAGGGCTGCATGCTTTAGCAGTCTTAAAATTGTCAGGGATTAGTCTAGGCAAATGCCTAGGATACCCTTTCCAAAAAAAATCGCTCATTAGGTCATCGCGTGTCATAGTCGAAAGTGATCGCTATAACAAAAGTGATTTTATAGGATGCCTAAAATGAAAAAGTGTCCTAAATGAATACTTTATATGACACAAGTTTATAGGACCAAACCAAAAAATGTCCTATCTAAAAGTGTTACAATAGGTTTATAGGACGCTTTTAAGCGTTTCAACAAGTTTTTTACGATGCTTTTAAAATAAAACGTCATATTAGCTATTTTATAGGACACATCAAAAGTGTCCTATAAACAAAAGTGTCATATAAAAATATGGGTTTATAGAACACTTTTCAAAAGTGTCATATAAAATAGCCAATACGACACTTTATTTTAAAAGTGTCGTAAAAAAATTTGTTGAAACGCCTAAAAACGTCCTGTAAACCTATTGTAACGCTTTTAAATATGACGTTTTATAGTTTGGTCCTATAAACTTGTGTTAAAGTATTCTTTTAGGACGTCTTTTCATTAAGGGTCATATAATATCATTTTTGTTATAGCGATCACATATATAATCAACACTCGTGATCACATATAGTTATATCTTATACAAAAACTAATACAAATTAAAAAGACATAAAATAGACTCAACACTTTTATTTTTCTTCTCCAACAATTCCATTAAATCTGAAGAAAAATAAGGGGCCGTTTGGTTCTAGCAAGGGAATGAGAATGGGAATAGGAAAGAAAATGACAGGGAATAAATTTTCATTCTCCCAAGTTTAATCAGAAATAAAAATTTGGGCTTCTGAAGGAATGAGCTCATTATATTATATAAAACCAAACAGTTTCTTTTATTATTATTTCCATTAACTGCTGCTTATTACCTCCTACCAAACACGCCCTTAGGCTTGATATATACACCACTTGACATGATTACATATAATTATCACACATCTTCAAAAAAAATTCATGTTTCTTATATATAAATGATTTATGATTTAGCATCTTCATTCACTCCATGAGTTACAACTTCATTCTATACAACATTAATGAAGGCGGTATCGATCTCATAATCTCATTAGATTTTAGCAATACTTCATTAGTGGAACTCTTAAGTTGTATAAAGAAATAAACTATATTGATAAAAATAACAAATTTTGAACAGTATATGGCGATCAACCGTAGTTTATTTTTTCTTAAAATCTTAATTTTTCAAATCAAACACTAAAAACATTTATTAGTATATAAAAACTTAAGAAACTAAGCTAAAAATGTAGATTTCTTTTTTGCTAGTAACAACGTCATATTATAATAAACAATAACCAAAGGTTTATTTAGCATTACGGTGACTCATGTGGAAATAAAACATCAAAATGAAAATTAAGCTATAATAATAATAAATCATGAAATTTTAAAATAGACAAAATCAATTTTAATTTGAGATGAAGTTAGGAGAACAATATACGACAAAAAGAGAACATATAAAATTGGCATAACACCAAATAACTTAAAAATAAATATATACACGTATAGATCGATATTTTAGTAAAAGAAACCTAGTAGAATGTCTCTCTTTATTGGTCTCCTTAGTAGCGGAAAGGAGTCTCAGAAGAAGAAAAAAAAGTGTGGGAGGTTATTTTTTTGGAGAAATGAAAAACAACCCATTAGGTAGGTTAAAAAACTAAAAACCAAAACTTGTAATAGAAAAAAGAAAATAAAATGTTAATTAACATAATGGCAAATTGCATAAAAAAACGTATATTTTGTTTTGATTCTTATTTTAAATAACATATTTATAAAACATCTGTTTTAGTACTTGAGATGGAAACTTTCATACATTTAACTACCTTGATGACATGTTAAACCATTAACAAGTTACCATGATAACATGACAGATATGTTGACATATAAGTCACCATTATCTGTTTATATGGCAAATGATATGGATTTTTATATAAAATTAAGAGTGAATTAGGAACTTGGTCTCTTTGTTGTTAGAAAAATATATAAATAAAGTCCTTAAACATTTTATTATAAATTTGGTCTTCGACGGATAATATTTGTTTTACTAATCATCCAGACTCTATGTACATAATTCACAAATAACGAAGGTTAATAAACATAATGAATGGTCAACACAAATTGCTATATTTATGTAAAAGTATTAAAAGCTCTTAACGTTTTATAAAGTATAATTATATATAGGCACAGAAAAGTGTTTAACATAAATAAAAATAAAAATTTATGAAAAAAAGTTAAAAATATCATTCTCACTCCCTAACAATGTAATATAATTACCCTAAGATTTGCTAACTCTGTTTTGTAATTTCGTCTAGCGTCTTGCTAGTGTTTTACTGAAATGTCGTTGTTAAAAAAAAAAAGAATTACCCTAAGATTTGCAAAAAAGATAGAATAAAATTGGACATAAAGTAAGCATATAAATTAGATTTATAAAAATGACAAAATTGTAACAACCACAATTCTAAAATAAAGGTATTTCAATCAATTGCTCTAAAATAGCAATACCGAACATCAATAGGCCCCAAAGTATAAACTTGATCTCATAAGTTCGTGCAGAATAAAATAACTACTGAGATTTATTACATTCCAACTATTAAATAGGCATCCAAAAAAAATAGCGCCTCACTTCTAATTCCAAAGCTCACAGCTTCCCTTACTCTTAGCCGAGCTCTCAACCATGTGCTTCCCTAAAAAGGTTTTTAGTTTTATAAAAGAGAGGGTTAGACCATAGGGCCTAGTGACTTCCCTCATAAACCACAGTTCAATATGCATGACATTTATAAGATAAAAAAGTTAGTCATGAATATTAACTCACACTTTAACACACTTTTCATGTACCTGTTGCAACGGTAATCCACACTGATAGTCACACACACCGTGACTATTAAACAGACCCACATTTGCCCAAAAAATTGGGTACACACTTCCCGCATTTGAATGATTTAAAGCTATGCAAATTTAAAACATTCTTTTATAAAATTTAGCATACAAAAGGGAACTCACCTGATTACCAAACCTAGATTGTTCGTCTCAATCTACGATCACACCAACCGAACACCTGATTTAGATCAGTTAACTACGAGTTAATGACTCAATTAAACTTACAATCATCCCACTAGGAAAAACCCTAAGGATAGGACACCCTTAAGCTTACTTAATTGCCCCTTAAACAAAACCCGAGTGTGGCCAAACAGTAGTTGACGCGACTTGCCCGCGTGGTCTATTGTTTTATCTACACAAACCTGCTTGAAGCTCCAAACCCCAAAACCACATTTCCACAGATTTTCACCCAAAAAATTGATATGGAACTTGACCCAAACATTTATTAATCAAACTTTAACATCAACTAATCCATTACATCCATTGATTTCAATGATTTACTCACACATTGAAGAATGTCATTCAACAATGGAGGTTTTTGATTGATTTTCAACCTTTAGATGAAAAGTAATACATGAACATGAAGAAAGCTCCAATGCTAACTTTATAAACCCATAAACAATGATTTGATAGTTTTTATTCAACCAATCAACAAACTCAATCACATAACCCATACTTCCATTTACCCCAAATTGCTCAAATAAAAAGAAGAAGATGAAGGTGAAGATGATTATACATGAAACTGATGATGGACCCTTGGTTCCTCTTGAATTTCTTCTCTTCTCTTCTCTTCTCTTCCAAATCGCACACACAAACACACACTTGATTTCTCAGCCGTTTGTCCGAAAATGAGGGTTTCTAACCCTTATTAACCCACTTTTCACTATTTACACCTTCAGTCCCTAAAGTTTAAGAACTCGGGCTCCATCCATCTCATTTGTAAATTTCATTGCAAGTAAATAGATTCCGGGTTATTACAAAAATTGTGTTGTTATTAATGAATGATTTAGCTCAGTTTAAGAAATAGTTTGATTCAAATGTTATACCTATGCCGGGGGATAGGGCATGGCAGATGAACATTAGCGGCTGATCATGTAACATCAAAGAAAAAGACCTAAAATGATTTTTATACATACATAATCAATGATTTATATGATTTTATTTTATATTCACTTATATGTATTGTTTTTATTTAAAAATTACATAGAAAATAAAGATTTGTACATTTAATAATAACTTTTATTCAAAAATAATTTAGAAGTGCGAGAAAAGTAGAAAACAATGAATTAAAATTTATCAACAGTCACATCATCTCTCCATTTGTAGAGGAAAAAGAAAGGTTTGTGCATTTGCATAAACCTCCTCTATAAATGCACCCGTAAACAAACACAAAATGCACATCGATCACAATGACATTCTTGCATTACTGTGATACAATCTTTTCCCTTACCTGCTTAATTTCCCTTTTCATTTATTATCTACTTAGATCGTGTAGATCATCAATGCCCACCAATTGGCCTCTATTAGGTATGACTTCTGCCTTATTATGGAATTCCAATCGTTTCAATGATTATATCACTAGTATTTTGAATGAAAATTGAGGTACCTTCATAGGCAAAGACCCTTGGTTTGTCAATATGAACAACCTCTTCACTAGTGATCCAGCCAACTATCACTATATATCAACCACCAACTTCCATAATTACCCAAAAGGTCCAGAGTTCAGAGAGATTTTTTATATCCTTGGCGATGGTATCTTTACCTGTGATTCCGAGCTATGGGAATTGCACGGTAAAGCAACCATGTCACTCATCAATCGTCTAGATTTCTTGAACCTGGTGGAGAAAACCACTTGGAACAACATGGAGGAAAAGCTTTTGCAGGTTCTTGAGTTCATGTCAGAACGAGGATCCAAGATGAATTTGCAAGATATCTTTCAAAGGCTCACTTTTCATAGCATTTTTAATTTAGTTCTGGACTATGATCCCAAAACCTTATCTGTTGATCTTCCGTACTATAAATTTGAAGTTGCTTTCACTAAATCCGAAGAAGCCCTCTTCGTTCGAACTGTTCTCCCAAAATTTTATTGGAAGTTGCTCAAGAGATTTCAATTGGGTAATGAGAAACATCTTAGTGATGCATTAATGTTAACTGATGAGGTGTTTTACAAGTTCCTAAAGGAAAAAAGAGAGAGGCAAATTGAGGCCTATGACATAGAGAAAGAACAACCGGAGGGTTTAAGGTTATTAACAAGAGTTACAAGGGAATATAAAGACCAAACTGGTAGCTTTGATGACCATGACAAATTTATCAAAGACACGATACTAACTCTTGTGTTTGCGGGAAGAGATTCCACCGGCGCAACTTTTACTTGGTTCTTTTATCTTCTTGCAAAAAAAACCCTATATAGCAAAGGGTAAGATATGTGACGAGTTTCACACAAAATTAGGGATTAAAGAGGGCGAGAAATGGAGAAAAATTAGTGTAAAAGAGTTGGAAAAGTTGGTTTATCTTCATGGAGCATTATGTGAAGCATTAAGGTTATTTCCTGCAATTCCTGTACACCCCAAAGTTGCGGCGGATGTAGACACCCTGCCAAGTGGTTACCAAGTTCGTAAAAATACCAAAATATTTCTACACTCACCCGTGCTTGTGTTCTTTTAAATAGATATCGTTCTCATTTGATCTTGTCTCTTTCTCTCTCTCTCTCTATATATATAGATATATAGATATACAAATAAAGTGTCCTGTGTATGGTTATGTTTAAATCTTAAGTCTATATATAAGTTGGAATATCCAGTCTATAAGTAACATAAATTCACCTCTCCCTACTTTTCTTTGTTAATTACACAAGAAAATAAGTCTATAAGTAACGTAAATTCACGTCTCCTTACTTTTCTTTGTTAATTAGATTACACAAGAAAATAAAGGTTTTTGCTTTCCCCATGAGGTTGAAACTTGTTCTTTCCACATCGATTGACCGAACATTGAATGGGGTACACTCGTATAGCCTATCCCAATTTTAACAAGTTGAAACTTACATTCTCTATTTAATATGATTGATAACTAAATATTCAATGTGTTCTAGAATTTTGTATTAAAAAAAAGGAAATAAAAAGAAGTTATTTGTGTTCATGAGATGAAAGAGAAGGAAGAAAATGGAGTAAAAGAAAGAAATTAAACAAGAGAAAGGAAAGATAATGTGTGAAGTTACAAATATATTTTTATTTGTTTTGTAACGGTTTATAATTGATGAATAGACGTATAATTTTATAAAAAAAAATAATGGTTGTTAATTATTTCTTTTCTTCTCTTTCCTTCGACATCTGAGTAGAAAATTGGGAGAGGAAAATCATAATTTATTTTCCTTCTTTTTCATTTTTTTCGCTACAGAAAAAATTTGAGAACCCGAATTTTTTCTTTCTCACCCGCTTCCCTCTACTTTTATAAACAAATTCTCGAGAACGCAGTGTTATGCTCACTAAGCAAATAATGTCAAAGATTTGTTGTCCAAGCCTATTCAATTTAAATATTTTCATCAAATAACCAACCTAACATCAAATTAAAAAAAATAAACATCTTGATGATGCTTCCAAAGTGTGTGAATGAAAAACAAGAAAAGCGAACCAATGCCTATGATCAGGGACAAATCCATAACTTTTTTATACGATGACACCATATAATATATGACAAAAAATAATTACGAAAAATATGGTTTTTTTTCGTTGTGTCTTTATTTGTTATTGACGTTCAATATCATTCGATGTGTTTTTAGCCTAATTCCACCGTTTCGAGATATATTTAAAGTTTTTTGTTTGACTTTGAGGCATTTTCAAATTTTTTAATCGGTTTCGAGAGACTTTTTCGGTTTTATTTGTTGATTTCAAGAGTTTTTTTTTGTTGATTTTTTGGTTGATTTCATGATTTCTTTCGGGTTTTTTGGTTGATTTCAAGAGTTTTTTTTGTTGATTTTTGGTTGATTACGAGGTACAGTTGCATCTTCTTGAACTTCTGAATATCATATGGTGGCACCTTCAAAAACAATACAGTTGCACCGTTCACAAACCCAAATTTTTTACCTTTCGACGGAGAGATAATACGGTGGCACGTGCCACCGTATGCACCTCTTCAGGTCCGTCTATGCCTATGATATAGAGAAAAGACAAGTAGTGTATTCAAATGAAAAGACCATAAACATTGAAAACGTGAGATAACATGATAACAAAATTGGCTTTATACATAGGACGTCTAAATTGTTTAAGTGTCCTAATAGAATACTTATTAGAACTTAGGTTTATAGCACGAAACTATAAAGCGTTTTATCTAAAAATATCACAATAGGTTTATAAGACGATTTAGGCATTTTAACAAGTTTTTTAGGACGTTTTTAAAATAAAAAGTCCTAATAGATATTTTATAGGACACTTTTGAGAAGTGTTCTATAAATCCATCTTTTTGTAGTTAATCCGACACTTTATTTTAAAAGTATCCTAAAAAACTTGTTTAAACGCCTAAAAGGTTTTATTAGGTGAGATTTTTCAATGGTAGGTCTTTAACTCTTAACTTATATATGTAAACAGAGACAAAATAATAAATAATTTAAAAAATCTATTAAAGTTGATAGACATTTTAAAACTTTTGTTAAACTAAATCATTAATTCAATCCACAAAATCACTAATCCACTAGTTTTTTCAAAATTTTACCCATTTTTATTTTTAAATAGAAATAGATAACTCATTTTCTTTTACTATAATCTATCTTTAAATTAAGATGCATTATTATGTATATATAGAGACGGGTTTATACAAGTACGGTACCAATTTACGAGAATATAAGGATAATCCTCAATCAATCATTTTGTACATGAAATTTTTATGTACAAAATCATATATGATTTCATGTACAAAATCATATGTGATTTTGTAAGCATCAAAAAGGACACGCACGACTTTTTTCGTGGGCAAGTCGCGCTAATCATATATGATTTTGTACGTGAATGATTTTGTACATGAATCATATATAATTTTGTACATGAATCATATATGATTTTGTACATGAAAAGTTTCATATCCAAAATGATTGGCTGGGGATTGTCCTCGCATTCTCGTAAATTGTTACGGTTCCCACATGAACCTTTTTCTATATATATATATATATATATATATATATGAGTGAATTATATTTTTGGTCCCTCATGAATACTCGCTTTTTGATTTTCGTCCCTCCAAACGTAAAAGTACATTTTTGGTCCCCCAAACAAGTTTTTAATAACAAACTTGGTCCCTCCCACTGACACCGTCCGTAATCTGTCGTTAGCCATCCCATGGGAAAAAAATAAACCAAAATTAAAAACCTACCATATCAACCCTAAATTTAAAACCAAAATTGAAAAGTCATCGCCACCAAACCCAGCAAGTCAGCAACATGTTCATCTTTATCCATATAACCTCATTCCTACGGAAAAAAAACCCACTTTTTTTTAAGAATTGGAAAGCTTTACAATTTAAAAGAATTCATCCCCACCCCAAGTCCTTTCACTTCCCCAGATCCATTCGTCAGCCTTCCCCTTCCCTGTTTTCCGGCCATATCACGACTTCCATCTCCTTTCTTCGGATGGGTTTAGTATATGTGTAATGGGTTTGAATTTGATTTAAGATCTCTGTATTGGATTTGAATCTGATTTAGTATATGTGTACTGGGTTTGAATCTGATTTAGTACCATATGTTTTTGTATTTGAATCTATAACTTCGTTTGAATCTTGGTGGTGATGGACCTGTTAGTGACGGTGGTGATGGACCTGTCAGTGGCGGTGGTGGACCTCCTGCTGGTGGTGGTGGTACAACCTGCTACTAGAAGTTTATTTTTTTAATAGAAAACTAGTTGTGTACCCGTACAATGCGGCAGGATGCAATATTAAAATAAATGTAAGAGAAATGCAAAATATAAACACATTTTTATAAAATAAAACAAATGGTCGAGTCTATCTTATACACAGTGTGGACAATTGGTAGGAATTGGACAATTGGTAGGAATCAGCGTAATGGTTATGAAAATCAAGATTCAAGAATATGTATTACCCCTCACATTCAAAAAAGGAATTGCATTTTGCATAAATAGGTATGAGTTTGATTGAAATCGAATCGGTTACCTTTCTCGGTAAACTTGCAAGGGTCAATAATCTTATAAGGTAATAGCGATTATATGGATGGAAACCCTTTGAGTAAACAGTTGTAACACTAAGGAGTCGTGACCCTAAAATTTTTAGGGCCCAATTTTTCATGTGTTTAGGGTGTTTCATCTACCAGTATAAAGTTATAACTGAAGTTATTTAGGTTAAAACACAAATAATTAATAGTTAAGGTTCAGATTGTTAATCTTTTAAATTTAGTCCGCTTAATATATATTTCTATTATCTCATTTATGTAATGTAATCAAAAGATTTATATGTAGTAGGGCCTCCAAAAAGATTGGAACGGGCCTGGGAGTCGTTTACTCAATAAGCGGCTACCGGTGCTGATCGACTACAACACAGCAAGGGAACTTTCCCAACTGAAAATATCAAGGGAATTAATAATAGTATGTCAAAATTCACAATTTACTGGTAAGTTAATCAAAAGTGGACATAAAACATGATTGTATAACTTTGGATTGAGCATGCAAGAGGTCAGCATAATGCCACTTGGTTTGCTGTATGTCTGCAAATCCTTTGCTCATCTGGGAGAATTGATTCAAACTAACATACATATAAAACCACTTGATTGTCAGGGGCAAACCCACCCTATATGGAGGGGGTCCCTTGCTACCGCTCAACATGTTACTCTTGTCATTTTTTTATATTTCAAGAGTTAAAGAAGCACAACTTTAAAAACTCCCTGAAATCAACCAAAAAAACCTTAAAAAAATTCTTGAAACTAACCAGAAATCCCTCAAAATCAACAGAAAACAACCATAAAAAATCTCTCAAAATCAACCAAAAACCCTAAAAATCCCTCAAAATCAACCAAAAAAAAAATAAAAAATCTCTCAAAATCAAACAAAAACCTTAAAAAATCCTTCAAAATCGACCAAAAAACCTAAAAAAGTCACCGAACAGGGAATTCGGCTAGAAACCCCCCGAAATCACCGGGAAAATACATCAAACAACTTTGATCAAATTTAAGAGTGCCCCCTCGGGAAAAAAAATTTCTAGGCATGCCACTATCGATGGTAGTGGAAAAAACAATACCAAAAGAAACAAATCATATTATCATTGACTAACTTCACATAGTTTCTCAAAATACCAAATCAAATAAGATGCAAATAGAAGGATTACATTAAAGATTTTATTCCTAACAGAAAAACTCCATTAACAATAACAAAAAATGGACCATTTTCATATGGTCTATAAATGTATAATAAGCAGCTAAATATCCAAAAACAATGGACTCAACAGTCAACTCCACAGAAATGATGAACTTTGAACGTCTTCTTATCATGAATACTTGTAAATGGAACCAAAAGTTGTCCTACAAACCAAAAAGTAGACCAGCAATAACAGATTGTTGAATAGGGTTATTTACATGTTTGGTAGTGAAGTCGTGGGTTAATTCATCAAAAAAGCAAAAACAAAGAAACAAAAGTACCTCACCTTCCTATGAGGATTTTCACCATAATGAATGGAACTCTTGAGAGAAAGCAGCACTGTAAAACCCTGGTGGAAATTCATTTTCACCATAATGAATGGAACTCTTGAGAGAAAGCAGCACTGTAAAACCCTGGTGGAAATTCATTTTCATGTAGCCCCGCTAC
Source organism: Silybum marianum (assembly GCA_036898165.1). Lineage (NCBI taxonomy): Eukaryota > Viridiplantae > Streptophyta > Magnoliopsida > Asterales > Asteraceae > Silybum > Silybum marianum. The sequence goes on from CM072541.1 coordinate 18,723,833, forward strand.
AGATGCTTAAAAAGAAAGAATGACGGAGGGCAGAACAAATTAGATAAAGCTCAGTTTGAATCTAAATAGCATGTTGCACATATTCTCAAAGACTAAAACAAGCCTTCGTATCAATTATTGGAGCAATATACTTACAGAGGATGCAAGATCATCAGAAGTCAGAAATTTTGCAAGACCAAAATCACCTGAAAATGACAAAAGAAAGTTATGCTAATATAAAGTTATAAGGTGCATGTACCTTAGAAACATTTATAGATTTCATGGTTTAAAGTATAAGGCAACAGATCATTACCAAGTCGGATTTCTTGATCTTTTGTTAGGAACATATTCGAAAACTGAAGTAAAAAAGGGAATTATTAAGTTATATCAGTTCTCACTTTCAAAGAATTCAAGCTAATTATGTAGAAATATTGCAGAAAGAAACCTTAACATCTTGATGGAGATATGACTATGTGCAAGTAATCAAGGGCTGCCAGGAGTTGAACAAGCCATTTGCAGAGTTTCTGCACATTTAAATGAGATATAATCAGTAAAAGACACCTTCAACTTTGAATAATCAAAGCAGAAGCAACATAATAAGAATAAGATCCATTACCTAATGCTTCTTGAAATTGCAATCAATTCAGATTCAGATTGGCTCCACTGCAATCAATTAATAACGACATATCATCACCGATTTCCTTCTCCTTCGTTTCTCCTGCAAAATGATATATTGTTTGACCTACATCCATTAAAGCATCAAGATTGTGAAGCTATAAGAGAAGTTTGTGTACAACAACAAGGATACAAACCTCCAACAAGAATGAAGCTCTGTCTCTTTCCTGTTCTTTTTGAGGAATGATGTCTCTCAAAATCTGAAATCTTCATAATTCAAGATTATCAGATCCACGCATAAAAGCATGGATCCAGTAGCATGTAGAACTTTCCATTAGCAAAAGCATGGATTTGAACATTTGTTTTATAAATAACTCACCAACGATTGTGAAAACACAAGTAAAAAACCCTAATTTGGGGAAACCCCCAATATCGATTACGAGATGGAAGATGAATGAGGCTCGAATGTATTTATAAAGCAAAGATGGATAAGAATGAGAAGACGAAAATTACCTCGAATGGAATCAGCGCCATAAATCAAGAACAAAATCTGGAGCGATGAGAGCAAATCAGTAGAGAGAGAGAGCGTTGATATGGTCTTGAATCAGTAATGGGAGCTTGAATCGTCTTCTTGGGTGAATAAGTTTTGAATCGTCTTTTTTGGGAAGGGAGTTTGGAGAAGTGAAAAAGACCGTGTCTTGGAAAGATAATTCTGAGAGAAAGTTATGCAGCTTATTAGGTTGTAATTAAGATAATAAGACTTTTAAGACTTTATGTACTAGAGGGTTGTACCTTATGCATTGAAGTTTGTTTTTTAAGACTTTGAGTAAATTTTGTTTATAAAGTACTATAGATATAGATATAGATATAGATAATAAAACCAACAACAAAAAGACCAAAATGCCCCTCACGTGAGAGGCACATGGGATGGCTAACGTATTTGGACGGCGTCAATGGGAGGGATCAAGTTTGTTATTATAAACTCGTTTGGGGGACCAAAAATGTACATTTACGTTTGGAGGGACGAAAACCAAAAATCGAGTATTCATGAGGAACCAAAAATGTAATTCACTCTATATATATATATATATGTATATATATATATATTTTAACTTTGAATTAAAATTTAATTGGTTGTAAGTCTCGGTTAAAATTATAAATTGCCACATAGAAGTTATGAATGAGACTCACGGATGAATCTATATTAGGATTAATCTGTAAATCTATGTTAAGATTCATGTATTCACATATAAACCAATATACATCTAATTATCTCCGTATGACAATGGTTTGTTGAGATCATGTGTGTTTGCTTACTTTTAAGTGCATTTGTGCATACGTTTATATTAGTTTATAATTGCATTTTGCATATAGTTTAACTCTTTGCATGTAGATTTTATTTGATTTTTTGTTAATTTTCGTATGATCATCGTTGAGGATATTACTTTGGTATTTGTGTGGTTTTGTCTAGATTTTGACAGAGATCACGAACATGGATGTACATGAATTTTGTTGATAAATCAAATTAAAAAAAAATATGAAGATGAAAGACCAAATAGGAATTAAACCATTACTGATATATTTAAAGATGACTCAAATGGCTTAGAGCATCTCCAACAGCATCTCTATAATAGAGAAAATAAGAAAAATGGAGATTTTGGATAAAAATTATGCTCCAACAGCATCTCTAAAAGTTTCTCCAAAATGGAGAAAAGATGAGAGAGAGTGTTTTTTTCTCCATATTTAGAGATTACTATAAAAATGATTACCAAGTGAAAGAAATCAATATTTTATTTATACTCTCACTTTTCTATCAATAATATAAGAGTTAATTAAAAGTTTTTAAATATATTGAATATTTTAATAATATAATTAATGTTAGATTCTTTAAAATGGAGATGTTGTTGGAGATGAATACAATTTTTTTTAGAGATTTTAACTTTTGTATCTATATTTTTAGAAAAAATTTAGAGATGTTGTTGGAGATGCTCTTAGGTCACTAATGAAAGACAAGAAATTCGAAGGGACGTTTTTGAAAGAGCAACAAAGTTAAGGGGTTGCTTTGAAAATTTTCTTTTTAAATATGAGTTTACATGGTTTTTTAAAGATGTCTCCTACTCTTCTATCCCTCAACCACCGTTGTCGTCCTTTTTCTTTTAGATTTTTTGGTTTTAGCTTTTCTCAATCTTTTTAGTTTAGATTTAGATTTAGGTTTATATTTCTCTTATTTCTTAAATTTATGAAGATTTGACGAAGATTTAACATATTAATAATGAAGTTGAAAGTTTAAAATTTTCTATCTGTTGTACTGTATTCTTCTTTTTTATCCTTCTATTTTGTGTTTAGATTTGTTTAACTTTTTATAGTTGTAATTATTGGAAGTTTAATTTCATTTTATCTTAGTTCTTATTTATATTTCCCGTATTTACTTTTTTTTTATCATCTTTAAGTTTAATTTATTGTTTTTTCTTAAATTAAAAACAATTCTTGGAGAATGACACTTTTTGAATCGATCTTAATTTATAGCTTTACTAGATTGATTCTATTGTTTTATTTAGATTTATATATGTATTCTCTAATAGTTTAGTTTGCGTTCATTTGGGTAATCGTCACTTTGGATCGAGGTTGTGGTATTAATTAATTGTTTTATAATAAATGTTGAGTTTTAATTGATTGATTTTTACCTAACGAGTTAATGTTTGCATAATTAGTTGTATGAAATGTTCAGTTAATCCGATAAGTTTTGAAACAAACGACAGTTTAATTGTAACTTGAGACAAAATTGATTAATGCCTACGATCCTAACATAAAAATGGTGAGGGACATGGACTGAGAAAATATTTGTTTTAATACCAATGTTTCTTTCCAACAAACACATACTACAAAAGTAAGTATGAGTTTTGGTTTAGAAAAGTTTTGCCACATAGAAAGAGTGTTAAAGTATAATTTTGTATAACAAATCCTCATCATTACCAAAAATCTGAAGTAGACATTTACCAGATGCCAGTTAGTTTATTTTTATTTGGTTCTTTATGTGTTTCCTTTAATTTCGTTTATTTGCATTATTTAGTTATAAAAATCATTCCAAATTGATGATATCCCGTAGCTAGGCCATACTCTAGGACGAGTTTGTGTTTAATCCATCGCCTCCTCGTGACCGACCCATTACACATTTATACGCTTGCAGTTTATAAATTTAAAACACGTCAATTTTTTGGTGTCATTGCCGAGGGGACAATCAGACTAACATGTAATTTTTTGGACAAACATTTCAAAACTAGCTTTTAACACAAAAAGAGCGTATAAATATCACCAAGATAAATCATCTTAATTGCACTACATTAAAAATGTCTCTTCAAAAATTTTAATGACCAAAATTAAATAAAAAAAATGAAAAGACTAAAAAAATGCAGCAATGTCTTTTCAAATAAACATTTGAAACGTCGCTTCAAAAATGTCGTTTCAATATTGGAACAAAATTGAAAATGATATTGCCGTTTTATTTATTTATCATATACCTGTTATTTCATTTTTCTAAGGCGTAACTGATGGTGTCAATTGTCAAATATTTATCATAAAAATTATGATACATATAAATATACATTCTCTATTATACTAATGAGTCAATTATATTAAATAATTTAAATTAGATTATACATCAAAAACTAACAAATAAAATACTAAAAAAGTAAGAAGAATAAAATATTATGTTACAAAAAGCGTTCATTAGGTCATGGTGCGCCATAGTCTTAACGTGATGTCACTATAAAACAAAGAACTTTTATCAACAGAAATTACCCAGGAAAATTTTTGTGGGTGATTACAGATGGATCACCCAGAAAATATGTAACGACCCGAAATCTAAAATATGCATTTCATAGCCTTCGCCTAGATCGACAATTACAATTTCCAACATATGTCTACAATTCACACAATCTCTGGAGTTGCAACGGAACATAAACTACACTACTGAGATTTATTAAAAACACTAGAGGTAAATTCTAGGCGACTATATAACTGGGAAAAAGCCCATACTTCATTACCCAAGCTCACACCTTCCAATCGTTATCACTAAAGCTCTTGACATAGAATTTCCTGAAAATGTTTCAGTTTTATAAAAGCGAGGGTTAGACCGAAGATCTAGTGAATTTCCCTCTAATACATGAACACACGATAAATCAATTTGTTACAACATGTTAATTAAGAAAATAACAATGCACACACCTTAAAACATAAAACATCAATACATGTTGCAACGGTAGAACACATTTATAGTCACTCACACCTGTGACGAAGTAGTTCAGGCTCACACTTGCCTATTTATATGGTTATATGAAACGAAATCATATACCTTGATCGGGCACACACTTCCCGTGAATTCAAAATGTCAACATGTACAGTCACACAAAAACACATATTTTACCATAAACAATTCTTCCAATTATTTGATACTTAGTAAATAAAATCGAATATAATTCCAAAACGAATGGTGAATATGTTAAAAATAACGAGAGAAACTCACCTGGGGTCCAGGCCATAATATGCGCTCTAAGGCTAAAAGTCCAACAACCGAACACCTGAATTCACCGAATTATAAAAGGAACCTCCTCAAATATCGCACTATTCCCATTTTAACCTTCTAAGACACACTCTTAAACAACGCCCCAGAACTGACACACAACGAGAATCGGCGAACTTCAAAACCACCTAAATAGAGACTCGTGCGACCAGCCACGCGATCCAAGTGGTGGATGAGGTCGCGACACCTACTGTTTCTTCTGCATAGTCCGAAAATTCTATTTTCAACCCAAAACCCACATCCAGCATTTCAACATCGATTCAGTGCGCTTATAAGATAAAACCAATTTATTTAAACCTTTCCAAAGGTTCTAAAACGTAGATAAACATCTAAACATGATCCAATTTCATTATCCTCAAACTAAAACTCATAACCAATCTTTCAACATGAAAAACTCCAAATTCATGAACGATTAGCAAAAACACCAAAGATTTAACAAAGAAAAATGGATAAACTTTAAACAATGATTAGCTTCCATTTTCCATGAAGGTTTCCACCATAAAATTCATTTCACCCACCAAGAACACAATTCATATCAAAAACCCTCAAAACAACACCCTAAAAGAAAATGGATATTGAGAAAAACTTTTATAAATCAACAAGATAAAACGGTTTTAAATTATAAATCACACTAGATTCAATTCCAAAAATGATTTTATTACAAAAATCCTTATTTCAATCAACAAATAATCACTCCAAATCAAAATCCCAAAAACATTAAAACTCTAAAAAAATGGCGAGATTTACATTAAACAAAGAAGAATGGTTCATACCTTAATTACATATTTGGTCCTCGTACAGCAAGCTTCTTTACCAAGTTTTCCTTTAACTTTCAAAAAGTATTTCAAATAAGAAATTGGGTTATTACAAAATACCAATGGTTTGGTAAAATTCGATGTTTAAAAAAAAACCAACGGGTCATCCAGAGAATCCCTGAGTAATCTGTCACTGATTTGAATTACCTATAAGCAATTTTCCCATCAACTTTTGTGGCAGTTTTGTGAGGAATCACTCTTTAGCGACAGATTTTGTAGGAAAAAGTCCGTATTCAAGAGTCTTTCTCTGAGACATAAATATTAAGCCACAGATCATGCGACGACGGCTGTTGTGACGAGCTTTTTTGAACACTGGATTTAAAACATCAAACATAATGAAAATTTTATTTCTTTAACGTAATTAATCTAGGTAAAATAAAATTTCCTATCCAATTATGTGAAATAAATAATTAACTTCTATTTTTGAAGAGACATCGTGATATATTTAGATTATATCATTTTTTATGTATTGTTATTTTGGTAATTGTGGGACCAGGACATCAAAATTATTACTAACTAGTGTTTAGTTTCGTGTGCTACACGATTATAAAAATTCATGTTATGATTTTTTTAATAAAGGATTCAATTGATTATTTTTCATAAATCATGGTCATGTTGCGAGTTTGTATACAATATTTCTGAAATTGAGTGTATATGAAAATTACTACCTCAATTTTAGTTTATAAAAATTGGTTTCGAGAATAAGCACTACTACACAAATGCAAATATAACCCATCAAATTCAACCCGGTTTCTAGAATACAACCGGGTTATATTTATATTTATTTTAATGACTCTAAATATTACCCGGTGCTTTGAAAACTACCGGGTAGTATGTGATTATTAGGTAGCGTGCTTTGTATAAAACTACCCGGTACTTTAAAAACAACCGGGTAGTATTTGATTACTTGGTAGTGTTTTTTTATAAAACAACCCGGTGATTAAAATCAACCGGGTAGTATTTGATTAGTTGGTGGCGTGTTTTCGTAAAACTACCCGGTGCTCTAAAATCAACCGGGTAGTATTTGGTTACATGTAGTGTATTTTTATAAAACTACCCGGTGCTTTAAAATCAACCGGATAGTATTTGATTACTTGGAGGATACTTTTTATAAAACTATTCGGTGCTTTTAAAAACAACCGGGTAGTATTTGATTATTTGGAGGACACTTTTAATAAAACTACCCGGTGCTTTAAAAACAACCGGGTAGTATTTAATTACTTGAAAAAAAAAACTTGTGTTTTGGGAAAGAAAAAGAACAATGATTAGAATTTTCCATAACTTTCCTAAGAAAAGTAAAGGAAATAAATATAAAATTAAAATCATTTAACAATTTAATAAAATTGTCAGATATTTACGTCTAATGTTTTAAACCTAAACTAAAATCATCGCTTCCATCCGGCACCGACTTCTTCTTCTTCTTCTTCTTCTTCTTCCCGACTTCGATCTCGATCTCCAGGTGCGATTTCTTTAACCTAATAATCACATACTGTTGATTTAGGTTTTCTATTTCGATCTCCAGGTGCGATTTCTTTAACCTAATAATCACATACTATTGATTTAGGTTTTCTATTTCGATCTCGATATCGATCTCCAGGTGCAATTTCTTCAACCTAATTATCAGGTTTTCTATTTCGATTTTTCTGCTTCTTCCAATTTCGACTTCCATTGCCATTGGACCAACAGTATATGGCTTATTGAATTTTGATTTCCACTTTTGCTATTTCATTATTATTGAATATATGATGCTACTGTGAATTTTGTTTTCTATGGTTTTTTAGTTTCATGCTATTGTGGATTTTGTTTCCATTTTATTATTGAATTATATGATGCCTATATTGAGAATGAGATGGAACTCAAAAGATAGTTCCTGCTGAAAATCCTTGCCAAAAGTGATCCTCGGAAAATGAATGTTGTAATTTGTTTTCCAAATATGGTGTTAAATTTCTTGTTGTTTTTGCTACTTTCTATAAAATGTGTTATTTGTTTTGTGAATTTTTGTAGTTGGTTATCTTATGGAATATTTACATTCAAATGCTCTTGTGGTTAATTGAATTGGATAATCTAAATAATGAAAGAGAAACTTTTGGCCCAAGAACATCTACTGTACTTCAACAGTAGAAAAACTCACATTACACATGAGTTTTTTGTGTGTTCTTCAACAGTACTTCATACTTCATCATTGTTGAATTAGGAGTATCAAAAAAACCCTTTTTTTGTAATTAGCACACACTTATGGGTGTTTCTGTCTATGTCTTGGACAACCTCATTTTGTTCATTTTTGTCTTTGACTCTCTTTCTTTGTTTTTCATCAATAAGTTATTTATGAATTTGTTTTTCAATTTTTAATCATTCCTCCACTGTTACCATTTCTTTTAAATGATGGAAGTGTATCTAATTTATGATGATTGCCATAGATGTTGCTTCTTTAACAACAGAAAGGGCAGCAACTTCTTTAACAGCAGAAAGGGCAGCAACTGCAACTTTTAATCAGTATAAATATTATATTATACTGATTAACATATAAGCACAAATGAATTTCTATCAAACACAATAAACTAAGTTAAAAGTATTGTGTCCTACACTTCATATGTTTGTTATGCATGTTCGATATGATTAATTATGCTTTCTGAAGCTGTTTTTGCGTTAGGTCCTAAGTTTTGGCCAATTATGTTCTTTTTATTTCTATGTAGAAACAGAAGCAGTAGTTGTTGGTCAAAGCTAAAGCTAAAGAAACACAAGAGGTATATAACTATATTGACGATGTATTTCTTTCTATGCATTTCAATACCTTATTGTATGTGATATATATATATATATATATGTATATGTGTGTGTGTGTAATTATTAGGTCCATGTCAGACCAAACCGAGTCATCGATATCAGAGGGGAGCGAGGGTTCTGAACCAAGTCACATCCAAATCCCACCCAAGAGATTGAAGTTCATGTCGCCTCTGGTGTCTTTGGAGGTCAATCATATGACCTCCCCATTTTCCGTGATGACATACACTTTTTAGTGAAGGGTGCTTGGCTCGATCATTCTACAATTGCTTGATTCGAGATGTAAGTGAATCTAAATTCTCAATATTCAATCTTCTATTCTAAAAATATTCTACTTTATCATAACGTCGTGTTTTTAGGTTATTACATGAGATTATGCAAACAAAGACGAACAACAGATGTGGTTTCATATATCCAGCCTTGTTTTATGCCGATGTATGCCAAATAAACGCTGATCAAGTCATAAGTAACATTGTTAGTGCGATCTCTCACAATAGAGAACTACAGTTTTATTTGGCGCCATACTTACAGTTACAGAGGTGCCATCTTTATTGTTATACAACTTACGATATATATATATATATACATGTTAAAAGGTTATACTAATAGTTTTAAACATTACTAGCAAGCACTGGAGTCTGCTTTTGATTTACCATCGCCGTCGTATAGTATATATTTTGGATTCATTAATGTCCGAAGGAAAGACCGCCGACACATATCTTGTCAAAGACCTTGTAGAAGCGTAAGCAATTGTTAAATTGGTATAAATTTGACCTTTTCTTTTATAACTTTTAACACCACCATTGCATATGTTTCGTTTAGAGCTGTTACAAGGTATCATGAAGAAGGAGGGCTGTGTGAAATCGACAAATCAAGGCCATTTAGATGGGAGTTGGCACACGTAATTCATCTCACTCTACACATCTATCTTATTTCGTAGTTGAATATGCCTAATACACACTTCTCTTATTTCCAATTTAGTGCAATCAACAAGAATCTGGTTGGGAGTGTGGCTACTATGTAATGTACTTCATGTTTCAGTTTGTCGTACATCAACAATCAGCATTCCCGGATAGGGTATGTATGTGTTAAATATGTTTTCATTGTGTGTATTGCACTCAACCTTGTGGTTATAACAACATTTATTTTATTTTGCATCTAGGTACCATGGCACGACATCACACCCCTTACAAAAAGAATGGTGGATGATGTAGCTAAGATATGGGCTACCCGCTTTTCGAGTGCTTATCTGAAACATCTAGTTTAACTGGTATGTTGGTCATTCATGAGGAGTTTTTATATATATATATATATATATATATATTTCTATCCTCTTTAATATTATCTCTTGATGTTTTACCTCATAGAAAAGAGCATTCCAACCATGTCAAAACTGTGCAAGAACTTGTTTGTTCGTGTATACATGTTAGTTTGGTTTGACATGAGTTGGTTTATGTTAAAAAAATCTGTCCATTCTTTCGAACTATTATCAATATTATGTTAAGGTTTTATAGTATTTTCCTATTGTCAAGTTTTTTTTAGAAAAAACGGAACAAGACAATGTTATAGTAAGATGATAATGATAAGCTACATAAAGTAGACCATTTTATAGCTATATGTTTTATTTATCAGTCAAATTATACAAATTAACAACAACTATATATTTATATGCAGAGTTAAGTCAGACTGAAAGAGGGTTCTTGCAAGCTATGTGGAGTTATGTTTTATGGATATGGTAGGGATCTTGATTGTAATCAAAGGAATATAAGTAGATAGAGCGTGTCCTGGATGATATAGATTTGGATATATGTTTTGTTTATCAATTCCGTTGGTTATTGTGGCATACAAAGTTTAATTGTGGATTTTTATTTCATTTTTATTTTCATTTTATTCGTATTAGTCGCATAATACCCGGTTGCTTAAAATGGACCGGGTTATATTAGTCACATACTACCCGGTTGCTTGAAAGGAACCGGGTTATATTAGTCATATACTACCCGGTTGCTTAAAAAGAACCGGGTCATATTAAGCAATATTCATGCCCCCTTTAAACTAAATACTACCCGGTGGACTAATAAAAACCGGACTCCATTAGGCGAATACTACCCGGTTATTCAACCGGGTAGTATTACCGTGACATTACTTCCGCCCCATGATAGGACCCGGTTGTATAACCGGGTAGTATATCATTTTGCAACCAGGTAGTATAAACATTTCTCTAGTAGTGAAGGTATAAAATATATTATATATATGGTGAAAATTATTGGTAACAACCACACATTTAATATTAACTATATAATATACGATTTAGTTATATCTTATAAAAAAATTGATACAAATTAAAAAGACATAAAATAGACTCAACACTTTTATTTTTCTTCTCCAACAATTTCATGAAATCTGAAGAAAAAAAATCTTATTAGTATTGATAAATACATCGGTTGAACATCATTACATATAATTATTTCACAACTTCAATTTTTTCATGTTTCTTGTATCTAGATGATTTAGCATCTTCATTCACTCCATTAGTTACAACTCCTTTCTATACAACATTAATAAAGGCGGCATCAATCTCATTAGATTCTAGCAATACTTCATTAGTAGAACTGTTAAGTTGTATAAACAAAGAAACTAAATTCATATAAACAACAAATTTTGAAGTGTATATGTCGATCAACCATAATTTACTTTTACCGAAGGTCCTTTGGCCTAGCGGTATCGTAATGTTTGTCCTCCTAACCAAATTTGAGGAGGGTGTATGCGTTTATTTTTTACATTTACCGTATATAAATATTATATATACTTCAGAAAAGAAAAAAAACCAAAGTGTACATTTTTCTTAAAATCTTAATTTTTCATATTAAACACTAAAAACATTTATTAGTATATAAGATCTTAAGAAACGAAGCTAAAAGTGTAGATTTCTTTTTTTTCCAGTAACAACATCATATCATAATAAATAATAGCCAAAGACTTATTTAACATGATGGTGACTGATCACGTGGAAATAAAACATCAACATAAAAATTAAGATAGTAATAGATCATGAAATTATAAAATAGAAAAAATCAATTTTAAATTAAGATGAAATTAAGAGAACAATACACGATTTAAAGAAGACAGGAAAAAACATATAAAGTTGATATGACACTAAATAACTTAAAAATAAATATAAATACATAATTTATATCGATATTAGTAAAAGAAACCTAGTAGAATGTTTCTCTTTCTTGTTCTCGTTAGGTAGGCTAAAAAACAACCCATTAGGTAATGGTAAAAAACCAAAAATCAAAAACCAAAAACCAAAACATGTCATAAAAAAAGGAAAATTAAATGTTAATTAACATAAAAAAAGGCTTTTGACTCGGTAGTATCATAACATTGGTCTTTTAAAAGATAGGAAGATATATGAATTTATTTGTTATATTTGTCACATATAAATATTATATGCTTTAAAAAATATAAATAAAGAAAAACAAAGATTAATTAACATATATAATAATGAATGGTTAACATAAATTGTTATATTTATTTAAAAGTACTAAAAGCTCTTATCGTTTTATAAAATATAATTACATATGAGGATGGAAAAAATCTTTTAACATATAAAATAAAAAAATTTAAGAAAAAGGTTAGAAACATCATTCGCAGTGGCACTACCTAACAAGGTAACGTAATTACCCTAAGATTTGCAAAAAGAGAGAATAAAATTGGACATAAAGTAAACATAAAAATTGGATACTAAGACAAAACTGTATTGTTATTAATGTGTTATTTAACTCAGTTTTGAGAAATAGTTTGATTCAAATGTTATTCTTATGTCGAGGCCGTGGGCATGGCAGATGAACATCGGTGGCTGCTCATGTAACGCCAAAGAAAAAGACCTAAAATGATTTTTGTACATACATATTAATGATTTATATGATTTTATTTTAATTTCACTTATACATATTGTTTTTATTTAAAAATTACATAGAAAAAGAAGATTTGTAAATTTATTAATAACTTTTATTCAAAATTAATTTTGAAGTGCGAGAAAAATAGAAAACAATGAATCAAATTTTCTCAAGTCACATCATCTCTCAATTTGTAAAGAAAAAGAAACGTTTGCAAATTTGCATAAACCTCCTCTATAAATGCACCCATAAACAAACACAAAATGCACATCGATCACAATGGCATTCTTGCATTACTGTGATACAATCTTTTCCCTTACCTGCTTAATTTCCATTTTCATTTATTATATACTTAGATCATGTAGATCATCAATGCCCACCAATTGGCCTCTATTAGGTATGACTCCTGCCTTATTATGGAATTCCAATCGTTTCAATGATTATATCACTAGTATTTTGAAACAAAATGGAGGTACCTTCATATGCAAAGGTCCTTGGTTTGTCAATATGGACATCCTCTTCACTAGTGATCCAGCCAACTATCACTATATATCAACCACCAACTTCCATAATTACCCAAAAGGTCCAGAGTTTAGAGAGATTTTCAATATCCTTGGCGATGGTATTTTTACTTGTGATTCCGGGTTATGGGAATTGCACCGTAAAACAACCATGTCACTCATCAATCGTCCAAATTTCTTGAACCTGGTGGAGCAAACCACTTGGAACAACATAGAGGAAAAGCTTTTGCCCGTTCTTGAGTTCATGTCAGAACGACGATCCAAGATGAATTTTCAAGATATTTTTCAAAGGCTCACTTTTGATAGCATTTTCAATTTAGTTCTGGACTATGATCCCAAAAACTTATTTTCTGATCTTTCGTACAATAAATTTGAAGTTGCTTTCACTAAATCCGAAGAAGCCCTCTTCGTTCGAACTCTTCTCCCAAAATGTTGTTGGAAGTTGCTCAAGATATTTCAATTGGGTAATGAGAAACATCTTAGTGATGCTTTAAACCTAAGTGATGAGGTTATTTACAAGTTTATAAATGAAAAAACAGAGAGGCAAATTGAGACCAATGACATAGAGAAAGAACAACCGGACGATTTAAGGTTATTAACAGGAGTTATGAGGGAATATAAAGACCAAACTGGTAGCTTTGATGACCATGACAAGTTTATCAAAGACACGATATTAACTCTTGTGTTTGCGGGAAGAGATTCCACCAGCGCAACTCTTACTTGGCTCTTTTATCTTCTTGCGAAAAATCCTATAGCAAAAGATAAGATATGTGAAGAGATTCACACAAAATTAAGGATCAAAGAGGGTGAGAAATGGAGAAAAATTGGTGTAAAAGAGTTGGAAAAGTTGGTTTATCTTCACGGAGCATTATGTGAAGCATTAAGGTTATTTCCTGCAGTTCCTGTAAACCCCAAAGTTGCGGTGGATGTAGACACCCTGCCAAGTGGTCACCAAGTTCATAAAAATACCAAAATATTTCTGCTCTCATATGCAATGGGACGAATGGAGACGATATGGGGCCAAGATTGTTTGGAATTCAAACCAGAGAGATGGCTCTCAGAGCAAGGAGAAATCAAACACGTACCCTCTCACAAGTTTACAACGTTTCACGCAGGGCCAAGAACTTGCATTGGTAAGAAATTCGCATTAACTCAAATGAAAATAATAGCATCTACAATTATATATAATTATAATGTCGAAGTGGTGGATGGTCACCCAATCATGCAAGATGCGTCAGTCATCCTCCGAATGAAGCATGGTTTGATGGTCAAGTTAACAAAGAAAAAATAAGATAAAACCACATATACTTTATGGTAGAAGTATACCTCAAGGTCATTATGAGAATAATATCTTTATATAGAGATAGAAATACAAATAAATATTTAACTTGTTTATCATGCAATAGTATGTGTCCCGTGTACGGTTATGTTTAAATGTTAATTCTGCTATCTATTAGTAGCATAAATTTCACCTCTCCTTACTTTCCTTTATTAATTAGATTACACCAAAAAATAAAGGTTTTTGTTTTCACTTTTCTTTACTAATTAGATTACACAAGAACATAAAGATTTTTGTTTTCACCATGAGGTTGAATCTTGTTTTTTCTACATCGATTGACCGAACATTTAATGGGGTATGCACTACACTCATATAACCTAAATCAATCTAAACAAGTTGAAACTTACATTCTCTATTTAATATGATTGATGACTAAATATTCAATGTGTTCTCGGATTTTGGATGAAAAAATAGAAAATAAAAAAAAGTTATTTGTATTCTTGAGATGGAAGAGAAGGAAGAAAAGGGAGTGAAAGAAAATAATTTTAACACTGTAAACATGAGAGAAAGGAAAGATAATGTGTCAATTTAAAAAAATAACTTTATTTGCTTTATAGCGGTTTGTATGGTAATTGATGAATAAGTGTACAATTTTTTAATTTTTATTAATGGTTGTTATTTCTTTTCTTCTCTTTCCTTTAACATCTGGGTAGAAAAACTTGAGAGGGAAATCATAATTTATTTCCCCCCTTTTTCATCTTCTTTCTCTACAGAAGAAATTTGAGAACACTATTTTTTTCTTTCTCACCCGCTTTCCCCCCTTTTTTATGAACAATATATCGAGAATGAAGTGTTATACTCAATAAGCAAATAATGTCAAAGATTTGTTCTCCAAATGTTGCAAAATATCGATCACACCACACTTCACCCAATCCGTAAAACGAGATCGAACCAGTAGAAAATTAATCGAAATCAACCCAAGATCAAAAACGAACTAACCGTATGGTTGGTATGCGGAAACAATAAATTCGTACACTCAACCGTATGCAATAATCAACCACAAAATAATAATGTAACTTGATGGAAATAAAACGAGAGTTAAAACGGCACCAGATTTACGTGCAAAACCCAAAACCAGAAAAACCACAGGCGGAAGAGACACTACAACAAAATTGAGTTTATAGGACACTTTTTTAGGACACTTTATTAGAAGCGTCTTATAAAACCATTTTTAGGACACTCCTCGAAAAGAGTCCTATAAAATCAACTCTAATAGGACACTTTTTTAAATACATCCTATAAAATCAACTCTAATATGACACTTTTCTAAATACATCCTATAAAATCTAGTCTAATAGGACACTTTTCTAAATACATCCTATAAAATCTAGTCTAATAGGACACTTTTCTAAATATATCCTATAAAATCTAGTCTAATAGGACACTTTTTAAAATGTGTCTCATAAAATAAAATTTTATAAATAAATTAAAACATATAATCAAATAAATTTTAATTAGATTTTTTTTCATAAATAAATATTTATTAACTATTCGTACAGGCCCATTTGAACTTGATTATACATCGAACAAAGAATAGGCCATTTATTTAACTGGACTGGAATATGGATAACAAGTTAAATAAATAATAGGCTCATTTCACATTATTTCAATTTTCCCCCAAATCAAGCAAGCTTCTCGACTCTCCCTCGTCTCGTCTGGTCTCGTCTCGATTCAAGCTTCTCGATTCAAAATTCTGCAGAGAATTTTGTGGTGTTGTGGCTATACTCATCTCTACTCTCTAACCTGCTCTCATCTCACGTTTAGGGCTCGATTTGCTAATAACCAATCGACTCCAGGTTATTAGACATTTTTCAGCTTCTTCTAATTCGATGATGTTCACGCTAGAAATTGATTCTTTACTCTCAATGTTTGTATTCAAATAGTGTTTTTTTTTTGTTTTTTAAACCGATTCTCTTGAAATTGTTCTATATTGAAATTGCAATCAAAATTGTTTTGTTAACTTGTTATTTTTTTTATTCTTTTCTTAGTTCCTTCAGATCGATGCAAAGGATTGTTGATCTCGAGTGCTAAAATCGTCTCTATTCAAGCTTCTCGGTTCAAAAATCTGCAAAGAACTTTGTTGTGTTTTGGTTCTACTGATCTCTACTCTCTAATCTCTACGATGCTCTCATCCGACGTTTAGAACTCGATGTACTAATAAGCAATCGACTCCTGGTAAGAGTTGTTAAACGTTCTTCGGTTTTTCTGATTTTGATTATGTTCGCTTTAGAAACTGATTGTGTTTAAATTGTTAGAACTCAATGTTCATAGTTTAAATTGTGTTTTATTTTTTATTTTTTCACTTATTCTCTTGAAACTGATTGTGTTCTTATTTTAGATTGAAATTGAAATTGAAATTGCAATATGAGATTGTGTTGTTAACTTGTTATTTTAATTATGTTCTTAATTCTTTCAAATTAATGCAAATTATTGTATATGGCCACACGATTCTTTCGCGAAGCGCTCTCTCAGACGTTTCCACTCCTGCCCCCGCGAGCAAAGAGGTATTGTAAACGACTCTTAGTTAAATTAATTTATAAAATGTTATTAAAAATCAAACGTACCTGAAAGGTTTTGACTTTTAAAGGGAGGCAAGTGCCATAAAGGGGGTGTAAAGCCATAGTCGCTAGATGTCAATAGAAAGATGCATGTTATGCCACCTGTCGTCCCAATTTCAAAAGTTGGTGCAAATGATGGTTATGCAAATGGTGAACACAGTAGAAATTGACTAGTCCCCTTTGGTTCATGAGATAAGAGAGTTAGCATAGAACACCAAATTAAGTTGTGTTGAAAGAGTAATATTGGAATCTACATCTATTAGTAGTCCGTATCTATAGTTAACTGAAATACTCAACCTTTAAGGAAATTCAACCACTTCAACAAGCTCAGTTGAAGACAACTATTGTCGTTTAGTAAAAACTTTGATGAGGTATTTTATAAGCAGTGATATTGGTTTGAATGCCAATGAATGTAAACAGGAAGTTGTTATTTGGCTGCTCTTGGTCCTATAAATTATTCAACAAATGCATGACATATTCACTTATCCTTCTCTTGCTCTTGGAGATGATCATTTAAGGATAATGGTTTCCTTTAATTAATTGATAATTAATACGACCAACAACTCATCAAACAATATTCAATTATCAGTACCAAATAACTTATTCTTTCTCGGCCCCTTTTCTTAAACTTGTTGATGGAAATCATAAAAATGAAAGTTACAGAGACATGAGAAATCAGAAACCTTGGTGTTGTTACAAGTGAGTTCTTCCTTTTGGCATTGACTTTTTAGTTTGACTTTTGATTTTATTCATAAAGTTTCATTATTTTCTGCTATGTTCTTGACTTATATGTTGTTTATTTATGCCCAAATTAAGTGTTGAGATCATGTTTGAGAATACCCAGGCGATGTTTTGGTCTAAAATTTAAAGAAATTACATGAAGAAATATGAAAAGATATCCAGTTTTAGATAGAAATGAAGATCAATTTGATGTCTTGTCATGACTTTGGTTATTACGTGTAAGAGCTAATTATTTGCATTGCATTTGTGATAATTTTTGGTTCAACTAATTTATTTATCTCTGGATTTTTGCTAGCAATGTCTTCAAGGATGAACAATGGGGTGAATTGACTCGTTAGATCGTCCTAAAGCAACCACCAATGACCAAACTTCAACCTCTAAAGGTACGTTAAATGTCTTTTTAAAACTTAACTTCTAGGGTATAGTAGTTCCTTAGCAAATATGTAAAGTAACAAATATGTGATTAAAGAGATCACCATGCAAATGTGTTCATGTTTCATGGTGTTGATTGTGGTTTTGTTGAATTTATTTATCGAGTTTTTTTTTATCATTGAGTTTCGGTAGCTATATGTAATTTGCTTTTGATTTTTTCGGTCTTCATATAATTTCCCATTTGTTTCTGATAGAAGAAAGATATGCATATATCCTCCCCTCCCGGACCCTATATGTGGGATTTTATTGGGTGTGGTTTTATAATCAGTCTTTTGGATTGTTGGATGCTAAAAAAAATTGGATAAAAAAGAAACCGATGGAAACTTGGCATCCTTAGAATACATATCCTTGTGAAGTCAATAGAAAAGGGTTGCACTTGACCATCACTTTTATTGGTTTATTTTCTTGTATTTGTTTTGAAGGTTAATTAATATTGAAGTTGATTTGTTGTCGTTGTTTGTAGAAATGGGGGTGAAGATGGATTAAAAGAGACATTGCTAGCAAATGTGGTTCAAATCATCGATGAATCTTGGCATCCAGTAAGTTTGTATCAGCAAGTTTTAGGCTCATAAATTTGATTCTAATCAATGAAAAACATAATTTGTTTTTAGGGTTTATCTAATTAAATTCCGTTTTCTTTAAATTTATGTTTCCAGTTATCAGAGAAAATCTATAGAAGTTTAGACACGGCTACTCGAATGCTGAGATTCACTCTACCGTTACCTATGCTTGCATACCCTTTCTATCTGGTAAGTCTCACTATAATTCTCATATTTAGTTTCAAGAAAACATTTGATCATAAAAATGTGAAAAGATCGCTACAGTTTTCAAAAACAAACAATTTTGGATAAAAAGTGCCAAAGGATATGGTTTTTCTGCACTTAAGTTTATATGATTTGTCCAAAATCATATATTTTTATGCAGTGTAACATTCTTTTTTCATTTTCACAAGATGGGTATGTGATAATAATAGGGAACGACTTAATGGCTTGTTTTCTTTTTGAGTTTTTTCAACTTTCCTAATGTTATTTTTCTTATCTTGTATGCTATTTGCAGTCTTTTTTCCCCTTATAACTATTGGTTGTAACTTGTATTTATATATTCTTTTCTTGTGGCATGTTATTATGAAGGTTTTGGACTCTTGAGTTTGCGGCAATCCACATTCACATCTCTGTTTTGCATTTGTAGAGTTTGCTGATGAGAGTAAGTTGGAATTGTAGCTTTAGATTTTGTAGTTATATGTGGAGCATTTAGTCATCATATGAGATGCCTTATATATGGATTATTCAGAAAACTCATATTATGTCGTTAATGTTGTCAGATTCAACAAGAGCAACTCTTAATCTTTGTGGTATAATGTTGGGCTTCTCTCAAGTTTGGGTCTTACCTTAAAAAACTGCCATCATTCCTATAAATCCAACTTTTACTGAACTTTCTTAATTTATCTCTCCTTCACAAAGGACAATAAGATTTTATGTGTTTGCTTAATTCTTGTTCAATACTTAGTTTGTCATGATCCAACTTTGTGGTGGATACATTGAATTTTGTTTTATTGAATCAATTGTAAAACTTTCATATATGTTTTTAAATATAATATTACAGAATGATTTTATAATTTGGAAGAAACGTCCCATATTTTAGTCTTTTATGACGCTTTTAGTATTACTTGTTATAGTCTATTAGGACAATTTTTAGTGTTGCATAGTTGATTTTATAGGACATCCATATTTGTTTTTAAATGTAAACATTTTGTGACAACATAAAACATCCTATATTATAGTCTATTAGGACACTTTTTAGTGTTACTTAATCTAGTCTATTAGGACTTAATCTAGTCTATTAGGACACTTTTTAGTGTTGCATAGTCTAGTCTATTAGGATACTTTTTAGTGTTACATAATCTAGTCTAATAGGACACTTTTTAGTGTTACGTAATCTACTCTATTAGGACTACGACATTTGTATCATAAGCTTAGAGTTTATTAGGACGCTCAAAAACATTCCACTAACCTATTACAACGCCCTTAGATGAGGCACACCTACTTTGTGTCCTATAAACTTAAATGTCCTATTAAGCACCCTATTAGGACACTTTTGAGGGTTCTATAAACCCAATTTTGTTGTAGTGAGACCATCGAAAAATTCACCATCGATGGTATTGATTATAATGCTTGGAATACACTACTAAACGAAAAACTTTTGTTTTCGGACTTTTTCCTGGACAATATGTCGTTTAAGGGTTATTCTTCGCAAAACCGTCACAAAAGTTAGTGGGTAAATTGCTGGTGGGTAATTCAAATTAGTGACAGATTACCCAAAAATTTAGGTATCTATTGATAATTTATCAAAAAACATCAGATTATTCCGAACCATACTAAGCCATTGATATTTTCTGGGTAATCCGTGAGCATCGGTGGACCTACCCTTAGGGGAGGGGGTCCCGTACTACCGCTCAACCCTGTTCCGTAAGGGTAAAAAATATTGGGTTACATAAGGTGCACCCGCTAAATTCTAAGGGGTGCTCTGCAATATTTTGATTTTTCAAGGGTTAAAGGAGCAAACTTTGAAAACTTCTATCTGTTTCCATATTAACAAACCAATACACGGAGCAACTAGCAAGAGAAGTCAAAGTCATTTATCTTTAATTTAAAAAACTTAAATTTCATTTTGAAAATTTTAAGTAAAAAAAAAACCATACTCAAATTAATTTACCTCCTTTCAATTTGGAATTGGCCGCTCAAAACAGAAATTCAGAAACCCAAAAAACCCAAACAAACATCGTCCTCCCTTCCCTGTTCTTCTGTTTTGTCACTTTTGTGCGATTGTGCCTGACTTCGTCGACAACTGCTGCTCCGATCTCCCAACATCGATGGACGACGACTGCTGTCCTCTCACTCCTCCTCCTGCTCTGTCAATCTGTCACACAGAATCACACTCAAGGTTTAAAATTTTCCCCTAACCCTAAGTTAATAAGTTTGTTGTTTATGATTTTGCCCTAAGTTTGTTGTTTAAATTTTGTCCCTAAGTTAATATTTAATAAGTTTGTTGTTTTATTTTTTTACTTGTTTATGATTTTTCCTTAAGTTTGTTGTTTAATTTTTTTTCCCTAAGTTAATATTTAATAAGTTTGTTGTCTTAATTTATGGTTTTGCCCTAAGTTTGTGTATTTATTGTTTTGATTAGTGTTGATATGGACAAATATTTTAAAAGAAAAGCTTCATCGGAACCGGGTGCAAGTAGTACCAAAAAATATCCTTTGAAATCAACCAACAACCTTAAAAAATCACTCGAAATCAACCAAAAACCTTTAAAAAAATACTTCGAAATCAACCAAAAACCATAAAAAAATCTCTTGAAACCAAAAACCTTAAGAAATCTTTCTAAATCAACCGAAAAACATAGTTTATATTGAATGTTCAGGTTTATCAAAACTTTTAGTATATATTGAGTGTTCAAGTTTATCAATTTAGATAGTTGGGTTGCCATTTGTTGGGCAAACATTAAGCTTGATTTAATCTGGAAATATCCATTTTATAGTTTTTATGATGACGAAAGTTTTAAAAAATACACTTAGGGGCGCGTTTGGTTCGTGGGATTTGGAGGGATTTGAAGGGATTTGGATTTCAAATCCAATCCATTCCGATGTTTGGTTTGCCTGATGGTAAGGATTTAAAATCCATGGATTCATTTAAAATCTCATAAACATTGGAGTTTGAAATCCTTGGCCGATGTTCGGGATTTCACGGGATTTCGTAGGATTTGTATGAAATAATGTTTTAAAAATGTTAAAAACATTTGTTTTGTAATAATTGATTAATAAAAATGTAATTTGATTATTTTTATATTTTCTTATATTTTTATATAAATTATTTATAAATAATGGAAATCCAATTCCATTCCAAATTCTACAAACCAAACACACCTTTGATTTTCAAATCCATTCCAATCCAAATCCCTCCAAATCCAAATCCTTCCATGAAATCCAAATCCCTCAAAAACAATCCCGCAAACCAAACGGACCCTTAGGATTTTAATGTCATTCAAAACTCACTTATTTGATTTAAAACCCATGGTTTGACTTTCAAGTAGTCAAACCATTACACTTAGGGTTTTAAAGTCATTCAAAACTCCTTTTCTTCATTTAAAACCCATAGTTTGACTTTCAAGTACTCAAACCATTATACTTAGAATTTTAAGGTCATTCAAAACTCACTTATTTGATTTAAAACCCATGGTTTAACTTTTAAGTAGTCAAGCCATTACGCTTAGGGTTTTAAAGTCATTCAAAACTCCTTTCTTCATTTAAAACTCGTAGTTTGACTTTCAAGTACTCAGACCATTACACTTAGAGTTTTAAAGTCATTCAAAACTCATTTCTTCATTTAAAACCCGTAGTTTGACTTTCAGGTACTCAAATCATTACACTTAGGGTTTTAAAGTCATTCAAAACCCCTTTCTTCATTGAAAACCCGTAGTTTGACTTTCAAATAGTCAAACCATTACACTTAGGGCGCGTTTGGTTCGCGGGATTGGATCGAATTTTGAGGGATTTGGATTTTAAATCCAATCCATTCATGTGTTTGGTTTGCACAATGGTAAGGATTTAAAATCCAAGGATTCAATTAGAATCCCATGACTAATGGATTTGAGAATCCTTTGAAAAGTCTTGGTATATCAAATCCAATCCTGTCGGATTATTTGTACCTTTATGGACAATGCGCTTGTCTTGAATTCACTTCCATGCAGTCACGTAAGCAATGTATATTATATATATTATGGGGTCTGATCATTGATGATGTGTTTTTCGGGTAGGTGTGGTATCTTGATATGGGGAACAAAACCACAGGGTGAAGGGGTGGAAGTTCTTTGACTTTTGACTTATGGAAGACATGGATGGATTATTTCAAATTCATTCTAAATCCTACAAACCAAACACAATGAAGGATTTTAAATCCAATCCAAATCCCTCAATGAAATCCAAATCCCTCGAAAACAATCCCGCAAACTAAACGAACCCTTAGGGTTTTAAAGTCATTCAAAACTCCTTTCTTCATTTAAAACCCGTAGTTTGACTTTCATATAGTCAAACTACTACACTTAGGGTTATAAAGTCATTCAAAACTCACTTATTTGATTTAAAACCCATGGTTTAACTTTTAAAGTCATTCAAAACTTCTTTCTTCATTTAAAACCCCATAGTTTGACTTTCAAGTACTCAAACCATTACACTTAGGGTTTTAAAGTCATTCAAAACTCCTTTCTTCATTTAAAACCCGTAGTTAGACATTCAAATAGTCAAACCATTACACTTAGGGTTTTAAAGTCATTTGATCACTTATTTAATTTAAAACCCGTGGTTTGACTTTTAAGTAGTCAAACCATTACATTTAGGGTTTTAAATTCATTCAAAACTCCTTTCTTCATTTAAAACCCCATAGTTTGACTTTCAAGTACTCAAACCATTACACTTAGGGTTTTAAAGTCATTCAAAACTCATATCTTCATTTAAAACCCGTAGTTTGACTTTCAAGTACTTAGACCATTACACTTAGGGTTTTAAAGTCATACCATTACACCACCTCTACATTGCTTATGTCGACTAACTACTTTGTTCTTTGTTGCAGTTAGTGAATATGTCGACAAATAGAGGATGGATCTATATGAAGAATGACGCTCAAGGGTGTCTTACCAGGCAGTACGTTGGGTTAATGGACGGTTTTTTGGACATTACCTATGCCAATGAAAGCATTGTTGAATGGGAAAAAACTCCTAATGGTATAGTTCTTCGTATTCGATGCCCTTGTTCCAAGTGTCGTAATATACACCATAAAGAAAGAGATGACGTTAGAATGCACTTGATGAAACATGGTTTCATGCCTAATTATACCAGTTAGTGGGCACATGGTGAAACCTATCACTATGCATCTGATCATCAACACGTTGGTCAATGGTGAACGATCATAACCAAGGGTATGTGGAAATGGTAATCGATCACATGGTACACGATGCCATGACATGGGAAGAACAAACTCCTAATCCTTCTGCACAAAGATTTTATGAGATGTTAAAAGATGTTGACGATCCTTTATGGGATGTAATGGGAACAACAAGTGAACACTCAAAATTAGGAGCTGCGATGAGATTGTTGCATATTAAGGCGGAATGTAATATGCCCGATGCGACATATAACCGAATCATTTCCTTGGTGAAAGATTTTCTACCAAAGGGTAATATGATACCCCCTAAATTTTATGAAACGAAGAAGAGTTTGAACGACATTAATCAACCAAAAGAAAGGATCCATGCTTGCAAAAACCATGGCATATTATTTTACAAGCATGATTCTAAGTTGACCCACTATACAATATGCAATGAAAGTCGTTACAAGACTTGTGGACGAGGCGATGTCCCACACTTGGTGTTGATGTACATGCCTATTATTCCTAGACTTCAAGAACTGTATATGTCACCACAGACGTCAAAAGAAAAGACTTGGCATTACGATCATCGGACGTAACTGGGGATGGTGGTACATCCATGTGACGGTGAGGCTTGGAAGCATTTCGACAGGAAGGATCGCGACTTCGCTTCTGAGATGGAGGGAAAGCCTGTTGGTTTAATTGTCATCGGATATGGTTACCTACAACACATCCCTTCCGCCGTGATCGGAAAGGATTTAAAAAATGTAACAGGGTGTCAGTCGACCCACCACCTGAGTTAACAGGTGAAGAAATCTATGAGCAGGTCCGTCACTATCCAACTGTTTACGAGGGTTCCCCGTTCTGATCAAAAAATAGAAAAATTAGCGGTTTTGGTACCACTCATAATTGGGTAAAGAGAAGCATCTTTTAGGAGTTGCCATATTGGAAGATGTTGTTAATCCGACACAACCTGGATGTCATGCATATCGAGAAGAACGTATTTGAGAAACTCTTTTAACACCGTCATGGACACGTCGAAAACAAAAGACAATGTAAAGGAAATGAGGGATGTAGAGTTCTATTGTGATCGACGGGAGTTGCACATTGACACGTCAGGCAATAAGGTAGTGAAACCGAAGTCGTCGTACAGTTTGAGCAAACAACAACTAAAACAAGTGTGTGAATGGTTGAAGAAGTTGAAGTTCCCGGACGGTTATGCTTCGAATATAGGGGGGTGCATAAACCTTGAAGACTACAACTTTTATTGCTTCAAGAGTCATGATTGTCATGTGTTTATGCAACTATTGCTACCTATTGCCTTACGAGGGATGATACCGACTCCGATATGGGATGCGATAACGGAGTTGTGCACATTCTTTCGTGTAATATGCTCAAGGGTGCTACACATAGAAGACTTGATTCCATTGCAAAAAAATATTGTTCAAACAATTTGTAAGTTGGAAAAGGTCTTCCCGCCCGGTTGGTTTGATTCTATGGAACACCTAGTTGTACATATGACACGTGAAGCCATAAACGGTGGCCCGATCCAATATAGGTGGATGTATCTTTATGAGAGGTAAATCAACCTTCCTCAACATGACCTTCCTTTTCTAAGACATACAATATTTCCTTTATGTTTAGGATGTTTGGGTCGTTGAAGAGAACCATTAGAAACAAAGCAGAGGTGGAGGGGTCTAGCGTTGAGTCCTATCTAGTCGATGAACTCACGAACTATTGCTCGTTGTATTTTCATCCAAACATACAAACTCGACATAATCGCGAGTCAAGGAACTTTGCCCCAAATATTCCTAGTTCTTCAGGAACAGACGATCGATCGGCATATTCAAGGTTCCGTCTCGTAGATTATTCGAGAAGGGTGGGAAACAGGTAATTCTGAATGATGCCGAGGTTCACAAGATCTAAACTTATGTGTTTTTGAATTGTGAAGAAGTTCAACCTTTTCTTAGGACCTTTGAAGAAGAACAAGAGCGAATGCAACCTCAACTTGACGCGGGTGCCCGGGCACAAGTTGGGGATGAGAAGTTTTCTACTTGGTTCCTAGACCATGTGAGTATACCAATATATGAAATTTACACGTGAATTTACCAATATATGTGTTTAATTTCCTATGTTGTTTTATAGGTCATGGGAGATTTATGTGAACCAAATGAACAACTGCAATCTCTAGCACGAGGACCAGGCCGATATGCACGGTCATGTAGAGGATATTTCATCAATGGTTACAAGTTTCATACGGTAACCCATGTTGTTGGTCGGGTCACACATAATACCGCTGTATATTGGAGGGGAACTAATTACGGCGACTCCAATTTAGAGGGGGACTATTACGGATTGTTGGACGACGTATTAGAGGTGGATTATTACGGCGTAAGGCATAACATTGTGGCGTTGTTCAAGTATACATGGTTTGATACTCCTGGGGGAGTTAAAGTTGATCGTAAACATAGGTTGGTCGATATTAAATATAAATCCAGATTAAGATCCGATGACCCTTTCGTCCTAACATCACAGGTCGAGCAAGTGTATTACACACCGTATCCTTCAGTCACAAAGGATTTGAAGGATTGGTGGGCGGTGGTCAAGACAAAGCCTCGTGGAATATATGCAGTTGCAGAAGCTGCTAAAGGTGTCGACGATGATGATGATGAAGAAGAACAATTCTTTCAAACCAATGAACGAGTAACTTCTACAACGTCCACGAAACCAAATGAGGACCTCGATTCAGTCCCTCTTGCACTAGAGGAGGTCATCTTAGTGGTCACACATTCCGATGATGTTGTACCCGACGAAGCTAGTGACGAGGAAGATGTATCTGAAAATGAAGCTAGCGACGACGAAGAAGAAGAATTTGAAGACACAGACGATGATTCAGATAACGAAGATGCGATTATTTTATCTGATCATTCATTTGATGACTAGTTATGTAGAACTTTTTGTTTGTATATGTATATCTATCTTTGTGTATGTACATCTATTTTTGTGTATGTATATCTATCTTTGTGTATGTATGTATAAATCTTCTCTAACTTTAAACCGTTTTCTTATTTCAGATGGTGTGAAAGGGTAACAACGGCAAGCGCAAGGGACTATGTAGACAATTGTTCCAACGGGGGAGTAGCAGCTTTTCCGGGCGTGCCGACAGTCGACAGACGACACCCGACAGTCGACAGACGAAGGGACTGGAGCAGATCCAGCAGAATGCGGATGATCTGCAGGCTGAGGATGTGGATATAGATATGGATCAGACCCCAGGATCACAATCGAGGACTTGAGGCACCGATATTATACGTGAGGCTCCAAGTAATCTCGACAACCGACCTGAGATCCACGTTGATTCGGGCCAGTAAGTAGCTAGTTGCGGATAAGGTTTTAACACATAACAAGCTTATACTAATGTATTTTTGTGTTGTATATTTTGCAATTGTGAAGTTTTGTAGAAAACGAGCCTATTCATGACGTCACTGCAATATGGAGGTCCATGTTCGCTGGTCCGTGCGCTCGTTTTTCGAAGATCCCTACAAATAGTATCATTCAAATGTTCGAGGAGTTTCGGGTTAGTAATTTATAGTCTATGCAAACTATTTGTTGCAATTTTATAACTTAACACAAACAATGAATATGCAGGCTTGGTACCGGTGGCGACATGAGGAAGAGCCACATATTTTCGCTGCCTTTTCTAATACCTTGCAATACCGGTATGCGGACAGGATGAGAGAGGTTAAATGGTCAGCGAAGAAAGCAAAACAATTGGATGCGTTAGAGTGGGATGGCCATGACTATACGCGACTGAGGCGACACCATCCAGACTAGATCCCCGGGCCCTACTGGGAAGACATGATAGACCCGGTATGTAGGATTTTCTTTGTAACGGGTTCGTTTTAGTTTGTATGTTGATTCTTATCTTTTATGTTTTAACAGGTATGGACTGAGAAGTATTCCAGCGTCGATTTGCGACCAATAAGGCCAATCGTGCAAGGTCGACAGCCTGTAGGCATACTGCAGGTTCTGTTAATATGGTTGTGCATCGACAACGGATGGTATTCCTTCATCTACTATATTAAATGTATATAATTTATCATGAATTTGTTGTCTACTAACAACTGAAGTCGTATATATATATATATATATATATATTGCATGTAGAAACAAGCATGGAACCGTGACCCCTCCATCAGTGAGGTCTTTGACCGGACACACTGCATGACCAGGGGGCTAGTTTCGGGTGCGACCGGACCGCCGACTAATCCTCCGATATATCTTAATCCGGGTCACGAGCACGCGGCGGTCAGTTTAGTTTTTGCACAAGCTTTAATATGTTCATAG
Source organism: Silybum marianum (assembly GCA_036898165.1). Lineage (NCBI taxonomy): Eukaryota > Viridiplantae > Streptophyta > Magnoliopsida > Asterales > Asteraceae > Silybum > Silybum marianum. The sequence continues at coordinate 18,752,357 of CM072541.1, forward strand.
GTGTTCATAAGAATGTGTTCATACCACAAAATGTTTATAAGAATTTGGTTCATAACCACATGATGTTCCTAGGTGTTCATTAAGATTGTAGATATTCATATGTCATGATCTTTTCCACAAATAGCTTTGTTCAAGAATGTTCACCAATGTTTATTTATGTTTAGTTTTTCATTTATTATAAAAATGTCATAATTAATTTAATCTGTAAATTTCAAGGATTAAGGGCTAAGATTGGTTCACATAATTAACACCAATTGCTAAGTTAATAAAGAACCATCCCTTATATATATGTTTGTGTGTGTGTGTGAGAGAGTGAGAGAATTTTTTTATATGAAGCAGGTTTGAAGTTAAGCAAACAAAGCGAGTAAAATATGTAATTTAACTTAGACGGTTAATTTTTTTATATACATGAACTTTTAATAAATTTATGCACAAGGAGTTGGAACTTGACACGTATGCATGAGGTCACATGTTTAGTTCTGCATGGCGTTTAGGTTGATAAAAAATGTTAGCATGTATTTACTTGTTTTGCAATGCCTCCTTTGTGCATGTAAAAGTTTGAACATGATAAATATTTGACAAGTCATAGTGGTGGATGCCATTTTGCAAACGGAGCTTGAGAGATATATCGTTCGCCAAAACTCGAGGATCAAGGATCCCATTGATTGGCTATGTAAGATCTCACATTGACGTTTGACGTTTTACATGATGTTTTATGATTGTCAAAAGTATGAAATCGTATCTATGTACTAAGCATAAAGCTTATGCACGTCATCTATGTATCTCGCGCATGACAGATTAAGACATGAAAAAAAATATATTACTCATGATAGATGTCACGAGAATCTCTAGGAATGAAAAAGCAGTAATGGTCTAACATGGAATAAATCAAGGAATGCAAACATTTAACTTGATGCTTGATTTTACAAAGAAGCTAAGGTTTTAAATTAGAGACATTTAATGGAGCTTGGGATCAGGGCCGTTCCTGACATTTTATCGGCCCTGAGAAATATATAAAAAATGGGCCCTTCGTACCTACGGAAAAAGAATTCTTTACTAATGTATAAATAATTCATATAAAACAACTTCAATAATAATTCATACAAAACAATTTCAATAATAATTCGTACAAAACAACTTCAATAATGATTCATACAAAACAACTTCATCGAGCATTATTCAATGCAAAATCATCAATAATAATATCTAAATCAATACCATCTAGTATATCTTTTTCAATACATAGTATCGCCAATCCGTTTAGCCTTTCTTGTGACATTGAAGACCTCAAGTATGTCTTCAACAACTTCAACTTCGAAAAACTCCTTTTGGGAGATGCTACAGTCACATGAACGGTCAACATAATCCGATATGCAACTGAAACATTAGGGCAACAATCTGCAATTTTGAAAAACTCAAGAATCTCAACCGCTGACATTGATTAAAATTTTATAAGGTAAAGTCACTTGCAACACCTTTAATTCAGAAACAAAATCATTTAAATCCACATCCGATACATCATTATGACAAAAGGTATTAGCAAAATTAACACAACATCTCATCAATTCATCCTCAACCAATGCCTTTAGCTTACCAGAATCAAATAAGAATCCAAAAATACTTTCAAACTTCTTAATTGCTCAAATATATTATTCAAAGAAGAAATTGTCATATCCACGATGGTAAGAAAATAGTTAATGCTAAAAGATTCTTCTTCCGATGCTTGCAAATCCTCTTCATTGTTATTTTCATCGAATTTTTTTTTAATAATAATACGGCGCTTAGTTAAAAATGTTGGATCTATGTTCATTTCATATGTTACTCTTTTAACGGTATCCATACTTGATGCAAACCCATAAATCCTATATTTTTCAAAGTATTTCATCACACCTTCAAATTGAAAACCGTGTTTATTGAAAATAAAATATCATACCAAATAATCATACCAAGTAAAAAATCGAAATTTTCCATTAAACTTACCAAACTTTCCGCTTCACTTTTCGACTTGGCATCATCACATGCTTTTGATAATTCAAGTAAAGTGGATCTTATTTGAGGAGTTTGAAATCTAATGGCTTTCACACTTTTTACTCTACTCTCCCAATGTGTATTGCATAAAGATTTTACAGTCATGTTTGAAACGTTATAAAGTAACACCTTTCATCTTTTTGTAGAACTAGAAAATAATGTGTATATCCGTTATACATATGAAAATATCAAATTGGTGACTGAAAAGAGAAGTCTTGAAAGCAAAATCAAATCTTGTGAGATGAATATCGGAAAGTTATCTAAACAAGTGTATGATTTTAAACAAGTCATTCAATCTGAAAGAGAAAAGTTTAGTTAGAAAGGAAAGAGTCTGCTATACAAGCTATAGAGCTAAGTAAAAGAATTTTTGAACTTCAGAAATTATTAGCAGTTGAACAAAAGACTGTTGTTTCTAGTCAAAAGACTGCTACTTAGCTTCACACAATTGTGGGAGGACCCTACTCCGAAGACACATGGACAGTTGTGGGAGCATGCTGTCGGAGGCCCGAAAAAGAGTCGTCTGTACGGTTTCAATAAGCTTACGGATTTCCTGAGTTTGTTCGGTCAAGCCACTCCCAGTTCAAGCAATGCGTCGGAGGTATGTGTAATATGGTTGTAATAAATGCATGTATTATATTTTTATTAATTAGCGCTTAAAATTGTTGTTTGTCAAATGTGAATTTATTTTAGTTAGAGTCTTTGAGAGCAGAGGTGGCGGAAGAACGAAGACTGAGAGAACTAGAGCGGGTGGAAGAACAGAGAAGGAGAGAGGAAGAAGAGAGAATGAGAGAAAAAGTAAGACTCGCACAAGAGGAGCGGTTTCAGACGGATTTCCGACAGATCCGACCTTTTCCAACGGATTTCCGACGGATCGGATCGTCGGAAAAAGTGTCCTTGGTTTGTAGTGCATATATCAAGATTGTAGGATAACTATGTTAATTTTAAAGTGAACAATGGTTAATCAAAGTGAACATATTGCAGGTTCACATGTGAAATGTTCACAAAACATACTCAACTTATTACCATATTAATCTGAATTGCATTAACACATGATGTTCATAGGTGTTCATAAGAATGTGTTCATACCACAAAATGTTTATAAGAATTTGGTTCATAACCATATGATGTTCCTAGGTGTTCATTAAGATTGTAGATATTCATATGTCATGATCTTTTCCACAAATAGCTTTGTTCAAGAAAGTTCACCAATGTGTATTTATGTTTAGTTTTTCATTTATTATAAAAATGTCATAATTAATTTAATCCGTAAATTTCAAGGATTAAGGGCTAAGATTGGTTCACATAATTAACACCAATTGCTAAGTTAATAAAGAACCATCCCTTATATATATATGTTTGTGTGTGTGTGAGAGAGTGAGAGAGAATTTTTTTATATGAAGCAGGTTTGAAGTTAAGCAAACAAAGCGAGTAAAATATGTAATTTAACTTAGATGTCACGAGAATCTCTAGGAATGAAAAAGCAGTAATGGTCTAACATGGAATAAATCAAGGAATGCAAACATTTAACTTGATGCTTGATTTTACAAAGAAGCTAAGGTTTTAAATTAGAGACATTTAATGGAGCTTGGGATCAAGGCCATTCCTGACATTTTATCGGCCCTGAGAAATATATAAAAAATGGGCCCTTCGTACGTATGGAAAAAAAATTCTTTACTAACGTATAAATAATTCATATAAAACAACTTCAATAATAATTCATACAAAACAATTTCAATAATAGTTCGTACAAAACAACTTCAATAATGATTCATACAAAACAACTTCTTCGAGCATTATTCGATGCAAAATCATCAATAATAATATCTAAATCAATACCATCTAGTATATCTTTTTCAATACATAGTATCGCCAATCCGTTTAGCCTTTCTTGTGACATTGAAGACCTCAAGTATGTCTTCAACAACTTCAACTTCGAAAAACTCCTTTCGGCAAATGCTACGGTCACATGAACGGTCAACATAATCCGATGTGCAACTGAAACATTAGGGCAACAATCTGCAATTTTGAAATAAGAATCCAAAAATACTTTCAAACTTCTTAATTGCTCAAATATATTATTCAAAGAAGAAATTGTCATATCCACGATGGTAAGAAAATAGTTAGTTCTAAAAGATTCTTCTTCCGATGCTTGCAAATCCTCTTCAATGTTATTTTCATCGAATTGTTTTTTTATAATAATACGACGCTTAGTTACAAATGTTGGATCTATGTTCATTTCACATGCTACTCTTTTAGCGGTATCCATACTTGATGCAAACCCATAAATCCTATATTTTTCAATATATTTCATCACACCTTCAAATTGAAAACCGTGTTTATTGAAAATAAAATATCATACCAAATAATCATACCAAGTAAAAACTCAAAATTTTCCATTAAACTTACCAAACTTTCCGCTTCACTTTTCGACTTGGCATCATCACATGCTTTTGATAATTCAAGTAAGGTGGATCTTATTTGAGGAGTTTGAAATCTAATGGTTTTCACACTTTTTACTCTACTCTACCAACGTGTATTGCATAAAGATTTTACAGTCATGTTTGAAACGTTATAAAGTAACACCTTCCATCTTTTTGTAGAACTAGAAAATAATGTGTATATCCGTTATACATATGAAAATATCAAATTGGTGACTGAAAAGAGAAGTCTTGAAAGCAAAATCAAATCTTGTGAGATGAATATCGGAAAGTTATCTAAACAAGTGTATGATTTTGAACAAGTCATTCAATCTGAAAGAGAAAAGTTTGAGTTAGAAAGGAAAGAGTCTGCTATACAAGCTATAGAGCTAAATAAAAGAATTTTTGAACTTCAGAAATTATTAGCAGTTGAACAAAAGACTGTTGTTTCTAGTCAAAAGACTGCTACTTAGCTTCACAAGAAGGTTTATGATCTACAGAAAGATTCAATAGTTGAGAAAAAGGCTGATTCTGACAAAAAGACTCTTATATACGAAGAAGAATGCTCTCATTGTCAAAGATTTATTAGATAAAAAGAAGTGGCTGGAAGTATCCTTAGAGAATGAGAAGAGTAACTTTGACGCTGAAAGACAAATTCATAGAATATTTTTGAGAGTGAAAAGAAATCGACAGATGACAAGTCAAGGTTGAAAGTTGATAAGAGGCGTGAGTCTGTTATAGAAAAGGAGTCTGACATAGAACAAGACTTCAGGAAAGAAAAAGAAGTGTTTGAGAAGAAGATTGGTGAGCTTTCAGGTCAATTATTTAAACGTCAAACAAACATTATGAATGAGCAGATTACGAAGTCTAAAATACAAAAGAAATTTGATTTGCTTGTTGAAGAACGAAATGCATTGTCTACAAAAGTGAATGAGCTTGAAGAGAACAATTATAAGGTGGAATTATCTGACAGACTAGTGCTGATACTATTGCTTAGTCCCCGTATGATGATTCTATTGATTCCATATGCTAATACAAGATTGCTTCAAGTTCTATTCGCGAGAAGATTCCATCAACAAAATTCTACAAAATCAAATGACTTTTCAAAAGATCGGACTCGTAGTTCTAATCTTTTCTATAATTATTCTGCTTCTGAGTCAAGTACTAACCATTCTAAGCAGGTCAAGGTGATTTGGAAAAAGAGATTAACTACAACAGTGCAGAATAACGAAAGAACTTATTCAAAGAATTATGGTTACTTTTTCAATCAGTTAATCAATTTCAATGAACATAACATTATCTAGTCAACTTATGAGCCAGATGATTTTGTACAACGAAGGTATGAAAACAAGTGGTATGGTACTTATTCTATCTCCAATTCCCCAGTGATAAGATCTACTATATTAGAACATCTAGTCAAAGTAGATGGTTCGGATCTTACAGTATACCTCAAACCAAAGCTACCATGCATGCAAGGACCCATTAAAGTATGGGTACCAAAATCTGCTTAATCTGTTTTGCAGGTTGTCATGTGTTGTGCTGAATTTAGATTATTGAAACACATGCTCAAACTTGTTAATGGTTTGAGGGGAGTAAGTATTTCTATCTTTGAGGGGAAAATCTTATATGTTATCTTCTCTGAAATGTTGTATTTCACAAATTCGTGGTAATTCAATCCGAGAAACTTACTTGCATTTGTTTCTTTCCAATTAAAAATCTATTCTTGGATTATCGCGAGTAATATTTTCTTCAAAATGTTATTTCCATGTCTCATACATTGTTGCATATTCGGTGGAAATACACTCGTTTGATATTCTTTAATTGTTTTCATTTTTGTGTTTAATTCATTTCAATGTTTCAATTTTATCGAAATAATAATTGTGACTTATTCTTCACAATTAATCTCAATAATCATTGATTGTTCATTTCATTAAACACTGTGTTGACTGAGGCAATCTGTTTAGCATTCGTATTTGTTGACATTCCTAAACAGAAACATTCATGTTTAGCTTCTGAATACCTCAGTTCAGAACCTGTATTACATATGTTTTACTTCTAAACATTTTAGTTTAGAACTCAGAGTTAAATGTTTATGCTCCTTACAACATCAATAGTTTAGCATAGGATATATTTTTACATGTGTGATAGGAATTTTAGATTTTCCCTGGTCAATCCAGAACCGGAAGGACCTACCCAAGAAACATACCCAAGGCTAGATATCAGTAAGGGTCTAGATAGTAGTTAAGTTTCTTGATCATTGAGATGATCTTGAAAAGGAATTTGAAGGGGTAGAGTCTCAAGCTGAAAAGATTATATCTGGATTATCAAATGTGATTGAATACGAGACTAAAATAAGGGAGATTTAGTTGAAAACATTTTGCGAGATGAGTGCTAGTGAGTTAAAAGAATATGGTGAGTATGAGATATGATCAAAAGAATAAAAAGATCCTCACCAAATCGAGTCAGTAAACCGGGTTGCCACCCAATCTATTCATTCTTAGTCTTTGGAGATGAATATTGGAAAAGACATAGACCCAGTGTCGACCACTCGTGTTACTCTGCCTAGCCACTCAAGTATCTCACAAAAGATATTTGTTTTATATATCACGGAGAATGAGCATATCTGCTATTCTTTCATCACTCAGAAGATTAAGATATTGAAAAAGGAAGACACACCTCCGGTCTCCGAACTTCATATTCAATGCACATTGAGTTGTGAAATGTATTTTCACATTTTGAGCCTTTAAAATTGCATATAATGCTTAATCATTTCTACACATTGCACGAGTCTTTGTGATTCCAACGCATATCTTTATAGGCTTACGATCTTGTGAAAATCAGAGTTAAGGTGAAATGTAAGAAGAGATCTGAACCGTTGATCACTCCATCCATGAATTATGTCTTAGAAGGGAGTTAATATGTGTTAATGCCAAAAATTAACTTAACAAAAGTCAATTTAAGGTGTTTGTGGACCTGATGGATCAAAGGAAGGATTCTCCCAACGAACGTAAATAAAGACGAAAAGTAAACGAAGACAAGAAATTTGGTGACGCGGAAAAACCCTTGATCGAGGGGAAAAACCACGGATGATAGGCTAATATCGTCGTTGCACTATGGAAAATACGCCAAACAGGGGCGTCGTCCTTTTGAACAGAGGTCGTACGATTACAAGTGAAAAAACGTATATAAAGACTGTGCTAGCGTATGAAGTTTAGAGAGCTATTATGTGTTCTTTGGTTTCGAGAGTGCTGATGTGATTCGTCCGAGGCTAGTTTGAGTGTTTCTTTTATACTCGTAGTGATTTGTAACGGTTGATTCACATTGATTTTCCATTATAAATGCTCTTGATGACGTCTGATTGTAACCGTCCAATGGTCCTGCTAAGAAAGATAACGGTTAACTCATAATAAACCCGAAAGTAACTGGCTACGTCGAGTGTTTGCAGGTCTATTGTGCGTTGGAGACTTCGTTTGAAGCTCTTGGTCGAACGTTTACATCTGTCGTCGAACGATTTACTCGACCATTGCTCTCTGGGTCTTTGGCTAGTATTCGGAGGTCATTAAAAGTCTGTGATCGGGCGTTTCAGTCAACGGTCGAGGGTTTGAGATTTTTTCCCAAACAGTTTGCCCCCAAATTCAAATTTTAAGCAGCAGCTTTATTTTTGAATTTCGTCGAGACATGCATCGCTGGTTTGCTGAGGGGAACGGAGTCATTTGGTTTTAGGATTCTAGCTTATCCAATTGGTCTGGGCTGACGAGGCAAAGATATCCGTTTGGATACTGACGGGTTTTGGCACCGTCATGCGTAAGCACCAACATGCGTGGGTAGCTGCTACGGACAGGTGTCGTTCATCCGTCGAGCGAATGCAGAGAGGTGCGGACAGGTGTCGTCATAGGAAGATGGGGCGACGTTTCGAGAGGTCATAAATGGGTGGCTTTGCTTTTACTCTCTTCCCCCTGGTCACTCCCGATTTTTGAGCGAGCGAATTTCCCCGGTCCCGTGATTCCATTCTTTACGTTTTCGAGGTTTTTAGACCTTCTTAAGGTACGATTCTTTTTTTTTTATGCGTAAAAAGTCTGTAGCCAAGAAACCAGTCAAACCTTAGGAAGAGTTTTCATTCTTTGATGAGTTAAACAATTTAGGGGACTGTAGGGAAATGCTAGATCCGAAGAGTACTATCATTGACGCCGATCTCTAGGCCTTTAGGGAGCTTGCTGCCCTGCCAGACCACTTTCATCTTGAGAGTCCCGGGGAATTGAGGCAGTGTGAATGTCCTGCGGGGAATTTCGTCCTGCATGAGTACCCTTTTAGGATATGACTCTGATGGCCTTACTCTCGTCTTGCCAGGGAGTTTTTAGAACATTACGAGTTGTCGCCGGGGTAAATGATGCCTAATTCTTGAGAATTATAGCGACGATTGAACGACTGACGTTTAACTAGGAGTCGGCTTTTACCATTCACGAATTTATACTGGCGTATTCGGTAAAGGCGGAGTTAAATCATCGGTACAGTCCTTTCAGTCGCTTCCGTAAGGAGCGAATTCTGATACAGGGGACTGCAGTGAATGACCGTGGTTGGAAGGAACACTACGTTTTTGGACGTGCGTTGTCTTTTGAAGATGATGACCAGTGGTTAATTTTGGGTTGGCCTACCCATGGTAAGCTATATTTCACGATATTATGCTTTTTTTACATTTTTTTGTCTATCGGGGAATGCAATGAATGACCGTGGTTAATTTTTGGGTTGGCCTACACATCGTTTATAAAGCCTTGGACGAGGTCGAGGGCGAGGTCAAGGTCGTTGCTGCGCGGGAAGTCGCAGAAACCCCCTCAAGGCTCGGAGGCGAGTGAGGAAGGAGGAGGAGAGGAGATGACCTGTAAGTATCTCTGTCATACGTCCGACTCGTGCACTTTTCCTTTCTTGATCGATTAATATCCGTCCAGGCGAGGCTGCCGATCAAACCGGAGTCGGGGGGTCCTATTCTGGGGATGTTCCATTGGCCGTTACACCCTCGAAGGGTGTGGTGTCTTCAGCTCCTCCTGGAGGGGCGTACTTGTAGGCGAGGCGGGGTCTTCCCTGTCTTTAAAGAGAATTGATCCTTCTGCCCCCGGGGCGGACCGACAAGTGCTCCTGGGGCGTCGGGGCTTTTAGTTGCGGAGGAAGAAGGCTGAGGCTCGATCTGGGAGCAAGAGGTCGGGGGGCCAAATTCGAGGGAACCGCCTTTTGGGGTTAGCGACCCCAAGAGGGTGAAGGCTTCGACGTCGAAACCAATACCGGCGGTGCCGATGGCGGCGATGTCGCGGGCCGCAACGTGCGACCAGGAGAAAGGGAAGAAAGTCTCGGAGGTGCTTGCTTCCCGACCTAGGGTTCCTCCGAATTTCCAGAAGGACGAGCCCACGGATCGTAAGAGCCTTTTCGGCATTCTAAAAAACTTTAACATTTTCCAGGATCGTTTCGATGGGGTATTTTTGGCTGACGCCCATACCATGCTGACCGAGCACCTTTTCCAGGTGAGTCTTGGGGTATTATAATCGTACGTTTTAGCATTTTATCGTGCGTTGTACTATTTTTCGTGCGTCAGGCGTATTCATGCGACCATGCGATCATGCGATTTTATATTACTACGATCATGCGTCGTGCGTCGTGCGTTTTCATGTGTTCGAGCAATCGTGCGATTTTATGCCATTAGTCATACTGACGTATATAAATATTTTTTTTGTAACAGGCCTTCCAGGCATCTCTTGGTATGCAAGTCAAAATTGACCAAGCCACTCAGGCGGTGAAGATGCTTCAGGCAAGCGAGAAGAGAGCTTTGGATCGTGAGGCTGCCGCTTTGGCTAAGAAGGCGTAGGCGTCGAAGAGGGCCAATCAGCTTAGTGTTCTTTTGGATGATGCTCGGGATGCTAACGAGCACGAGAATAATGTGAGCATCTATCTGAGGGGTCTCCTGAGGGCGTCCTAGGATCGAGTGGTGGCCCTGGAGGTCGACGTGGCGGCGGCGAGGGAGGCTTCCGTCTAGGAGACCGCTTCTATGAGGGCTCGGCTGGGCGAGTCCCAGGGGAAGATTGGTTATCTTAATGATCAACTGGAGGCCCTGGACTCCTTTGGTCCGACAAAAGTCAGGGCGGCCATTGCCCGACGCCAAGTGAGGGGGCAAGATCCTCTGAAAAATGCCCAACTGATCGTTGATTAGTTCCTTTCCGCTGTCGGGGATACTGACGCGAATTTGGATTTTGATGACGAGAGGGAGGGCGTTTCTGCCGTCGGTCCTTTTGCGCCCTAGTGTATTTTAGACACTTAGGTCTTTTTCCCTTAGGGCAATATGTTATGATCGTGCCCTTTTTTGTACTCCTCTTTTTTGTTTAAATAATGAAACGTTTCTATTTCACAATCGTTTATTTACCGGACGTATCAGTCGACTTTGGATGTCTAAAGGATAAATAACATGAATGAGATCACATAACATGAACCGTAATTGCGAGAAATAGGAAATAGTCACATTTCTGGCGATTGAGCCACCTACATAATTTGCCTAACATTTTGAAAGGCCAATTTAAGACGATAGAGTCGCTTTCAGCGAGTCACGCGTTTTAGCGATGTTTTTTGATCGAGCGTACCTGCGACATAAATTATTAGGCGTGGTCGTTGGTTTGACCAACGACCCTCTGATGCTTAAGTCAGTATAGGTTTTGAAGAAAAAATCAGTGCGAAAACAAAACGTAATTCACACGTAAAAACAGTTAAAAACGACAGAGATGTGCTACCGCTCAGCAGGCGTTCGGTCGTTCTGTCGGATAAGTACCTTTCGGTGATGAAGACAAGGTCCCGATATCTTACCTTTCAGTGATCACCTCTTAGTAGAACCCATGGTCAGGGCGGCCCAAGCTGGACGTAGCTCTTGACTTGGGGCGGTAGTTGCTAGACGTATACTTTATGAGGTTTCATTGTGGTTTTGTAGCACTCACGCGCCGTCCTTTGTTCGCTCCTGATCTCCTGGACTACCCATGGCGTTGGGAATTTGACCACCTGGTGGTACGTTGAGGGGACAACTTTCATCTCATGGATCCATGGACGTCCGAGGATAACGTTGTATGCGGAGGAACAATCAATAACATTGAACCTGGTCGACTTGTTGACTCCCTTGGCGTAAATGGGAAGGCTGATTTCCTCGACGGTATGGGTCGTGTCTCCGTTGAAGCCTCTCAAGACTGTCGAGCGTCGTATAATCTCCGTTCCACTTATCCCCATTGCTTTAAGGGTGTTTAGAAAGATCACGTCGGCTGAACTACCCCCATCGATCAACACTCTTTTCGTAGAGCAGTTCCCAATCGTCACCTGGATTATAAGACTGTCGTGGTACTCAGGTTATAGACCGTCTAAGTCGTGATCGTCAAAAGTGATCAGCATGCTCCCCAAGTCAACTTCTGCTTTTCGCCAACGTGCTCGCGGAACCGCGGGGTTGTCTGTCTGTTGCGCGGCGTGTCGTTTGGCGGCCGAGTAAGTGAGTCCATAGACGTCTGACCCACCTGTAATACAATTCACCTTCTTAGTGGTGTTCAGAGACGAGGGTTTAGGTATCGTACCTGCACTGTCACTTGGCAGGAGGTCCTGCAGATGTTCTTTGGATAGGACCGAAGCGACTTCTTTTCTTAGTGCGACACAATCATCCGTCGTATGGCCATGATCGTCATGGAAGTCGCACCATTTCGTCGTATCCTTTTATCGTCCGGTCGATCTTTTTTCTTAGGCTATCGTACGGTTGTCGGCACATATTTTAAGGCTCTAATCAGGTCGCCGGTCGTTCTCCTGAAATCATAGGATGCTGGACGTGGCGGGAGGTTAATATTTCCTTCTTTTTATCGAACCGAACGTTCGATATCTGTTTCGGAGGCTCCGATCTGGACGTTGATCGACCTTTGAAGTCCGACTTCTTAATGCCTAGGGGATGCTTGTCGAAAGGAGGCATCATCTTCGAATCTCATAAAAGCTAGCGTCCGGGCCCGCACATCTTTGAATGTTTCTGCAGGATAGTTGGTGAGATCCAGATACAAGTCCGACGTACTGTCCAGCCCTCTTTTATATGCCTCGATCGCCGTCCGGATGTCGCAGTTCCGTATGCCTATCATTTCAGAATTATAACGGTTAAAGTAACTTCGAATGGATTCACCAGATTTTTGAATGACGTAATATAAATCTCTTGTTTGTTTCTCCATCTTGAGGCTGCTGGGAAGCTGCTGGAAGAACTGGTTAGCAAGATCTGCAAAGGAATTAATTGATTTTGGTTTCAGATTTATCAGCCACTGCAGGGCGGCTACGGTGAGCGTTGCTCCAAAGCTCTTGCACATGCAAACTTCCTTAAACTGTAGAGGTATCGACACCGTCCACATCAGTTGCTTATACTGAGCGATGTGTTCATTGGGATCCTTCAGTCCAGAATACTTTGGCTAGCGTATGAAGTTTAGAGAGTTATTATGTGTTCTTTGGTTTCGAGAGTGCTGATGTGATTCGTCCGGGGCTTGTTTGAGTGTTCCTTTTATACTCGTAGTGATTTGTAACGATTGATTGACATTGATTTCCTTCATAAATGCTCTTGATGACGTATGATTGTTATCGTCCAACGGTCCTGCTAAGAAAGTTAATGGTTAACTCATAATAAACCTTAAAGTAAGTGCTTGCGTCGAGTGTTTGCAGGTCTATCGTGCGTCGGAGACTTATTTTGAAGCTCTTGGTCGAACGTTTACATCTGTCGTCGAACGTTTACATCTGTCATCGAACGTTTTACTCGACCATTGCTCTCTGGGTTTTTGGCTAGTATTCGGAGGTCATGAAAAGTCTTTGGTCGGGCGTTTCGGTCAACGGTCGAGGGTTTGTGATTTTTGCCCAAACAATATGGTGCATCTCGATGCACCACATCTTGGTGCATCTCATCCTAATATGCATCCAAGGGTGAAGATCCCTTCTTACGCTTCTCACCATAACTCTCCTTCTCACCAGAATCCACTTCTCTCTCTCTCTATATATATATTTATAGATATATATATATAGATATATATATATATATATAGATATATATATATATATATATAGAAACTACACAACAAACAGGTTGGTCTCACGTGAACCCAACCCTATATATAGATAGATAGATAGATAGATAGATAGATAGATAGATAGATAGATAGATAGATAGATAGATAGATAGATAGATAGATAGATAGATAGATATAGATATGGTTGATTTTCGTTACAAACCACGTCAATTCGTATAAACTGCATTCACCCAATCATTTTTTTTATTTTTTTCACTTTTTCTTAATTATGAGGGTTGATTAGTCAATAATATGTGAAAAAATTTCATCAATAATACATGGGGGTTGATTATCATGAATATGTGAAATACGTTTCATCAAAATGAGAATTTCATGAAACAATTTAATTTTCATGTTGAAACAAAAATAATTTCATGAAAAAAAGAATTATATGAAGCAGTTTCATCATATTAAACATTTTCATGAAATAATTTTATTCAATTAAACAATGAATCACACGGTTTGTACGAATTGACGTGGTTTATGTTTGAAATCTCCCATATATATAGAGGTAACAATTTTAAAAAAATACTAGGACAATCCTCAGTCAATCATTTGGGTAATTAAATTTAAGGAAAAAAATTTCATGTACAAAATCACTTGTGCCGTGTACAAAATCACTTGTGATTTTGTACTAACATCAAAAAATGGACACCGGCGGCTTTTGCTGTGGCCTAAGCCACGGGAAAAGTCGCGGCTAATCATATATGATTTTGTACAAGAAATTGTTTTCCTTAAATTTAATTACCCAAATGATTGGTTGAGGATTGTCCTTGTATTTTCTTAAATTGTTATTGTTCTCGCATGAACCTCTTTCTATATGTGTATATATATATATATATACAGAGAGAGAGGGAGAGAGAGAGAGAGAAGGAGAGATAGAGACGCGGGTTAATGCGAGGACAATCCTTATCCAATCATTTTGTACTAGCATCAAAAATGACACAAGCGACTTTTGCTGCGGGAAAAGTCTTGGCAAACATATATGATTTTGTATGTGAATCATATGTGATTTTGTACATGAATCATATGTGATTTTGTACATGAAAATTTTCATGTACAAAATGATTGGCTGAGGATTGTCCTCGTATTCTCGTAAATTGTTACCGTCGTCGCATGAACATCTTATATATTTATATATATAGATTTGGGATCACGTTTGACCAGCCTATTTCCATGAGACACGTGAGACCAGCCTATTTCCGTGAGACACGTGAGACCAGCCTATTTCCATGAGACACGTGAGACAACTCTTTTACACTTGAAAGTTCACAGAAAAACACTATGAAGGTAAAAAAATATGAATCTTTAAAGTATTTTTGCTGTGAAGGTTCAATTTTTTTTTACCTTCACAGTGTTTTTGCTGTGAAGTTTTCAAGAGTAAAAAAGTGTTTCACGGGTCTCCAACGGGTCTCACGAAAACAGGTTGGTCTCACATGAACCCATCATATTTTTTTTACCTTCACAGTGTTTTTGCTGTGAAGTTTCAAGTGTAAAAGGGTGGTCTCACGGTCTCACGGAAACAGTCTTGTCTCACGTGAACCCAACCCTATATATATATATATAGAGAGAGAGAGAGACGGGTTCATATGAGGACGGTACCAATTTACGAGAATACGAGGACAATCCTCGGCCAATCATTTTGTACATGAAAATTGTCATGTACAAAATCATATATGATTTCAAGTACAAAATCATGTGATTTTGTAAGAATCAAAAAGGGCACGCGCGACTTTTTTCGTGGGCAAGTCGTGGCTAATCATATATGATTTTGTACGTGAATCATATGTGATTTTGTACATGAATTATATGTGATTTTGTACATGAAAAATTTCATGTACAAAATGATTGGCTGAGCCTCTTTCTATATATATATATATAGGGGCATAATCAAATGAGAACCTTATAAAAGTTGATAACCATGAGATCCACTCCTAACCATAAATAAAAAGGGGTAATTTGGTAAATTAAAAAATTTAATAATTAAAAATATTACTATTTATTTTTCTGTTACAAATCAGATAAATATTAAAAAGATATATTTCCTAAATTATCTAACCGAATAATATCAAAACAAATCGAAAAAACTATTCATTTAATCGATTCCGTTCATAGTCCGGATTCAAAATATTTGAAGATATGTGGTACCTTTTATAAATGTGTATGGTACATATTCATATGATATATTTTTTGATCCAATATTTTGAATGTGTGGTACCTTTTATGAAGATATGTGTTTTGTATCTTTTATTCCTCTTAAAAGGTACCATCAGAGGGTACAAAATATTTGAAGATATATGTTACCTTTTATAAATGTATATGGTACATATTCGTATGAAATGAGAGGGTTTTTGATTATTATAATAGGTATCATAATAGGTTTTTTATTATCATAATAAGTATTATAATAGGGTTTTTGAATGTGTACGGTACATATTCGTATGAATGTGTATGGTACATATTCTTGATTATCATAATACGTATCACAAAAGTTATTGATTATCATAATAGGTATCACAAAAGTTCTTGATTATCATAATAGATATGATCACCATGGTTTACGGAATAAGTTTGGGAAGAGGGAGGAGAAAGATTTTTAAAAGGACTTATTTACCCTTAAATATTATTTATAAATATAATTTTTTTTAGATAATAGATATTACCAAAATTAATATTTTTAATAATAACCATTGATTATTAATAATGTGTGGTTTAGATTGGACTTCATGGTTATCAAGATTAACCTAGATCTCTCTTGAATAAACCCTTATATATAATGTGTAGTTTAGATTGGATCTCATACTTGTCAAAATTAATCTAGATCTCTCTTGAATAGCCCCTGTATATATATATATATATATATATATATATATATATATATATGTATATATATATATATAGAGAGAGAGAGAGAGGGGGGGAGGAAGGTTCAAATGAGAACTTTGCATTTTTAAAGGAACAAAGGGACAATTGTGGATCACATATAATGTGGGTCCCACATAATATTAAATCATTTCTGATTTAATATGATTTAATATTATGTGGGACCCACATCATATGTGGTCCAAAATGAGTTCCTTTGTTCCTTTAAATTGGTAGTGTTCTCGTATGATCCCTCCCCTATATATATGTATATAGAGGAAAGTTCAAATGTGAACCTATCTTTGATTGTGAACATAAGGACAGATCTCAGCCCTTGATCTAAGCCATATAAAGCTGCTCTTTAATTGTGGCTTGAGGGGTAATTCTGTCAATTTTTATTCAAGCTGCTCATTGATATCACTCCCGCTTATTTCTTCCTTCTCTGTTAATCGTCTTCTTCTCTGTTAATCAGATTCATTGCTGTGAAGAACTTTATTAACTAGATTTGCGATTTCTGAAATTAAGTTGTTGATTTCCTCTTTTCAATAGACTCTGTTTTTTCATCAGAAAATTGAATCGATTGTGATCCAGTTGAAAATTCTACTTTTTTTGTTGATCAAACATGTGATTTGTTCACTGATTGCGATTATGTTACATATTTCGAGAATACAGACCGAGAATTTGGTTCTAATGTTGAAGATGCGTCGATCTGTAACTTATATTCAGACTGAATATATAAACATAAATGATAAAAACACCAGATTATAGTATATATTCAGTCTGAATATAAGCTAAAATTTGAAGTTTGTATAATCGTAGCTTATATTCAGACTGAATATAAGCTAAATTTTGAGTTTGTAAAATCCTAGCTTATATTCAGACTGAATATGAACTACAATTAGGTGTTTTTATAATTATAACTTATATTCAGTCTGAATATAAGCAGGAAGACTTTTAGTGCTTATATTCAGTCTGAATATAAGCTAAAATTTGAACTTTGTATAATCGTAGCTTATATTCAGACTCAAATTTTAGCTTATATTCAGACTGAATATAAGCACTAAGAGTCTTTATATTCAGACTGAATATAAGCTAAATTTTGAAGTTTGTAAAGTCATAACTTATATTCAGACTGAATATGAACTACAATTAGGTGTTTTTATAATAGTAACTTATATTCAGTCTGAATATAAGCAGTAAGACTCTTAGTGCTTATATTCAGTATGAATATAAGCTAAAATTTGAACTTTGTATAATCGTAGCTTATATTTAGTCTGAATATAAGCTACGATTATACAAAGTTCAAATTTTAGCTTATATTCATACTGAATATAAGCAACTAAAAGTCTTTATATTCAGACTGAATATAAACATAACATTGTAATAATACATTGTTATGTTTATATTCAATTTGAATATAAGCTACAAATATACAAACCCCCAAATCTTAGCTTATATTCAGACTAAATATAAGCTACAATTATACAAACCCATAATTGTAGCTTATATTCAGACTGAATATAAGCTATAAATATACAAACCCGAAATTATAGCTTATATTTAGACTGAATATAAACATGACATTATGATATAACAATGTCATGCTTATATTCAGACTGAATATATACTACAACTATTCAAACACATAATTTTAGCTTGTATTCAGACTGAATATAAACTACAATTATACAAACCCATAATTGTAGCTTATATTAAGACTGAATATAAACTACAAATATACAAACCCGAAATATATATATGTAGGGGTGGGTTCAAATGTGAACCTATCTTTGATTGTGAACATGAGGATGAATCACAACCATCCATTTTAAATCAGATCAAAATATAAGGGATAAAATTCGCGGTGGCATTTTTGTAAATAAGTGGAAAACTCAGGTCATGGCTTAAATCATAAATACAACCTGACGATTTAAATAAGAACCAAACATCATCTTCTTCCCCAAATTTCTTCATCATCTTACTCAAATTTCTTCATGATCTTCACCAAATTTCTTCATCATCTTCCCCAAAAGAAATTTCACTTCCGCCCCCAAATTTCTCCATCTTCCCCAAAATAAATTTTCGCACAAGTTTGTTTTTGCTTTGTGTTCCTCCTTTGAATCACAAGTCTTTTCAGATCCAGATTCTTCTTCTTGATAAAGTGTAAGAAAGTTATTCAAATGTTTTTTTCCCTTTAATATGATTGTTCATCATTTTATCACAGGAAACTTCTGTGAAACACATTTGCTTGAATTCTTGCTTTTCAAAACCTTTGGTTCCATTGTAGCTTATATTCAGACTGAATATAAGCTACAATTTGGGGTTTGTATACTTGTAGCTTATATTTAGACTGAATATAGTCTAGAATTAGGTGTTTGAATAATTGTAGCTTATATTCAGACAGAATATAAGCTATAATTTCGGGTTTGTATATTTGTAGTTTATATTCAGTCAGAATATAAGCTACAATTATGGGTTTGTATAATTGTAGTTTATATTCAGTCTGAATATAAGCTAAAATTATGTGTTTGAATAGTTGTAGTATATATTCAGTCTGAATATAAGCATGACATTGTGATATCATAATGTCATGTTTATATTCAGTCTGAATATAAGCTATAATTTCAGGTTTGTATATTTATAGCTTACATTCAGTCTGAATATAAGCTACAATTATGGGTTTGTATAATTGTAGCTTATATTCAGTCTGAATATAAGCTAAGATTTGGGGGTTTGTATATATTTGTAGCTTATATTCAAATTGAATATAAACATAACAATGTATTATTACAATGTTATGTTTATATTCAGTCTGAATATAAAGACTTTTAGTGCTTATATTCAGTATGAATATAAGCTAAAATTTGAACTTTGTATAATCGTAGCTTATATTCAGTCTGAATATAAGCTACGATTATACAAAGTTCAAACTTTAGCTTATATTCACACTGAATATAAGCACTAAGAGTCTTGCTGCTTATATTCAGACTGAATATAAGTTACTATTATAAAAACACCTAATTGTAGTTCATATTCAGTCTGAATATAAGCTACGATTTTACAAACTTCAAAATTTAGCTTATATTCAGTCTGAATATAAAGACTCTTAGTGTTTATATTCAGTCTGAATATAAGCTAAAATTTGAACTTTGTATAATCGTAGCTTATATTCAGTCTGAATATAAGCTACGATTATACAAAGTTCAAATTTTAGCTTATATTCAAACTGAATATAAGCACTAAAAGTCTTACTGCTTATATTCAGACTGAATATAAGTTATAATTATAAAAACAGCTAATTGTAGTTCATATTCAGTCTGAATATAAGCTACGATTTTACAAACTCAAAATTTAGCTTATATTCAGACTGAATATATATAATACAATCTGGTGTTTTTATCATTTATGTTTATATATTCAGTCTGAATATAAGTTACAGATCGACGCATTTTCAACATTAGAACCAAATTCTCAGTCTGTATTCTCGAATTATGTAACATAATCGCAATCAGTGAACAAATCACATGTTTGATCAACAAAAAGAGTAGAATTTTCAACTGGATCATAATCGATTCAATTTTCTGATGAAAAAACAGAGTCTATTGAAAAGAGGAAATCAACAATTTAATTTCAGAAATCGCAAATCCAATTAATAAAGTTCTTCACAGCAATGAATCTGATTAACAAAGAAGAAGACGATTAACGGAGAAGGAAGAAATAAGCGGAAGTGATATCAATGAGCAGCTTGAATAAAAATTGCCAGAATTACCCCTCAAGCCACAATTAAAGAGCAGCTTGATATGGCTTAGATCAAGGGTTGAGATCTGTCCTTATGTTCACAATCAAAAATAGGTTCACATTTGAACTTTCTTCTATATATATATATATATATATATATAGGGGAGAGATCAAATGAGAACCACCCCTCCTTAAAGGAACAAAAGAACAAATTGTGGACCAAATATGATGTGAGTCCCACATAATATTAAATCATTTATGATTTAATATTAAATCATATTAAATCATAAATGATTTAATATTATGTGGGACCCACATCATATGTGGTCCACAAATGTCCCTTTATTCCTTTAAATTTACAAAGTTCTCATTTGAACCTTCCTCTATATATATATATAGATATATATAGAGGAAAGTTCAAATGTGAACTCATTTTTGGTTGTGAACGTGAGGACGAATCTCAGCCACTTATCCGGTCAATAAAGGCGGCTTTGACCTGGTTCCTTTCTTTAATAAGCTCCACCCTCCCATTCAAATGAAAACTCATTTTTCATTGTGCACATGAGGACCAATCTTAACCATTGATCAAAACTTAGAAAATAATCAATGGTTAAAACATAATCAGATTTGAGCAATGATTAGGGACAGAACTGGAAATTTGAATCAGCAACTACCTTTTATTTGACTTTTTATTTTCTTTTTTAATTAAAAAAGCTCTTACCTATTTATAGTTAAAATAAAGTATCTTAAAAAATATTAATATTTTAATCAAACAAATTACACAAAAAAACGAGAATTTTATGTTTTTCGATATGACATCCATTTGGATAAAGTTTTTTTTTCCGTTTTAATAGTTTCTTTACGTGAACTGGTATATATGTGTTAATTCATGAGGAATATGTATGCACGTCCTAGGGTGTCGATATTCAACATGAATAACAAAGGTGAACGTTCATTCACTATTCATGATGAATAATACAATAATCAGGATGAATAATACACGAATTAATAAAAATAGAGGTTGAATTTTCCTTCCCCTTGGCAGTAAATTTTGGCTCCGCCCTTGCAAATAGATTGTAGAATTAAGATTTAAACATAACCATACACGGGGCGCATACTATTGCGTAATAAACAAGTATTACATTTATTTGTATTTCTATTTTTATGTTTTTATCGATAGTATTCTCATAATGGCCTTGAGGTATACTTCTACCACAAAGTATATGTGGTTTCATCTTATTTTTTCTTTGTTAACTTGACCATCAAACCATGCTTCATTCGGAGGATGACTGACGCATCTTGCATGATTGGGTGACCATCCACCACTTCGACATTATAATTATATATAATTGTAGATGCTATTATTTTCATTTGAGTTAATGCGAATTTCTTACCAATGCAAGTTCTTGGCCCTGAATGAAATGTTGTAAACTTGTGAGAGGGTACGTGTTTGATCTCTCCTTGCTCGGAGAGCCATCTCTCTGGCTTGAATTCCAAACAATCCTGTCCCCATATCGTCTCCATTCGTCCCATTGCATATGAGTGCAGAAATATTTTGGTGTTTTTTTGAACTTGGTGACCACTTGGCAGGGTGTCTACATCCACCGCAACTTTGGGGTTTACAGGAACTGCAGGAAATAATCTTAATGCTTCACATAATGCTCCATGAAGATAGACCAACATTTCCAACTCTTTTACAACAATTTTTCTCCATTTCTCACCCTCTTTGATCCTTAATTTTGTGTGAATCTCTTCACATATCTTATCTTTTGCTATAGGATTTTTCGCAAGAAGATAAAAGAACCAAGTAAGAGTTGCGCTGGTGGAATCTCTTCCCGCAAACACAAGAGTTAATATCGTGTCTTTAATAAATTTGTCATGGTCATCAAAGCTACCAGTTTGGTCTTTATATTCCCTCATAACTCCTGTTACTAACTTTAAATCCTTCGGTTGTTCTTTCTCTATGTCATAGGCCTCCATTTGCCTCTCTCTTTTTTCATTTACAAACTTGTAAATAACCTCATCACTTAGCTTTAAAGCATCACTAAGATGTTTCTCATTACCCAACTGAAATCTCTCGAGCAACTTCCAACAACATTTTGGGAGAAGAGTTCGAACGAAGAGGGCTTCTTCGGATTTAGAGAAAGCAACTTCAAATTTATAGTATGGAAGATTAATAGACAAGGTTTTGGGATCATAGTCCAGAACTAAATTGAAAATGCTATCAAAAGTGAGCCTTTGAAAAATATCTTGCAAATTCATCTTGGATCCTCGTTCTGACATGAACTCAAGAACGGGCAAAAGCTTTTCCTCCATGTTATTCCAAGTGGTTTGCTCCACCAGGTTCAAGAAATCTGGACGATTGATGAGTGACATGGTTGTTTTACGGTGCAATTCCCATAACTCGGAATCACAAGTAAAAATACCATCGCCAAGGATATTGAAAATCTCTCTAAACTCTGGACCTTTTGGGTAATTATGGAAGTTGGTGGTTGATATATAGTGATGGTTGGTTGGATCACTGGTGAAGAGGATGTCCATATTGACAAACCAAGGCCCTTTGCATATGAAGGTACCTCCATTTTGTTTCAAAATACTAGTGATATAATCATTTAAACGATGGAAATTCCATAACAAGGCAGGGGTCATACCTAATAGAGGCCAATTGGTAGGCATTGATGATCTCCATGATCTAAGTATGTAATAAATGAATAGGCAAATTAAGTAGGTAAGGAAAAAGGTTGTATCAAAGTATTGCAAGAATGCCATTGTGATCGATGTGTATATTGTGTTTGTTTATGGGTGCATTTATAGAGGAGGTTTATGCAAATGTACAAACCTTTCTTTTTCTCTACAAATGGAGAAGATGATGCGACTGTTGAGAAAATTTAGTTCATTGTTTTCTATCTCTCTCGCACTTTTAAATTATTTTTGAATAAAAGCTATTATTAAATGTATAAACCTTTCTTCTTCTTTGTAATTTTTAAATAAAAACAATACATTTTTTTTAAACGACAAGTTAGTAGTTAGTAGTTAGTGATTTGGACCCATAGTGACATCCATATGGGCAATCCATATGGGCAGTATGCGGGACCCGAACCTTCACCTTAGGGGATAAACCCCCACTCCTCCACCATATTTAGGAAAACCACCACTCTCAGGGCTCGAACCCGAGACCTTGTGGATGATGTAAAAACCCCAGTACCGCTAGGCCAGGGGCTCTTTGGTAAATAAAATCAATACATATAAGTGAAATTAAAATAAAATCATATATGTTATTAATTATGTATGTATAAAAATCATTTTAGGTCTTTCTTTGATGTTACATGATCAGCCGGCAATGTTCATCTGCCATGTTCCCGGCCTCCGCATAGGAATAACATTTGAATCAAACTATTTCTTAAAACTGAGCTAAATCAACATTAGTAACAATACAATTTTGTCATATTTGTTAGGGAGCGGGAATGATATTTCTAACTTTTTTCCTTAAATTTTTATTTTTTATATGTTAAAGACTTTTATGTCCCCATATATAATTATATTTTATAAAACGTAAGAACTTTTAGTACTTTTACATAAACTAGCGATCGACATCATGCGTTACCCGATGATCCAGTGGCGGAGCATAACCCTTTTAAATACGGGGGCTGAAACTAACTACTACATAAATGGTTTTTTCACACGATTTAAGGAGAAACCGTGTAAAAATGTATCCATGTTTATTAAAGATTTTTTACATGGTTTTTTGGTGACGAAAAACTGTATAAAAAAGTTCGAATTTTTACATGGTTGTTTCCACAACCGTATAAAAAATTTGAAAACATTTTACACGGTTATTTGAGAAAAACCGTTTAAACGTGTAAAAAACATATACATTTTACATGGTTTTGAAGAGAAACCGTGCAAAAGGTTCTCCTAGCCTTTTTGGATCGTTTTTTTCTTCATAAACCGTGAAAAAAAAATTATGATGGTTATATACATTTTACACGGTTTTGAAGAGATACCGTGTAAAAAGTTCTCCTAACCTTATTCGATCGTTTTTTTTTTCAAAAACCGTGTAAAAGTTCTTTATGATGGTTATATACATTTTACACGGATTAAAAAAAACCATGCAAAAAAGTTTCCCAGTTTTTTTACACGGTTTTATACTACAAACCAAGTGACTTTCACCCACAAAAATTATCCAGAGAATTTTTCGTCGGTGATTACCCCCCATGGATCACCCATAAAATACCAGTGGTTGGGTAAAATCCGATGTTTTTTGAGAAAATACCAACGGATCACCAAGAGAATACTTTGGTAACCTGTCACAAATTTTAATTAACCACCAACAATTTACCCATAAAATTTTATGACGGTTTTGTAAAGAATCACTCTTTAGCAACAGATTTTCCAAGGAAAGATCTGTAGGCAAAAGTATTTTGTTTATTAGTGAATCAATCCAAAATAACATGTATAAAGAAATTTAAAAATAAACAACTACATACATTTTATACGGGTTTTGAAAAGAAACCGTGTAAAAAAGATTGCCTATATATAGTGTTGTGTTGAAATCTTTTTTAAAAAATCCGTGTAAAAAGATTGTCCGTATATAATGTTGTTGTGTTGAAAACTTGAAGCATTGATGTATTCGTATTCATTTTTTAATCGAAATAGCTAGTGTACAGTGAAATTTAGAAATTAGGGGATTGGAGGAGACGTGAATGGACTTGGGCTAGGCACGGTATATTAGTAAAATTATGATTATAATATTTTAAATTTTAAATTAAATGGCTATGGTTTTATAGGGTTAGATGTGGATAGTGAGGTGGCCAATGTAATTTTTTATTTATTTTTACAGTAATGGAACATATGTATTCTTCTATATATGATGAAAAGCAGGGGGGCCTTGGCCTCCTCCAGCCCCTATGGCCCTCCGCCTCTGCGATGATCACATTTTATGTTAACAATAAATGTAAAAATTGTTTTATTGACCATTTTTATATATATGAAACATGTTGCAAGTCCATATACAACAATTTGTTTTAGATAAAAATTGTTTTTTAGCCTATTCAGTTAATAGAGTTAACGAAAAATTGATCATATCCGAACGTTTCTGCGGCTGAATCCACACTGAAAATTATCAGTAATAACCATAGTTTAAATATTTATATATTAAAATAAATCAACAATTACCAACATAGTGGAATATTTATGATAACCAAGACTCAACACAACAATTTTTTTAAAATAGAGACAACATATATAAAAAATGTGTCAATAACTATTGAATAAATTACATTATCAAATATTTATATGATCATTAAAATAGACAATTTAAATAATCTTTTTATTTAAAATCAAATAATATAATGTTTTATAAAAGTATAATCATCTTTTTAAAAAATATGACAATACCCATGATTAGATGTAAATAAATTATCTAAATTTATATTATTATTATTACTTTCATTAAAAGAATGTAGAAGTCTTTAAAATTTAAGAAATTCTTTTTTATGTATAATGTATATATATTATCGTCAAAATACATAATTTAAATAATATTCATATTAAAAAAACAAATAATATAATAAAAAATATAATCGTCTTTTAAAGAAGCCGACAACACATGATAAAATGTAATAGATTGTTTGTATTTGTCAATGTTATTATTTTTATAAAAAAATGTAGAAGTCGTTAAATTCAAAGATATTATTTTATTAAGAGTTCATATTTTCTTCCAATATTTTCTTTTCCTTTATCAACAACTCATTGATTTTAACTTTTTTGCCATTTTGGATCAAAATGTACATTCATTCATGCGCCACATGAACACAATTATATAGCATTGTCGATCAACTTCAAATTTTCATCTTCTTTATGTAAAGATGATTCATCAACTATATTTTCTAAATCAATCGTATTCGATACATTTTTTACAGGTATCGAACTAATTAGATTGCAGCAAAATTTCAGTGTTGAAACTTTTAAGTTGTTTGAAGCAAAAAAAATAAGCTCACAAAATGAAATCAATCTAGTTTTGAATATGATTCAAAATCATTTATGTAAAAAAAAGTTCAAAGAAAATTAGCCGATTTACAATCTCGTAAAACTTTGATTTTTTAAATGAGACACTATAAGCATATATTAGTAACCTAGAAACGAATATAAAAATGAACATGTACTGTCCCTTTTGTGGGTTACACTCCTGAAAAAAGAACCATAGAAATTAGAATGATGATAATAATAAATCACGAAATAGACAAAATCAAAAAATACAATGAAAATTGAAGTAGTGCTCTAATAAAAGACTTACATGTAACAATAATATGTGTGCCTTGATGATAAAACTTTGATATTCTTTGACATATTTAACGATCTTTAGATAGTTTATTTTTGCTTGTCCTACTTACTATAAAAAAGACTACATAAAAAGAATATAAAGTCAACAAAATAGCAAATAACCTAACAATAAACAAAAATTCATAATAAAGATTGAATAGCAAGAAAAATCTAGTGAGAGAAAATGTGTTAGAAAGAGAGATCGAGAGGTGGCTTGTTGTATTACAAAAAGGTTAAAAAAATCCATAACATAACCCACAAAAAACAAAACATCCCTATGCTTAAATAAGAGAAGTAATGATTAATTAAAATAAAGAAAGGAAAATGAATGGTTAGTAACATAAAGAAAAGAAATCAAAAAGTTAATCTACATAAATTGTAATAAAAACCAAGATTCAAAATGGCATGAGGTGTGACGTTGGGGCGAGGTCAATCCTCAAGCCTTACGAGCCACGGCGAGGCTGCGGCGTTTTCAAGGCGTGACTTATGACGATAAATCTTTATATCATATAAATTATTATGCATGTAAACATATATTTTCTACTATTAACCAATAAGTCAATGATATAAAATAATTTAAATTAAATTATACATTAGAAACTAATGATAAATAAGATAATAAAAAAGTAAGAAAAATCAAATATTGTGTCACAGAAACTGCCATATTAGGTCATGATGTGCTACATGCATAACGTCGTGTGAGACATAAGCCTAAAGCCATGACACGTAAAAACGGCTGTTGTGGCGAGCTTTTCTGAACACTGATAAAAACCAATGATTAATTACAATAAATAATGACAAGTGAATAGTTAATAGCAATACAAATGGTTAATTAACATAAATTACAATAGGTGTGTAAATTTATTAAAAAGACCCTCATTTTTAATGATGACATAAGTTAGATAAAGGGACAAAAAAGTCTTTAACATATTCAACAATAAAGGAACCATTCTCAGCCACATGTTTACTCTAAGAAAATACCATATTGTTTACTTTAAGGGGCATTGTTTTCAAATGGTATTTAATATATTTAAGAATTTTGAAATAAGAAACAATTTAACCATTCATGATGTCTTATTTCAAATCACTTATGCATGGTAAGTTGTACAACATATATAAAACCCATTTTTCATGGTTATATATATATATATATATATATATATATATATATAAAGAGGGAGGTTCAAATGAGACCTTTGTAAATTTAAAGAAACAAATGAACACCTTCTGGACCACATAATGTGGGTCCCACATAATATTAAATCGTATCTGATTCAATGGTGGACCACATATGATGTGGGTCCCACAACCAAAACGACAATATTATTTTCAATTTAGTTCCTATATTGAAACGACATTTTTGCATAGACATTTCAAATGTTTTTGTGAAAAGACATTTCGGCATTTTTTTAGTCATTTAAGTTTTTATGTTCATTTAATTTTGGTCATTAATATTTTTGAAGAGACATTTTGAATGTAGTGCAATTAATAAGATGATTTATCTTTGATGATATTCATATGCTATTTTTTTGTTAAAAGCTAGTTTTCAAATGTTTGTGTTGTCAATATACAATAAAAGCTAAAATAAAGTTATTAAGACTCGTAATGATCATGTAATATATATATATATATATATATATATATATCAAGATAGCAATTTGTAAATGATGAAGCTTCTTGTCAAAGAAAAAAAAGAATGGCTTTTGGAGATTTATGTTTGTCTGTTATGTAAGTTTAAGTTGTAACAACCCTGTCCACATGGTCCGGAACGGACGATCTCGCTAACGGGACTTAATACAAAGACATAAATAATTCGAAATCCAATCCAAAAAGTCAAACTATAAAGATCAAAAATTAAAATTTTCAGACTTTTTTTGTATCACCCGATATTGCGAGATGTTACTGTTGGCCACGATATCTCCCTAAAGAAGGATGCAATATCGTGTTATACTACGCGATATCTCAGAATGTTGCATCACACTTCACCAAGACCGATGAGATATATCGTCTTGAAGTCGTTTTGAGTGGCGATATCGCATTACACTATGCGATATTTCAAAGACTTTTCAGAATACTCCTTTGAGATTTGATATCGCGTTTTGAAGAACATGCGACATTTCGATGAACTTGCGATATTCTTCAGTCTTGTCCAAATTGAGCCTGAAAACACAAAATTTCAACAAAATTCAAATTAAAATTGATTATGTGATATTTCCCAAATATAAGAACACAATAATTTAGAGGAAGGAAGTCGGTTGTTATATTGATTTAGAGCAGAGATTACAAGATTTACTAGTATGGAAAGTACAAGTATGTCGTTCAACTACTAACTGAATAACTGCCTATATATATACATAGAGTAGCATGTATGTACATCACAGACCAATAGTCTCTATGCACGTGTCTTGACAATCTTCAGAGTTTTCCTCAGAACTTTGCTTTAGAGTTCATTCAAAACTCTGAAGTCTTCTCTTCAGAACTTCTGAAGTATCCTCTTTAGAAGTTATGCTTTAGGCTTTTCTTCGTTCTTCTTTCTTCTAAAGTCTCATGGCTCAGACTTCTGAGACTTATTATGAAGATTTCTATACTTTTATTTTCATATTCAGTTCAGAACTTCGGAATTCTTCATCTTCAGCACCTCTATCTCTTTTGAAGCAATCTTTCAGAACTTAACAATCTCCCCCCTTTACTTCAAAAGGACAAGTCAAACTTCCATTCTAATATGATCGAAAGAATTTCTTCAATTACAATTTCTCGGTAAGCAAGAGTCTTCTCAGCAAGATTGAACATATTCTTAGCTACTTCCTTGTATGCAGACCATTCTATATATAAGAAACATAAAAAAAATTGAAGATGTGTGATTATTATATGTAACCATGTTCAAGTGGTGTATATATCAAGACTACTAAGATTTCTTTTTCTTTAGATTTCATGGAATTGTTGGAGAAGAAAAATAAAAACGTTGAGTCTATTTTATGTTTTTTTAATTTGTTGATCCCAGTATATGCAAGCACAATGATTTATATTGAATAAAACGATAAGAACACGGATATTAAAGAAGCTTCGTAGTCGGATATCTCACTTGTACGGTTACAATATGATTTGACAGAATTTAGGCTCTCTTAGTAATTGACTTACATTCACCCTAATCTCTTCTTAATAGATAATCTTGCGCGCACCTAAAGAATGACCCTAACCCTCTATTTATATGTAGAGCAATTATCGTAATAAGGAAACTATGAGATAAGGCATTATACATTTGCCTTATTTACAATAAAGCAACGTTTCCTTATATTAAACCTTCCTAATTATTGACTTTGTTGACTTTGCACTTTTGGTCCTTCATGTCTTCAATAGTTGTCATCTCGGATACAATAATTTTAGACCTAACAATCTCCCCCTTTGTATTCGAGATTACAATTCAACAAATCAGCACTCTTCTTTTGAAGATCATGAAACTTTTGTCAACAAATCTTTCTTCTTGATTCTTTTGCTCCCTCTACGAAAATGATCTATTGTAAGCTCCGTAGCTCCCTCTTAACATTAGCATGAAAAGAAAATCGAAGGAGCCGCAATGTCGTAGGTATAAAACTTGTCTAGTAAAAAAACATGTCGGGTTAGGTGATGTCGATGAAAAAAGATCTTGGGCCAAGTAGATTCGACAAGAATTGATGTCGGGCAAAGATGAGTCGATGAAACTTTATGTCGGGTCTTAAGCACTCAATAAGTCTTCAACAGAAAATGATCTCGGGTCAAGTTGAATCGATGAAAATTTATGTCGGGTCTTAAGCACTCGATAAGTCTTCAACTTTATCTTCAGCAGTCGACAAATTTATTTTACTTCAAAAATCAAGTAAGGAAACTCGACAAAATTAGTATTCAACAAATCAGCATTTGTCATCTTCCTTTTCTCATGTCGTGTCTTTGATATACAATCTCTCCCCTTTAGAATGATAAGGAGAATCCAAATCATTATGAATAACCAAAGACAAAAAAAATAGTTAACTAATGAAGCGTGTAAAACTAACATACAAAAGCACGTGAAGCAACTGTTATCAGCGGGTTGGCACTAACATAAATTTTAATTAAGTGGCCTATATGCAGTGTTGGCAGCGGATTGGCACTGATAGGACTTCCAGTTATCATAGAAGTAAGTTATAAAACTAACTTCTCAAATTGTTCCAGCATAAACACGAAGATATGCTTGAGGAGTCACAAAGACTCATGCAAAGTGTCAAATAAATATTAGTATATCTTTTGGCTCAAAGTAGACTCGATGTGCACAAAATATGAAATTTGAAAACCAGAGGTGTGTCTTCTTGTTTCAATATCTAAATCTTCCGAGTGAAGAATAGATAGATGATATGCTAAATCTCCGTGATATATGAAACAAGAATCTTTTGTGAGATACTTGAGTAGTTGGGTGGGGTGACGCGAGTTATCGACATTGGGTCCATGTCTATTTCAATATTCATCTCCAAATAATCGAGAATGAATAGATTGTGTGGTTACCCGAATAACTGTTTAGGTTTGGTAAAGACCAAATATTTTCTTTTAAGTCTTGTCACACTCTCACATTTGTTTTATTTAACGCACATGTACTCAATTCTATCTCAATCACACCCTTTCAAAATATAGCTAACCTAGGGATGTGTTTCATGGGTAGGTCCTTCCGGCTATGGATTGACCATAGAAACTTCTAATTCCTAACACACAAAGAGTTGAAACATTAAAGTCCGAGTTCTGAACTGAAGTATTCAGAAGTCATAATGCAATGTAAAACGGGTTCTAAACTGAGATATTCAGAAGCCAAAATAAATGGAAAAAAAATATGTGGTACTCCCCCTCAAATGTAGCATAACCTTTTGAAAGATTGTCATGTGATGTGAATATTCGGAATTTAGAACACGCATGACGTACCTACAAAACAGATTAAAAAGATTTTGGTACCCAAGCTTTGTTGGGTCCTCGGAGGTTAGCTTTTGATGCAATAAATGAGGAAGCGGGGATACTGTATGTACCATACCATTTATGATCAAACCTTTGATTGACATAATGAGAGTTGTAAGAAGAATGCATGTTAGGAAAACAACCATAATCATAAGAGAAAAATTTAATTGCATAAAGTCATTGACACCGCAATTCGAGCAAAAAATTTTATTCCGAGAAAAATGAATTACATGTTTAACAGAACGAATCATGCAAGGAAATTGAAAATTTCAATTGGTTCTTTTAACATTAGGAAATTTTGAATAATAAGAGTTGTCGTTTTTGCGAGATGATGACTTTGGAGCACTTTTGCCTTTTTCGACCCAAACTTGCTTTAAAGTTCGAAAAGCTGAACCACGTTTAACATTTTTCACATAATGAGAATTGATGGGTTTGGAAAAGTGAGTTTGATCCTTTTGGTTAGAATGAGTGTAATGCATTTGACTTGTGGAACACTCATTCGGATCCGTTGGAAGTAAAACTGATTCGATTGGCTTTTTGCCTTTGTCTAAAAACTCCGTATGATTTGGAAGTGTAGGATTGAAGTCAAAATCGGCATTTATGTCATCTAACTGTTCCGTGGCTTTAAGGTTCCGTGGCATCATCAATTTGGTCGGAAGAATGGGAACATTTTTGTTTAGGAGGAATATAGTTTGGATCTAATTTAAACAATTCCTCGCAATCATCTAAGTAATTGCTAACGAAAGCTTTACACGAAGAAATATTTGAAATAGAATCATTTTCGTGATTGTTGTTTACATGTAAAGCCTCGTTTTCCAATTTCTGAATTTTTAAAATAAATGCCTCTTTTTTCCTTTTCTGACGAAGAACGTTCATGTTCCAACACTTTTTCAAGTTGAATAACTTTCTTTTCTAAGAATAAAGTGGGAATGTAGGGTTTATTTTCAGGAATTTTAGTTTGAAGTTCTTTGTCAGTATAAGAAGAAAAATAATCATTTGGAAGAGTTGCTTCTGAAGATTCCTTTTCTACTATATGAGGGTAGTAGAAAGGAATTTGATGAAAATATTTGTTTTCCTATTCAAATCTTCCCTTTCTTCGACGTTGGAATTCGACTTCATAAACTGAATTTTGTAATCCGGACCGAGGTTCAGATATTCAAATTTATAGATAGTCGGAGTATTGTAGATGGCTTTTTCTAAATGTTTTGGATTATCAAATCCTAATCCAGCTTTAGAACATAAATCTTTTGGAGTGTTTAAATGAATTGTGTGTTTAGTTTAACCAATTTTGTACAACTTTAGTTCCAAATCTTTGAGTTTTTCAAAGAGGTCTTGTCTTTGAAGACTGACAAAGTCAAACTTTGATGAAAATTCGGCAGTCTCACTCCTAGATGTGTGAAGTTGAAGAGTGAGATCAGATATTTGTTGTTTAAAAAATTCATTTTCTTCTTTTAAATCCATTTTTTCCGTTTCGAGATTGTGCGTTATACTTTGAGAATTGACAAGAGTTTTCTAAGCGTGCTTCTAAGTTGGAAACCAAGAGTTTCTCGGTTTTCAATTTAGATTGAAGTTCTTGCAATTTTATCATCATGTCATTCATATGAATCGTAAATTGATCATAGTCTGAAAGACTTACCTCGTGGGGTTTTGTGTCTGAACCAATGGTCAAAGTTTCGCGAGTAGTCATTGTACTTGGATTGATGATCTCGATTAGTGAGTTTTTGAAATTTTCTGAGTTTGTTTTGTGAAACAGAAAGTTTTCTCGATAGAACAGGGGTCGACAACAATTTTTATCGGGTGAGGCTTTCTGAACAAGAGTTTTGTCGGGTGTATGAGGCTCGATAAAAATTATTGTCGGGTATAGGGGACTTGATAAAACTCCAAAAAAAAACTTTGAATCGATAAAAAGAAGTTATCGTTCACAAAGGACTCGATAACTAAGACTTTCTCGATAGATTACAATTCGACAAAAAAAATTCTTTGACTCGATAAAAACCGAATCGATAAAAATTTATATCGATTCCATATGACTCGATAAAATAAATTTTGTCGATTAGGAAGGGCTCGATAAAATTCAAAGATACTTAATCCGAATTTTCTTTAACCGATAAACTAGAAACCAAGAACAAAGGGTTCTTGACTAAAAAGAACAAGTCTTTTTATGGACAAGAATGTCTAAGTTCTCGAGTTTCTTATTTGTTCAGTCAAGAAAAAAAAATTAAAATTACTAGAGTTTATGATTTTTACTAGAGAATTCTTTAGTAAGAAAAGCAGCAAGAGTCACTAGTTTCTGAGTTTTCTTATGTAAAGTATATCAAAAGTAATTAAAATAAACTAGAGTAACTTTAATTAAAACATATTAAATAATTTTGACAAAAATCAAGAATAACTCAATATGGATCGACAAAAATTTAAGCGCATGAAATATGAATCGACAAAAAATCAAGTTTATCAAAATAAGACTTTTTATCGGGTAAAGCTAATGAAGTATGGATGGAGAAAAACAGATAAAAAAAAATTATGATTTTTTATCGGTAAAGCTAAAACAGTTTGAATCGATAAAAACTCAAAAACTTAGAAATCGAAAAGTTTACCTTATGTTAGGTGAATAACTTCAGAAAATTGAAAAAGAACTCTGATCGTCTGCTCTGATACCACTTGTTGATCCCAGTATATGCAAGCACAATGATTTATATTGAATAAAACGATAATAACACGGATATTAAAGAAGCTTCGTAGTCGGATATCTCACTTGTACGGTTACAATATGATTTGACAGAATTTAGGCTCTCTTAGTAATTGACTTACATTCACCCTAATCTCTTCTTAATAGATAATCTTGCGCGCACCTAAAGAATGACCCTAACCCTCTATTTATATGTAGAACAATTATCGTAATAAGGAGACTATGAGATAAGGCATTATACACTTGTCTTATTTACAATAAAGCAACGTTTCCTTATATTAAACCTTCCTAATTATTGACTTTGTTGACTTCGTACTTTTGGTCATTCATGTCTTCAATAGTTGTCATCTCGGATACAATAATTTCAGACCTAACATAATTTGTATTAGTTTTTTATAAGATATAACTAAATCGTATGTTATGTATTTAATATTAAGTGTGTGGTTGTTGTCAATAATATTCAGCACATATATAATATATTTTATACCCTATTAATTAAACTGGCTCGAAACCAAATTTTATAAACTAAAATCGAGGTGATTTTCATATAAACTCAATTTCAAAAATATTGTATACAAACTTGCAACATGACCATGATTAATGAAAAATAACGAATTGAATAACATGAATTTTTATCATCGTGTAACACACGAAACTAAACACTAGTTAGTAATAATTTTGATGTCCTGACCCGGCCACAAATACCAGCATAACAATATATAAAAAATGACATAATCTAAATATATCACGATGTCTCTTCAAAAATATTAGTGAAAAAAATAAAATATACTAATTTAGTTCACATAGTTGGATAGGAAATTTTATTTTAACTAGATAACATTGAAGAAATAATTTTTTCATTATGTTCGATGTCTTAAACCCAGTGTTCAAAAAGATTCGTTGCAATAGTCGTCGTGGCATGACTTGTGGCTTACTGTTTATGTCTTACACCACATTAAGACAATGCCAAATCATGTGTAAATGAGTGATTTTTGTAATAAATTTTTTCATTTTTCTTACTTTTTTAATATTTTATTTGTTAGATTTTAATGTATAATATAATTAAAATATTTTATTATAATTGACTCATTAGTAATAGTATAAAATATATGTTTGTATATATAATAATTTATACGATATAAAGATATGTCACCGTCAATTACGCCTTGAAAAATGAAATGACTCGTATATAATAAAAAACAAAAATGACAATATTATTTTCAATTTAGTTCCTATATTGAAACAACATTTTTGCATAGACATTTCAAACGCTTATGTGAAAAGACATTTCGACATTTTTTTAGTCGTTTAATTTTTTATGTTCATTGAATTTTGGTCATTAATATTTTTGAAGAGACATGTCGAATGTAGTGCAATTAATAAAATGATTTATCTTTGATGATATTCATACGCTCTTTTTGTGTTAAAAGCTAGTTTTCAAATGTTTGTGTTGTCAATATGCAAAAAGAAAAACAAGAAAGGCTTTAGGAGATTTATGTTTTGTCACTTAAGTAAGTTTAAGTTTTTACAACCCTGTCTCCATGGTCCAGAACGGACGGTCTCGCTAACGGGACTTAATACAACGACATAAATAATTCGAAATCCAATCCAAAAAGTCAAACTTTAATAATCAAAAATTGAAATTTCTAGACTTTTTTTCTATCACCCGATATCGCGAGATGTTACTGTTGACTATGATATCTCCCTAGAAAAGGATTCAATATCGTGTTATACTATGCGATATCTGAGAATGTTGCATCACACTTCACCAAGACCAATGTGATATATCGTCTTGAAGTCGTTTTGAGATGTGATATCGTGTTATACTATGGGATATTTCAAAGACTTTTCAGAATACTCCTTTCAGATTTGATATCGCGTTCTGAAGAACATGCGACATTTCGATGAACTTGCGATATTCTTCAGTCTTGTCCAAATCGAGCCTGAAAACGCAAAATTTCAACAAAATTCAAATTAAAATTGATTATGTGATATTTCCCATATATAAGAATATTTTCAATTAGCAAGTAAGAACACAAGAATTTAGGGCAAGGAAGTCGGCTGTTGTATTAATAAGAGCAGAGATTACAAGATTTACAAGTATGGAAAGTACAAGTATGTCGTTCAACTACTAACTGAATAACTGCCTATCTATATATATATAGGTATAGAGATGCTAGAGTAACATGTATGTACATCGCATACCAATAGCCTCTATACACGTGTCTTGATAGTCTTCAGAGTTTTCCTCAGAAATTTTCTTTAGGCTGCGTTTGGTTCGGTGGAATGGAATGGAATCTGGTGGAATTAGAATGTGTAATCCATTGACCAGATTCAATTCCATTGTGTGGTTGGCTCTTTTTCCGCAATGTAATTGTCCAATTCCTTTCAATTCCATAACTATTGGATTTTAACATTCCTTAACAAATAGCTAGGATTTTAATGGAAAGGAATCTTGAATTTTCATAAAACCCATTATACCCCTCAAGTTGTTCTTCTCCACAACGAATCTACCCAAACTGGATCCACACATAATCAAAAACCAAACACAAATTATAAACCCAAATTTTCGCTCTTTCATTTTTGATCAAACTTGACCAAAAGAAAACGACCCTCATCAGAGAATCAAAATCAACAACTATTTGGTAAAAATTCATCTAAGAAAGTGTATGATGAAAACCGAAATAAAAAATTGAATTCGAACCCTAACTCAGAAACTCACATTAAACCCAAAATCACAAGGAAAAAAAACAAGGAAACTAAAGATGAAAAAACAAGCAGGAAAGATGAAGAACCCTAGTTTCAGGAACAGGGCGTATCAAGACAAAAAACTAAAGATGAAAGA
The DNA here is from genome assembly GCA_036898165.1 of Silybum marianum. Lineage (NCBI taxonomy): Eukaryota > Viridiplantae > Streptophyta > Magnoliopsida > Asterales > Asteraceae > Silybum > Silybum marianum. The sequence goes on from CM072541.1 coordinate 18,789,293, forward strand.
ACAAGTAACCAAGATGAAAAACCCTAGTTATAAATATGAAAGAACAAGCAAGCAAGATGAAGAAACCTAGTTTTCAGGAACAGGGGCATTTCATGAAAAAAAAAATCAGGAACATGAACAGAAATCAACACAGATTACGCAAATTTTAGAAACAAAAAATCGAAGCAGATTTCAGGAACATGGACATTTCATCAATAGAGACGAATAGGTAGAGGGATTAGTGATCTCTGGACGAGAAGGAACATCAATTTCTTGATGAGAAGGAACATCGATCTATGGAGGAAGAGAAACGATTACTGGAGAAGAAGGACTATCATCTATGGAGGAGGAACGACGATTTCCAGATGAGAAGGAACATCGATCTATGGAGGAGAGGATCAGCCTGGAAGAGGAGAGGAGGAGACGTGTTGTTTACCAAGGGTAGAGAGGGAAATAGTCAGCTGAATGTGAAGGAGTGTCTTTCTCTAGCTGAGCGAATCAGCTATAAATTTCCAAATTAATTCGTAACCGAACAACCATTTATGGCTGAGCGAATAAGCTATATAGCTTATACAGCCCATTAAGCCACAAACGAATAGCCTCTAACACTTGATCAAGTCTTTTGTTCAATTCATTAACCTACACGTAAATGTAAATTATAAAAGTAATTTTAGTTTAATTTTTTTTTTAATAAAAAGGGTATTTTAGTCATTTACCGGAATTTCATTCCAATTCCAAAGCTACATTATGTGAACCAAACAGACAGATTCCAATTCCTTCAACATATTGCATTCCAATTTTGCCAACCAAACAGGTGGACAAACTTGACAACATTCCATTCAAATTCCTTCAAAGTCAAATTATTTTCACAGATTCCATTTCATCCAATTCCATTCTACGAACCAAACGCCCCCTTAGAGTTCCCTCAGAACCCTGAGGTCTTATCTTCAGAACTTTTGAAATATCCTCTTCAGAAGTTATGCTTTAGGCTTTTATTCGTTGTTCTTTCTTCTAAAGTCTCATACTCAGACTTCTGAGACTTCTTCTGAAGATGTCTATACATGTCTTTTTATCATCAGTTCAGAACTTCTGAATTCTTCATCTTCGGGCACTTCTATTTCTTTTGAAACAATCTTTCAGAACTTAACAATCTTCCCTTTTGCTTCAAAAGGACAAGTCAAACTTCCATTCTAATATGATCGGAAGAATTTCTTTAATTACAATTTCTCTGTAAGTAAGAGTTTTCTCAGCAAGATTGAACATATTCTTAGCTACTTCCTTGTATGCATGCCATTCTATATATAAGAAACATGAAAAAATTAAGATGTGTGATAATTATATGTAACCATGTTCAAGTGTGTATATATCAACACTATTAAGATTTTTTTTCTTCAGATTTCATGGAATTGTTGTAGAAGAAAAATAAAAACTTTGAGTCTATTTTATGTCAATTTATTTTGTATTAGTTTTTTTATAAGATATAGCTAAATCGTATGTTATGTAGTTAACATTAAGTGTGTGGTTGTTGTCAACAAGTTTCATCACATATATAATATATTTTATACCCTATTAAATAAATTGGCTCGAAACCAAATTTTACAAACTAAAATCTAGGTAATTTTCATATACACTCAGTTTCAAAAATAGTGTATACAAACTTGCAACATGACCATGATTTCTGAAAATTAATTAACGAATTGAATAACATGAGTTTTGATCATCGTGTAACACACGAAACTAAACACTAGTTAGTAATAATTTTGATGTCCTGACCCCACAAATACGAGCATAACAATGTATAAAAAATGACACAACATAAATATATCACGATGTCTCTTCAAAAATATTAGTGGCAAAAATAAAAGATAACTATTTAGTTCACATAATTGGATAGGAAAATTTATTTTAACTAGATTACATTGAAGAAATAATTTTTTCATTATGTTCAATATCTTAGATCCAGTGTTCAAAAAAACTCGTTGCAACAGTCGTTGTGGCATGACTTGTGGCTTAATGTTTGTATCTTACACCTCGTTAAGACAATTACACGCCATGTGTAAATGAGCGATTTTTGTAACACAACATTTCATTTTTCTTACTTTTTTTAATATTTTATTTGTTAGTTTTTAATGTATAATATAATTAAAATTATTTACTATGATTGACTCATTAGTAATAGTATAAAATATATGTTTGTATTTATAATAATTTATACGATATAAAGATATGTCACCTCCAGTTACGCCTTGAAAAATGAAATGACACGTATAAATAAAACAACCAAATCGACAATATTATTTTCAATTTAGTTCCTATATTGAAACAACATTTTTGCATAGACATTTCTAATGCTTATGTGAAAAGACATTTCAACATTTTTTTAGTCGTTTACTTTTTTATGTTCATTTAATTTTGGTCATTAATATTTTTGAAGAGACATGTCGAATGTAGTGCAATTAATAAGATGATTTATCATTGATGATATTCATACGCTCTTTTTGTGTTAAAAACTAGTTTTCAAATGTTTGTGTTGTCAATATACAAAAAGAGCTAAAATCAAGTAATTAAGACTCGGAATGATCATGTAAAAGAAAATATATATACATATATATATATATCAAGATAGCAATTTGTAATATGATGAAGCTTCTTGTCAAAGAAAAACAAGAAAGGCTTTTGGAGATTATGTTTGTCAGTTATGTAAGTTTAAGTTGTAACAACCCTGTCCACATGGTCCGCAACGGACGGTCTCACTAACGGGACTTAATACAAAGACATAAATAATTCGAAATCCAATCGAAAAAGTCAAACTATAAAGACCAAAAATTGAAATTTCCAGACTTTTTTTTTATCACCCGATATTGTGAGATGTTACTGTTGACCACGATATCTCCCTAAAGAGGGATGCAATATCGTGTTATACTCTTCGATATCTCAGAATGTTGCATCACACTTCACAAAGACTAATGTGATATATTGTCTTAAAGTCGTTTTGAGATGCGTTATCGGGTTACACTATGCGATATTTCAAAGACTTTTCAGAATACTCCTTTGAGATTTGATATCGCGTTTTGAAGAACATGCGACATTTCGATGAACTTGCGATATTCTTCAGTCTTGTCTAAATCAAGCCTGAAAATGCAAAATTTCAACAAAATTCAACTTGAAATTGATTATGTGATATTTCCCATATATAAGAATGCCAATTAACAAGTAAGAACACACGAATTTAGAGCAAGGAAGTCGGTTGGTGTATTGATTCAGAGCAGAGATTACAAGATTTACAAGTATGGAAAGTACAAGTATGTCGTTCAACTACTAACTGAATAACTGCCTATCTATATATACAGGTATAGAGATGCTACAGTAGCATGTATGTACATCACAGACCAATAGCCTCTATCCACGTGTCTTGACAGTCTTTAGAGTTTTCCTCAGAACTTTCCTTTAGAGTTCATTCAGAACTCTGAAGTCTTCTCTTCAGAACTTCTGAAGTATCTTTTTTAGAAGTTATGCTTTAGGCCTTTCTTCGTTCTTCTTTCTTCTAAAGTCTCATACTCAGACTTCTAAGACTTCTTCTGAAGATTTCTATACTTGTCTTTTCATCATCAGTTCAGAACTTCTGAATTCTTCATCTTCAGCACCTCTATCTCTTTTGAAGCAATCTTTCAGAACTTAACAATCTCCCCCTTTGGTTCAAAAGGACAAGTCAAACATTCATTCTAACATGATCGAAAAAATTTCTTCAATTGCAATTTCTCGGTAAGCAAGAGTCTTCTCAGCAAGATTGAACCTATTCTTAGCTACTTCCTTGTATGCAGACCATTCTATATATAAGAAACATGAAAAAAATTGAAGATTTGTGATAATTATATGTAACTATGTTCAAGTGGTGTATATATCAAGACTACTAAGATTTTTTTTCCTTCAGATTTCATGGAATTGTTGGGGAAGAAAAATAAAAACGTTGCGTCTATTTTATGTTTTTTTAATTTGTATTAGTTTTTTTACATATAAGATGTAACTAAATCGTATGTTATGTAGTTAATATTAAGTGTGTGTTTGTTGTCAATAATATTCATCACATATATAATATATTTTATACCCTATTAATTAAACTGGCTCGAAACCAAATTTTATAAACTAAAATCAGGGTAATTTTCATATACACTTGATTTCAAAAATATAACTTGCAACATGACCATGATTTATGAAAAATAACGAATTGAATAACATGAATTTCTATCATCGTGTAACACACGAAACTAAACACTAGTTAGTAATAATTTTGATGTCCTGACCTCACAAATACCAACATAACAATATATAAAAAATGACCTAATCTAAATATATCACGATGTCTCTTCAAAAATATTAGTGAAAAAAGTAAAAGATAATTATTTAGTTCACATAATTGGATAGGATATTTTATTTTAATTAGATAACATTGAAGAAATAATTTTTTCATTATGTTCGATGTCTTAAACCCAGTGTTCAAAAAGGTTCGTAGCAATAGTCGTCATGGAATGACTTGTGGCTTAATGTTTGTATCTTACACCACGTTAAGACGATGACAAACCATGTGTAAATGAGCGATTTTTGTAACAAATTTTTTTATTTTTCTTACTTTTTTAATATTTTATTTGTTAGATTTTAATGTTTAATATAATTAAAATATTTTATTATAATTGACTTATTAGTAATAGTATAAAATATATGTTTGTATATATAATAATTTATACGATATAAAGATATGTCACCGCCAGTTACGCCTTGGAAAATGAAATGACACGTATATAATAAAACAACCAAAATGATTATATCATTTTCAATTTAGTTCCTATATTGAAACAACATTTTTGCATAGACATTTCAAACGCTTATGTGAAAAGACATTTCGACATTTTTTAGACGTTTAATTTTTTATGTTCATTTAATTTTGGTCATTAATATTTTTGAAGAGACATGTCGAATGTAACCGTGTAGGCAAACAAGGGTAATCGATCATCGGATTATATTGAGAATCGTGTGAGACACTTTCCGAATTGATATTTCGACCTTATGCCTGGGTTTCACGAAATTCAATCTAGGATAAGACTGAAAACACTTTCGTTCTTAGGTACAAAAAGGAGAGCAATTTTCTGGAGAGTATATGGGAGTATTGTTTAAAAACCATATCCAAAACTATGAGTATAGATTCTTATTTATACTCAAAATAACGTAACTGAAATTATAATCATGGCTGAAATTTAGGAGTAGTGGTCAGTTACACAATTTCTTGTAACTGCTCAATAACTTCACATTTAATGCACAGTAACCGTTCAGAAGTAACTGATCAGAGTTGACCATTCAGAGCCTCTGGTCTATAGTCCAGAAGATGAACCTTTGCATAGTCCATGCAGAGCTTTTGAACCTTTATGCAGAAATTCTAAGTCCTCTGGCTCTACTGGCCCAGTCGAGTATTCTAGAGGATGCCAACCCAAATTCACAAAGGTCGAAGGGAACTAGTCGAGCTTGACTGGGTTCTAGTCGAACCTTGTAGTATTCAGTTGTTACCGGTTTCATACTCGTCTTATAACAAGCGTGCACTCTGCACCACCTAACTTGAATTAGATCACAGTATAAACCCATATAGACATCATGTTATTTCCAATCACATAAATGTACCGGTGACACTAAAATCACCAACAATCCTCCCCCATTTTAGTGTGACCCATGAAATATCATTTTAATAATAAACAACACCAAAATTGCACATAAATGAAAATGTCGAATCGATTGAATTTCCAGCTTAGTAGTTTACACATTTTAAATATTCGAGAATCAAGGTGTCCCAAGGATTGAACCCATCAACTCATTTGAATACCTAAAGATAAAATTCATACAAGTTTCACCTACTCGTCAAGAAAATAAATGTGACACAATTATAAAGCCGAGTGTCCTAATCATCTCATGATCGTATAAAGGCCAAGTCCCCAACCTTCTGAAATGCGACTACACTTCACGATCACATAGGTAATTCCTTTACTTCGTGTACCTACAAATACACTTTCGCAAAGGAATTATTAAGAAGATAAACTTCAACCTACTTACTGTAGTACCGAACACATACCTGGGATGATTTATCATGTGTTCCAATCTTATAAGTGTGAGCTTTCCTCATTAAATTCAGCCCCTAATGTCATATTAGAGGGGAATTGGGTGTCTCACCATTATATATTTATAAGGAATTTAATCCCATCCCAATAGCAGACTTGTGCACTAAGTCTCTTGCCAAACCCTTGGTCAGATGATCCGCCAAATTTTGTTGCGATCTAACAAACTCAACAGATATTACACCATTCATGATTAATTCTCTAATCATACTGTGTCTAACACCTAAGTGTCTAGACTTGCCATTGTACATTTGGCTAAAAGCTTTAGCCAAAGTGGCTTCACTATCACAGTGGATAGAAATAGGTGCAATCGGCTTCGACCACAATGGAATCTCATAAACAAGATTCTTTAACCATTCTGCCTCTTTACCGGCAGCGGCTAAAGCCACAAACTCAGATTCCATTGTTGAGTTTGTAATACAATTCTGCTTCTTTGATGCCCAAGAAATCGCACCACCTCCAAGCAAAAATACCCAACCACTCGTCGAAGAGTGATCCTCCATGTTAGATATCCAACTTGCATCCGAGTATCTTTCTAACATCGAAGGATATCCCAAATAACTCAAACCATAATCCATGGTACCTTTGAGATATTAAAATACTCTTTGAACCGCTTGCCAATGTTGAGTGTTCGGATTACTAGTATACCTACTCAACCGTCCCACGGCATAGGCTATATCAGGCCTTGTACTTGTCATGGCATACATCAAGCTACCAATGGCCTTAGACTATTCTAGTTGTGAAATATAAGTGCCCGTATTTGGCATTAATTTCACGCTAGGATCCATAGGAGTGCTCACGGGAGAACAATCACTATAATTGAACTTTTTGAGAATTTTCTCAATATAGTGTGATTGTGTCATAACAATCCCTTTGTTAACCCGCTTAATTCTAATGCCAAGAATTACATCAGCCTCCCCCGTATCTTTCATGTAAAAATTAGATGATAACAACTTTTTACTTTCATCCACCTGATTTTGATCAGTTCCAAAAATCAGCATGTCATCCACATACAAACAGATGATAACACCCGCACCTTTAGCATCAAATATGTTATAAACACATTTATCACTTTGGTTTAGAGAAAACCCACATGATAAATAACCTCATCAAACTTTTGATGCCACTGTTTGGGTGCTTGTTTCAGCCCATACAAGGATTTCACAAGTTTACACACCTTATGATCGTTTCCGGGCATAACAAACCCTTCTGGTTGTTTCATGTAAACTTCTTCATGAAGATCACCATTCAAGAAGGCTGTTTTAACATCCATTTGATGGATAACCAAGTTGTGAATTACAGCCAAGGCAACAAACAACCTAATAGTTGAAATACGAGCTACCGGAGCATACGTATCGAAATAGTCAATACCGGGTTTTTGTCGAAACCCTTGAATGACTAATCGGGCTTTGAATTTATCAATTGTTCCATCAACTTTCATCTTCTTTTTGAAGATCCATTTGCATCCAAGTGGTTTAGAACCTAGAGGCAAATCAGATAACACCCAAGTGTTATTCTCAAGAATCGATTTTCGTCATCAATTGCTTCTTTCCAAAAAGCGACATCTCGAGACTCCATCGCTTCTTGGAACGTCTTTGGGTCATCTTCAATACTATAACAATAAGAGTATTGAAGCTCAAGTTCATCTCTCGAACCTTCAACCAATTAAAGTTGAAAATCATCGCCAAAAGTTTTGGCGATTCGGCCTCTTTTGCTTCTCCGGACCTGCTGCGTTTCTGGGGTTGAAACACCATCCAGACTTTCTAGATTTTTCACTTCATTAGTGCTGGGAATCAGATCCTTAGGCCTTTAGATAGATGAAAAGCGCATCTTATCGAAAATCGCATCCCATGACTCGATAACGGTATTTTTCGATATCGAATCACTAGATTCTATTACGTAGAACCTATATGCATTGGAATTTGCTGCATATCCAATGAATATACAATCAATTCCATGTTCACCCAAAGTTTTTTTTTGGGCTCGGGTAGTTTCATAACTGCCCGACAACCCCAAATTCGAAAATAATTCAAACTTGGAGTTTTCTTGAACCATAGTTCATATGGGGTTGTTTTGTTCCATTTGTTAGGGACTCTATCAAAACATAACAAGACGTTAACATAGCCTCTCCCCAAAATCTCTCACTCAATCCCGAGTATGAGAGCATCGAGTTTACCATTTCTTTTAAAACTCGATTTTTCCGTTCGGAAACCCCATTTTGTTGAGGTGTGTACGGAGCCGTAGTCTCATGGACTATACCAACTGATTGGAAGTATTGAGGGTCCATATATTCCCCTCCCCGATCAGTTCGGAGATGCTTAATTGAACCACCCAATTGTAGTTCGACCTCGGTTTTGTATATTTTGAATTTTTCCAAAGCTTCATCTTTGGCATGTAACAAGTACACATAACAAAACCGAGTGTTGTCATCAATAAATGTGACAACATACTTCTTATTACCCAACGAAGGGAGTAGAATGAAAGTCACATAGATCACTGTGTATGAGTTCCAAAACAGCCCACTCTCTTTCGACATTTGGAAAGGGCTGTTTTGTGACTTTCGTAAGCATACATGTTTTACATGTTTCTGTATGAATATCAAAGGCTGGAATAAGACCATCCTTTGACATTTCATGCATTCTTCTAAAATTCACGTGACCCAGTCTAGCATGCCAAACCATTGAGTCGTGAATTTTAGACGAAGAAGATGACAATATAAATGCAGAATTTTCAGAATTGAAAAACTTGGATACAATATTCAAAGAAACATTTTATTGAAATAATATTCAAAACCAAGAAATTTACCATATCGAGATAGAATATATCTATCCGAATCTTAAACTTGTCTATACCCTAAACAATTCAATCTACCACCGCTAACTAAATTCTTTCGAATTTTAGGAACAAACAAAACATCAGACAACCTAACATGATTTCCAGAAGTAAACTCTAAATTAACTACTCCAAATCCACAAATCGGTGTGGTCGACTCGTTCCCCATATTTAGTACAGATCCATCTTCAACCGGTGTCAATTTCTCGAACCAGCGTTGATCTTTACAAACATGGCACGTTGCTGCCGAGTCCACCCACCATGCACAATCATCATCCTGTACATAGAAAGACTCCGGAATAAGTGAAACATAATAAATACTTTCAGGTTTATCATCAAAGTTAGTCAAAAACTGACCTCCTTTCACTTGAGCTTGGTCTTTAGACCCGGCTCCACTTGTTCCAGCACCGTTGTTATTCAAGTTAACCCGACAATCACGTTTGGTATGACCCACTTTGTTGCATCTCCAACATACCAAATCCTTTTTCTTCTTGAAGGATTTATTGGGTCCATCAAACTTTCGTTTCTTGCCTTTTTCTTGATTATTGGAGTTTGGTTTCTTCTCTTCAATCATATTAACAGAGGGCTGTCCAGATTCAACTTTGGACTTGGATGTGTCATTTTCTTGCACCCGAAGAGATTCTTCGATGCGCAAGTGACTCCCAATTTGAACCAACGACAGTTCCTCCTTTTGATGTCTCAAATTGTGCTTGAAATCTTTCCAAGATGGATGAAGTTTGTCAATCACACTCGACACAGCAATGGACTCATCCATGTTCATTTTGTGTAGAGTGAATTGACCATAAATGCGAAGTATCTCATGATATTGTTCCATTACGGGCCTTGAGTCAACCATTTTATAATTATTAAAATCGCTCACGAAGAACTTCTTACTAGAAGCATCTTCAGCGATATATTTTGACTCAAGGGAATCCATAACTCCTTCGCACTTTCACCACTTTGGTAGATACCAAAGAGGGAATCACACATACCGTTTAGAACATGACCTATGCTGATATAGTCATCATTCTCCCACATACCTCTCCTCCGGCTCTGCTCCAACGTCTCGTTCTCCATGATTTATGGAATGGGGGTATTCAACAACACGTACACCACGTTCAGAGTCGTTAACAGAAAATGCATCTTTTTCTACCAACGTCTGAAGTCAGCACCTTCAAACTTCTCCAACTTTCCAAACTTTAAAGTCATCTCTTTCACAGATTCAGTCATGATCGACATCACAAAATATCAATTCGATTGTAGGAACCGTGTAGATAAACAAGGGTAATCGATCACCGGATTATATTGAGAATCGTGTGAGACACTTTCTGAATTGATATTTCGACCCTATGCCTGGGTTTCACGAAATTCAATCTAGGACAAGACTCAAAACACTTTCGTTCTTAGGCACAAAAAGGAGAGCAATTTTCTTGAGAGTATATGGGAGTATTGTTCAAAAACCGTATCCAAAACCATGAGTATAGATTCTCATTTATACTCAAAATAACGTAATTGAAATTATAATCATGGCTGAAATTTAGGAGTAGTGGTCAATTAAACAATTTCTTGTAACTGCTCAAAATTAAGGGCGAACGTACTCCCCATTCATGGACGTTGATAAGATCCATCCATTTAGCAGCACCTTAGGATGGCATAGCCTTAAAATTAAGGGCGAGGTTCAAACGAGGAAAGGGTTACGGTGGATACCTAGGCACCCAGGGAGAGGAAGGGCGTAGTAAGCGACGAAATGCTTCGAGGAGTTGAAAACAAGCATAGATCCGGAGATTCCCGAATAGGTTAACCTTTCAAACTGCTGCTGAATCCTAGTTATATAATTATTGTCACACATAACAAATTAAGTGCACATTAAACTCAAAGGAAATAATAATATGTATCAAATACATATTATACTTAAACAGAAGTTAAAATATGTAACTCCCAGAACGTCTTCGTAGTGGCTCCCTTCCATGCCTCATTTCATAGGGAAGCTCAAATAAAACATATATTTTATATCATTATAAGAAATTATTATTTTGACCGAATAATAATTTGCATGACAATCATTTGGGTTGAAAATATTCAAATCGCATTCGATTATACGATTGAGATCAATTTGATTGTACGTGTGTGACCCTTTGGGATCATGTATCGTTAGCCATATCGCCAAGTGTAGTGTCATTGGCATATAGATCCAACAATCTCCCACTTGCATATGATACAACACATCACGATACAGACAGTGGTAAACGTCTAGCAACATGCCACTATCCCTAATGATAGACGACAAAGCTACCTTTATGTGAAATGATCTCTAAGCTCACGAGCTTCTTATCAATGTTACAGGTAATACTGCTATTAACCCTTTGTTACCGACATCCCATTGAAACATGAGACATGGATCGAGTCATTCTCATATGGTGTTCAACTATTCTATTTCTCGATCAAGATTCAAAATGATAAAGTAAACAATGTTTAACAAATTAACTTAGTTTGAGCATGGCCATGCATTTTCATAACTTAAGAATCATCGAGGGGCCCAGAGATGTCACTCTCGTACCAAATGAAAGGAAAAAATTCCATCTTGACTACATATACTTTCAATATGTGTCATATCATGTCTAATGTTGGTTTTTATAACTGCTTGTTAAATCAGCGTTTGACAAAATTAAGATATGACTTTCCTCACACAGAAAAACCAATATGTATCTCAGGTCTAGGGATAATTATCTCGTTCTCGAGACACTTATGACATCGATCCATGAAATGATCTCGAAAGCGGGTCTTATCGAATGTTTGTTCTCTAACAAACACATGTGAATTCTGGTTGCAACCGTTGCATACCTTCATCATTAATGAAAGTCAACCAACTAATTCCCATTAGTCTTAATTCATAGTTATTCCCATAATTATAACCGACTATGGATTACTTAGAATAAATGATTTATTCATGGATTTTAAATACGCTAATATAGAACACAACAAATGTAAATTAATTATAACTATGTCTCTACATATCATATTAAACGTATTAAAGTGTTGCTTACACGTTCCAAAATATTCAAATAATAAAATACAATCTCACATCCAATCACTTGCAAGTCGAAGCGCAATAGATCTAGCATGTTCATCATGCATAGACTGATGTAAAGGCTTTGTGAACGGATTTGCCAGATTCTGGTCTGTGTGAACTTTGAGAATGCACACATCTCTTCTTTCTATTATTTCTCGAATGTAGTGGAATCTTCTAAGGATATGCTTGGTACTATGATGTGATCTAGGTTCTTTTGCTTGTGCAATGGCCTCTGCATTGTCACAAAAGATCTCTATTTGGTCCTCAATACTTGGAACCACTCCTAGATCAGCAATGAACTTCTTCATCCAAGCAGCTTTTTGTGCTGCTTACGAGGCAGCAATGTATTTAGCTTTTGTAGTATATTGTGCAACTACCTTTCGCTTGGAACTTGTCCAAGTTATCGCTCCACCATTCATAATTAAGACATAGCCGGATTGTGATCGAGAATCATCTCGATCAGCTTGGAAACTAGCATCCGTGTAACACTTTACACCAAGATCTTCTTCCAATCCTCCATAAATCAAAAACATATCTTTAGTTCTTCGTAAGTACTTCAGAATGCTCTTGACTGCTATCCAATGTCCTTCACCTGGATTTTGCTGGTACCTACTCGTCATGCTCAATGCATACGAGACATCGGGCCTAGTGCACAACATGGCATACATGATGGATCCAATTGCAGAGGCATATGGAACTCCATTCATGTGATCTATTTCAAATTTTGTGACAGGGCATTGAGACTTGCTAAAAATCGTGCCATGTGACATTGGCAAGAAACCACGCTTGGAGTTTTGCATCTTGAACCTTTTCAAGACTTTGTCTACATATGCACTTTGGCTCAAGTCAATAAGCCAATTAGATCTATCTCTATAAATCTTTATCCCTAATATGTATAAAGCTTCTCCAAGGTCTTTCATTGAAATACATTTCCCAAGCCAAGACTTTACGTTTTGAAAAATTGGGATATCATTTTCAATGAGAAGTATGTCATCTACATACAAGACCAAAAATTCTACTGCGCTCCCACTAGCTTTCTTGTAAACACATGGCTCGTCTTCATCTTTGATAAAACCAAACTCTTTGATTTTCTAATCAAAACGAAGGTTCCAGCTTCGAGATGCTTGTTTAATCCATAAATAGATCTTTTAAGCTTGCATACTTTGTTAGGATACATAGTGTTGACAAAACCTTCAGGCTGCGCCATGTAGACATCTTCACTTAAGTGTCCATTGAGGAAAACCATTTTGACATCCATATGCCATATCTCATAGTCATAATATGCGACTATGGCTATTAGTATTCTAATAGATTTAAGTATGGCCACCAGAGGGAATGTTTCGTCATACTCAATATCATGAGTTTGTGTTAAACCCTTCGCTACTAGCTGTGCTTTAAAAATATGCACATTACCATCCATGTCTGTCTTCTTCTTAAAGATCTATTTGCTTCCAACAACCTTGTTGTTGGAAGGAAGATCAACCAAGTCCCATACTTGATTTTCATACATGGACTGCATCTCTACATTCATGGCTTCAAGCCATTTATCAGATTCAGGACCTAATGCAACATCTTTGTAGGTAGTGGGCTCACCTTGATCCACTAATAGTACTTCATTAGAAGACACGAGAAATCCATATCTCTCAGGTTCTTTAGGAACTCTACTAGATCTGCGAATGCTTTGTGTTTCATTAGTTACCTGAGTAACTACATGCTTAGGTTCAACAACCTCTACTTAGGTTCAACAACCTCTACCTGAGTAACTACATGCATACCCCTTGTGATATATCCAATGGTTCTTGAACTTCTTTAAGATCTATCTGCCTCCCAATAGCTTCATTTGAAAGAAATTTATTTTCTAAAACTTCAGCACGCAGAGCAACAAACACTTTGTTCTCCGTGGGGAGATAGAAGTGATATCCCCTTGTTTCCTTAGGGTATCCAACGAATAAACACTTATTAGATCTGGGTTCTAATTTGTCCGAAGTCTCATGTCGTACGTAAGCTTCACAACCCCAAACCTTCAAGTAAGACAAGTTTGGAACTCTTCCATTCCATAGCTCATATGGTGTCTTATTGACCTTCTTGGTTGGAACTCTATTGAGTATACGTGCAGTAGACAATACCGCATGCCCCCAAAAGGATATGGGAAGAGTAGTGTGACTTATCATTGATCGTACCATATCAAGTAATGTACGATTTCTCCTTTCGGACATACCATTATGTTGCGGTGTTCCCGAAGGAGTTAATTGTGAGATAATCCCACAATCTTTAAGATGATCACTAAACTATTGGCTCAAATATTCACCACCACGATCTGATCGAATGGTCTTTATTATTTTTCCAAGCTGATTTTGAACTTCATTTTGAAATTCTTTAAATGTTTGAAAGGCTTCATATTTATGTCTAAGCAGGTAGACATAACCAAATCTACTGAAATCGTCAGTAAATGTTATGATGTATCGTTCACCGCCTCTGGACATGGTTTTAAAAGGCCCACATACATCAATATGTATGAGTCCCAAAAGATCCGAAGCCCTTTCACCAATACCGGTAAAAGGAGCTTTTGTCATCTTTCCACTCAAACAACATTCGCATATATAAAATGACTCGGAGTCAGTTGATTCCAAAATTCCATACCTTTGAAGTTTTGGTTTAAGTCATACTTAGACCATTTGGTATTTGTGGTGTAAATAGAACTATTGCATGAACCATGCAAATCAATCTCATATATGCCATTATGAGGTCGTGCCTCAAAATAAACAATATCACTTTTGGAAGCTAAAATATTGTCATCATTAAATCCAAAAGAGTAACCCGATTGATATAGTTTTGAAGTAGAAATAATATTTCTAGTTAAACTAGGTGCAAAACAACAATTGTCGAATATCAAATACATGCCATTAGGTAATAAAAACTCAAAAGATCCTATGGCTTTGACTGCAACTCTTGCTCCATTGCCGACATGCAGATCCATTTCATTAGACTTGAGTTTCCTACTTCTTTTGAGCCCCTGCTCATTATTACAAATGTGAGTTCCATAACCAGTATCAAATACCCAGGATTTAGAAGTAAAAGTAAAACGTTCTATTACATAGATACCTTGTTGGCTAGTCTCACTAGCCTCGCTGTTGTTTTTCTCAGCAAGGTAGGTCGGACAGTTTCGCCTCCAATGACCAACTTGGTTACAATGGAAGCATGTGGCATCTTTGGCTACCTTCTCTTTCTTTTGCATTTGGGCTTGAGGTGCAACTTGAGGGACCTTTCCTTTACCCTTCCCCTTCTATTTGTTGCCTTTGGGAGTGGTAAAAGGTTTCTTGATTTTCCCTTCCCTTATAGTGAGGATTGGAGAGGCCTTAGTTGGAATGTTCTTTTCAGTAGTCTTTAGCATCAAATGCAACTCGGAGATAGACTTCTCCCATCTATTCATATTATAGTTCAATATGAACTGGTCAAATGATTTAGGGAGTAAGTTAAGGATCAAACCCGTAACCAACTCAACTGGGATAGTCAATCCAAGCCTCTATAATTGGTCTACTAGACTCTTCATCTACATGAGTACTAATGGACGTCCCCTCTACCATTTTGCAAGCATGAAACGCTTTGACAGTTTCATAGCGTTGTTGCCTTGCTTTTGTTGAAACATTGTATTTTAACTGAGATAAAATCTCATAAGCACCTAAATGTTCCAAATCCTTCTGGAGGTTTGGAACCATAGTGGCGACCATCAAACAAGAGATCTCATTTGAGTCGTCATAGTGCTTTGTCCAACCATCACGTATGGTTTTGGTGGCGTTGGTAGGCGGTTCTCGGGAACGGGTCCCTTGAGAATGTACGACTTCGTCTCGTGTTTGAGGACAATCCTCAAATTACAGTACCATTCCAAGAAGTTCGTACCATTTAGCTTGTCTTTTTTCCAAGACGGATCTTAGAGTAAGAAAGACCAAGCATCGGTGTCGGTGTAGGTGGAGATGCCGAGGGTGCCATCAAATTACAAAGTTTTAATTTAGTATTTTCGAAATTTGATTTTTTAATAAAATTCATTTCCCTTAAGTTATAGATTTATTAATTTTTATTAAAGTTAAGATCCATAAAACCCTTTCGTTTGTAACTGACAGAGGCACTGATTACAAATTTAAGTTATTTAGGTAGGTGACGATTACGAATTGCATCACATATGCGACTCTTAATTCTTTATGGGATCATATGACAACACTTTGTTATATTAGGCATGTTTATCCCATCAATGCCAACTTTCTCTTATAATTGATGGAGGCGCTGTTTATAAGATCGAGTTCTAAGTCGTCCTAAAAAAACTATGGTCTTCGTCCCATGACTGTCATGGGAAGCGCGAAACACCATCTCACATGTAACATGGTGGTCAAGTGGTTGGCGAGGGCGCTTTCCACAAGATCATCTAGTAACGAGTGAGTGTCTTTTAAAAAGGATAGCATTAACTTACGTTTTTATCCAAAGGGATTTTATCATTTCGTTAGTAATCGTATTTCGTAAAATGACATACAATGATAAATGCTTGCATTCAAAAATCGTTGTACAAATCTTTATGGTCAATTCTTATTTCACTTGTAGAATTTAGAATTAAAAAAAACAATTTTATAAAATTCAAGTTACGACCAATTTTTAGCCTTTTAAATAAAACGATTTTATTAAAGCTTCCAATTATAGAGTTTGGTAATTATTTTTATTAAATAATTAAATAAAACGATTTTATCTTACGTTGTGTTCTAAAAATAATATTTTACTAAAACTCATTTTAGTTGTAATTTTTTATAAAATTACACCAAACTCCAATTTACTATATATTTTTTTAAAAACGTTTTCTAGCATGCGAAATCCTATTTCAACCACGCATATATATATATATATATATCAACATATGTATAAAACGTAAAAAAAACACATGTGCATGGCAAAACATTATTTGATCATATTTGATCTCCCACAAAAGGATAATAAATATCCAAGCCAACACAAAAACCCGAGTCAACCCTAAAGGATAATAAATATCCAAGCCATCTCGTGACCATATTTGATCTCCCACTTGATCACCATCCGATAAAGGAAATCCGAAGCTCCATCTTCAAGTCTTGTTACATTTTAAAGAAACAAAATACAAGATCTAATCTAGTACTTTTACATTCTATAAAATTAACAAAACTACTTATTATTACAAACCCATAAAATAATATTACAAACATTCATCACAAAGGGTAAAAAGCTTGTCATCCACCCACAAACAACATATAAACAATTTATATATAAAAAGCAACTATTACAACCAAAATAAAAGAAAAGTGTTATGATAAAAATTGCAAGGACAAAAGAAAATCCATAACTTTTCTAACAAAATAAAAGTGTCCCTTTTCTTTTGATCAAGAACATAGCAAACTTTTTTTATTGATAAATGTTTTCTAAGCCATGCATGATCGGCACTGATACCACTGAAGGGATTTGTAGACAACTTTAAAATAAAATATATCAAAGATAGCAAAAGATATATATAATCTACAACGATTTTCGTAAAACTCCCAACAAGGATCTCATGCATTAAAGAACTAAGAAAAACGGAAAAACATAACCATAGTGCGGTTTAGAACTACAACCTTTGAAGCTCGAACGTTGATGTCGGGTAGAGAAGAAAAACGAATCTTCCTCCAAAGTTGATCCACACCATGCAACCTCTTTCTTGGATGCTAGTCCCTAGCAACCCAAACTTGTATGGTTTTTATCTCTACCTTAGAAGATAAAACCAAGTGTATAGCTCCTCACTTTAAACTCTCAAAGAACTCTTGTAAAAACTCCACCCTTGAGAGAAAACTTGGAACCTTGTATTGAGAGTATGAGGATGTCTATATATTAATAATAAAATTGAAAACTCATCAAACCATATTGGTTTAGACATATTCAAGAGGGATGGAGTTGGAGGCCATGCTTCCCAACATACTTCTTACATGTCATACGTTGTCCCTTTTATATTTTATTATTTTAGATGTCCTTTTGTAGTATACTTGGAAGCAACCAATATACTTAGAAATCAACTAATAAGTAACCTAAAACCAACCATAGTTTATTAGTTAATTATTCTATATAAATTTTTATATCATTTATATAAAAGTTATATAATTAATGTCACACATAACAAATTAAGTAAACATTAAAATCAAAGGAAATAATAACATGTATCAAATACATATTATACTTAATTACAAGTTAAAATATATAAAACATATATTTTACATCATTATAATAAATTATTATTTTGACCGAATAATTATTTGCATGACAATCATTTGGGTTGAAAATAATCGAATCGCATTCAATTATACGATTGAGGTCAATTTGCTTGTACGTGTGTGACCCTTTGGGATCTTGTATCATTAGCCATATCGCCAAGTGTAGTGTCATGGGCATATAGATCCAACATGTTCACCTCAGCAGGGCTTCCATCAAATCCTTGAACATTCAATAAAGGAATGTCTATTGATATTGTGACAGTTTGACAGACAAACTGTAAGGTGAAGTCCATAGGACTTGTGCTAGTGTGAGAAAGAATGACCGCATCAGTCTTTATAGGCACAATTTGAGATGGACTCTCAGACTCAATGTGCATAGAAGTTCTATGAAGGGGGGACATATATTGATATTTCCCGTATTAAATAATGTCAATTAAGCAGGTAAGAACACAAGAATTAGGGCAAGGAAGTCGGTTGTTGTATTGGTTAAGAATATAGATTACAAGCTTTACATGTATTGAAAGTACACGTAATTGTTCAACTATAAACTGTCTAACTGACCTTCTATTTATACAAGTATAGAGATGTTAAACTAACATGTATTTATATCATAGATAAATAGCATCAAGACATGTGTTAAAAAATCTTCAGAGTCTTCTTCAGATGTTTTCATCAGAGTTCCTTCGGAACTCTAAAGTCTCCTCTTCGGAACTTCTGAAGTCTCCTCTTCAGAAGTTGTGCCTTAGGCTTTTCGTCGTTATTCTTTCTTATGAAGTCTCACACTCCAACTTCTGAGACTCCTATCACTTTTCAAGCAATCTTTCAGAACTTAACAATCTCCCCATTTGCTTCAAAAACACAAATCATTCCATTCCAACATGATAGGAAGAACATCTTCAATGATAACTTCTCTATAAGTAAGAGTCTTTTCGGCAAGGTTAAACTAATTCTTAGCAACTTCCTTGTAAGTAGGCCATTCTTCCAGAGTTACTTTGGCCGGTCTTTTCTTCATCTTCTTGATTAATTTGTCTCTTAAAGCTTTGATAGTTCTAGAAGAACACTTGTGTAATTCTTCATATCTGATGAAATATTTCTTGTTGTCAAACTTACACACATAACCAGGTGGATTAACTAAAATGGTTCCTATATGTAAATCATCTAGCCCATCAACTTGAGTGTTTGGAGCAGTCATATACACTCTATCTCTTTTAAATACATATTGATAAATCCCGTATATAATAATGTCAAAAAAGCATGTAAAAACACAAGAATTAGGACAAGGAAGTCGGCCATTGTATTGATTAAGAACAAAGATTACAAGTATAGAAAGTACAAGTATGTCATTCAAGTTGAACAATAAACTGTTTAACTGACTCTGTATTTATACACGTATAGAAATGCTAAACTAACAATATATATACACGTGTTAATCGTTCTTTAGAGTCTTCTTCAAGTCTTCTCTTCAGAATTCCTTCAGAACTCTAAAGTCTCCTCTTCAGAACTTCTGAAGTCACCACTTCAGAAGTTGTGCCTTAGGCTTTTCTTCAATCTTCTTTCTTCTGAAGTCTCATACTCAGACTTCTGAGACTTCTTCTGAAGATGACTTAACTTTATCCTTTTTGCACTAGTTCAGAACTTCTGAACTCTTCATCTTCAGAACTACCATCTCTTTTGAAGCAATCTTCCAGAACTTAACGCATATGCTATCTGAAAGTCTGTCAGAGCTGCCAAAATTAATTCTCTGTATATCCCCTCTTTTACACAAGAAAAGGCTTTTCTGAATCTTGCTATCTTATCAAGAATACTATACATCTTCTTGTATACTGATACAAGATCCTTCAAGTTAACATGTTAAAAGTCTGCTTCTGTGAATATACATACTTCTCCATCTTCTCTTTCAACTTTGTAGAAAGAGTAAGTATAATTTCTCCATTTTCTTTGATCAACATCTATTAGCTTCTTCACTAGACTTTCAGAATGAACAACTATTCTTGACTTGCCAATTCTTCATACAAACTCCATGTAAGTTTTCTTGAATCTAGAACCTTTTCCAATCCAAGTGTCCACAAAATAAATCTTCTGATAGTTTTCTTTAGTCATGAACATCTCAGGATGAAATAATTTAAGAAACAATAGATCTACATGCTCATCAATTGTTACTTCTTTTGTAGCTTCAGTCATAGCTTTATCTTTATCCTTTTTAGAAATAACACATTCTTTCTCTTCTACATATTCAGTCTCTTCATTCACCTTTTGCTTTTCTTTAGAAATCTCTTTCTGAACAGCTTCAATTTCCTTTTCTTCTATAAGCTTTAACTTTCTTGGATGAACATCAAAGTCATAAGGATAACTCGGAAGTTTATCAGCTCCCCTCTGAGTATTTCTTTTACTGATTTCAAGTGGAAAGCTCATTTTGATTAGATCTCTAAGCTTGATCCTTTCATCAATTTGGAAAATAATCTCCTCCTTTATTCTTGAGTTTACAACAGAGAAATCATCACCTTCAATTCTTTTAATGAACCACAGTAAAGTTGAAGTAGAGTTCTTTGGAATGTCTGAAATAAAAAATGTATACAAACTCATACTATCTGGCTTGTAATAGTAGAAACCCAATTCAGGTATAGAAAAGAATTCATTCTTCTTCTGATCAGCTATAGTATCTGTCAATCTTGCAGGACTTAATAAATTCACATTCCTTAACCTCCTTTCAAGGGCAATTTGAAAGTCATGAAGTGCCAAATTTCAGAGATAAATCCCCAGAATTCTTCTTATTTCTACTTTACATGCAACATCATCCATTTTACCAACAAATTCCAGCATAAAGAGTTTGTCTTGAAGTATGAGACTATATAAATCAACAGTGGTGAAGCCTATCATAGTTCCATCTTCTCTCTCCACACTAAACTCAATAAAGTCCATATATTTCACTTTGTTGATAGTTGTGTCATCATGCATATTTCTGAGTCTGTACTTCTGGAAAAGTTCTCTGAATACAGTGGCATATCCTCTTGACCAACTTCCATCATAGAAATGTTCCATATAGCAACCGTTAAGATTTCTTCTGTACAAGTGACAATAAGCATCTTTAGCGAAAACAGTCACTTCATCAATTTCTTCATATAAGAAGACTTCTTTCTCAAAGATCTTATCCAGTATTGGTTCTTCAATCATAGGCAAAATAACTCTTGAAATGATAATGGGCTCTCAATAGATAATAGTCATCAAATTGAATTTCTCATCTAGAACATCTTCAGTGAATAATAGGTATGTCATATGTTGTAATGACATAGACATCTCTTCTTCTTGTACTTGTTGATGATAGAAACTTGTTAGAACATATTAATCACCATCACAAAGTTTTTCAACCATTCAAATATATTCAGAAGATTGTCTTCTCCTCTTCTATCACCCATCATAACCTCTATTCTCCAAAGCACTATATCTCTGACTTCATTGATTTCTTTAATATCATCAAACATTATAACTTCACTGAGATCTCTTGGCTCACCAAATCCTTCTTCATTAGCCAGATATTCATTCACCATCTCATCATTTGAAACTGGAAGAATTTTTGTATCATCTGTCATTTTTGAATCATTTGAATCATTAAGATCAATCTTCTCAGTTTCATATCTTGCTTCTTCTTTAGAAATCCTTTCAACTATTTCACAATCAACATTTTCCTTAACTTTTTCACCTTCAGAAGTCTTCTGAACATCTTCAGAAGTTCTTTCAGAAACTTGTGTAGTTGCCATCTCAACTCTTAGAACATCTTCAGAAATCTTTCTTCTTTTCTCCTTCTTGTGATCATCAGGATCCTGATCATCATATTTTCTTTTCAGATTTCCAGCTTCAGACTTGCATTCTAATGAAGTAATCCGCTGATCAAGAGCAGATTGTACAGTTTGTACATATGTTAACTTGTCAAGGATTTCTGAATATCATCCTTAGTTGCTAACTAAGAAAGATTATCTTGACTAGAAGTAGAAGGTAAAGAAGTTTTCAAAGTTGACATAGAATGAGCTACATTTGAAAAATTCTTCAGAATGCACTCCTTTAATGAATCTAGATCATGACCAGTGACATAATTATTTTTCCAGTGTATCAAATCTTCTTTTCATCTCTTTTTCCTGGCTCTCCACCCTATCCTCCACTCTTTTTATGGATTTAGCCGTCAATTCTTTAATGTCCTTATGAATCTTCTCAAATTCAGAAGTACATAAATCCTTGAACTCTGAGGATTCAAAAGATATGGTAAAGAACCTGGAAGAACACATGTTCCAGTTTGCATATTTGCTAAAGCAAGATAGCCTGTTGATGTCACCACATCATGAACCACGAAGGCGTCATTGAATGAGGCTTTAATTATGATCACCACACCAGGGCTTCCATCAAATCCTCGAACACCCAATAACGGAATTTCTATTGATGTTGTGACAATCTGACAAACAAACTGCGTTATGAAGTCCATGGACTTGTGCTAGTATTTGAAAGAAGAACTGTCTCAGTTTTGGTAGGCTCTAGGTGAGATGGACTCTCAGACTCAATGTGCACTGAAGTTCTATGAAGGGGGGGGGGGGGGAACATATAACCTTCTTTTTCAAAATTGAGATCCTCTGAATGGGGACTCAATGGATCATTAGCTGCTTGCCCCATATGTGTTATTGAAACATCCTTCTATTGAGAAAATGATGAGTGGAGAGGTGGGGTTGTTACAAGAGTTGCCATGGGGCTCACTAGTTATTTTAATGTTATCCACCAAAGAATGTGGAATAACAGTAGATGTGGGTGCCATGTTTGCAATGGATTGTACATGGTTTTACTGTTCTTTTAACCATGTTCTCCTCTCATCTATTCTTTTTCGCACCTGTCCAACCTTTCTCTCATTTTCATTTTTCCTTTTTGCATTCTGAGGATTTTCACCCCCATGAAAATTCTCCCCACTCTGTCTATCAATTCTAGACACCTCACCTTGCCCACCTCTTGGTTTAAGTCTTGGTTAGGGCCCACGGGTTCTTATAGTACCATAGACTTACAGTAGTCAATCAAGATCCTATTGTCATACATGAGATATGATCTGAGCTCTGTAGGTACAGTTAAAGCATTTCTAAAGCTTGAAAGTGGAGTTATTGGAGGTCTGAGATTTTCCATTGTAAACTTGATCACTTTTGGTGCATCATCCTTTGAAGGAATTCTATCTTCAATATACATAGCTCCTTTCACACACATTTGGAAGATCCTCTGATATGGAATGTACTTTGGTTTGATAGTGATGTAGCCTCTCATTTCGTCAAATAGAAGTGGTGCATAATCATAATGCATATTAAAAACAAACCCATGAAAGATGGTTGTAACATTTTGTTAACAATATGTGTAGCAAATCACAAAAAAAAAACAAATAGAACACATATAAGATCAACACAAATTTGCACCAAATTCTCTCAATGTCATATATCTCTTAAAGTCAAAATGTTTACAAATGAGAGTTACAACACAAAATGAAAGACAAGGAAACTATTTATACTCAAGACAAAAGTTACAATTTCAGCCTTTTTGTTAGGTCTATTATTTTAATTGTGACAAAATAAGGAAATGATATGTTTTAATTGTAAAACGAAGTTTATAATTCCTTAAACTCTTTCCTTCCTTAATTAGTTTAGACCTTTCAATATAAATAGGAGTCTAGGGTATCATTAGAAGTAGTCGATTAACATAGAGCTGATTTCAGATTATACTTTCATTGTAATTGATACTAAAGTGAGATATACGACTACGGAAATTCTCTCAAAACACTTTGTTCGTATTACTTTAATCGCATTCTTTATTATATCATTGTGCTTACTGTTTCTGGGATATACAAGTGGTATCAAGTAGACGATCTGAGTTTTTTTGATTTTCTGAAGTTATTTACGAAACAGAAGGTAAATTTTCGATCTCTGCGTTTTTGAGTTTTTATCGAGTCAAAGTATTTTAGCTTTACCCGATAAAGACTCATAATTTTTAAAGTTATGGTTTCCTCGATTCATACTCCTGTTGAATAATTTTTTCTCGTTTTAAACCTCTGTCACTTAATTTTTGTCGATCCATATTTAGTTATTCTTGATTTTAGTCAAAATTATTTAATCTGTTTTTATTAAAGTTATTCTAGTTTATTTTATTTATTTTTGAAATTCTTTAAATAAGAAAACTCAGGAACTAGTGACTCTTGCAGCTTTTCTTACTAAAGAATTCTCTAGTAAAAATCATAAACTCTAGTAATTTTGATTTTCTTTACTGAACAAATTAGAAACTCGAGAACTTAGACATTCTTGTCCATAAAAAGACTTGTTCTTTTTAGTCAAGAACCCTATTGTTCTGGGTTTCTTGTTTATCGGTTAAAAAGAATTCAGATTAAGTATATTTGAATTTTTATCGAGACCTTCCTATTCGACAAAATTAATTTATCGAGTCATCTGGAATCGATATATTTTTTATCGATTCCTTTTTTCTCAAGTCAAAGTTTTTTTGTCGAATCCTAATCGATCGAGAAACACTTAGTTATCAAATTCTTTGTGATCGATAACTTCTTTTTATCGATTCTATTCTTTTCGTTTAGAATTTTATCGAGTCCCCTATACCCGACAAAATTTTCTTATCGAGTCTCAAATACCCGACAAAACCTCTTGTCATCAAAAGCCTAACCCGATAAATATTTTTGTCGACCCTTAGTCAATCGAGAAAACTTTCTGTTTCACTAAATCAACTCAGAAAATTGCCAAAAACTCGTTGATCGAGATCTTCAAAGCAAAGTACAATGACCACTCGTGAAGCAATGACAATTGGTTCAGATACAAAACCGCCTATTCTCTTCCCCGGAGAATACTCTCAGTGGAAAGACCGCTTCCTTGATTTTATTGAACGCCATGATTTCGCCGATGAAATCATGCGTTCAATCAATGACGGACCTCCTCCGGTTTTCTATCATACTCTTCCGGCCAACCCAAATGCAGAACCTCCCCTCCCTGCTCGACAAGAAGTCAAACCTAAATCTCCATATGATGAAAACGAAAAGAGGATCATGAGAGGAGATCAACTTGCAAGATCATATCTACTCATGAGCATCCCGAACGATATCTACATGAGTATCGACAGGCATAAAAGAAATGCCAAAGCCATGTAGGAAGAAATAGAGAAATTCATGCTTGGCACAAAAATCTGGACCCAACTCAAAATTACAAATTGCATCTCTCAGTATGAGGACTTCAAAGCCAAAGAAAGTGAAAAACTCACGGTCACCTACTCCCGGTTCGCACACTTAGTAAATGAACTAAGCAAGAATGAGATTCATAAAACAAAGATCTAGAACAACATAAAATTTGTGAGCAACTTGCTGCCTGAATGGCGTCGATTTGCCAATCAAATTAAACACAACAAATATCTTGCTGATCTCGATCTACATGAAGTCTATGAAACTCTCCTTCAAGATGAAGAAGAAGTGCTCGAAGCTATTGAGGCCAACCAAAAGATCAAAAAGTCTTCTGATCCCATAACTCTAGTTGCAAAAGCTAGCCCCGTCACTTCTCATAACTCTCCTCAAGAGGTTACTTCCGAACAGGATGATGAAGACTTTGATTATGATCCGGACATTGCTCAATTCCAACAACAGTTGGCGCTCCTCACAAGAGACTTTCAACAAAAGTTTGCCCGTCGCTCTAACCCAAATCAACAACGGTATGCTTCGGGTAACAAGAATTATGAGCGAAAGACTATTTTTGAAGCAAAATCAAGAGAGCAACGTCCGCCAGTTAAACCGGAAGATATATTTCATGGGTGAAAAGAGTTTATGCTACAACTGCAGGAAGACCGGTCATTATGCTCATGAATGCAAAAAGCCAATCGTCAAAGATTCAAATTACTTCACCTACAAGTTGATGTTGCTAAACAAAAGGAGGCCGGAAAAGTTCTTATGGCGGAAGATGAACAATGGCTCAACCAAGGCAATGATGATGATGATGATGATGAGGAACACGATGTCCAAGCACATTTCAGTCTGATGGCTTATTCTAATGATTCCCCTTCAAATGCTTCCGACTACACACCCGAGGTAAGCCATTCTGACTATGAAGCTTTCATTTCTCAAATGCATGATATGATGCTTAAATTAACAGAATTACAATCTAAGTTAAAAATCGAAAAACTCTTGGTTTCCAACTTAGAAGCACGCTTAGAAAATAATCATAATCAATTGCTAATTTACCAAGCCGAACTTGCAACATCTCAAAGTATTGTTGTTGAAGGATATCGATGATGACTTCGTGTTCGAGTGTGATCCGAAAGTCGAGACGGTGATTGTTTGGTTTGAGTGATCGAAGTTTGTCACGGTGCATCAGGAGGTCGTCTCGGTTGACCGCGTTGGTACTGGGTTCGGTGGATCGTTCAGAAGGCATGGGATGTTCATCGTCGGACAGGTTTGGATCATTGATGGCCGCGTTAGAACTAAAAGGAAACAGTTAAGTGATTTGCACACGTCTCAGCAACAACATCATGATGAGATTTTGGGTGCCATCACCTCTCTACACACCGAAATTCAAGAAACTTGTCGACCGGCTGTTTCCGTTTCTGCCCCTCGTCCTCGACCTGATCAGGACGATCCGAGCTCTGCTCCAAATCGCCCTGAGGGGGAGACACGCCGAGTCTCAAGAACACATGCTAGACCATCTGCTACAACTACTGGTCCATCTACACCAACACCCGCCGAAGACAGCGTCCTACTCTAACTCAAGAAGTAAATACCCCTTAGGTTGAAAACCCTGCGGGAGATATTAACTTTGAGAGCACATCTGAAGCTGCCGAACCGGAAACAAATGAAGCAACAGTTGATGTTCAAAACGTGAGAAACTCCATAAAGCACTGGTTTAAAGACCCATATGAACCGGTTCTCCAAGAACAAGATTATGTGAACCTGAAGCACACGATAAAGAATTACACTTCCGGAGATCAAAATGAACCAAGACTGTTACCTCATCAAATTCGGTGGCAAAGGATGCTAACTGAGCGCAAGTCTAAATGGGTAAATCAACAAATCCAGGTGCCGTATCTTGAAGAAACTATGGAACGGATATTCAGAAAGAATAAGAAACCTGAAGACTTGGCGCACATTCACTTGGTAATGGAAATGGTCCACCTTAAGTTAGAGAATATGTGCACATCCTGAAAATAAGAGCTCTAAAGCCTTCCGATGTAATCTCACGACACCGGATCATTGGGATAATGCAGATTGGGTCTGATAGAGTCTTTCAAGTCGAGTATCCAACGTTCAAAGTTCGAAGAGAAGATGGTAAAATATACAACTTTTCTGAAGCTGATTTTTCTAACCGTGATATCTTAGACTTTGAAACGTTGTATCACGACCTAAGAGACAAGAAGCAAAGAAATGAGGATGAACAAAGAGCACTAAGAGCAGTGGTGCGTCACATTAAAAAAGAACTCACATACAGCTATCTTCATGATTTGCAACGTGGAATTGAAAGTGAACAAAAGAAGATTCATATTGCCAAGCCTAATCAAACAATTCCTGAGTTGGATAAGTATGATGTTACAACTGTTCTGTCATACCCAGCACACGGAGTTGTATGGATGCATATGAAGGGCGAAAAGAGATTTCTGAGATTTGATGAAGTTGCTGCCTATTCAGATGGAACTCTATGGGGAATTCGAAACAAATTAGCTTCAGAGATTGCTACTGACAAGAAGAGTACAACAAGAATGAGCTCAACCAGAAGAAATTCTCTCTTGGAAGCTATCAGACTAATTGACGAAAGGATTATGTCTCGTCAGACGTTGAGAAGATTTGAAGGCATGTTCGAGCTGAAAAAGTAAAGACTTATTTTGCCACAAAGGGGGAGATTGTTAGGTCTATTATTTTAATTGTGACAAAATAAAGAAATGATATGCTTTAATTGTAAAAGGAAGTTTATAATTTCTTAAACTCTTTCCTTCCTTAATTAGTTTAGACCTTTCAATATATATAGGAGTTTAGGGTATCATTAGAAGTAGTCGATTAACATAGAGCTGATTTCAAATTATACTTTCATTGTAATCGATACTAAAGTGAGATATACGACTATGGAAATTCTCTCAAAACACTTTGTTCGTATTACTTTAATCGCATTCTTTATTATATCATTGTGCTTACTGTTTCTGGGATCTACACCTTCTACTTTCAACAATTCTAAATCTAGCATTCTCCCTATTTGGTGAAAGTACCAGGTCTCTTGAAAAGATAGAACACTTCAGACTTGAATTCTAACACTACATGTACTGAATTCATATCCTAGGTGCCCTTGCATGCCTTGGACGGAGACGAAGAAGGACTTCCAATCTTTTAACACCTTCTCTATACTCAAGTCTTGCTTTAATTGCATTCAATGCATCCGTCATTAGAACTCAATCTCTCTAACCAATTTTCTTCACTGCTTGATCATCTATATTTATCTTTGCTTCCAAATATAGCTTGATGGTCTTCAAAGTTCCATCACAATAACAAGCTATTTCACTAAACCGCAAGAAAAGCTTTTTATGAGCTAAAGCCTCGTAGATGATCTGAAATTCTGGTTGTTCAACAATAAACCATAAGGGCATATTATCAATACGAGAAAACCTTTGATCTGCCTTCACCAAGTTAAGCTTCAGTTGATTGCTTTAAAGACCCATCTGAAAATCATACACATATGCTTGATATATGTAATAATACTTCATGAAGCTCAACAGCTTATCATATCCTTTCAAATAATCTCTAGTCCGAATAGTCATTGTTCTGAAATCATTGACCATCTCTACCAAATCATCAACAGATAGATGAATAAAATCTACTTCGGAGAATTCCCATTGCTTATAGTCCCGACGATAAGTTGCAAAGTAAGACATATCAAACCCAATACACTTCTTTGTCAAAATGGAAGAAATATTCATGTAGCCATGCTTAGAGTTGACTCGATCTTTGTCCATTCTTGAATGTTTGACTGTATGAAGATATCGCCATTTAGCTTCCCCTTGCAAACGCATAACGCCCAAAGTTTTGACTTCATCCAATGGAAATGGATGTTTGATGAAAAAGTTTCTTTAGTATTTTCCAGAAACGGTGTATAGATTCTCTGATTTCGTCACTAAGATCGTAAATTTTCTACTGTTTTGACTGGTCCAAGAAGATTCTCTGGGCGAATCCTTTCTGGTATACATACCCATATGGAAATCATATACATATGCTTGATATATGTGATAATACTTGATGAAGCTCAACAGCTTATCATATCCCTTCAAATAATCTCCAGTCCGAACAATCATTCTTCTGAAATCATTGACCATCTCTACCAAATCATCAACAGATAGATGATGAAAATCTCCTCTAGAGAATTCCCATTGCTTATAGTCCCGACGATAAATTGCAAAGTAAGACATATCAAACACAATACACTTCTTTGTCAAAATGGAAGAAATATTCATGTAGCCATGCTTAGAGTTGACTCGATCTTCGTCCATTCTTGAATGTTTGACTATATGAAGATATCGCCGTTTAGCTTCCCCTTGTAAATGCATAACGCCCAAAGTTATTACTTCATCTAATGGAACTAGATGTCTGATGAAAAAGTTTCTTTCAGTATTTTCCAGAAACGTTGTATAGATTTTTTGAATTCGCCACTAAGATTGTAAATTTTCTACCGTTCTGACTGGTTCATGAAGATTCTCTAGGCCAATCCTTTCAGGTATATAAACTTCTACTGGACCCTCTAAATACCTCATCATTATCCCTGATCTCATCATACTCTCCTTCTTGTACCACATCTTCCTCATCATACGGAAATAAATGTTTATTTCTTGTCTCATAACCTCTTGAGAAAGATGTACTCCAATATCATCCGGAGGAGTATTCAAAAACAAATCAGCCAACCTTTCTTCCTTAGTTCTTTTATCAACAACCTTAGGATTTTCAACCGTTGGCTTGACATCAGCAAGAACCGAAATAAGTGCACCTGAATCAATCATCGGTGCCTCATCTATCCCTGATTCCACAACCTGATGTGCGATTTCAGACTCTACCATTTCCTGAACACCATCACCTTGACAATTATCAGTCTGCTCTGCTTCCTGAACTTGTTCATTTACCCCTTGAATATCTGACTCTACTTTATCAACTCGACACCTTTTCTCCCCCTCATGGGGATCTTGATCATTAGGATCCTCATGTCTTTGATTTCTTGCACCGACCTGAGATTTACAAGTTTCCTTTAAAATAGAAACCCGGTCAGATAACTTCGTAAGCCCAGTCGATAAAATATTTGTAGGATCAGAAAATCCTTTCTGTATTTCTTCTCGAAGCCTTTGAATCTCTAACGTTGAAGAACTCTGGGTAGACTGTGCAACAGGTGCAATATGTAGCCGGACAGGCAAGTAATTTGGAGTAGAGCATAGACTTCAACTCTTCAAGTGGTGGTTCTGATGGTGGTGGTGGTGGAGTTGTAACGGGAACATTGCCGATGTATCTTGGAGGTGGTGCCTCAGAAGTTCATGCCGCATTCGGATCATATATGATTCTTGGCAACGTAGCTATAAATCCTGGTCTTGGAACCGGTCATTCCACAATACTTGCTTTGTCATAGACAACTTCCAAACATTGTAAATGAAGACATTCAACTGTCGGCTTCATTACCGCCATACCAGTCTTAGATGAGATTGTGATAGGACCCACGAAGGTAACTGTCCTGGTCCATTTAGGATACCAGGTGAAACAACGAACTAAGTCGTTGCGCCTGTGTTCAGCGTTGGCATAGTGTTGCCACTGACAAGACTTCCACGCTGTCCTCGCGGGGCACCAACAAATAGTGGTCCCACTCTGGGTGTTCCGATTAGGGCATGAAGACTCCCAATAGATGTTGTCTGAAAAACAGATGGTGGCCTAGGTGGTGTAATAATGGGCCCTAAAATTGAAGTGATAAACAAAGAAGTCGACGGCTGGGGAAGGGGCTTGTCAGTTTCAAAACATGCAAACTCCAAGCGAGTTGCAGATAGTGTATGTGTTAATTCCCCGTGAACAAGTGAAACAGTAGCTTGTTGAGAAGCTATTGAGTGGCTGAGGAGGGTGTGCAATTGCATTGTTGGGCGGACAATGTCTTCTCTAATGCTGGATCGTAACGGATACGCCACAGAAGTAGCTGTGGCTACCCGGGTGAAACTAGTTTGGGAAGGTCTGATATTTCTTTTTCAGACCTTTTCACACTCTCACCATGTTCTTTTGCTCCCCTTTCACTCAAGCTCACATTAATTTCTGTCTCAACTTGATCTCCCTCATCCATCCTTATAACTTCCAAAGCCTGAACATCTGAAACAACATTTTGAATTACAACGTTTGGATCAGGCATATCCATTTCTATGGTTTCATTAATTGGTTCAGATTCGGTATCTGAACTTTCCTCAAATAGTGGATGTTGTCTACCAATCTGGTGTGGTATTCGATGCACCAAGGTATGATCATCATTTTCATCATTGTCATCATCGTCATCATCATCAGCGTCTGTACCATGATCCTGGACATCATGATCAGGGCTAATAACTAGAGAATCCGTTCTTGGAATATACATCTCAACAGTCGTTGTGACTAGAGGAGTTTCAGAAGTAACCGCTGCTTTAACATTTTCCAATGCTCGATCAGATGCACCCACTTCTGTAGCCCTCTCATTTTCATTTTCCCCCACCTCTCCCCGATCAAGAACCCCATGTTCTTGACCCTGCTCTCATAGACCTAACTCCTCAATCCTCTTAGGGGGGGGGGGCATTGTGGCAAGGACCAGCAGGCTCTTGTCGGTCCATCAATGCATTCTCACTCCTATAAGCTATCACACATGCTGCATTCTGATCGGCATAAGCAATTAAAACTTCTGGAATGTGTAGGATCTTATGTGCCCACGTGATAGGAAAACACTGCTGACATCAGATGAACCTATGAGGGTCACACACATAGAGTGTGTAGATCACGAATTAACCAAGTTGGTTATAACCCGACAAATTTACAAGTTGTAAAGTGTGAAATTATTATTCTAGTAGAATAATAAATAAAGTGTGTGAAATATAATTTTGATTAATTATATGATTTAATTATTAAGTTAGTAATTAAATTGGAATAATTATTAAGCTTATAACTATGGATTAGAATAAAAGCCCAAAGCCTTAAGTAATGTTTGCTTAAAGCCCAATTGGTTAATTAATTATTATATTATTAATTAATTAATTAATTAAGTAATATTCTAACTTAATCAACTAAGCCTACGAGGTTTAATTGAGCCCGGTCCGAGATTAGGAGAGAAAACGTATAAAGACATGTTGCCTCATTTAATTCATAACACAATTGAGAAACTTGAAAACTTTCTCTCCTCTCTCCTCTCCTCTCTAAAATCAACAAACACACACACACACAACACCAAGTAATCAATTTTTTGGTGTTCTTCGGGTATTCGGGCTAGCAAGCGTTCATGATCGGATTCACATTCGCGTGGATACTGCTAAAGGGGATATACTTTGATATCTAATGCTCGATCTTGACTAGCCAATACAAACCATTGAGGTGTTGTTTTAAACCCCCTATGGTTATGTTTTAATCCTTAAAGTTATTAGTAGCGGATCCGGGCTATCTAGGGTTTTGCCGGTTATTGTTTAATTCCGCTGCATGTTCTTGAGATCCCGGCAAAACCCTACAGAATGGGCATTGCATTTGGATACTGACCCTCCTGAGTAGGTGCAATAGACTGCATAACTCTTGAGCCTTTGAATGATGTGCTCGTCGAGGAATATTCTGATTGCCTTCCAACATGCTATCAACAAAAATCCGCAAGTAATGTTGGAACGGAATGAACTTCTTTGTTTTTGCTGAAGTTCGTGTTTCAATAAGTTCTTGCCATATGATAGCAGCATAATCAACGTGTCTATTAAAGGCGATTGCATGGAAAAATGGTAGAAACCCCGCACTGCAACTATCTATGCCAGTGGATTTTCCCGTGATGCACCGATTGATGATGGAAAATAGAGTATTCCAAACGGGTGGCAAATGTTTTCTTTTGAATACGGATGATTTTGGCAACGCATCATTGTAACCTAGACTTCTAATGTCTTGACATAACTGATCCTCAGAAACATCTACCTCATACTGATCTCTATTTGGTAATTGATTTCATTTCGGTAATCCCAGTAAATACCATATCTTGTTTCATAGTGATTAATCATCGCTGTGAAATAAGGATCATTCTCAATCGGATGGAATGTCAGTGTATGCCAAAACTGCTGCAGATAAATCAGAGAACTGTTGCATCTTTTGTTAAGGCTGTAGAAATTGGATGACATTTCAGTATTTCCATCAAGACCGGGAACTGACAACCCATATGGAAGTCCAGTCGGTTGTTACAATTTTGTAGTTCCTTTTTGTCTTTTTCTGCAATAAGTTCAATGTCATGATTTGCAGCGTTTACAGATGGAACAGATGATCTGTGTGATGCCAATGGTTGCTCATCATCAGAAGCATTTCCTTGGTGTGCCATAATGTTCTTGTAGATAAAAAATCAGCACACAAAATTTTGATTTTTTTTTAAAAAATGCCTAAGTCTGGAAGCCTTCTGATGACACTCAAGAGAGCCTTCACATGAAGCCATGAAATTGTTCGAGAGTGGGATCGGATGAGACTTATCCGAAGGAACGAGGCTTCGGATGAAGATTGTCCGAAGGCAAAAAACTTTGAATGAAATTTTAACAAAGTAGCCTTCGGATGAAACTATCTGAGGCTTATGAACATGATGAAGACTAGCTTCGTGCGAGACTTATAATTATATGAACACATTTGTCATCCGAAGGTTATGAACATGAAGATTTACTGTTCATTTTCCAGATTTTTCGAGAAAAAAACTTACTTGTTTATAAAGTCTTTGAAACCCATTTTAACTCATGATTATAATGCTCTATTTTTAAGACCAAAATACTCAGGGAACACTCAAGAAATACTTAATACAAACTCAAAGTCATTGTGTGATATGAAATTTGATCAAGAGAACTCAGAGCGATTTAATGTTAAAACGAGTCGAATAGGTAATACAATAACAAAATCAAAATGAACCAACCTTGATAAAACTCAGAAAACAGATGCATAATCTTAGGTGAATCAGAGAGAAATTCGAGAGGGAAAATATGATTTTTGAAATGATGTAGAGTAAAAAATGAAAACATAACCGTCGAATGATATTTATACTCAAACGGATAAGGACGATTCAAATTATATTATGAAAATGACACATGTCAAGATGTGATTGGATGCGAGGACACGTGGCACGGGGAGATTGGATGCGAAGGACGGTCGGAAAGATGAACAGTCACCTTCACATAACACATATGTGAAGGTGACATTAGCCTTCAGACAGCTCATGCGAAGGGTAAAACGTGCCTTTGCATAACACATACGCGAATCCACGTGTTACAAAGGTATCTGAGGCCATGTGAAGCTCGGATATACTTATCCGAAGCGAAGCAAATCTCTGATGAAGGTCATGCGAGGGTTACTGTGCACTCTTCCCTTCGGATGAAGTGTATTCGAAGCCAATTAAGGCTCGGATAACATCATGCGATGGTGAACATGCCTTAGAAAAATTTTAAAAATTTTGAAAATTGAAAAATATTTTGATATTTTAAAAATTTGACACTTTTAGCCCAAAAAATTATCAACTAAAAAGAAAAATATTTTCATTAGTTAACTGATACCAGAGAAAATTTTGTAAAGAAAAATATTTTCATTAGTTAGAGTAGCACCAAAACTTTTCAACAAGTTTGAAGAAACTTACTTGGTCCCCCTTAAACAGTGACCTGTTAAAAAAATAAGAACTCGCAAAGAAATTTGTTAGATGATAATTTTGAGTTCCTCAAAAAAAATATTAGATCAACTTGTTCCCGCTAAAATCAGTAATACACATCAACATCAGATATATTTAAAATAAATTAAAGACTTAAGAAAGATCAGATTTTCAGATTCAGCATGCCAAGCTTGGACACTAAGAATTGGAATCGTTTTACATCCAATGCCTTAGTAAACAAGTTAGCAAGATGAAATTCTGTGTTTACAAAATACTATTCAACTGTACCTTTCTCAACATGGTCTTTAATGAAGTGATACCTGATGTCAATGTGCTTTGCCTTCGTGTGTTGAACCGGATTTGCAGATATCGCAATAGCACTCTTCAAGTCACAGTATATGGGAAACTGATTGTAGTAGAACCCTCACAACTGTGTGCACATCCACAGAACTTGAGAGCAGCAAATGGCAGCAGCTACATACTCCGCCTCAGATGTGGACGTTGAAACACGGTTTTGTTTTTTGAGGCCCAACTAACCAGTTTGTCGCCAAGAAACTATATATGACCTGAAGTGCTTTTTCTGTCCAGCATGCAGCCTGTCTGATCAACATCTGAATAGGCTTTTAGTCCAAATCCTGTGTCCTTAGGATACCACAGACCAAGATTAGGTGTACCTTTTAGATATCTTAAAATGCGTTTTACCGCAGAAAGATGAAATTCCTTAGGCGAAGCCTGATATCTTGCACAGACACATGTAGCAAACATTATATCTGGTCGACTTGATGATAAGTACATTAATGAACCAATTATAGTTTGGTGATTCATTTGATCTACAGCTTTTCCAGAAGGATCAGCGCCGATCTTAGAACCAGTTGCCATCGGGGTACCAATCGGAGTACATTTATCCATATTGAATTTCTTCAATAAGTCTAAAATGTATTTCGATTGATTTATAAAAATCCCCATAGACAATCTGTTTTACTTGTAATTCGAGGAAAAAATTCATTTCCCCCATCATACTCATGCTAAATTTGGTTGCCATTAATCCCAAAAAGTTTTTGCAAAACTGAGGATTTGTCGAGCCAAAAATAATATCATCTACATATATCTGAATAAGAATAATATCTCACCTTGACGTTTAATGAATAAAGTTGGATCAATTGTATCTCGTGAGAATTTTTACTTGATTAGAAATTCAGTGACATGATCATACCATGCATGAGGAGCTTGTTTTAAACCATATACGGCTTTGTCAGGAATATAAACGTGATTCGGATGATCAGGATCAACAAAGCCTTCCAGTTGAGACACATATATTTCTTCTTTCAGAGGACCATATAGAAAGGAAGTCTTCACATCCATTTGGAAAACTCTAAAATTCTTATGTGCTGCATAGGCTAGAAACATTCTGATTGCTTCTATTTGTGCTACTGGTGCATATGTCTCATCATAATCAATTCCCTCTTGCTGGCGATAACCTTTGGCAACAAGTCACGTTTTGTTACGTACAATGACTCCCACTTCATCTTTCTTATTTTTGAATATCCATTTTGTACGAATAATGGACTTTTCCTTTGGTCCCAGAACCATACGCCAGACCTTCAAAGCTTTCAACTGATTTAACTCCTCTTGCATTGCTAAGATCCAGTCTGGATCAGCTAATGCCTCTGAAACTTTAGATGGCTCAACATTGCTTAAAAATGATGCAAACATGCACTCATTCGCTATAGCAGATCTGATTTGAATCGGCTTAGACGGATCTCCGATAATCTGGTGAATAGGATGTGCAATCGTCCACTTAGTCGAATGAGGCAATGGATTATATAGCAGTTGAGCAATATCCGGGTCAACAAAGTTGTTCGGGGTGATAATGGGGTTATCTTCTTGTTGAACTAGTGGATTGGACACTGAAGTTGAAGCCTCATCTTATTGAATACTGGTGTAACTACATCTGGTTGAATGATTGGATCAACTGTAGTCGGAATATGAAGATATTTGTTAGAAAATATTCTTTGTAAAAGTATTAAACAAAACATCTCTCAAAAGACAAAGTAAAGTTCTCTAGAAGATAGATAATCCAGAAGACGGTTTCTTCTAGAAGACCGTTTGATATTTTAGAAGATGGAATATCTTCTTGTTAAAATACAAGGGCTCATGGTATGTGACGTGGCAAGTCATGCTTTTCATGCGTAACAAATTCTGTTAGTTACTTTTCCTACGTGTCAGTACATGATAGGTTAGCTCATTGACTTTCATCCATGTAACTTTCTGAATAGAGTGAGCTACCTATATTAGTGATCGATTGAATTGGATAGACTTTGAGAGAAGTTTGTGTATTTCAAGTATTGTAAACATTCGACATCTTGGAGTGAAATACATATATCGTTTATCTATTATGAATCTGTTACTCATTTTAGTTCACTTATTCTAGTTTAAATGTTGATCTTATTTGCTTCCGCTTACTGTTTATCATCTGTAATCATTATTCTGTAAGTAAAAATTGGGATCTGGATTACAGCAATTGGTATCATAGCCTTATAATTAATGTAGTGATTATTCGATCTAATCCAGCTTGGAGAAATCCCCAGTCGACTAGAATTTTCTCGGTTTTAACTGTTGTTTTTCATTCTACCATGTTTTACGACTTTTTGTGGTTCACACACAAATTTTCTCTAAATCAGTGGTAATTCACTTTTAAATCTGAGAATCGTGAACTATCGTTCATTATTTCAAGTTCAGTTAAATCAATCGAATCAAATTCCTAAATTTCTTTTCAAATTTCAATACTCTTTCTGTTTTCTGCAAAAATGGCAAATTCAAACTTAAATGCCATGTAGCTTAGGTTCCTTGGCAAAACCTCCTATGTTGGAACCCAGATCCCTTTTAAACTCATATAATCAATAGATTTAATAAACATATATGAGAGGAAGGAATATAAATCAATGATTATAACTAGGACAGTAATTTAAAACAGTAAGAACAATATGAAGATTGAATGAGAATAAGTATTGAATAATCTGAAGATTGATTACAATATGTGGAATGAAAACTCTATTTCTCTCTCAAGGAATCCACACATTTACAGTGATAACTAACTCTATATATATTAGTACAAAGAGAAAAGTCAATGAGCTAGCCTATCACTAAATGACACGTCACTTGTACGAGTAACAAAATTTGTTACATACAGAAAAAGTGACTGCCACGTCATCTGAAACGCGTAGGAAAAGGTAGTTGAAATCCAGAGGGTCTTCAGGTCTCTGGGCGCTTTTGTGAAGAGAGAGATCAAAATATGAACTTTTGGTTTGTCTTCGGAGGTTTAGGACTTAGCAGATTTTGGTTCATACTTTCATAAACTAAGTTCTAACAATCTCCCCCTAAGTATGAATTCCAGAACTAAGAATTACATAAAGAACTATATAGCAAAGCAGAAGTTCATTTCTTTATAACTGAACAAATATAATGAAAGAAAAGTTACATTGTAAAAATTAAAATGGAGCATGAGGATGAAAAGTAACAATCTTGTGGAATTGATCTGTAATTTGTCTTAATTTTAAGGTTATGTTGAGTTGACTATCCATCCTTTCAGCTACTGCCATGAGCCTCTTTGCTTCTGTCATCATTATGGAGTGATGCATATCCTTTGACTATGTTCACATTCCCAGTAGAGTACTTGTGAGCTTCTTTTATTCTGAAGAAGCTCTTTCTTTTCGGTCTCTTGAAAACAATCACGTCCTTTGGTTCTGTCAGAATTTGGCCAACTGGAAGATTCTCAATTCCTTCTCTATCTTCATTTGGTGCAGAGATGCTCGAAATATTCAAAATAGTCACTAAAAATGCTTCCATACATCTTATGATTCTGAAAAAGGCAACTTTGTCTTGACTATCTTTTCTTTGATTCATCTTGTTCTTCATGAACCTTCCTAGAGGTATCAAGTTAGGGAGATTGATTGAGAGGAGATCATTGTCACAGAAGTAATATTTCTTTTTATCTTCCCTTTAAACTTCATATATAGTATATATCAGCTCTGTATTTTCAAACTTTGTATGCTTGACCCCTGTTATGCGTTTGATTGGGGAAGTTGTGTAAGCATCTTTCCTCATCTGCCTATGGCTCATAAATCTTGTCTTGATCTCATCACTCACATTGTAGTCGTTGGCAAAGTTTGGAAGCATCAGATAGACCTTGTGATCAGTTGTTGCGTACAAATGTCTGTATTCAATTTCTATTGAACTAGGTATTTTGCACGCATCAACTTTTCTAAGTTCCTCCTGTAATTGCGCCTTCCTTTTGTCTGAAATTTCTTTCTTCACTTTTTCTGCTTCAGCTCTAAGTTTGGATTCTTCAGAAATACGAGGTTGTTCAGGGACAAATGGCTTAGAGATAGGAATTTGTGAGCTTGAACTCTGACCTTTGGAATATTCTCTGGTTCTTGCACTGGTAGGTATGGGTTATGTTTGAGTTTGAGGTTTTGGAGGATGAGATTGGCTTGCCTTCTGGGTTTGAGCTTCTGGTTTCCTTTTATTTCCTTAAAGTTCAAGTATGAACTTTGCCATGTCTGGATCTTTAGGAAGTGGACCAGAATTGACAGCCAAAGGTGTTGATGAGAAGGGTGCTTGTTTGCTTGATGTTGGTGGATCAGAAGGTGTTGAGGCAGAAGCTTGACCTTTGTTTTGAGAATCAGGATCCTGATCCTCAAACTTCTTTCGCTTAAGATCCGTTCTTCTACATGCTTTGGCTTCTTTTGCCTTTTCCTTTGCCTCAAAGTCTTCAGAAATAAAACTAACTATGGTAGTTAGTTTAGAGACAGAAGTATCTATAGTAGATACCATCTGGGCTAGGTCGTTTGAGCTCGATTTATTCTTGGATACGTTTAGAGAGGCCCTCATTCACGCCTGTTTGGACGTTGAGCTTGGAGGGACTTCCATCCTGTCTTCGAGGGCTATTATTAATAGGCACCTCTTCGGATGTTCTAATTGTTTAAACTTCTTCCTCTTCATCAGAGGATGAGGAGCTAAAAACAATGTGCATACCTTTAGGAAGTGCCAAGACTCCGGTACGTGGTGCATCCTTTGGCCTTAACCCCTCTGATGGGATCTCGTAGGCATCTACTCTGCGAGAGGGTATGGATGTACCCTCTGTATTTCCTAAGTTTTCGTTGGTCACGGAGACGTCAACGAGTGTAGGAGATAGCGACTTCTGGGGTGATGGAACTCTTATATTTGCATCATCATCCTTTTGGGAGAATGATGAAGAAGTGGTTTCCCCAGCTGTGCTTGATTCAGAGGAATTTTGAATATCCTCTGATCGGTTTGGTTCAGGGTGGTTTGGACTGGGCTGTCCTGTTTCAATGAGTGTAGATGTGTTGGCATCTACCTCAGTATTTGAGGGTACCCTGGTTGGACTCGGCGAGGATCTCAAAAATGTGTCTCTATGGACATCTTCTTGGCTCTCTTTTAATAATCTCTCGGCATGGTTAGAGTCGCTCAGATGTTCACTCTGATTATTTTCATCCTCCGGCTCACTTGACCCCTCACTCTATACTCTAGGCTCTAAATGCTCTGGGGTAGGTATTCTCTGTTCTGAGAATACCAGAGAGCTTCTATAAGACATAAGATTAGGAGAGGTTGAAGTTATAATGTCAAGCATGTACCTTGATGGTTCTCCCTGAGTGGTGTAGCCGTCAGTGTCGATGGTAGGTTTGTGAGAGCTCATCGTTGATATCTTGACAAAAGGTTGAATGAATGGTGCCTTTAATGCAGAGATTGCTGGATAGGTGAACAGAGCAAGGAATCTAGGAAACATAAGTGTTGGCAGAGCTTTTCCATTGGTTTAGTTCAATAGTTTTAGATGCACAACTGTCTTTATCTCTTGAAAAATCAAACTTGCATAGTCCAGAGATCGATTTAAGTACATACCATACATGATATTAAGGATGTTTTTGCTTGCTTGGTCCATAGAGCCGATTTTGCAAGTGAGACTCTTGTTTAGGATGGAAACAAGAACATTCCACATAGGAGGTAGCTTTTTCCTCTTGAACTCGGATAACTTGGTGAGGACTTCATTGTAGCCCAAATGGTTGATGAACGTCAGTAGTGCTTCAGTTGAGGGACCAGCTTCCAGGCCAGGGTTGGTATCTGTTGGCCTTCGGCTTCAATGATGGATTGGGGTAGGTGGAAGAATCTGGCTATCTTCTTCTTGGTGATAGGTATCTCCACATCATGCTCAGTGTCAATTGGGTGTCCAAAACTTCCAGATAAAGTGTCATCATCCTTGATATACAGTGTCTCCCATACTTCTTGAACATAGATTTCAGGGACATTAGGGTTGGTTAGGGTTAGGGCACGGTTCAAGGAATTATGTTGCAGAAACTAGACCATTACTAGATAATATTTTATATATGTGTTTGGATCAAGTAGAACCTGCACATTGTTTGGTTTCAAGGGTAGCTTCACGATTGGGGCACTTTCAGCTGTGGAGTCGATCACAGGGTCTTCATCGTTTTGAATGTTCATATGTGGTGACTGATTCGCCATTTGAGGATTTGGGGACTTTGATATCAGAAGTTGCAAAAATGCAATTGCACAGTAATACCGAGAGGTTGAAGACGGTGAAAGGTTAAATTGGGGTTTTCTTCGAGTTAATATAATAAGAGTGAAAAACGGAACTCGACTGATTTTGAATATCAAGGTTTTATTTGATTTGGGAATTGCAAACGGTTTTTAGGAGCAGAGGTGGGAAATGAGGCGTGCACAATGCAAACGATCGATTAATGACATGTGGAGGAACTTTCTAGAGTGTATTAAAGGATTTATGACGCGTGTAAGAGTAGATGAGTCACTCAAGGGATTCTCGTTGGTTTTCGATGAGAAACATTTCCGTTTATTTTGAATATTCCCTCGAAAAATTAATAATAAAAAGTACCAATTAATCAACAAAAAATGTGATTTAAAAGAAAAAAAAATTAGTAATTAATTTATAAAAAAAATCAGTCATTCGATCAAATAAATCATTTTTGGATCAAAAGAGAGTTTTGAGTGTCCTATGAAGAGTATTTTAGAAGAAATATTATTAAATAAGATAACTCTTATTAACCTTGACGGCAAGAGTTATCTCAGAAGTAATTTATTAAAATAATTTTCTAGGTAAAATCATATTCTGAGGACAACTAACAAGAGTTAGAAATTAAAATTTGATTTATTCACCCCCTTGAATGAGTCAGTATTCTGTACTGTCTCTTGAATCTTGCATTGCATCCACCCAGCTTGGTTCTTGTAAAGCTTCATGAACTTTCTTTGGCTCAATTATGCTTAGAAATTTTTCAAAGAAGGTTTCATTTGCAGTTGCGGATCTGGTTTTAATTCCTTCAGATGGATCTCCAATTACCAGATCTGGAGTATGAGACTTTGTCCATCTTTTCATCCTTGTTTGAGGTACTTGGACTTCTGTATCCACGGGTTGGATGACGTATTCTGGTACGGGGTTGGCTCTGGATCTGGATGATCACCTAATGTCTCCCTCTCAAATGAAGGTACAGAGGTTACTTTTGGACTGTCATTTGGTGACTTGGAAGGACCAGAAAGAGTTATCATAGAAGCTTGAAGTACTTCAGGAATATTCAACGATGTATTAGTGGGTATTCTCTCTGAGGATATTTCTTCTCCCAGAAAATCTTCAAATAAAGCATCAATTTCAGATTCTCTGGTACCTGAAAGATAATCAGAGGTGGCAGTATTAAGTTAGAATTTTGAATCAGAATAATCAGAAGTCAACTGAGTTTAATCATCAAAATCGATGTTTATACTCTCCATCACAGTGTTAGTTCTCAAATTAAAACCCTAAAAACTTTTGAATTTAATGAGTATCCCAAGAATTTGGCTTCATCGGATTTCTTGTCAAACTTGCCAAGTTTTTCTCGATCATTCAGAATAAAACACTTGCAGCCAAAAATATGGAAAAATTTAACAGAGGGTATTCAGTTATTTATCAGCTCATAAGAGGTTTTAAAATGCCTCTTAATTATGATTGATCTATTTTTGGTGAAACATGCCATGGCAACAACTTCTGCCTAGAAAATGGTGGGCAGTCCAGAAGCTGCAAGCATTGTTCTTGCTGCTTCAACCAATGTTCCGTTTCGTCTGTCTACTACACCATTTTGTTGAGGCGTGCATACAACAGAGAAGTTTTGAGTAATGCCGTTATCAACAAGGTATTCTTCAAGCTTGGCATTCTTGAATTCAGTACCATTGTCACTTCTAAGTTGCTGTATTTTCTGTTGTAGAAAAACTTGTATTTTTGTCATCATATTCTTTAGCCTAATTGGTACTTCTGATTTTAGTCGCACAAAAGCAAGCCATGTATACCTGGAAAATTCATCTATTAGAACCAAGATATACTTTTTTCCAGAAAGGCTCTGAATTGCAATCAGACCACAGAGGTCAACATGTAGCATTTGCAGAGGCCTGGTGCACGAATGATCACTTTTGGTTTTGTGAGATGCCCTTTTTATTTTACCCATCTCACAAGCAGGGCAAAGGTGATCCTTCTGGAAGTGTACCTCTGGGAGGCCTTTAACCAGATTATGTTTGACAAGAAGCTCAAGATTTTCAAAATTCAAATGTGAAAGTTTATGATGCCATAACCATGCAACTTCACTCTTCTTAGAGATAAGACAGAGAGTTTCATTACCATCCTTGGATGTAAAGTTCATCATATATAGATTACCTTTTATGTCGGTTCTCCATAATTTTAACATGCCTTAGAAAATAATTAGCAATGTTTCTCATCAAATACAACTAGCATTTTAGAATCACAGAGTTGACTTATACTTAACAGATTGTGTTTCAGTCCAGAAACATGAGCTACTTTGGATAAGGTAATATTACCTTCTTGAAGAGTACCGTAGCCTTTTATTTGACCCTTACCATCATCACCAAATGTTACCGCTCTGCCAACTTTATCTTTGAATTTGGAGAGTAAGTTTTTCGTTCCAGTCATGTGCCTTGATCATTCAGAGTCAATATACCAGATATGCACACGCTGCTTCTACAATCAAAATCAGAGAGATTTAGGTACCCATTTCATAATGGATCCTTTGATGTTAGGTTTAGTTATTTGATTTAACTTCCCTGTTTGAGCAAAATGATTAACATGTTTTCAGAGACTGCTGGTTTTCCTGTTTTGTTTGAATTACTTCTTTTGTTCTAATGTCTATAGTTTGAGTATTTTCGTTCATCAGAGAAATAACCAGAAGGCCTTGAGAAAAATTGTTTACGTTTTAGAAATAAAGAGAAGCATTCAAAGTTCTGAAACATAATAGAATTCCTTGAATGTTCATTACTAGAATGATAATTACAATTATTCTTATTTCTGTCTATTCTGGCATCAGTTGTTCTATTGAACTTCTTATCGAGTCTAGCCTTATGCTTTGGAACATGTGAATTCTTCTGTGTGGGGAGCTTCTTATGTGAAGACTTCTCTAGAACTTTTGGTTTTACTGAAACAGAAGTATAAGAGTTAGTTTTCCATTTTTCTTTTTCAAGATAAGTAAACTTCTGTGACTGAGAGTTCAGAGGTTGTTGCTTAAGATTTTCTTTTTCTTTGAGTTTTACCTCCTTTTCTAAATCAAGACAAGTTTTAGCTCGTAAACACATCCCAAGAAAATCTGGATGAATAGGAACCTCTTTTCTTCGTTCTTTTGGAGGACAGAGATTAGTGGTATTCCATTTGAGAGTTTAGCAACATTTGAATCAGCAACTCTAATTTCCATAGGTTCATTGGTATATAAAAATGGAGCATTTGCATCCTTGATAA
Source organism: Silybum marianum (assembly GCA_036898165.1). Classification (NCBI taxonomy): domain Eukaryota; kingdom Viridiplantae; phylum Streptophyta; class Magnoliopsida; order Asterales; family Asteraceae; genus Silybum; species Silybum marianum. Next base: position 18,834,253 of record CM072541.1, read on the forward strand.
CCTCTAGAACCTTTGTAAAATTAAGAGGCAAGAGATCTTCAAGATTTGAAAATTAGTTTTCAAAACTATCAAAAAATTCATCATCATTTTGATTATCATTTTCCCAGGGATAAGCAATAAACTCATCCTTATCTTCGACTACACAAGGATTTAAATCTATAAAAGAGCAGGGAATTATCTCTAGATGGTTTTCAGAAATTTGTAGTTTTAATTTTGTTTGATCTGATTTAAAACACTCATCAAGAGCTATAAGAATGTCTTTTTGAAAGCTGAGTCTTAGCTCTTCTTCTGCTTGTAAATGTATGAAATCATCAGCATCTGGATTTAAGGTTATAAGAGTGAATGAACCAAAATTAAAAACATCTTTCTTCTTCTGAATAAGCTTAAGATCAACTTGTCTTGCCTTTTCAGAGGAATATTTTATGTTTTTGTATTTTAGTTTTCTAACTTGATGTCCATTCTCATATTTTGATTTTTTAAAGACTGATTGTTCATATAGAATGGGAAAACTTGGTTTCTGTTCTTTACCCATACAGAAGATAGAAGCAAGAGCAGATCTCTTTTTACACGTATTAGGATCCAAATCCTCGAAACTAAGGCCTGTTTTCCCAACTTGTGTATTTATCTTTTCATGAACCTTTTGAGCATCCAGATTTTTTTTGATCTGTAGCTCCTTGTTTTGAAGTTCAATATGTAAAAATTCCCTTTCCTTTTAAAAGTAGTTTTTAAGTGCTACAGAGTTTAATCTGTCACTTTCTTTAAAACTTATCTCATTATCCTTTGTTTCCAGAATTTTACAAAAGTTTTGGTTCTCTTCTCTGAGTTTGACTTCTGTTGATTTTAGAAGTTTTAAAATCTTTTCATTCTCAATAGATAGTTCAAGTTTCTCATCAGATAAAATCTTCATCTCTCTTTTGAAAATATCTCTTTCCTTTTGGATGGTAGAAACAGATAGTTCAATGTTTTTCCTTAATTTCTTTTCAACAAAAAGCTTATGTTTTAGATTTTCAAAATCCACAGTTAGATTTAAAATTGTTTGCTCAAGTTTAAAAGAATTAGAGATAGTATGTTTGCTCAAGTTCAGAAGGTTGATCTTCTGAGTCATCTGCCATTACCATTCCACAGAACATGGCTTCATTTTCACTTGATTGATCATCTAGCCAGTTCTCTCTTTCAGCATAGTGTGCTCTTTCAACTTTGTTGTATTTGTATTTGTTCTTGTAATATTGTTTGTCTTTGACAAGAACACTTTTACAGTCCTTCGAATAATGACTCGGCTTTCCACATCTGTAACAAACATCTTTCTTCTTTTTCAACTCTTCTTCTTTCTTCTCAGCTTCTGACTTTTCCACCTTCTCTACTTTCTGTCTTTGAACATAAGGCGGAGTAGGGCATTCATTTCTGTTGTCAAACCTTCTTTTTGAAATGAACGATTACCAAAGCATCCGGGCCCCTTTTGATCTCTCAGAAATTTTATAAAACGGACTTTCTAGAGACCCCCAACGACCAATCAACTTCTTTGTGAACTGTTTCGTAATTAGAGCCAAGGATTCAGCAAATGAACTGATTTCATCATCTTCTGTATCAGAGAAATCTTTTGTATCAGCCTCTGATATAAAGGCCTTGCTCTTCCCTTTCTTCTTTGTCTCTTTACTTCTTTTGCCTGATCCTCTGGATTCAGAGATGAGGGCCAGAGGTCCACCAACACTTATCTTTTTCTGAATAACTTCTTTCTGTGCTTGTAAGGTACCAAACACATCATGCAAAGGCCACATTTCCAGATCTTGATTGGCCTGAAGAGACATGAAAAGATTTGACCATTCTGGATTCAAGCGTTTGAGGAATAAAACATTATTATCCTCCTTTGATCTGATGATATCACACTTCTTGCACAGATTTATCAGAGTGTGAAATATGTGATAAGTCTGTTCCAGAGTTTCTTCTGGGAGTGCTTGAAAACTGTTGTATTCGTTCAACGCTTGAGCTCTTCTGTTTTTCTTCATTTTTGCACCTCCCTCCAATTGATATGCAAGTTGATCCCATAGTTCCTTGGCCGTCTCGCAGGAATCAAGAGATTGAAAAATCTCATTGGGAATTGCCATGATTAGTAGACTTTTTGACTTTTTGCAATTTCCAATTTGGCCTTATCATCATGAGTCCAATTTCCCTCTTCTTTGGGAACTTGGCGAGCAGGAATTTCTTCAGTTGTTGTTGTGGGTGAAACTCTTGGAATGGTGGTCATGGGTACGAAGGGGCCATTTAGAATGGTAGGATATAGATTTGCATCTAATCCTTCGTAAAAGTTTATCATACGAATCTTCCATTGAGGATATTTGTCTCGAATTAGAGTAAGAGGTTTTGTTAAGGATCCAGAAGTGTATATGGCATTTAGATTTTGATTTGCCATTTTTGCAGAAAATAGGGATTCAAAATTTGCAGAAAATACTCTTGAAATTTAGAACAAATAAGCTTCAAATGAATCGAAACAAAACGTTTTACTTACTGATTTCAGAATTAAACTAAGATTACCACTGATTTAGAGAAAAATTGTATAATACCCACAAAATCTCGTGAAACAGGGTAGAATGGAGAACAGTAGTTTAAAACCTTAAATTTACTGCTAGATGAGCGGGGATTTCTCCAAACTGGACGAGATTGAATAATCAATAGGTTGATTATCCTGCTCTGATACCAATTGTCGGAACCCAGATCCCTTTTAAACTCAGATAATCAATAGATTTAATAAACAGATATGAGCGGAAGCAATATAAATCAATGATTATAACTAGAACAGTAATTTAAAACAGTAAGAATAGTATGAAGATTAAATGAGAATAAGTATTGAATAATCTGAAGATTTATTACAATACGTGGAATGAAAACCCTATTTCTCTCTCAAGGAATCCACACATTTACAGTGATAACTAACTCTATATATATTTGTTAGGACCCTTAACAATCAATATAATGAAGAAAGTAGAATATGGAATTAGATCTGATAGCCAAATGTCATATGTATTGATCAAATGAAAGATATTACAATACTATATTACAAGATTATGAAACATTAGTTCTAACAGACTATCTAACAACTATTTATACAAGAGAGAAAATGCTAAATAGAAAGTACATTTGTGACAGACATGTTCAGAAATAGTTCTGAACTTCTTCAGAACTTCTTCAAAAGCACCTTCAGAAGTATCTTCAGAAACATGTTCAGAACCTTCAGAACTTCTGAAGTTGACACTTCAGAAGTTATGCCTTAGGTGTTTTCTGACTTTCTCTGAGTTCTGAGCTTCTATCTTCAGATCTGCATATCTTCAGAACCCAGTCTCTTTTGAAGCTATTCTGATATACCTATCAATCTCCCCCTTAGCTTCAAAAGTTTAAATCATAATTCCAGAAATTAAGTATCTTTCTTACATCCTTCAGAATTAAACTTCTATACTCCAATAATAGTTCTGCAACTCTTATCATTTCTTTGGCAAGTATTTTATGCTTTTCCCAATCTTCATTAGATAAATTCCTTGGTCTTTTGTTTTGTCTTTTAACCAATCTATTTCTGATAGCCATAAGAGTTCCATTGCAGCATTTGTGAAATTCTTAAAATCTCACAAAGAGTAGTTCCTTGAAGCATTTGCATACAAAGCCAGGTGGATGCAATAATAAAGTGCTTTTCTTCAAGTTTGGAATCTCTGGTAAATTCAGATTTGGTCTGCTCAGATGAACTTGATCTCTATTAAGAACATATGCAACTTGAAAATCAGTCTTTGCAGCCCAAATGAATTCTCTGTATAGTCCATCTCTGATCACAGGAAAGGATTTTCTGAATTTGGTGATAGAGTCATGAAAAGGATAGAGACTTCTGTATACTCTGATTAAATCTCTGAGGTGCACATTCTGGAAATCAGCTTCAGAAAATGTTGATACTTCTCCATTTTGTCTTTCAACAGTGAAAAATGCATACTTGTAATTGTTCTTTGACTTCAGATCTGCATTTATCACCTTGACAATTGGGCTTTCACTTCTGGCTTCAATAAGAGGAATTCTTAACTTTCTAATGATATTTGAATACCATTGTTTCCAGCCAAAGGATTTCTGAATCCAGCAATCAATGTAGTTGAACTTTTGTTCATATTCCATGAACATTTACGGATGAAAATATTCAAGAAACATGGTAAAGTCACTTCCTTTGATTCTTTCAATCGTTGTTCTTCTTCTACGATTCTTTGGAATTGCTTGATCAACATCTTCGAGAATGTATTCGTAGATAACTTCTTTCCCTTTATCCCTTGACTCTTGAGAAAATTCTGGACTTTTAATGTTCAAGGAGAATTTCTGAATTTCTTCCAGATCTTGCTTTTTAGTATGAACTTGAAAGTCATAAGTATTGCTTAACCAGAAATCTTCTCTTCTTAGGTTGTTTATCTCCTTGTGACCAGCTAAAAAACTTCTTCTGATGTTCTCTCTGAAATGAATCCTTTCTTTGATTAAGTATTTAATTTCTTCTCTGATGTTGACATCATCAACAAAATTTTCAGAATAATTCAGAAACCAATTCAGAGAAGAGGTTGAATATTTTGGAATATCTGAAGCTAAGAAAGTTTTGTTTCCATTTATTGAATATCTGAATCCAATATCTGGGTTGGTGAAAAATCTTTTCAAAGCTGTAGTAGAGAGATTTGTAGGTTCTAAAAGATTGATCTTTGATAGGCCATGTTCCAAGGCCAACTGGAAATCATGCTTGATGATATTCCTGATATAGATGCCAAGGATTCTCCTTATTTCAAAAACCATCTCTACTTCACCTCTGGTAACACAAAATTGAAGTACATTTAGCTTGTCTTGAAGTCTGAGCTTGTAAAGATCATGCTGAGTAAATTCAGAAAGTGACCCATCTCTTCTTTCTACCCCAAATCTGTAAATTATCAAACTATCTTCAACTGCTTTAGTGATACACCTGGTCCTTTTGATGAGAGTAGAGTCATTTAGATTCTGAATACCATGGTTCTGAACATAAGTTCTTATCTTGAAGATTTGATCTTCTGACAAATTACCATCTACAAAATCTTCCAGAGTTGCATTTCTTAGATTACTTCTGAACATATTAACATAATTTTCTTCAGGAAACATCAAGTAATCTTCTCCATATTGAAATATATCTTCTTTTTCATAAATTTGATCCAGAATTGGTTCTTCAAGAAGAAATAAGTCAAACTTTGGAATAATGATGCAAGGACGAACTCTGACTTCAATTTTTTCAGAAAATATCATGAGTATTTCATCTGCAATCTCCACATCTCCCATGTGAGACAGATCAAAATCAACTTCAAAGCTTTCATCTGATTGATTTATAAACTTTCTTACCACAGAAAACCTTTCATCTAGGATTCTATTTTTCAGACTTTTAGGTTCATTGAAGAAGACTTGATTCCAGCAAAGATCACTCAGAATTTTCCAAAGATCTTCAGAGACCTTTTTGTAGACTTTATTTATAGATTCTTGTGGCTTCCACACTACCAAGTCTTTTATAGCTTCAGAACTTTCTCCCATACTAACTTCAGAAGCATCATCTTCAAAAAGAATGACATCTGAGAGATCACTAGGCTCTCCAATAATATCTTCAAATGCCAAATACTCCCTTATCATTTCTTCATTTGAATCAGGGATAATATCAGTTTTGTCAGAGCTTAGAAAACCTTCAGAATCAAGATACACCTTTTCTGTTTCATATCCTTCATCTGCTTGTTCTTCAGAATCATCTGAAACTTGTTTTTCTTGTTCAGCAGATAGAATATCATAAATTGCTTCAGAAACTCTTGAAGACTCCATAATTTGAACATTCTGAACACCTTCAGAAGGTCTTTCAGAAGTTTGTACTTGTACAATTTCCATGTCTTCGGTTCGATTCGGATACCCTTTGTCGCTTTCTCCCTCTTGATTATCGACAAGCTGATCATCAAGACATCTCTTTGAAGTATCTGAAATAGGTCTGCATTCAAGAATAGATAGCCTAGAGCTAAGATTATCCTGAGAGTTCTGAATAGAAGTTAGTTGAGATAAAATCTGAGCAAGATCTTCCTTAGTTGCAAAAGAATAAGACTCTGGTTGTGCTGTGGAAGAAGTAGCATTAGCGGACTTTAGAGAAGAAATTGAAGAAGAAACCTCAGAAAAAGCATTTAACAGAGCTTGCTGAAAACACTTCAGATCATTCGAAGTCTGAACTTGGTAACTGTTCAACTTAAGGATGACATCCTCCCCATGCTTTTGTAATCTATCTTCCATCACCTTTTTGGTTGAATCCGTCAATTCCAATATGTCCTTCTGAATCTTTGCAAATTCAGAAGTACAGAAATCCTTGAATTCTGAGAATTCAGAAGATGTGGGAAAAACACCAAGACTAACAGATGGCCTTGTTGACAATCCTTCAGAAGAAGGTTGGCCTGTATGAGCCACGAAGGCATCATGAACCACATATGATTCTGTAAATGGAGCTTTTGTGATGTTCACTCCACCAGGGCTTCCAACCAATCCTTGATATCCAGAAATTGGAATATCTATGGTTGTTAAGGCAATGTGACAAACACTTTGCTTATGGACATCTGAAAGATGTGTGCTAGTGTGAATGGATGCCACATTAAGTGATTCAGAAAGAGTCATTTAGATTCTGAATACCATGGTTCTGAACATAAGTTCTTATCTTGAAGATTTGATCTTCTGACAAATTACCATCTACAAAATCTTCCAGAGTTGCATTTCTTAGATTACTTCTGAACATATTAACATAATTTTCTTCAGGAAACATCAAGTAATCTTCTCCATATTGAAATATATCTTCTTTTTCATAAATTTGATCCAGAATTGGTTCTTCAAGAAGAAATAAGTCAAACTTTGGAATAATGATGCAAGGACGAACTCTGACTTCAATTTTTTCAGAAAATATCATGAGTATTTCATCTGCAATCTCCACATCTCCCATGTGAGAAAGATCAAAATCAACTTCAAAGCTTTCATCTGATTGATTTATAAACTTTCTTACCACAGAAAACCTTTCATCTAGGATTCTATTTTTCAGACTTTTAGGTTCATTGAAGAAGACTTGATTCCAGCAAAGATCACTCAGAATTTTCCAAAGATCTTCAGAGACCTTTTTGTAGACTTTATTTATAGATTCTTGTGGCTTCCACACTACCAAGTCTTTTATAGCTTCAGAACTTTCTCCCATACTAACTTCAGAAGCATCATCTTCAAAAAGAATGACATCTGAGAGATCACTAGGCTCTCCAATAACATCTTCAAATGCCAAATACTCCCTTATCATTTCTTCATTTGAATCAGGGATAATATCAGTTTTATCAGAGCTTAGAAAACCTTCAGAATCAAGATCCACCTTTTCTGTTTCATATCCTTCATCTGCTTGTTCTTCAGAATCATCTGAAACTTGTTTTTCTTGTTCAGCAGATAGAATATCATAAATTGCTTCAGAAACTCTTGAAGACTCCATAATTTGAACATTTTGAACGCCTTCAGAAGGTCTTTCAGAAGTTTGTACTTGTACAATTTCCATGTCTTCTGGTTCTGATTCAGATACCCTTTGTCGCTTCTCCCCCTCTTGATTATCAGCAAGCTGATCATCAAGACATCTCTTTGAAGTATCTGAAATAGGTCTGCATTCAAGAATAGATAGCCTAGAGCTAAGATTATCCTGAGAGTTCTGAATAGAAGTTAGTTGAGATAAAATCTGAGCAAGATCTTCCTTAGTTGCAAAAGAATAAGACTCTGGTTGTGCTGTGGAAGAAGTAGCATTAGCGGACTTTAGAGAAGAAATTGAAGAAGAAACCTCAGAAAAAGCATTTAACAGAGCTTGCTGAAAACACTTCAGATCATTCGAAGTCTGAACTTGGTAACTGTTCAACTTAAGGATGACATCCTCCCCATGCTTTTGTAATCTATCTTCCATCACCTTTTTGGTTGAATTCGTCAATTCCAATATGTCCTTCTGAATCTTTGCAAATTCAGAAGTACAGAAATCCTTGAATTCTGAGAATTCAGAAGATGTGGGAAAAACACCAAGACTAACAGATGGCCTTGTTGACAATCCTTCAGAAGAAGGTTGGCCTGTATGAGCCACGAAGGCATCATGAACCACATATGATTCTGTAAATGGAGCTTTTGTGATGTTCACTCCACCAGGGCTTCCAACCAATCCTTGATATCCAGAAATTGGAATATCTATGGTTGTTGAGGCAATGTGACAAATACTTTGCTTATGGACATCTGAAAGATGTGTGCTAGTGTGAATGGATGCCACATTAAGTGATTCAGAAGGCTCAATGTTGAGTGGACTCTCAGACCTAGTGTGCTCAAAGCAGTGAAGGGGGGACATATTTCCTTCATTTTCAACAAAAGGAACCTCCAAATGGGGTCCTAATGGATCATAAGTACGCTTGCCCCATATGTGTTAATGAAACATCTAACCGTTGAGAGAAAGATGAGTGGCTGGGGGGTTAAACGAAGTTGCCATGGGCTCACTGGCTCTTTCAATATTATCCACCAAAGATTGTGGAATAACAGATAATGTGGGTGCCCGGCTTGTAACAGTTGGTTCACGGATTTGTTTGTCTTTTATCTGTGTTCTCCCCTCCTCAGTTCTTTTTCTTACTCTTCTACCCACTCTCTCATTCACATTTTTCCTCTTCACACCATGAGACTGTTCTCCCCCTTGAACGGTCTCCCCCACTTCTTCTTATGAATTCTAGACACCCTCACATTCTCACCACTCTGGTTGGAATCAGGGGAAGGGATCACTGGTTCAGGTAATCCCATTGATTCTAAATACTCACTCACAATCCTATTTGGAAGTTTCACAAGTTCAATAAGATGTGATGGCAGTGGAATAGCATTTGGAAATTGAGCCTTTGGGTTAGGTGATCTTAGGCTATCCATAGAGAAGATAGGAACATGTACCTCATGTGGCAGTGTAGGAATAGCGGGTTCTGCTTTCATTGCTCCTTTGATAAGGGATTGGAAGAATCGTTGAAAAGAAATGCAGTTGAAAGTGGATTTCTTTGAGATGGCAGTCTTCATTTCTTCAAAGATAAGAGAAGCATAATCATAGTGCTTATTGAAAGCAACACCATGAAAAAAAATTCTCCTATTTATTGATGCTTGATCCAGACTTTAGCTTTTCCCAGATAAACATGTATTCAGAATAGAAAACGGCAATACCAGATAGGAGGAAAACATTTTCTTCTGAATGAGCTTAAAGCATTCAAGTGTTCAGAGTAACCCAGACTCATAAAATCTGAAATCATTTCTGAAGAAGTCGGAATAGGATCATATGAAGTTTTCCCAAGAACTTCATCTGCTTTGGATAAGTAATGAAGATTTCTTATATCATCCACAGAAACACAAACCTTTGAAGAATGAACATAGGACACTATCACATCTTCAGATTCATCTACCTCAGCATAAAACCACCACTGTTGTAGGTAAGAAGCAGGAACAAAGAATTTTCTTGAGAGAAGGGTTCTTAAGGGATGATGTTTCAGAATTTCAATCAAAATCATTTGATCCTCATTGAAATCTGTAGACTTAAAGTTTAGGGCACAGTTGCTCTTTTTGATTTCAAGTAATTTATCTGCAGGAACATACAATTTTGAGAAATCACTACCTTTAGTTGGAGTTTGAGATTCACTAGAAACAACATTTGATCCAGAAGCAACCTCTATGGGTGCCTTTTCAGTTTCCCCAAATTTACCAGTTCGCAAGTTAGGGCTAGAGTTAGGGTTTGAAGGTCCGGCTTGAGAAATCACATTTGTAGCTGTATCCTGGATTGATTGATCATCATTCAGAGGAATTTCAATCTGTCCCACCATTAATTTTTGTTTTCCTGAAGATCCATTGCTACCATTGATACTTGAAGACGTAGAAGCCAAGACATTCGAAGACGACATTGTTGATTAGAAACAGAAAGTCGAATGAGATTGATGAGTATAGAACACAGAAATCGAGAAAAAAATAAAGAAGGTGAAGAAAGAATGAATTTAGACGTTCAAATTATACGTTCTAATGACACGTGGCCAAAAAGCACTCGAGATTAGACAACTAATCATAATTTATTTTGGATAGGTCAATCGTTTATGCGACGTGTGTTTAAAGATTAGCCAATGAGATTAAAACACGTGGCACACGCGTAAATGAAAAAATCCAACGGGAAAAGAAGTTCTGAGAAAAAATTCAAAAACTTCAGAAGTAGTTCATAACTTCTGAGAAGAAGTTCAGAAGTTTGAAGAAAAGAATAGTTCAGAAGAACGTCAGAACTAGAACGTTTAGTTCAGAACTAAACATTCATGTCTTTAATCATCCAAAAATCATTTAAAACTACAAACTTCTGAACAATATAGATCTTTTTGAAAGTTCAGAAGTAGGTTTGAACAATGAAAACAATTTTATCTAAGAAGTTTGTTCAGTTTTCTTAGTGTTGGTGTGTAAGACTGGGTTTCAACATTCTAAAAACACTTCCTTTTGAACCAAAAACAAATATGATTCTCCCCCTTGAATAATGCACATTTTAACACAAAAAGATACAAGTGTTAGAGAAATGAAAAAAAATTAAGAATAAAACCTACAAAAAAATATTGTGGTTCATACTCACATAGACATATTCATCATGCCCAATTTACTTACCAAAAAATTAAATCGTTTTTCATCAAGTGCTTTGGTAAATAAATCAGCTAACTGATAATCTGTCTGAACAAAAAACATTTCAATATTACCTTTTTCCACATGATCTTTGATAAAATGATATCTTACATCAATGTGCTTGGTTTTTGAATGCTGAACAGGATTGGCAGTGATGGCTATGGCACTCTTTGAATCACAATACAAAGGAATCTTTTTGAAAGTGTAACCATAGTCTTTTAGTTGAATTTGCATCCAGTTACTTGTGAGCAACATATTGCGATTTGCTACATATTCGGCTCTGCGTAGAGGTAGAAACACAATTTTGTTTCTTTGAAGACCAGCTAACTAGTCTATCACCCAGAAACTGACATGATCCAGAAGTGCTTTTCCTGTCTAATTTGCAACCACCATGATCTGCATCTGTAAATGCTGTTAACTCAAAATTAGAATCCTTAGAATACCAAAGTCCCAATGAAGGAGAACCTTTTAGGTATCTAAGTATTCTTTTTGCAGCTAGAAGGTGAGATTCCTTAGGATTAGTTTGATATTTGGCACAAATACATGTAGCAAACATTATATCTGGTCTACTAGCAGTTAAGTAAAGCAAAGATCCAATTATGCCTCTGTACTTTTTCTAATCAACAGAATTGCCATTTAAATCAGGTTCTAGCTTAGTTGCAGTGGCCATTGGAGTTTGAATACTTGAACAATCAGTCATGTCAAACTTCTTAAGTAAGTCAGAGACATACTTAGATTGATTAATGAATATGCCAGTGGGAAGTTGTTTAACTTGAAGACCAAGGAAAAATGTCAACTCTCCCATCATACTCATTTCAAATTTTCGTTTTGCATGATTTTCTCAAAATTTCTACAAAATTTTGGATTAGTAGAAGCAAATATAATATCATCCACATATATTTGTATTAATATCAGATCATCACCTTCCTTTTTCAGAAATAAGGTAGTATCAACAGTACCTCTTTTGAATTTGGAATCCAGAAGAAAAGTTGTAAGAGTATCATACCATGCTCTTGGTGCTTGCTTGAGACCATATAAGGCTTTATCCAAAATATAAACATGATTTGGAAATTCTTTGCTTACAAATCCTTCTGGTTGCTCAACATAAACTTATTCATGAAGAATACCATTCAAAAATGCACATTTAACGTCCATTTGGTAGACCTTCATGTTCTTGTGAGCAGCATAAGCAAGGAATATTCGAATTGCTTCTAGTCTAGCAACAGGAGCAAATGTTTCATCATAATCAATGCCTTCTTGTTGACAATACCCCTTTTCTACAAGCCTTGCCTTATTTCTTACAACAATATCATTTTCATCTTTTTTGTTTCTGAAGACCCATTTAGTGCCAATGATTGATTTTCCTTTAGGCTTTGGTATCAATCTCCAGACTTTGTTCCTTTCAAACTGATTTAACTCTTCTTGCATAGCTAGAATCCAGTCTGGATCCTGAAGTGCCTCATATGTCTTTTTGGGTTCTATATTGCTTAAGAAATTCACATACAGACATTCATTTGCTGTTGCAGATCTTGTTTGTACACCTTTTGATGGATCTCCAATTATTTGATGTACTGGATGATTTGATTTCCATTTGTTCACATTTGGTAGTGGTTGAACATATGAGACATTATTCAAAGAATCATAGTCATCAATAATTGCTTTAGTGTCAGTATCATGATTGATCAATGAATGTAAATCTGAAGTCTCCCCCTCAAAAGGAACATTATGTACATTCTCAAATTCAGAAGGAATAAATTCTGAAAGAATTGGAATTTCTGAATCGGGTTCAGAAGTTGGTTGAACTTGTTCAGAATTTATATGAATTTGTTCTGAATGAATAAGAATTGGTTCAGAAGTTGAATGTATATGTTCAGTAGTTGAATGTTCTGTATTTGAGGTTGAGAGGGGTGGAGCTGAAGTGCTTGGAGTTTGTATTTCTGAAATGTTTGAATCATTAGAACTTCTGAGAAGAGAAGGATTCTGATAATCTGCAGAAACATTTACAGAAATGTCAAATAAGTCTTTACACAATTCATCTAGATTTGTCTTTTGAGATTTAGAAAAAGATTTCTTATTGTTTTCGGAGTCCAAACTTTCAGAAACTAGGTCATGTACGAGTTCTGAACTGTTTTGTTCAAAAGTCATTGTTGGCTCATGAAATCTGACATTTGTAGTCTCAATGATCCTTTGTGTTCCCTTGATAAGGACTCTGTATGCTTTTGATCTTTGAGAGTAGCCAACAAATATCCCAGCAACACCTTTTGGTGCAAATTTGTCTATATGCTGTGAAATATCATTCTTTAGAAAACACCTGCAACCAAAAATTTTAAAATAATCAATAGAGGGTTTTCTTTGTTTTATCAATTCATAAGGAGTTTTAAGAAATTTTTTGTTAAGAATGGTTCTGTTCTGAGTAAAACATGCAGTAGCAATAGCTTCTGCCCAAAGAGACAGAGGAAGTTCTGAATATGCAAGCATAGTTCTTGCAGCCTCTACCAAAGTTCTATTCTTTCTTTCAACTACCCCATTTTGTTGAGGAGTTCTTGCAGCGGAAAAATTATGAGAAATACCAACAGATTCCAAAAAATTCTGAAGTGTAGAATTAGTAAATTCTGTTCCATTGTCACTTATGATCTTTTGAATTGGTAGTTGAAGAAGAACTTGAACTTTCTTCAGAAAAGGTATCAACTTTTCAGAGGTTTCAGATTTGAGTCTAAGAAATTCAATCCATGTATATCTTGTATATTCATCAACTATAACCAGGATGTATTTCTTTCCTCCCATGCTTTGTGTCTTCATTGGTCCACACAAGTCCATATGTAACATTTCTAAAGGAGCTTTGCATGAAGATAACATTTTTAGAGGATGGGAACTTCTCTTTATTTTCCCTAGTTCACAAGCAGAGCAAAGAGTGTTCTTTTCAAATCTGATCTTGGGTAGACCTCTAACTGAGTGATGTTTGTCTAGTTCAGAAATGGCTTTGAAATTCAGATGTGACATTCTTCTATGCCAAAGCCAGCTATCATTTCTCATTGATGTAGACATGTAACATACACCTTGCAGTTGAACTGAGGCAGTAAAAGTTGCTGTGTAGATATCTCCATCTCTATAGGCAGTTAATTCATTTTTATTTGCTGTACTCAGAACATGACAGTAATCTATGTCAAAATTCACTTTCCAATTTTTGTCACAGAATTGACTAATACTGAAAAGATTATGTTTTAAAACCTTCAACATAAAAAACCTTCATTACTGTCACTTCTCCCTTTTTGAATGTGCCATATCCTCTCACAAATCCCTTTGCATTATTTCCAAAACTAACTGTTCCTCCATATCTTTCATGATAATCAGTTAGGAGTTCTTTGAAAGGAGTCATGTGTCTTGAGCATCCGGAATCTAAAACCCACACATGACATATCTTCAAAAGAGATTATTGAGATTTAGGTACCCATTCCTGAATGGGTCCTTTGATATTAGTTGAAAATTTAGAAGTTCTGAACTTAGCCTTTAGATTTTTCAATTCAGAATCTGATTCAGAACTTTTAACTTTGTTTTGCTTTTTCTTTTTAATTTTATTTTTAAGCTTATTTGTCAATATAGCTGAACATTTTTGAATAGAATTTATCAAATTCTTTTTGTTAGTCTTGGAGATTATATGAAAATTATGATGACCACAAGTAATACAGTGAATATGTTTCTTTAAAGTGTTAACAATCGCAGAAGACATAGAGGAGTTAATAACATTTGATTTATCAACAAAAGGCTTTTTATTCACTGTTTTAATCTTTGGTACAACACATTTTTGTAAAGCAGGAAAACTAGAGTGGACAACTAGAGTGGACAACTCTGAAACAGACAAAAAATGAGGATTAGCATAAGAGATTCTTTTATGCTTTTTAGATTTTATCTCTGAATCAATTGAGTTAATTTTCTGAATGTTTGAAGCAGATTTTGAAGATTGACCTTGCTCAAAATTTTTAACTCTGGTGTTAAAGTCAGAAGATGTGCCAAATATAGATTTTAGTTTATCTCCTTCAGTCATAGAATATTGTAGTTTATACACAACATTACCATCTTTGTCAATAACTTGCATCATTTGATCATCTTCATCTTCTGAGTCAGAAGCATTCATAAGTTCTGAAAATTTATTGGGAGTAATACTTTTTGCAAAAATACTTGAATCTTTTATAGTAGTAGACTCATTATCAGAATCATCAAAAAATATTTTGTAATTTTCATCAGCATCTTCTGAGAAGTCAGCTTCTGAAAATTCATCATACTTTTCTTCAGATTTTGATATATTC
The DNA here is from genome assembly GCA_036898165.1 of Silybum marianum. Classification (NCBI taxonomy): domain Eukaryota; kingdom Viridiplantae; phylum Streptophyta; class Magnoliopsida; order Asterales; family Asteraceae; genus Silybum; species Silybum marianum. The sequence continues at coordinate 18,849,261 of CM072541.1, forward strand.
TCAGAAATATTTTCTGAAGTAACTTCAGAATTGAATTCAGAATTTATCTCTGAATTTATTTCTGAACAATCTTCAGATTTAATTTTTGATTCATCAGACTTTAGAGGAACTTCTTCTGAAAACAAAGTCTCTGATTTAATAAAAGGTATTCTTTCAGGCAGAGAAAAATTCACTAGTTTAGGGATAACACCTACATTTGTTTCATTAAAAATTTTCATTTTTGAGAAATCATATAAATTTGCAGGTGCCTTTTTCAGAATTTGATTATCATTATATCCCGGACGAGCTTTAATATTATAAAATTTTGAATTCTGAGCCTGGTTTGTTAAAATATTCAGAGTTTGCTCAGTTTGTCCTCTTTTGAAATTTAAATCTTCAAGTTCTTTAATCTTCTTGTACAAATCAATTCTTTCTTGATTCAGAAAGTTCATTTAACACTTAAGATCTCTTTTTCAGATTTCTCATTAACTATTTCTTTTTGTAAATTGTCCAATTTTTCTTTTAAAGAAACTTTTTCTTCAGAAATCTTTTCAAGATTTTGTTCAGCTTCTTGACAATTTTCTTTATAGATCTGACTTTCAGCTCTAAATTGATTCACTAACATTCTTTCACCTTTGATTCTGTTCCTTAATATTTCAAATTCAGAAAACATGTTTTGAACTTGAATTTTTGTTTCAGAATTTAATTCAGAATTTAGTTCAGAGGAGAAATTATTTTCAGACTTTGATTTAGAAGATGAAGATAATACCTCTGTGTCAGCTTGTTGTTTATCTTTAGAATCCATCAGACACATGTAGCAGTTTGTTGCATAGTGTGCCACTTCTTCATCTTCTTCTCCATCACTCCAATTCAACCAGTCTTCCTCATACTTGGTAATTAGAGCAGGGTTGATTTCTTTCTTCTTTGCTAATGCATGCTTCTTCTCATAGTAACCTGAGTTTTTTACTTTAGGCTTCTTGCACTGTCTTGCATAGTGCCCAGGTTTGCCACAATTGAAGCATCTTGCTGGTTCAGTTGTTTCAGTTTGACCATTTTCTTGACCTTTCTTAGGTCCAGTTTCAATTCTTGCTTTGTTCTGATATTTTTGATTATATCTATGTATGAACTGTCTTGACAAGAATGCAATATTATCAGAAATTCTCTTGAGTTCTTCATCCGATTCATCACCATCACAAACCTTAACCTCAGGAATATCAACAGTCTTTTTTGTTGACATGGTCATAGAATTGTTAAACTTCTTGCTTAACAGAGCAACTTCATTTGCCTTTTTCTGTTCATGTTGTCTTACTTTGATTTTATCTTCTTGTTGAAATAAAATCCCATAGACATCATGAATTGTCTTTCTAGAAAGATTTCTAGTGACCATGTTGTCAGAGAAGCTTGACCATTCAGTACCCAGATTATTCAGAAATTTATTGTTAATTTCAGAATTTGATTTCTGAACTCCATTTCTCCTTAGATCGTTCAGAATGTTATTGAATCTATTATATGTATCAGTAATAGATTCATTATCTTTGTATCTGAAATTTTCATAAGTACCTACACAGATGTTTAGCCTTTGTGCCTGTGCTTTGGTACTCCCCTGCATTTGAGCCTCTACTTCATCCCACATGGCTTTGGCTGATGAAAGACTATCAACCCTATTAAAAATTTCATTAGGAATTGCCATTGTGAGCAGAGTTAAAGCTCTTTTGTCAACTTTGACTTGGGCTTTCTCTCGTTGCATTGTACATCCCTGGACTCTTTTTAATTCTTGAAGCAGGGATCTCAGGAGTGGATTCAGTTCTTGGAACTGCTGGAATTTCAACAAATACCTCTAGTGGACCATTTGTAATAGATTGCATTAAAGCTTCATCTATGTTATCCAAGAATTGAATCATTCTAATTCTCCATTGATGATATTCCCCTAAGAAGAGAGTTGGTGGTTTCGTTTCAGATCCGATTGAGACTATTTCTTTAGACATCTTTGATTGTTAGAAGATCAAGAATTCACCTGTATTGAATTTGAATTTTGTAGATCAAGAAGAACTGTCAGATCTGACAACAAATCTTCTTCAAGAACAGATGAATTGGCTCTGATACCAATTGTTAGGACCCTTAACAATCAATATAATGAAGAAAGTAGAATATGGAATTAGATCTGATAGCCAAATGTCATATGTATTGATCGAATGAAAGATATTACAATACTATATTACAAGATTATGAAACATTAGTTCTAACAGACTATCTAACAACTATTTATACAAGAGACAAAATGCTAAACAGACAGTACATTTGTGACAGACATGTTCAGAAATAGTTCTGAACTTCTTCAGAACTTCTTCAGAAGCACCTTCAGAAGTATCTTCAGAAACATGTTCAGAACCTTCAGAACTTCTGAAGTTGACACTTCAGAAGTTATGCCTTAGGTGTTTTCTGACTTTCTCTGAGTTCTGAGCTTCTATCTTCAGATCTGCATATCTTCAGAACCCAGTCTCTTTTGAAGCTATTCTGATATACCTATCAATATTAGTACAAAGAGAAAAGTTAATGAGCTAGCTTATCACTGAATGACAACGTCATTTGTACGACTAACAGAATTTGTTACGTACGGAAAGAGTGACTGCCACGTCATCCGGAGCGTGTAGGAAAAGGTAGTTGAAATCCAGATGGTCTTCAGGTCTCTGGGCGCTTCTGTGAAGAGAGAGATCAGAAGATGAACTCTTGGGTTGTCTTCTGAGGTTTAGGACTTAGCAGATTCTAGTTCATACTTTCATAAACTAAGTTCTAACATCCTACCCTACTCAGGGATTAATATCCCTAATGGAAAATTCGAATGATCAATTTCTATGAAGGACTAGATCTTGATCTATACTCTTCTATTCTCAATGGTCCATATGTTCCAATGACTACCATTCCACAGGTACCTGCTACAACCACTACTAAAGAAATTCCAGCAAAACAAGTACCAAAGGATAGGAAAGACTGGAATGAGGAAGACAAGAAGAAAGTTGAAGTTGATCTTAAAGCCAAATGACTTCTCATTATGGCTATTCCAAATGACATTTTCCAATCTCTGGATCAGTGCAATTCTGCAAAAGAGTTGTGGGATCAATTGGCCAATCAATTAGAAGCTGGAGCAAAGAGGAAAAAGAATAGAAGAGCACAAGCTCTAAATGCTTATAACGGTTTTCAAGCTCTACAAGAAGAGACTCTCGAACAGACCTACCACAAGTTCAATGTGTTAATCAATCAATGCAGAAGGTATGACATAATAAGGTCACAAGAAGATAACAACATATTGTTTCTTAAACGTCTTAATGAAGAATGGGAAAATTTGTCTATGTCTCTGCAAGCCAACCAGGATCTGGAACAATGGTCACTACATGATGTATTCAGCACACTACAAGCCCATCAGAAGGAGGTTCAGCAAAAGAAAGTAAATGTTGGTGGTCCTTTTGCTCTCATTTCTGAGTCAAAAGGGTCAAGTAAAAAGACTAGAGAAGTAGAGAAGAAAGGGAAAAGCAAGTCTCTGATGTCTGAAGCTGATACAGAGGCTGGACTTTCAGGTTCAGAAGATGAAGAGATCAGTGCCTTTGCAGAATCTCTGGCCTTAATCACCAAACAATTTACACGAAAGATTGGAAATTGCTCGTTTCAGAACAGAGGAAGGTTTGACAATAGAGGTGAACGACCAAGTCAAGCATATGTGCCTAGGCAAGAGGCCCCTCTATTCAAGAACAAGGAGGAAGAACAGAAGGAGAAGTTGGGACAGAAAAAAAGACGTTAGCTTCAAATACGACAAATCGGGCGATTACTCCATGGATTGCAAATGAGCTCTAGTCAAAGACAAGATGTACTATAAGAACAAATACAAGTACAACAAAGACGAAAGAGCTAAGATGGCTGATATAGAGAACCGGTGTTCTGATGAATACAGTGATGCAAAAGCTATGTTCTGTAGAATGGCCATGGAGAATGATACAGAAGATCAAATCTCTGAAACTCCGGTTTGTTCTACTTCTGAATCTTCTGAACTTGAAACAAATATCTTATATCTTACTCAAGAATTTGAAAATCTAAAACAAAAGCTCCAAACTAAAAAGAAAATAAGAAAGGATCTTGAAAACTCTTTTGCTACCATTGAAAAGGAAAGATACATTTTCAAAAGAGAAATGCACCTTCTGACAGAAGAAAAACAAGAACTAACTCTGGAAAATTAAAATATTTTAAAACTCAAGAATATCACATAGAGTAACTTGAAAAAGAAGAATAACGAACTTCATAAACTTCTGAAAAGTAAGGAAAAAGAGCTTGAAGCCAAAGAGAGTGACAGATTAAACTCTGTAGCATTTAAAAATTATTTTCAAAAAGAAATGGAGTTTCTGCACATTGATCTTCAAAAGAAGGAGCTCTTGATTAAAAATTATTAGGATGCTCAAAAAGTGCATGAAAAGATCAACATACAAGTGGGCAAAACACGTCTCGACTTTGATGATCTGGATCCTTATACTTGTAAAAAAAAGAGATCTACTCTATCTAGACTCTATATTTTGTATAGGAAAAGAACAAAAACCTGATTTCCCTGTTTTATATGAGCAATCTGTCTTCAAAAGGTCAAAATATGAGAATGGACATAGAGTCAGAAAACTTAGATATAAAAACATCAAATACTCTTCTGAAAAGAAAACTAGCAAAACAACCAAGTTGATTTAAAACTAGTACAAAAGAAAGATGATTCTTTCACTTTGGTTCATTTACTCATATTACATTAAATCCAGAAGCAGGTGAGTTCATTCCTATGCATACAAAAGAAGAATGAAGATCCAATTTTGAAAAAGATCTTCTTACAGCTATGGATGAGTGTATGTTCAAAAACATTATAGAAACAAAAAGTACTTCTCTTAAAAGAGAAATACCAGAATGTTCTGTATCTTTCAAAAATCATCCAGAGATAACTCCTTGTAGTTTATCCAAAAAAGGATAACGATACGTTTGATGTCTCTCCTTGGGAAACTGAAGATCAAGACTGCGATGACTTCTTTGACAATTCAGAGAAATTTCTTATAGCCTTTGAGGATAGTTTGCCTCCTGCTTACGTCCCTGTCAAGAATGTCAACTGTGAGAAAAATGCAACTTCTGTCATTACAAACACAGAAAAGATAGACATTGACATACCAGAAGTAAGAGCAGTTGGATCAGAAGTCAGAAGACTTCCAAATGGTATACCAATGTACTCCGTTCTTCCAAAAGAACAGAGGAAAAGGGTTCCCATTCATCCAGACTTCCTAGATATGTGCATTTAAACAAAATCTTGTCTTGATCTAGAGAAGAAGGCAGAAGTCAAACAAAAAGCTAAACTCATGCAACAGCCTCCAAAGCCTATTTCTCAGAAGCAAATGAAGTTCATAAAGGAACAGAAAGCTAAATGGCATTCTAATGAAAAATTTTACCCGTCTGTTTCAGTTAACTTCCAAAAGGGGTGGACTAATCAGAAGAAGATTTCAGAGAAGAATTCAAAAGTTCAAGAAAATAAGTCTATACTAGATAAGAAGTTTTATCGAAGAACTGATGCTAGAATAGACAGAAATAAGAAATCTTGTAATTATCATTCAAGTAATGAAAATTCAAAGATATCTTTGTTTTCTTACAACTCTGAATGTCTTTCTCTTTTGCTAAAACTAAAACAATTCTTCTCTAGTCCATATTGTTTTCCTTCCGACTTCAAGAATAGACGACCGTCAAAGAGTCAGAAAAAACAACAACCTAAGACCACTAAAGGAAAACCAGAAGCCTCTGGAAAACCTGCAAATTTGAGTAAGATGAAAGATAAACAAAATGAAATTTGAAAGCCTAACATGAAAGGATCCATAATGAAATGAGTACCAAAATCTCTCTAACCTGTATTGCAGAAATAGCGTGTGCACATATGGTATCTCGACTCTGGATGCTCTAGGCACATGAGTGGAACCAAAAACTTACTCTCTGCATTCAAAGATAAAATAGGCGGAGTTGTAACTTTTGGTGATGATGGCAAATGACAGATAAAAGGTCATGGTACATTACAAGAAGGAAACTTCACTTTATCAAAGGTGGATTATGTCTCTGGACTAAAGCATAATCTACTGGGCGTAAGTCAACTTTGCGATGCTAACATGGGCGTTTTCTTCAACAAGAAGCATTGTCATTTGCTTACAGAGTCAGGAAAAGAACTGCTTAGACCTAACAGAAAAGGTAACCTTCACATGATGAACTTCTTTTCAAAGAATGGAACAGAAACTCTCTGTGTCATTTCCAAAAAGAGTGAAATAGCTTGGCTATGGCATAACAAGCTGTCCCATCTAAATTTTCAAAATCTTGAGTTGCTAGTAAAACACAATTTGGTTGAAGGCCTCCCAGAGGTTCACTTCCAAAAAGATCATTTATGTTCTGCATGTGAAACGGGAAAGCTCAAAAGAGCCTCTCACAGAACAAAGAGTGATCTTGCTTGTCCTAGACCTTTGAACATCTTACATGTCGACCTCTGTGGTACCATTGTTGTGCAAAGTCTATCAGGAAAGAAATATATTCTGGTTCTAATTGATGAATACTCTAGATATACATTGATTGCTTTTATTAGATCAAAATCAGGCATACCAGAAGTACTAATAAACATGATAAGGAGGATCCTACAATGCAAAATTCAGAAGCTGAGAAGTGATAATAGCACTGAGTTCAAAAATGCCAAAATTGAAGAGTACCTGAACAAAGAAGAGATATCTCCAAACTTCTCTGAGGTCCGCACCCCTCAACAAAATGGAGTAGTGGAGAGAAGAAATAGAACTTTAGTAGAAGCTGCAAGAACAATGCTTGTTGCTTCTAGACTTCCCACTCACTTCTAGGCTGAAGGTGTTATAACTGCCTGTTTTATGCAGAATAGATCCATTGTGGTTAAAAGACATATGAAAACCTCTTAAGAGTTAATCAGTAAATGAAAACCTAATATAAAGTTCTTACATGTCTTTGGTTGTAGATGCTTTATTCTCAATGGTCGTGAAAAACATGGCAAGTTCGATAAGAAGTCTGACGAATCCAAATTTCTGGGCTATTCGATCACTTCAAAGACATACAGAGTATTTAACCTTCGCACCAAGATGGTCATGGAGAATATGAATGTCCGCTTTAACGATTAAACTCAATTAACTTCTGAATATTGCAATTCATAACTTAAGCTCAACCAGGTAACTTCTGACTATATCTCGAAGTCAAGAGAGTCAGAACTTAATTAACTGTTTGAGGACTTCTTTGGAGATGAGCCAGCTTCTGATTTCGCAAACAAAGATGTTCGAATTAGAACTTCAGAAGACCTACGTACATCAAGTATAAATATTTTTGGTCCTTCTGGTTCTCACACCATTTCCAATGATCCTGCAGATACAAATGATGATGATGCTCCAGAACAAATAGATATCGTATTCGCACCTTCAAATTCAAATGCAAGTCTAGAGGAAAATATTCCCCATCCAGACGTCGAAAACTTCATACTCGATCCCCTTTCCTCTGTGCCTTCATTTGAGGGGGAGAAACTTGGTTCTACTTCAACTCCTCATACAACACTTGAACTTGTACAAAGCACAATTCAAGAATCTGAACATCAAGATACAGAACTTGCACCCCCTCTAGTCTCCCAACCTCCTCTGAAAAAGTTGACAAAAGACCATCCCTCAAACCAAATCATTGGTAATCCTTCTGATGGTGTAAAGACCAGATCTGCCACTGCTAATAAAGCATTCTTTGTGAACTTTCTTAGCATGGTAGAACCAAAAAGAGTTCATAAAGCCATTTAAGATCCAAGTTGGATAGATGCAATGCAGGAAGAACTTCTTCAATTTGAAAGAAATAAGGTTTAGGAACTTGTTCCTTTACCTAAAGATAAAACTGCAATTGGTATTAAATGGGTTTTCAGGAAAAGAAAGGATGAGGATGGCATAGTGGTCAGAAACAAGGCCCGATTGGTTGCAAAAGGTTATTGTTAAGAAGAAGGCATTGGTTTTGATGAAACCTTTGCTCCAGTAGCTAGGCTAGAAGCAATTCGTCTGTTTTTGGCTTTCTCTACATACAAAAATTTCAAAGTATACCAAATGGATGTCAAATCTGCTCTCCTAAATGGCAAGCTCAACGAAGAAGTATATGTACAAAAACCCCCTAGGTTTGAAAGTTCAACTCATCCAGAGTACGTCTATCATCTCGATAAAGCTCTGTATGGTCTAAAACAAGCGCCACGAGCATGGTATGACAGGCTTTCCAAGTTTCTAGTTGATCATCACTATGAGAAAGGTAAAATTGATGAAACCCTATTCATCAAACGGAGAAAAGGTGAGTTAACTCTAGTCCAGATATATGTGGATGATATTATATTTGTTTCCACAAATCAAGAAGAAGTTGACTTGTTTTCTAAGTTGATGACTAGTGAATTTGAAATGGGTATGATTGGGGAATTAAATTTCTTCCTCGAGCTCCAAGTATGTTTCTGTTAGGTCTATTATTATCTAATTGTGACAAAATAAGGAAAAGATATGCTTGATTGTAAAAGGAAGTTTATAATTCCTTAAACTTTTTGTTTCCTTAATTAGCTTAGACCTAGCAATATAAATAGGACATTAGGGTTTTCCTTTAGTGTTGGATCCAGATTCCTTTAAACCGATTGTTAATTGAGAGTATTGAATCAAAGTGAAATGCGGAAGCAGATCAACTAACAATTTAAATCAATAGAACAGTAAACAGAATGAAGAACAAAGATTATGAAATGAATTACGCACAGTATTCTTCAAAATGTAAATATATTCATCGACACTTTTTACTAACACAATACAATGCTATTTATACAGATACAAAGACAGAAAGTCAAAATGCTAGCCAATTACAAAGTGCCATGTGTCATAAAGGGAGCGTCTAACAACAATTAGTTATAACAAGAAGTGTGTGTTGACATTTGTAGACATCTCTTCTTTGACTCATACTTTAATATCTAACATTCTCCCCCTAAGTATGAAGTCAAAAAAAATTTTCTTCAGAGAGGATCAACAGCAGCGATGATACTTGAAATATTATTGATAAGCTCTCTGTTCTTCTGAAGTCCATCAAGTCTTTTCTCTATTTTCTTTGCAACTTCTGGATTTGTCGTGTCTAAGCCAGCAAAGCACTTGATGATGTAGACTACCTCAGAAGAGTATTTGTGAGCTTCTTTGATGCGAAAGAAGCTCTTTCCATTTGGTCTTTTGAAGATGATTCCCTCTTCTGGTTCAGTAAGAAGTCTACCCACTCTGAATTTGCTTATCCCTTCAAGTTCCTCATTTGGTGCGAGTAGATAGCCGGATTATCCATTTTGAAATTTAATCCAATACGGAAGTCGACAGCCTTTTGTATCTAATGTATGATTTCATACACGTAATAATTCTAGTGTAGGCAACATGGTCTTGTGGATCTTTGCGTTCGAAAAAGTTGAGTCTTCATAAATTCTTCCAGAAAAATGAGATCAGCTGGATGGATGGACAACAGATCATTATCACATATGTAATAACTTTTGTTGTTTGATCTGACTATCTCGTAGATTGTGTACCAAATGGGTGTATCTTGAAACTGCTTATGTTTCATGGCTGTTATCTTTGTAATTGGAACAGTAGTGAAAACCGTCTTCTGTCTTGTTTATGAGCCATGAAGTTATCTTCAACTTCACTGCTGACATTGTATTGGTTGGCGAAGTTAGGCATCATGAGATAAATCTTCTGATCTGTTGGAGCATACATGTGCTTTTCTCAACTTCAAGTGTTGGAAGTTCAATGTTTCCAACAATGTTTCCAACTTTATTTAATTTTTCTTCAAATTCTTCTCTTCTGATCTCCTTCTGCTTCTGAGCGGCCTCTGCTCTGACTCTTGCTCTTTCTTCAGCTTCAAAATTTTGTCTCTGTAGTTCTTCTTTAAGTCTAGCCTTTTCTCTTTCCAGATTCTCTTTTTCAGCCCTCTCTATCTCTATTTGTTCTTCAACTATTAGCCTCTGGCGTATTATTTCTTCTTCTCTCTCTTTTTTCGGCCTCGAACACTTCCTCATCCTCCTCTCGGCCCTTTTAGCTCTTTCCTTTTCGGCTTTAGCTCGTTCTTGTTCTTCGTGAGCTCGACTACTTCGACCCTTTCGGCGGAGAGCTCGGGATTCGCTTTCCCCATAAGATCCAGAATAAACTTAGCTAGTTCTGGATCTCTGGGTAGAGGACCAGAATGCGTAGCCAGAGGTGTTGGAGTGAGTGGCACTTGTTTTGAAGAAGAGGGTTGCTGTGATGGTGTTGGCGTTGAAGAGTCAGCAGTGGTCGTGTTTGTTTCTGGTGGTGTTTGTTTGGCTTGCTTAGGCTCAGAACCTTTCTCCCCCTTCTGAGAATCAGGATCCTGATCCTCAGAACGTTTTCTTTCGATTACGCCTTTTCGCAAGCCCTTTCTTCCTTGGCTTTCTTCTTGGAAGTAAACGCCTCGGCAAGAGAAGAAACCGAGAGGCACAAGTTGAGAGATAGTAGTTTCGAGAGCGACAAGTTTACGGTCGGTTGAAGATGTGGAGGGCTTGGAAGAGTACTTTGAAGCGATGGTCGACATTCGCTCAAGAATAATCTTCTGGAAAGAGGCGAGGTCAGATTTCTTGACAAGCGTAGACACAGAGGGATCATCAGAAGTTATGATGGTCTTGACAATCTTCTGTATATCGGCCACCAGAGAGCTGTAGTCTACAGAGGCACGTAGAGATTCTGGAAGTTGAGATATTGCCTCTGTATTTGCTTGAAGACCATTATTCAAGAGCAAAAGTTGTTCAGCAAGATAGGCCTTCTGATCTTCTTGAGAGGTACTCATTTGGCGCTGAAGATCTGCTAAAAGGGAGTTCTGCCTTTCAATTTGAAATTGAAGGCTCAGAAGAAGAGAATGATTAGTTGTGACGGATAATTTTAGATCTTCCACAGATCTCTGAATTTTGATCAGCAATGCCAAGAACGCTGCATTAGTGACAAAAATCAGAAGATGTAACCGGTGCATCTCCAACACATGGAGCCCCTTTACCCTCGCGTTCGGAAGGGGCCTTCTACACCGTTTTGACGTTGAGTGTAGAAGGACTTCCAACCAGTCCTTGAGGGCTGTTATGCACAGGCTCCTCTTCGGTTGTTCTGACTGTTTCAACAGTATCCTCATCATCAGAGGATGAGGTGCTGAAGACAGTATGCTTACCTTGATGAAGTGTAAACACTCCGGTAAGGGGTGCATTCCTAGGCGGAACCCCTCGATGGGAATTCATCGCATCTATCCTAGGAGAGGATGTGGACGCATCCTCTCGTGCTTATTGGTATGTCAGTCACGGAGACATGAACATGTGGTGAAGGAAGTGGCGAGTTCTGGGGCGAATGAACTCTTATATTATCATCATCATCCTTTTGGGAGGATGATGAAGTGGAGGTGCTTTCCCCAGATGAATTTGATTCAGAAGAAGAAGTATCCTCTACGAACGGTGGTTTACGGGTGGTTTGAACTGGCCGTTCTAAGTCAATGAGTGGAGACGTGGTGACGTCAACCTTAGAAGTTGTGGTTGCCCTTTGGGGAATGGGAGAGGAACACTCATATGTGTCTCTGAGGACATCTTCTGTACCTTCATTTAATAGAAGGTCGGCATGGGTAGAAGCACTCGGATGTTCACTCCTAGTTTTTTCAAGCTCATGCTCACCGGACCCACGACCACCTACACACGGCTCTAAGTGCTGGGGTAGGAATTCTCTGTTTCCGAGAAAACCATAGAGCTTCTATAGATTTGGAGATTAGAAGAGCTAGATGGGATTAGGTTTAGCATGTACCTGGATAGTTCTGCGGGTGCGGAAGTAGCCGATCTTGTCAATGGTTGATCGATGGGAGCTCATTGATGCAATTTTGCAAAATGGGCCGAATCGGGGAGCTTCGATTGCCCCAATTGCGGGATGAGTGATGAGAGATAGAAATCGTGGGAACATGAGTCTTGGTAGTGGCTTCCACGACTTTGATGGAGCACCTTAGTATGCACAGCTGCTTTGATCTCTTGGAAGATGAGACTTGCATAGTCCAAGGGTCGATTGTAGAACATCCCATACATAATCGTCAGAATGTTTCGGCTAGCTTGATCCAGAGAACCTATTTTGCAGGTTAGGCTCTTGTTGAGTATGGAGACGAGTAGATTCCACATTGGGGGTAACTTCTTCCTTTTGAATTCGGACAGTCTGGTAAGAGGTTCATTGTAACCCAGAAGATTGATGAAGGCTAGGAGGGCTTCTGTGGAAGGGTTTTCTTCTAGGGCAGGATTGGGAATGGTTTGCCCGTCGACTTCAATCACTGATAGGGGAAGATGAAAATATTTGGCGAGTTTTCTTTTGGTGATTGGGATTTGAACAGCAATTTCCACTTGTTCAGGATGGGTGACAGAACCGGCGAATGTTTCATCATTTTTGATGATCATTGTTTGTCACAGTTCTTGGACATAGATTTCGAGGATGTTTGGGTTGGTTAGGGTTAGGGCTCGATTCAATCGGTCTTTGTTGTAGAAACTCGATCATGATGCGAAATTCCGGTTGATAAGTGTTAGGGTTGAGCAGTACCTGCACATTGTTCGCCTTCAATGGCAGTTTTACAATGGGAGTACTATCAGCAGTGGAATCGATGATTCTGTCTTCATCATTGTTGGTAGGATGGGCACAGTTGGAAGCCATTTTGAAATTTTGAATGCTTGACAGTAGAACACTTTGTCTTTGCAATGAGAATAAACACTGATTTAGGGAATATTTGCGAGGAAGAAGATGAAGGTTGAAATTGGGGGTTTTATGTGAGAGAGAAACTGTAGAATGGGAAGGGGTTATTCAGTTTGGGGAGAAACAAAAAAACGGTTCATTTGAGCTGAGGTAAGCACGCGGGTATACACATGCAAGATTTCGATTGGAGACACGTGTACGACGAGACACATGTATGATGATGATTTAGTAGCAGATGCGATTTTTCTTAAAAGCAGAAATAAGCAAAAGTAAAAAAAAAATCTGTTTAATTAATCAATTAATTTTGAATTAATTGAATAAACACAGAATTTAATCTTAATTTTATTTATTTAAGTTTAAAAATCAGTCAAGTGAGAACAAAAATCACAAGAGAGTTTAGTTTCTATAAAAGAATAATAAAGAAGAATTTGCATTAAACATATAGATTTAAACAACCTTGAAGGCAAGAGTTGATTGAATTTATATATTTAATGGAAATTATAAGAATTATCAATTTATAGAAAATTTAGTTGAAAAACATGTCGACTTGATTTATATTTTAAAAAATTTTTGAAATGAATCAAGAGTCTAAAAGACCTTGGCGGCAAGAGAAACTCAGAGCAGATAGATTCAAATAAAATTTAAGTAAAATAGGAAATCAGAAGACAGCTAACCAGAGTTAGACTTAGACGAATATCCTCTTCATTGTGAAACTCCCCCGTGAATGGTAAACTCCCCCTTGAATGGTAAACTCCCCCTAGAATGGTAAACTCCCCCTTGAATGGTAAACTCCCCCTTGAATGGTGAACTCCCCCTTGAGTAGCTTCTTTAACTCGTTTCTCAATCTGTACTTTATGATATATCTTGAAAGAAAAATATTATTATGAAACAGAAAATCAGAGTAATTCAGAGGCTTCTGAAGTGTTCTGAAGAGTTCAGACAGCATCAGAGACTTCTGATGACTTCTGAAGTATCGTCAGAATAGTTCAGAGGCTTCTGGATGCTTCTGAAGAAATCATTGTTACATATTAAGCATTCCCATCTTGCTAATTAAGAAGTTAAAACGACTCTCATCAAGAGCTTTTGTGAAAATATCAGCAAGTTGATAATCAGTAGAAACAAAATACATTTCGATTGTACCCTTTTCGACATGATCCTTGATGAAATGATACCTGACATCGATATGCTTTGTTTTGGAATGTCGAATCGGATTTTCTGTAATGGCGATAGCACTTTTAGAATCACATAGGATAGGAATCTTATCGTATATCAGACCATAATCTCTGAGTTGGGTCTTCATCCAAATAACTTGTGAACAACAACTAGCAGCAGCAACATATTCAGCTTCTGCTGTAGATGTGGATACGCAATTTTGTTTCTTGGATGTCCAACTTATAAGTCGATTTCCCAGAAGTTGACAGCTACCTGATGTACTTTTTCTGTCAAGCTTACAACCTGCATGATCAGAATCTGTATACGCCATTAAATCTAATCCAGAATTTTTAGGATACCAAAGGCCCAACGATGGTGAACCTTTTAAGTACCTAAAAATTCTTTTTACGACGACCAAATGAGACTCTTTAGGATTGGCTTGATAACGAGCACAAAGACAAGTGGCAAACATAATATCAGGTCTACTTGCTGTTAAATATAAAAGAGAACCAATCATTCCTCTGTAGCTGGTAATATCAACAGATTTACCAGAGGAGTCAGGTCCTAATTTCATACCAGGAGAGATGGGTGTTTTCATGGATGATGAGTTTTGAAGATGAAACTTTTTAAGCATGTCGAAACATATTTTGCACGATTTATAAAGATACCTGAGGTACTTTGTTTAACTTGAAGTCCTAGGAAGAAAGTTAATTCTCCCATCATACTCATTTCAAATTCAGTTTCCATCAATTTAGAAAACAAATCAACTTGTTTGATGAGTAGAACCAAATATTATGTCATCCACGTAAATTTGAACTATAGTTAACATACCTTTGCCTCTTTTGATGAACAGAGTTGTATCGATTTTACCTTTTTCATATCCTTTGCTGATCAGAAACTTCGATAGTCGTTCATACCGTGCTCTTGGGGCTTGCTTTAGACCATACAAAGCTTTGTCAAGAAGATAAACATATTACGGATATTTTGCATCTTTGAAACCATCAGGTTGTTCGACATACACTTCTTCTTTTAGACATCCATTAAGAAATGCACATTTAACATCCATTTGGTAGACTTTGAAGTTTTTGTATGCAGAGAAAGCCAAGAATAATCTTATTGCTTCTAGTCTTGCAACAGGAGCAAAGGTTTCATCATAATCGATACCTTCCTCTTGACAGTAGCCTTTAGCCACCAAACGAGCTTTATTTCTGACAACAATTCCATCTTCATCCTTTTTGTTCCTAAATACCCATTTTGTACCAATAGCAATTTTGCCTTTTGGTAAAGGAACAAGACGCCAAACTTTATTTCTTTCGAATTGAAGTAGTTCTTCCTGCATAGCATCCACCCAGCTTGGTTCAACTAAGGCTTCATGTACACGTTTAGGTTCGATCATACTAAGAAAATTAACAAAGAATGCTTCATTTGCAGTAGCAGATCGTGTTCTGACCCCCTCAGAAGGACTACCAATTATAAGATCTGATGTGTGAGATTTAGTCCATTTCGTCATTCTGGGTTGAGAAATTGAATGGGTTGTTTCATTTGACGAAATAATTTCATCTGGAAACACAAAATCTTCTTTATTTTCTTCTGTATGTCCTTCTGGTATCTGTTTTGTCACCTGTCCTTGTGTCTCCCCCTCAGATGATGAAACAGAAGTAGCGTCTTGACTGGCAGATGTAGTAGTGGGAACTTCTGGAAAAATAGACGTGTCAGAGGAAACAGAAGAAGCAGGACCAGAGAGAGTAATGCCTGAGGCTTGGAGAATATCTGGTATCTGCAAATGTGGAGGTGATTTAGCTTCTGACACAACTTCGTCGCCCAGAAAATCATGAAAAATAGCATCAATCTCGGATTCTCTGGAACTCGAAAGATAGTCGAAGTAACGATGTTAAGCTTGAGTTCTGAAGTAGAGTGTTCAGAAGTCAGTTGAGTGTTATCATCGAAGTCAATGTTGATGCTTTCCATAACAGTTTTTGTTCGTAAGTTAAAAACTCGGAAAGCTCTTGAATTTAACGAGTAGCCTAAAAATTTAGCTTCATCGGACTTTGGATCAAATTTGCCAAGATTATCTCTGTCGTTTAAGATAAAACATCTGCAACCAAATATATGAAAAATTTTTACAGATGGTTTTCTTTTATTAATCAGGTCATAAGAGGTTTTGAGATGCCTCTTGACAATAATTGAACGGTTTTGAGTGAAACAAGCAGTGGCGACAGCTTCGGCCCAGAAGTGGATTGGGAGACCAGAAGCTGCGAGCATCGTTCTGGCTGCTTCAACCAAGGTTCTGTTGCGACGTTCAACTACACCGTTTTGTTGTGGAGTGCGAACAGCAGAGAAGTTTTGAGTAATTCCTTGTTCAACAAGATACGATTCAAGCTTGGCGTTCTTGAATTCTGTACCATTATCACTTCGAAGCCGCCGAATCTTCGATGTAGAAGAACTTGAATTACGGTCATCATATTCTGTAGTACCACTGGGACTTCTGACTTTTGACGAACGAAAGCAAGCCAAGTATATCTGGAAAATTCATCAATTAGTACCAGAATATACTTTTTACCAGATAGACTCTGAATTGCAATTGGACCACAGAGATCCACATGTAATAATTGCAGAGGTCTACTACAAGAATGATCACTTTTTGTTTTATGAGATGCTCGTTTAATTTTGCCCATTTCACATGCAGGGCAGAGGTGATCTTTTTGAAAATGAATATCCGGGAAGTCCGGATACCGAGTTTGTTTTTAACAAGCATCTCAAGATTATTAAAATTTAAGTGAGACATTTTATGATGCCGTAGCCACGCAACCTCACTCTTTTTGGAGATGAGACATAAAGTTTCCTTACCATCCTTAGAGGTAAAATTCATCATATACAAGTTACCTTTCCCGTCCGCTCTCCAAAGTTCTTCACACGCCTTAGAGAATAAATAACAATGTTTTTCATCAAATACTACTAGTATTTTAGAATCACAAAGTTGACTTACACTAAGGAGATTATGTTTCAAGCCAGAAACATGAGCTACCTTTGACAAGGTGATATTACCTTCTTGTAGAGTTCCGTAGCCTTTTATTTGACCCTTACCATTATCACCAAAAGTTACTACTCCACCTGATTTGTCCTTGAATTGGGATAGTAAATTTTGGGATCCAGTCATGTGCCTCGAGCATCCAGAGTCAAGATACCAGATATGCACACGCTGTTTCTGCAATCAAAAAAAAATCAGAATTTCTTAGGTACCCATCGCATAATGGGTCCTTTTATGTTAGCTTTTGGAGTATGCTCGTTTTTTGATTTAACAGAAGGTAAAGACTTTATTTTTGGTTTTTGGTTTTTTTGAGTTTTATTCTTTTTGTGACAACCATATTTTGAATTGGAATGATCGTAGATTTGCGAGAAAAATTGTTTTAACTTTAAGAACAGTGAAAAACATTCAGAAGATTGAAACATAGAAGATTGAATTGAATTTTCATTGCGAGAATGGTAATTACAATTATTCTTTCTAAAGTCTTTTCTAGTATTAGTTGTTCTAGAGAACCTATCTAGACTAGACTTTTGTTTTAGTTCTGGCGTTTTCTTCTCTGTGTTCTTCCTCTGATCTACTTTTGCAGAAGCTCTGTTATTTACTGAAAAAGGAACATAAGAATTAGAGGATTTCCATTTGCCTTTTTGAATATTAGTAAACTTCGGAAGAGTAGAGTTTAAAATCTTTTGATTTTGCACTTTGTTTTTGAGTTCTGCCTCTTTCTCAAGTTCAAGACATGTTTTGGCTTTAAGACACATATCGAAGAAGTCTGGATGTATAGATACTAATTTTCTCGGTTCTGGAACAGAAACAGGAAGAATGGGTATACCACTTAAAAGTTTAGCACAATCTCTATCAGAAGCTCTGATTTCTTGAGATTTATCAGTATACAAATAATCATCCTTTTTATCATTAATTTCTGAATTATTGGTGATAACTTTTGATGATTTAAAAGAATTTATTTCTAAATTTGAAATGTAATTTTCAGAGTTATCAAAAAATTCTTCATCATTATTGTCATTCTCCCATGGATACGTAATCTCAGCCAAACTTTCTTGAGTTTCAGAAAGATGTAAATCTTCAAATGAACAGGGAGAGATCTCTGGATGATTCTCACAAAGAGTTTCATTTCTAAAATACTTGTCCAGAGTAGAGAGAATATCGCTTTCAAACATAAGTCGTAGATCTTCCTCTGCTTGACTTGGAACAAAAATAGCTGCCTCTGGATTCAAAATTGTATGTTTATTTGAACCAAAATTGAAAATATCATCTTTCTTCTGAACTTTATTTAGATCAACATTTGTTTTACAACAATATTCAATATTTTCGAATTGAAGTTTGCTTGTTTTATGATGATTTTCATATCTAGATTTTTTAAAAATAGATTTTTCATACAAAATTGGAAACTTTGGCTTCTGTATTTGTCCAACACAAAAAACAGATTTCAGATCTGACCTTTTCTTACACGTGTAGGGATCTAGGTCCTCGAAACCAAGTCCAGATCTTCCTACTTGTGTGTTAATTTTGTCATGAACCTTCTGTGCATCCAGATATGTTATAATCTGTAGCTTTTTCTGTTGAAGTTCAATGTGTAAAAATTCTCTCTCTTTCTGAAAATAGTTTTTAAGTGCTACAGAGTTGAGTCTATCACTCTCTTTGTCTCTGATTTCTTTCCTTTTTTCTTCCAGAAGTTTATTGAGATTCAAAATTTCCTTTTTAAGTTTTTCTTCAGAAAGTTTTAAACTCATGGAAATTGTTTCCTTTGCAGTATTTAATTCGAGTTTTTCTTAAGCGTAAGTAAATCCATTTCTCTTTTGAAAATATCTCTTTCCCTTTTGATTGTAGAAAGAGTTTTCTCGGTATCTTTTTCGTAATTTCTTTTCGATTGTGAGTTTCGAGTTTTAGTTCCTCAAAATTGTTTGATAACATCACAATCGTTTGTTCAAGCTCGGATGATCCAGAAATTACTAACCGGTGACTCAGAGGGTTGATCCTCTGATTCGTTTGTGTTTGCCATTCCACAAAACATGGCTTCATCACCGCTGGATTCATCTTGCACCCAGTTTTCTTTTTCGGCAAAGTGTGCTCTTTCAGTGACATTGTACTTATATTTGTTTTTGTAATAAGTCTTATCCTTTTCCAGAGCTCCTCTGCAATCTCTCGAGTAATGTCCGGGTTTGCCACATCTGTAGCGTACATCTTTCTTCCTTTTTAATTCTTCTTCTTTCTTTTCTTCTTCTCGTTTTCTCTACTCTCTGTACTTCTTGTTTAGGAACATAGGGACGATCAAATCGTTTATTTCCTTTCAAAGACCTATTTCCAAAACGATTAGTAAATTGCTTGGTTATTAAAGCCAGAGAGTCAGCAAACGCTTTAATTTCATCATCTGATTCAGAGTCATCTTCTGGAGCAGTCTCTGATATGAAGGCCTTCGATTTCTTCCTGTCATCACTTCGTCTTCTGATTCCTTTTGTTTCTGAGATCAAAGCCAGAGGACCTCCGATGTTCGTTCTTTTCTGAACAACTTCTTTTTCATGAGCTTGCAGTGTACCGAATACATCATGCAGCGACCATTGTTCAAGATCCTGATTGGCTTGTAGTGACATGGATAGATTTGACCATTCAGGGTTTAACCTTTTGAGAAATAGAACATTGTTGTCTTCCTTTGATCTAACAATGTCACATCTCTTGCAGAGATTAATCAGATTGTTGAATCGATGAAATGTTTGTTCCGAGAGATTCATCGGTCGGTGCTTGAAAACTATTATATTCATTTAGAGCTTCGCTCTTCTCGTTCTTTTTCATTTTCGCACCACCTTCTAAGAGATTCTCCAGTTGATCCCATAAATCTTTTGCTGTGTCACATGAGTCCGAGAGATTGAAAAATCTCATTTGGAATGGCCATTATCAACGAGAGACTTAGCTTTCTTAGCTAATTCCACCTTAGCTTTTTCTTCATCGGTCAGCTTATTCCTTGACTTCGAACCGATCTTCTTTGGTACCTCATCCGAATTTGCGGTGGTGAATTCGGGAATAGTAGTGGTGGGAACAAACGGACCGTTTTGAATAATTGGATATAACTCAGCATCCAATCCCTCATAGAAGTTAACCATTCGAATCTTCCATTGTGGGTATTCATCACGTACAAGAGTTGGAGGTTTAGTCAGGGACCCAGACGTATAAACAGCATTCAAGCTCGAATTTGTCATTTGAGTATGATAGAAGAGAAAATTTGAAGATTTGAAAGAAATTTAGAACAATTAAATCTCAAGAAGAACAGGTCGATAATATCACTGTTTCTTCAGATTACAAAATGAATGACTCAATTTAAGAGAAGATTGTTAACAATTCAACAAAATTTCGTAAAACAGAGTGGATTGATAAACAAATTTTGAATCTGAGAAAATACTGTTCGATTGAAAGGAATTCTTTCAATGGAAGAGATCTAATAATCAATAGATTGATTAGAAGGCTCTGATACCAATTGTTGGATCCAGATTCCTTTAAACCGATTGTTAATTGAGAGTATTGAATCAAAGTGAAATGCGGAAGCAGATCAATTAACAATTTAAATCAATAGAACAGTAAACAGAATGAAGAACAAAGATTATGAAATGAATTACGCACAGTATTCTTCAAAATGTAAATATATTCATCGACACTTTTTACTAACACAATACAATGCTATTTATACAGATACAAAGACAGAAAGTCAAAATGCTAGCCAATTACAAAGTGCCATGTGTCATAAAGGGAGCGTCTAACAACAATTAGTTATAACAAGAAGTGTGTGTTGACATTTGTAGACATCTCTTCTTTGACTCATACTTTAATATCTAACATTTAGTCTTGTCGATTCATATTACATAGAGAGAGAGCTGAAATTGGTTTACATTGTAATCGATTATTCTATTGAAGAGATATACGACTACGTAAGTTCCTTAACATCTTTATTGTCGTATTACATTAATATTAACGTTTACTTGTCATTGTGCTTGTTCATCTGGGATCAACAACTGGTATCAGAGCCTAAGATCAAGATTTTTACGATTTTCTGAGCAAACCACGAAACAAAAGGTATTTTTTTCGATTTCTGCAGTTTCTACTGTTCATTGATTTTTTGTCGAGTCCCACTGTCTCATGCTTTACCCGATAAAACACCATATTTTTTTTTTGTCGACTACCTCATATCTGCTCAATAAATTTTTCTCGATCATTATATAATTTTCTGTGCGTTATTCTCGATTAAGTATATATGTGTTTTTATCGATACTCGACTTATTGAATTTTTCTCGAATCTCTCTTCTATTGATTGAATTTTTCTCGAATCTCTCTTCTATTGATTGAATTTTTATTGATTCAACAGCTTAAATCTTGATTTTTTATCGACTCCTACATAAAATATTTAAATCTGTTTAGTTAAAATTACTTTAGTTTATTTTTTTTACTTTTAAATATCTTTACATAAGAAAACTCGGGAACTTGTGACTCCTGTAGCTTTTCTTACTAAAGATTTCCTTAGTAAAATCATAAACTCTCGTAATCTTGATATTTTCTGTAATTGAACAAATAAGAAACTCGAAAACCCAGACAGTCTTGTCCATAAAAAGACTAGTTATTTTTAGTCAAGAACACTGTGTTTTTGTTTTCTGGTTTTTCAATAACAGAAAACTCAGAATTAAAGTATTTGATTTTTTGTCGAGTCCTACTGAATCAAGAAGAAGTTTGATCGAGTGGTCAGTATTCGATAGAATTTTGTAAATCAAAATCTTTTTCTAAATCAAATTATATAAAGTTGTTTTCAAGCCAAATTCATTCGACAATAACTTTTTATCGAGCCTCGTTCACTCGATAACAATTTATATCGAGTCTATTTAATTCGACAACACTTTTTTATCGAGCCTCGTTCACTCGATAACAATTTATATCGAGCCTATTTCATTCGACAACCTTTATTATCGAGCCTCTGTCACTCGATAACAATTTTCATCGAGCACCTCACACCCGAAAAAAGTCCTTAATCGATAATTCTATTATCGTTCTCCTTTGTCTCTCGAGAAAAACCTACTGTTTCACGAGACAACTCAGAAATTTTAAAAACTCATCGATCGAGGTCCACCCAAAAGTACAATGACTACCCGTGAGGCTATGGCTATTGGATCAGATACCAAACCTTTGATTCTCTTCCTGGGCGAATATTCTCAATGGAAGGATAGATTCCTTGACTTCATTGAACGCAATGACTATGCCGATGAGATCATGCGTTCAATCAAGGAAGGTCCTCCCCCGACCTTTTATCAGGAGTTTCCGGCTATGCCAAACAATACTCCTCCTTCGCCCGCACGAAGGGAAGTTAAACTCAAAAGTACATGGGATGCAAACGAGAAGAAGATAATGGGAGGTGACCAACTTACCCGTTCTTATCTACTTACGAGCCTCCCAAATGAAATTTATATGAGCATTGATAGCCACAAGAAGACGGCTAAAGAAATGTGGGAGGTCATAGAAAAGTTCATGCTTGGAACGAAGATTGGCACACAACTCAAAATCACCAACTGCATCTCTCAATATGAAGAATTCAAGGCAAAAGATGGAGAAAGTCTTACGAACACGTATACCCGTTTTTTACAACTGGTAAACGAACTAAGCAAGAACGAAATTCGTAAGACCAAGATCGGAAATAACGTTAAATTTGTTAGCAATCTTCAACCGGAATGGCGCCGGTTTGCTAATCAAATCAATCACAGCAAATATCTTGCTGATCTTGATCTTCATGAAGTCTATGAAACCCTCCAACAAGATGAAGAAGAGGTTCTTGAACTGATGGGATTAAATTCAAAGAAGAACCCGGATCCAATCGCGTTGATGGGAAAAGATTCCTCTTCCACTCCTCAAGAGATGTTTCCCGAACTCGAAAACGAAGATTTTGACTATGATCCAGAAATTGTCAAACTTCAACAACAACTGGCCTTCCTTACGACATCTTTTCAACAAAAATTCTCACGTCGCTCGAATCCCAACCAACAAAGGTATTCCTCGGGATCTAATAATCATAAGCGAAAGGCCCTGTTTGAACCAAAACCAAGAAGAGAAGAACCACGGCCGACACCCAAGCCAGAAGACAAGTTCAAGGGTGAGAGAAGTTTGTGCTACAACTGCGGCAAATCTGGTCACTATGCAAGGGAATGCAAGAAGCCAATAGTGAAGGACTCCAACTACTTCACTTACAAACTGATGTTGTGTAAACAAAAAGAAGCCGGTAAAGTTCTTCTAGCTGAAGATGAACAATGGCTTAATCAAGATGATGAAGATGACATGGAAGGGGATACTCAAGCACATTTCAGTTTGATGGCTTACTTTGATGACACTCCTTCTCACGCTTCCGACTACACACCCGAGGTAAGCCCTTCTGACTATGACTCTTTCGTATCTCAAATGCATGATTTAATGTGTCAAATAAAAGAATTACACTCCAAATTGAAAACTGAGAAACTCTTGGTTTCCAATTTAGAAGCAAGCCTAGAAAATAATCATAATCAATTGCTTCTTATGGAAACCGACCTTGTCAATTCTCAAAGTATAGCACACAATCTCGAAACGGAGAAAATGGTTTTAAAAGAAGAAAATAATCTTTTTAAACAACAAATATCTGATCTCACGCTTCATCTTCACTCATCTAGGAATGAGACTGCCAAATTTTCATCAAAGTTTGACTTTGTCAATTTTCAAAGACAAGATCTATTAGAAAAACTCGAAAATTTAGAATTAAAACTTTACAAAGGTTGGTCAAACTGAACACACTATTCACTTAAATGCACCGAAAGATTTAAGCTCTAAAGCCGGATTAGGTTTTGAAAACCCGAAACACTTAGCAAAGGCTATCTATAATACTCCGACGATTTATAAATTCGAATATTTGAACCTTGGTCCAGATTACCAAATTCAATTTATGAAGTCGGACCCTAGTGTTGAGGAAAGAGAAGATTGGAAGAGACAAAACAAAAACTATTTTCAAATACCTTTCTGCTATCCTCAAATAGTAGAAGAGGAATCTTCAAGTGAATCTCTTCCAAACAACTATTTTCAATCATATTCTGCCGAAGAACTTCAAAACAAGATTCCTAAATGTAAACCATACATTCCCACTCTATTTTTAGAAAAGAAAATTATTCAACTCGAACGAGTGTTCAAAACTGAACGTTCTTTGGCGGAAAAGGAAAAGGAATCATTTTTATTTAAAATACAACAACTTGAGAACGAGACTTTACAATTGAACAAAACTCATGAAAATGATAGTATTTCAAACATTTCAACTTGTAAAGCCTTCGTTAGCAATTATTTAGAAAATTGCGAAGAGTTGTTTAAAATGGACCCAAATTCCAGTCCTCCAAAACAAAAATGTTCCTATTCCGACGAACAAATCAATGCTGAATTAGATGCCCTTTCTAACCAATCTTCACTTGAATCGGACGAGTATTTAAATGACATGTGTGATGAGTTTGACTTCAATCCTGTACTTCCAAAGCACACGAAGTTTTTAGACAAAGGCAAACAACCTATGGAATCAGTTTCATTGCCTACGGAACCAACGGAGTGTTCCACAAGTAAAAATCAAACCACTCCTAAACAAACGAAAACCAATCATGTATTCCAAAACCATACTAACCGTGTTCCTTTCAATGTTTCAGCGGTTCATACTTTAGAAAACAAACAAGTTTGTGTCAAAAAGGGCATGCGTTCTACAAAGTCAACACCCCGCGAAGAAGACAATTTTTTCCGTTCAAATGTTAAAAGAAACAATTCTCGTTTTAGATTTCCTTATCAAATTCATTCATTTCGACACTTAATTAAATTTTCTCGTAATAAAATTTGCTGCTCTAATTGCGGTGTAGATGATTTTGTACGTAAACCTCCAATTGATTATGGTTATGATTATTTTCCTGACATGCATAATTCTTTTAATCACAAAGCTTTTCCTTCATCACCTGTTTCTAAATGGGGTCCGAGAAATCAAATGACTAACACCTGTAAGTCTCACTACAAGTGGGTACCCAAGGGTGCTAAGTTGACTAACCATGATGGACCCAATTACAAATGGGTACCTAAATCTGCCTGATTTTGTGCAAATCGGTCATGTATGGTACTTAGATTCCGGATGCTCCAAACACATGACCGGACAAAAGTAGTTGCTTGTCAATTACACTGAAAAGAAGGACGGATTCGTCAAATTTGGCAACAATCATTTGGCACCCATTAACGGATATGGTGATATCATTCAAAACAACATCACCATATCCAACGTTTCTTATGTTCAAGGCCTGAGTCACAATCTGTTGAGCATTGGCAAATTCTGTGACAAGCAACTCGAAGTAAATTTTAGACCTGAACGATGATGTGTTCGCACATTCGATGGAAAGGAGCTACTAACCGGCTAGCGCAAGTCAAATCTCTACACGATCGATCTTTCCCAAGTGAACGCACCCTCAAGTGTTTGTCTTCTTTCAAAAGTTTCCAGTCCAAAGACATGGTTATGGCATCGACGTTTATCTCACTTAAACTTCAAAAACATCAATCGTCTTTCCATTCAAGGACTAGTCACTGGTCTTCCAGCTGTTAAAATCGACAAACCGCATCTCTGTGATGCATGCGAGATGGGAAAAATGAAGAAGGTCTCTCACAAACCCAAGTTAATTCACAGCACAACTCGACCTCTTCAACTCATTCATATGGACTTGTGCGGCCCGATGCGGACTTATAGCATACATGGTAAAAACTATGTTCTAGTGATGGTGGACGATTTCTCTCGGGTCACATGGGTAAAGTTCCTTCGATCAAAGGATGAAACTCCCGACACCATCATCACGTTTCTCAAAGCTATCCAAGTTAAGCTAGAACTTACTGCCTAAACCATCCGCACCGATAATGGAACTGAATTCAAAAACCGTACCCTTGACGGTTACCTCGAATCGGTTGGTATAACCCACACGTTCTCTACAGCTCGCACTCCGCAACAAAACGGTGTTGTCGAACGCCAAAATCGAACTCTAGTTGAAGCCGCTCGTACTATGCTTACTTTCTCAAAGCTTCCTCTCCACCTTTGGGCCGAAGCTATCAACACTGCATGCTACACTCAAAACCACTCTATCATCAACAAACGCTTCAACAAGACACCTTATCACTTGGTCTACGATCGCGTTCCTTCAATCGAGCATCTTCGAACGTTTGGCACTCGTTGCTCCGTACTAAATGAAAAAGAAGATCGTGGGAAACTCAAGCCGAAAGCCGATGAAGCTTACTTTCTCGGATACTCACCAAATGCATCATCTTATCGGGTCTACATAAAACACGCACGTTGCGTCACTGAAAGCCTTAATGTTCAATTCGATCCAAACTCCGAAATGGCTCCTGAACACGACAGTTCTGGACCCGCACTAACCGGCATATTAGCTTCCGATCACATTCGTTCAGAACCTGCTCCCAACCCCGCTGAACCTTCAACGTCCAAAACCGCCATGTCAAATGTAGATGACTTATTCAAGTACTTCTACTCGGATTACTTTGGGCCATCCACTGATACTTCTTTCCAGATTCCCCCGCCTACCTTGGAGATTGCCGAGACCACGAATCTTTCCGGACCGCCAATTACAACGGAAACCGTCTCAACTGTTGCATCTCCAAGCACATCGTCAACTGCTCCTCCAAATCAAATCGTTTCAACGGATGCTCCTCTCGTTCCACCTGAACCTCAACCGGCTGTTCAACCAAATCCTACGGAACCGACATCCTCTCCCCCACCATCCACTTCGGCCCCTAAGGATGTCACAAGTGCTACAAGATCCTCTGCCTTGGCTCCAACCTTCGAATCACTTCAAGATCTTCCACTAGGCTCATATGAAGATGAAACCCCGGATCCAAATGCATTTCAACCGCTTCATCATACAACCAAATGGACCCGTTCTCATCCAGTTGATCAGATAATTGGCGATCCGACCAGACCAGTCACTACACGAGCCGCCTCGGCCAACGATTGTATGTCCTCTTCATTCATAAGCAAGATTGAACCCATATCCATTGACGAGGCAATGAATGATCTTGATTGGATTGTGGCAATGCAAGAGGAACTCAATCAATTTGAAAGCTTGAAAGTTTGGCGCCTTGTTCCCCGTCCACGAAACAAAACCTTTATCGGCACGAAATGGATATTCAAGAACAAACAAGATGAAGATGGAGGCGTTATACACCACAAAGCTAGACTTGTCGCCAAAGGATACCGTCAACAAGAAGGCATTGACTACGACGAAACATTTGCACCCGTCGCCCGCATTGAAGCAATCCGGATGTTCTTGGCTTACGCGGCACATAAGAACTTTGTGGTTTTCCAAATGGACGTCAAGACGGCCTTCTTAAACGGTGTTCTGCGTGAAGAAGTCTATGTTTCTCAGCAAGACGGGTTTGTCGACTCCTCCAAACCGACTCATGTCTACACTCTGGACAAGGCTCTGTATGGCTTGAAACAAGCCCCCCGTGCATGGTACGATAGTTTGTCTACCTATTTAGTGAAGAACGGATACTCCAAAGGTAAGATCGATCCAACTCTTTTCATTAAAAAGGACAAAGGTGACATTATACTCATACAAGTCTACGTGGACGGCATCATCTTCGGTTCGATTAACCCACAGCAATGCAAAGAGTTCTCCGAACTCATGATTGCAAAATTTAACATGAGCATGATGGGAATGATGAATTTTTTCCTTGGTCTTCAAATAAAACAATTTTATACGGGAATATTCATCAACCAATCAAAATACATCTCGGATATGTTGTGTAAATACAACATGACGTCATGTTCTCCGATTGGTACACCCATGTCCCCGGGTTCAAAACTACACGCTGATCCTTCGGGAAAAGATGTGGATTCTAAAAATTACCGGGGCATGGTTGGTTCTCTCATGTATCTTACGGCTAGTCGTCCGGACATAATGTTTGCCACATGTCTATGCGCATCTCCCAAGGAATCTCATCTTAGTGCGATCAAACGGATTTTCCGGTATTTAAAAGGTACACCTAATCTTGGCCTATGGTATCCCAAGGATACGAGTTTCGAGCTAACTGCCTTTTCAGATTCGGATCACGCCGGATGCATGCTCGATCGCAAAAGCACTTCGGGCCACATTCAATTCCTCGGAGACAAATTGGTCAGCTGGTCCTCCAAGAAGCAAGCTTGCGTCTCCACATCTACCGTGGAGGCTGAATATATCGCTGCCGCAAGCTGCTGCTCTCAAGTACTATGGATGCGCACTCAGCTCAAAGACTATGGCTTCTGGTTCAACAAGATAACCATTTACTGTGATTCCAAAAGCGCCATAGCCATTTCAAGCAATCTGGTTCAACACACGAAGACAAAGCACATCGACGTTCGATATCACTTCATCAAGGATCACGTCGAAAGAGGTACAATTGAACTCTATTTTGTCAATACGGAACTACAGCTTGCCGACCTGTTTACCAAGGCGCTGGATGAGAAACGATTCCAGTTCCTAGTATCCAAGTTGGGAATGCTCAATCTCAAAACCTTTATTATCACAAATCAGTCTGTCTCAAAGTCCTCAAAACGTCTATCCAAGGGTTTATGCACATTCACTCTACAAGTCAATCTGCAACACACTTGGATTCTCATTTTTTGGATTTTGACTTTTATCTTATTGTCAATCTTTCTTTCTTTATCTATCTATCTCGATGTGTGTATCACCATGGTTCATCTTTCGAGGGGGAGCAACAAGGTACGTTTTCTTCTATTTATTCACATTCCTAGGGGGAGCACAACACTTTATGCACACATTAAGGAGGAGTCTTATATTTTTTTCTGTTTAAAAAAAGAAAACAAGTGAGGTTCTCGGCCCCTAAGGGCTCGACAACACGAGGTTGTCGCCCTCACTTGGATCGATAACCTCCCCAATCGACATCTCGATAAAGGGAATTTTTATCTCGGCCCTATCACATTATGCCACGTGTCATCACCCGATGACCACTATTTAAAGAAATCGGGCCCCACTCTTAAACAGTATCTTTTTCCCCAAGTTTTTTTGAATTTCCCTCTCTGAAAAACCCTCTCAAGATCAAAATCTCAAATCTTCGAGTTTTTCAGATCCGAAAGCACCACCAGGTTCGTAATTCTCCCCTTATCATCTTTAATTCTTGCACTTATTGTGATTGTTCATTGCATGATTCGATTTGTGTGGTGTGACTGTTCGGTTTTGGGGTTTTAATATGGGTTTTCCGATTTTGACTGTTCATCAGTCATAATCGTAGGTAGATAATACTTTTTGGACTTACATGCTTTACCAATGTTGCTTTGGATCACTTTTCGCACCTAGTAATAGCATTTTCCATTAGTTTTAGGCATTTTTTTTGGGTTTGAGTACTTAGGTTGTTTGACTGTTCTTCTGAGTTAATATGAGGTTTTATCGAGTCCCTTTATGAACCTTTGGTTTTTTATCGACTCTAGTTATACATGCCAAGAACATCATCATATTCACTAAGGTTTTTTATCGATCCCTTGTGGCTCGACAACAATTTTTGTCGATAGCCTCTTGATCGATGAAAATCACTAAGTGTTTTCATCGAATGCCTTAGGACTCGATAACATTTGTTATCGACTCAAATAGGATCAATGAAAACCACTAAGTATTTTTATCGATCCCTTGGAACTCGATAACATTTGTTATCAATTATCAATAAATCGATGAAAACTACTAAGTGTTTTCATCGAGCCCTATCAGACTTGATAACATGCTCTTACATCTTCCAAGTTTTTTTTATCGAGTACTTAAGGCTCAATAACATAATCAAGTGCTTCCGTCGAGTCAATTGGAATCGATAACATGTTTTAAGAATCGATAACATGTGTTTCTCGATTCCCAATGACTCCTCATCCATCTTTCAGATACACAGGTTTGTTCTTTCAATATTTTTAACAAGTCTTGTTGTCGACCCAGCTCACTCGATAACCTTATGATTCTCGATCCCACTGCACTCGATAACATTTGTTATCGGCCCAATGGGACTCGACAAAAAGACTTGACATTTTTTTCACTATCACTTCACCAACTAACTGTTCATCTGGTTGACTAACTGTCTTATTTCAGTACACATGGCAGCCATGAATGATCCAAACCTTTCCGATGATGAACACCCGATGCCTTCCGAACGCTCCACAGAACCCAGCATCAACGCAGCTAACCGGGATGACATCTTGATGCCTAGAGCACATCTTCGAAAAATCAAACCGAACAACCACCGTTTGGATTTTGGCATCACAATAGCACACCAAGTCATCCTCGAAATCCTTCAACGACATTCGCTTCGTTATGCCTTTGCACTGGACCAGCGGGTACCCCTCTTCTATCTCCAACAATTCTGGTACACGTTGACGTACCATCCGGACGAAGGTGACCATCATTTTACTGCTCAAATTGATGACTTTGTCACCCGCTTGACACCATCTAGGATTCGACGCATCCTCCGCCTGCCGCTCGCCACAGCCGAACACCCATACGACGCCTTTGCAACTGACCAACAACTGGTTGCCGACATCCTAGCCCTTGGGTACGAATCCCGTGAACCGTTCACAAGCCCCGACCAGTTCAAAAGGATGTACCTGCCTCAAATTTGGTTCACGCTATTCACCATCATCAATCGATGTCTGACTAGCAAACACACTGGCATGGACAAGGCCAGCACTGTGGTCCTTCGAATTTTTCACGGCATCGCTTTCAACCGTCATTATGACTACGCGATGCTCATCTGGACAGATTTTGTGGAGCTAGTGGAAGACAAGTCCAACTATCGTGATCGTGCCTTCGTACCTTTCCCACGGTTTCTTCAATTACTCATTCACGCCATGATGTCTTCCCGACCTGCCATCCCTAGACGAGTCGGATCACCCTTAGGACCAACCAACTCACTGAAGTTTCTCCGGCTCAATGACAATCAGTTTAACTTCATCATGCCAATCCCTGAAGCTCTTCTAGCCTATGCTGATCAGAATGCACCGAGTGTGATAGATTATAGGGAGAGACATGGCTTAATGGCTCAACCACCTCCGGTTATAACTGCCCAACAGCCAATCTATGAGGAACATATTGTGCAGGAAGAGGGTCCTAGAATAGATGAGCAGGTTCAGGATCATGGGGATCCTGAACAGGGCGATGAGCGTATAGTGAGGGGAAATAAAGAGGGTGGTGCACCTGATCAGCCAATCCCAACATCTGCCGCCCCATCAATCCCAATACCACCACCCACCAACCGACGAGTTGCTTCTACTTCCAGATCTACCCCGCGCATCAAAATGCTCGTTAGCCGTAGCCGTGTTCGTCCACGACCCTCATCATCAGATGAAGATGAATCCGATACTCAACCCCTTTCCTGTCGACCAAGAATTGCTGCCATTGAAGAACAAGCTCTACGTCGCATCGGCACATAACCACCCCTATCCGACTCTGCATCGGACACCGATGACCACCAAGCTGCAACAACCGAAGAACCTGATTAGTCAAATGACCTCTTTGACTTTGAAACCCATCATGTAACTACCTCAATGTCCGACATATTTACCGAGCCATTTACTGGAGAAATTAGGAGAGAGGAGGGAGTATTAGTTGAAAAAGAAAGAGAAAGCGTGAGTGATAGGAAGAGAAAAACGATTGTGAGCGAGACACCAGATTCCCCCATCCAGGTAACCGAGTCAACTAGCCCTACTCATTCGTTGGGTATGACTAGTCGACAAGTCGCTGTGGACCTAGCAGCGCAATTGCACCCCCCCCCCCTAGCCACTCTGAAGGCTCCCAACAGCCAACAATTTCAAACATACTTGTGAGTCTAGCACCTTATCTAGCTCCCCTCCACTCGGGAGGCATAGCTATTGAAACAAGAGGCAGTAGCTCACCTGCTTCGACTTCGTTTGTATGCACATCGAGTTTAGAGCCCGCTAGGGGACACGAGTCTACACACACTGCGAGCCTCCGTGGCCCAGTCGGAACTCCCATAGTGATGTGCATTCCGGACATTCCACGAGGATTGGGAGAAAATCCTACCAGCGCTACATCTATGCCAACGCTGAACGTAGGTCATATAGTTGAATCAACTGTTATGTCAACGGGCAATCTAAGTGATCCCGGTGTTACCCATACAGCAACCCCATCTCCGTCGTTCACAAGAGACGCCCACTTACTGAAGGCAAGAGACGCCCTTGCTGAACATGTTGCCT
This sequence comes from Silybum marianum, assembly GCA_036898165.1. Lineage (NCBI taxonomy): Eukaryota > Viridiplantae > Streptophyta > Magnoliopsida > Asterales > Asteraceae > Silybum > Silybum marianum. Next base: position 18,881,461 of record CM072541.1, read on the forward strand.
TAATGACAGCCGAAAGGGAAGCCTTCGTGCGCCAAATCCGTGAAGCCGCGCGCCTTAAAGAACCGACTCCTCTTCAAGCCGACCCTTCACAGCCAAGCTCAAGCCGTCCAAGCACCAGCCGCTCTCCTCCGCCACCATCACCCCCCGAAGATCGACCCCTATGAGTACAACACCGATGAACTCATGTCGATGCTGTATGCTAACCTGCTAGCGGAACCCAATGCAACCGGCCAACCAGAGGATTCGCTTGAGGGTCTTCTTCGCCGCAACCTACAGATCCCCACTGTCACTCGTCATGAGTTTGATGTCTTCTGCGCCCACATTGACCAAGAGCTCACCGACTTGAAGACCGCCCAACAGCGCCAAACGGATGACATCTTGGGTGCTATTACTGCTCTCTGAACAGAAATACAAGAGTCCTGCCATCCGGCCGTTTCTGTGCCTGCTTCCAGACCTCACTAGGACGACCCGGGCTCCGCTCCAACTCGTCCTGAGGGGGAGACACGCCGGACTGCAAGATCACGACCAAGAGCAGCTACTGCATCAGCTTCAAGACCACCCGCTCAAACTACCGAACAAAGACAACGCTCTACAACGACTCAAGAGGACGATACACCAACGGTTGAAAAGCCTGCGGATATCGAACTCGAGAGTACAGCCGAACCAGCCGATTCTGCCGAACCCGAACAAAATGAAGAACGAGTCGATGTTCAAGGTCTGCGAAACTCACTACGAAACCGGTTCAGAGATCCGTACGAACCAGTACTCCAAGAGCAAGACTATGTGAACTTGAGGCATACAGCAAGGAACTATGCTTTAAGGGAACATAACGAACCAAGACTGCTACCCCATCAGATTCGGTGGCAAAGAATGTTGACGGAAAGCAAATCAAAATGGGTAAATCAGCAGATTCGTGTGCCATATCTTGAGGAAACTATGGAGAAGATCTTCTGCAAGGAAGCAAAACCTGACGATTTGGCACACATTCATCTCGTGATGGAAATGGACCCTGCTCAGGTTAGAGAGTATCTCCATATCCTTAAGATGAGAGCTTTACCTCCAGCTGAAGTGGTCTCAAGACACAGGTTTATCGGGATTCTGAAAATTGACACTGGAAGGATCTATCAAGTCGAGTACCCGGTTTTCACTGTCCAAAGAGAAGATGGTAAAACATATTCCTTCTCTGAAGCTGATTTTGCAAACCTTGATATAATGGACTTTGAAATCATCTACAACGACTTGAGAGACAAGTGCAACTGAAACGAACACGAGCAAAGGGCATTAAGGGAAGTGGTAAGGCATGTTCAGAAAGAGCTACGGTACAGCTATCTGCATGATCTTCAACGTGGGATAGAAAGCGAGCAAAAGAAGATACATATTCCTAAGCCTGATCAATCATTACCTGTACCAAACAGTACTCTAGTTACTACTGTCATCACTCATCTTGTTCATGGAGTCGTTTGGATGCATGCCTCTAGAGAAAAACGTTTTCTCAGGTTTCATGAAGTGGCTTCATATTCTGACGGTACTTTGTGGCGAATCCGAAACAGACTTGCTTCAGAACTTGCAACGGATAGAAAGAGCGCAACAAGGATGAGCAACGACCAAAGAAACTCTCTCATAGAAGCTATCAAGATAATCGATAAAAGGATTATCTGTCGACAAACCCTCCGAAGATTTGAAGGCATGTTCGAGCTAAAGAGATGAAGACTCATTTTGCCACAAAGGGGGAGATTGTTAGGTCTATTATTATTTAATTGTGACAAAATAAGGAAAAGATATGCTTGATTGTAAAAGGAAGTTTATAATCCCTTAAACTCTTTATTTCCTTAATTAGCTTAGACCTATCAATATAAATAGGACATTAGGGTTTTCCTTTAGTCTTGTCGATTCATATTACATAGAGAGAGAGCTGAATCTGGTTTACATTGTAATCGATTATTCTATTGAAGAGATATACAACTACGTAAGTTCCTTAACATCTTTATTGTCGTATTAACATTAATATTAACGTTTACTTGTCATTGTGCTTGTTCATCTGGGATCAACAGTTTCTGATATTCTCAAAAAGTACAAACTTCACAATTCAACAACTATGAAAACACCAATCTCACCAAATACTAAACTGCAATCACTGCTAATCCAGTTCAAGATTAAAAAACCAAGCACATTGATGTCAGATACCATTTTATAAAGGATTACGTTGAAAAAGGTACAATAGAATTTTTTTTTGTTTCAAACTGATTATCAACTTGGTAACTTGTTCACAAAAGCTTTAGATGAGAAGATATTCTCATTTCTAATCAACAAGTTGGGCATGCTCAACATGCAATGAGAATACAGACTATTTATGAAAATAAAGCGTATATATTCTATTCCCAAGCATGTCTTTCATTTTTCAGTAGTCTTCCTGTCACTTCTGCACTATCGCTTAATAGCCAATACATACAGAAGCTTCTATCTCTCTCTATAGAAGCCTTTGCATCGCAAACTATGCCACTCTTACGATTTATTGTTCCACGCATAGTTTGAGGGGGAGCAGAAGACAAGGCATAGTTCAAGGGGAGCGATTTAGTGCAATGAGAGTAAGTAATACCATTTGCAGAATCCAATTGGTAAAATTCAGATAGCCATCGAGGACTTCTGTACTAACTCGTGCCTTCAAGGTTATACAGAAGCTTCTGGCATGTCTATCGTCTCCTCCGTAAACCAACTTTGAAAGTTCAGAAGTCATCCAGAACCTCTGTATTAACTCTTGCCTCCAAGGTTACATAGAAGCCTCTAGCATGTCTAGCTAACTTTCTGAAAAAAAATCTTTTTCTTGAAAATCTAAGTCAAGTCATAACATCTGTTGCCGTTAAGGTTATACAGAAGCCTCTGACTTGCTTACACATTTCTCTGAATTAAGATCAAATTTTCAAAACTTTCTTATGGTCCGAAAATGATTTCAAGTGACCAGTTAGAATGCTTTTAATTTATTTGAGGTATCTTCTGAACTACAAGTTCCAGAACCTCGATAAGCACATCTAGGGATGGAGTTTAAACCCTATCACTTTTGTATAAGATTTACACGTATGTGTTTTTCTTTCGTGCTTATCCGCGGTAATTTAGAAAAGTGACCGCCATGTCTCTCACACATATACTTCGGTGACGGTTTTTCTTCCTAACACACGCACAGCGTCATTTATTAATTGCTTCAATCACTAAACCGTCTTTCCATGTGTCAAATCTCTACGGCGAAAACACTGAACGGTTTTCAAATCCACGTTATAAGAAATCGTTCCAATACCCCAAATCACTCGAGTATTTTTTTGACCCTCCGATTATTTAAACTCCATTTACCCCTTCATTTCACTCTTTACCATCCTTGCTATTGCGAACTTCTTGAGCCCCAAGAATTTCTTGCTTCAACCTGCAATTGAAAATCCAAAATCCATAACTTTAAAAAGGGTTGCTCAAAATGAAAACCTCGCAAATGTGAACAAACATGATCAACTAATTCAATCCACTACTGTTGAATATGCTCCGATTGTTTCTCTACCTATCAAACTTAACAATTTTCAAGTATCTCTCATTCCTAACAACTATAATGAAGAGTACGGAATCATGATCGAGTTTCTTAAAGTACATATTCTGAGACCCAAGTGTTCCCGAAGAATTCGATTAAGAGTATTGGCAATCTCTTGACGTAAGCGATGACGGCTTAACAATGCAAGTGAGGTAACGATTACCAGGGATAAAATCGCAACTCTCTTTCAACTCCCTTCACCCTAAGTCCTTGAAGTTACTGACTATGCACCCAATCTGACTACCGATGTCCTTGTGGACTTTCTAAAATTCCTAGGGTACAATAAGTCGATCACCCTCTAAATTCAAGAGACAATTTCTTTCCCCTATTTGGAACGTTCTGGTTTCAATTCTCAACAAAGGGCTCACATGCAAAACCGGCTCAATGGATCAAGCGAGCACAAATATCTTAACTATGATGTATGGAATGTTTTTCAACCGTCCCTTGGATTATATGGAACTTTTGTATAGAGAAATCTGTGGTGCTATCTACAACAAATGTGTATCTCAAGAAAAGGGTAAACAACTTCACTCGCTAATGTTTCCAAGATTTATACCATTATTCATTTGACGTGCTATCACCAAATGGTCAATCCCATGCCATCCACCTTTCTGTCAATATCATGAAATCTCATCGTCCAACCATCCACCCTGTCGGCTATCCAGAGGCACGACAACTATCCAGGTATATGCTTGCTCTTATTCCTAACACCTCCCATGTTCTTCAAATCCATAAGAACTCCATGGTGATCCCAGAACCGAGGTCACCTACCCCGGAGTTTTTAGAATCCAATTGCACTTTCTGAATCACAGAGGATGGGATCTTGTCATACAGAAGAGCATAGTCTCTGAGTTAGGTTTTCATCCAGATGACTTGAGAACAGCAACTTGCAGCAGCAACATATTCTGCTTCTGATGTAGAAGTGGACACATAGTTTTACTTCTAGGATGTCCAACTGACCAACTTGTTGCCTAGTAGTTGAAAACTTCCGGATGTACTCTTTCTGTCTAACTTACATCCTGCTGATTAGAGTCATTATCTGCAATTAAATCAAAGCCAGAGTACTTTGGATACTAGAGACCCAAAAACTGAATTCCTTTGAGATATCTAAAGATCCTCTTTACAGTGGCCAAATGAGACTCCTTAGGGTTTGCTTGATAGCGTGCACAGAGACATATGGCAAACATTATATCTGTTCTACTTGTTGTTAAGTATAGAAGAGACCCAATCATACCTCCATAAGTCTTGACATCTACTGATTTTCTAGAAAGATCAGAGTCAAGAGATTGTTGATCCAAACTCCTTTCAGTGATTTGAATATGATTCCTCATATACTTAGTGAAAATTGTAAGTATAGGTAAATGTTCATATTCAGCAATAGCATACACTGATTGCACTCAGTGTGTTGGTCCCAATAAGGGTCTACAAGAGTTAAATATTAAGTAAACAGTTTGTAGAAGGGGGGGGGGTTGAATACAAACACACAGATTTTAGTTTTTAAATGAGTTTATTGATAATAAACAAATTTACAGTTACAAGCGGAATTAGAACAAGCTAAAAACCTATTCTATTGTAACTAAAGAAACACACAGTTTGATGCACAAGAGGATGAAAGAAAGAATGCATAAGGTATAGGCTAGAAGGAAGCATGATATAGATGAAGAAGATATCTTCATCTATTTATACCCGTTTGCATTTAATGCAAAGCAAAAGGTACATGCCACGTGTCAAGCTTGGGTAGGAAGCTTGTCCTTGTAAATAAAACAACCATGTTTTTCGCCAAATATGAACAGTACCGTATCAGATATGATGGGGACATAAGAGACAAGTCGTACGTCCTTTTCTGACATGGTTCTAGGTTTGATTTTTGTGCATCGAGGATAAGATCAAACTTTAATCTTGCAGAGGAAGCTTCATTTGATCGCTGACACTGAATGTTCAAGGATGAACTTCAGTGTTGCTGAGGCTTCACAAGATTTCACACTTTGAGTAGATAATCGCTGCTATCACTGAACTGCTTCAGGTCACTTAGCTGATTATCTCTTTCTTCAGCTTTGGTCTTCGACTGTCGCTGAATGGTCTTCTGGTGTGATAGCTGATCTTCAGGTTTTCAGAGATAAGCTTGTTGATCCTTGAGCTTCAGCGATCGCTGATGTAATCAGCGTATGCTGTCGCTGAATTTGAACAAAAGCTTATCTAAGGAATTTCACTAAGTATAGTAAAGGAATCATATTCAAATCACTGAGAGGAGTTATGATCAACAATCTCCCCTTATTTGATTATGATTAAGCAACATAGGAAAATTGCTTTAGGAGACTAGTAAAGGACTTAGAAAATATTTAAAGAAAAAATTTTCAAGTACTAATCTGTAAAGTCTTTTTCAGCTAGTCTATCATCTAAATCGAGTTTCATTTATAAGGATATGAAAGCACAGTTTTACACGTAGATAAGCTTAAAGTACATTCACTGATTGAATTTTCAGAGTGAAAGATCAGTGAGTAAAAGAGAGTGTAACGAAAATAGAACTCTTATGTTCATTGTCCCTTTTACTATTTTCAGGGATCTTTTCAGTACTAGGATGGAGTAAAGTACTTTGAATTTCATTAATTATAATCTGAATAATTACAGCGAAATGAAATTACAATGATAAAGGTAAAGTACTTGTACACTGAAGAAATATTACAAAGAAAGTAGAAAACTATGACTAGTCAGACATATTCTCGTTTCTTCTTTGTAGCTCATTTTCATAAAGAGTCTTCTGTCTGTTCATCAGAGGAGTATCTGACCAGCAGCGCCAAAGCATTATCTTTATGAGAGAGGAAGGGGCCCTGTGAATTTCTTGGTTTCTGAAAAGTCCTAAGAACCCTTCATTATCAAAGAATATCATACCAGGTTCAGGCAGTGAGATGATTTCGTCTTCTTGATATCTTCGGTCTTGAGGAAGAGAGGTACAAAGCATTGATATATCAGGGAGCTCAAGATGACTAAGAATGCTTTGATAATCAAACTTAGTTTCATGCTCATTCTTCGAACTTGAGCCACCTTCAGCAACTGATCTTTTCTTCTTTGTTGGTTCAGGGAGAGGGGGAACTTGCACATGTTGTGACATTCTCTGCAGCAACTGATTCAACTCATCTTCTACCACATTCTTGAACTTGGATTTGGAACCCTGAATGGCATCTCTGATTTCGAGCCATTCAGTGTATCCATATAACCTTAAGAATTTTGCTTCTTCTCTCTGTTCTGGATGGCCTTGTCATTCTTACATATACCTGTGGACCACCTCTGTTGGAGTGTCGCCCTTGGATAGTTGCGTGAATGATTTTGTCATCAGATCTTCGAAAGTTCAGCATCTCTGTGCACCAATCCAGTTCTTTTTTTTTCTGAGTTGTGGCTTCAGTGGTTAGTGCAGTGAGAATCTTCTGTTGAGCGAGAATGGGATCTATGTTCAGGTTTTCCTGTACAAGTTCTTCTCGAACCGTAGCCGCATAGCCGAGCCATTCACTCTTTTCTAATTGCTCTTTGGCTGCTTTGTCTCTTGCTGAGTCTTCCCTGAGAATCTTCCTTGCTAAAGCAAGATCATTCTCAGTTTGCTTTATTTCTTCATCTCTGATCTTCTGAGCTTCCAAAGCTTGTTCTCTATCTTCCTTTGATAAAAAATAGAATTCATCTACCATCCTGATTGGTACAGCGTTTATTGGGTCTTCTTGGGGCACCCTTATTCTCTTGGCTTCTAATTCCCTTAGGAATTTTAGTCGCCTTTCTTCCTCTTCAGGCTCGCTTATGATCTGCTTCTGAACGCGACGCCGAGGGATGAGGCCTTCTTCTTCCTCAGAGTCAGTTTCTTCTATGTACATAAACTGCTCTTTGGGAGAAGGTTCCTTCCTTGTGGATGAGTCCTTTGGGGGACAGGGATCACTTATCAGCGGTCTCCCCCTCTGATATATAGGGATGGTGGCCTCAAGATCGACCACTCTGGCTGAAGGTCGGGCTCCGTCCCCCAAGGGCTCTAGCTGAGATGTGCTTGGTCTGGATAATCTGAAGTGCTCCATTGCAAAACCCAAGTCATCATCATCATCATCATCAACCTCATAGTGAGGGATGCGTTCCTCTTCTTCTTCATCATCTTCTTCTTCCTCATCATCATCATCAAATCTTGCAGCGGAGGAAGGTTCTGGTCGTTGGATGTAGGGAGAGATCCTTTCATCTGGAAACCGTCGATTGTGCTCGCCGATAAGTTCGTCAGCGAACTCTTTGGCCACCTTCTCCCCCTCAATGTTATCATGGGGCAGAACATGGATCATCAGAGTGCGCACATTCGTGTGCACGTCCTCCAGCATGGTCCGATCAGCAGAAGCAAATGAGGGACCAGTCTCATTGAGCTTTGAGAGAGCCTGCATCATTTCGGACTGAGTCTTTAGAATAGACTCGAGGACAGCGGCCTGAGCATCAACCTTTTGCTCAATGTTGGTGAGAGATTGGCGAAGGTCCTTGTGGTCGTCCTTCAGAGACTGAACGTCAGACACCAAGTTGCTGACGTTGATCTTCATTCCTGGAGTGCCAGCGACCTGCCTGAAAATCAACTCTGCTGAAGTTTGCAGAGTGTCCACTCCGGCTCGGCTCGTTAGAGCACACTCATTGACCAGATGGTCATGGCAGGGAATGTGGGAGCAGACAGGGACACAGGAGGCAACTCAGTGACCCTGGGAGGAAGCTTGGGGGCAAGGTTCTCCATCTTGACATCCCTGAGCTTTTTGGCACTGGGAGGGATTTGAGGAGACTTCATCATTGGCTTCAAAGTGGTGGTGGTGGTTGTGGTCGCTGTCGCTGAGTAGACAGGAGCAGTGGCAGCAGCTGATGACATTGACAAAGAGGCGAGAAAAGAATCCGGATCAGATGATGGATGAAAAATATCATTATTTTCCTTGAGGAGGATTACTCTCAGGGACTAATTTTGCAGAGGTAGTGTCCTGAGGATCACTGACCAGTGTCTTAGAGTATCTGAAAGAGATACTCTGAGGTCCTTTTAAATTGGCTTTCCAAAACTCAGATTGCCTAAACAATTTTGAGGTTTGGACTGCGTGCATTTCAGCATTATCAGAGATAAGGACAACTATCACTGAGTCACTTGCTGATGTGAGGACCAAAGAAGTAGAGATGAAAGAGGTAGAGGGCGCAGTGAAAGTAATACCTGATCCAGCTTCAGCAGAGCTGGCTATAACACCTTCAGAGACCTTAGTCATTGATGGTGGTGGTAGTGCCGATGAAGCTTCAACGGCAGCAGAAACCGTTGGAGTGGCTGTGGATGAGGGTGGTGATTGAAGTACACCAAAATCAGAAAGGATGGTCTGTTGAGAGACCACCTTCTTAGGTTTCTTTGAGGCGATGGTCTTCTTATGACCATCAGTGGGGGTTTTCCACTTTGCAGCAGTAGTGCCTTGGGTACTCACTGAGGGGATGGGCAGCGAGGAGGTCACTAAAAGAGGTGCTCCTATAATTTGTAACATATAGGGAGTGAGAGGAGCATCACCTGGACGTTCTTCCAGGTCCAGGGACTTCTTCCCTACCATAGAGAAGGCGAAGTCACCAACTTTCGGGTAGCTCTCCCCGAAAGCTTCTTCAAGGATTGTGGAGAAAAAACGTGGGTAAGGGATAACGTGATGTCTGGTGGAGGCGTTGAGGCGGCTGCACATATCACTGAAGATGTAATCAGCGTAGTTCAGAGGATGACCCGTGCAGAGAGAAAAGGCAAGGTCTTGAAAATGTTTGCTCGCCTGATCGTGGGAGCCAACCTTTGACCCTAGGCACTGAATGACCTGGTTGAAAACATACTGCCAGCGAGCAGGGAGTCGCTTCTTTTCCAGCTTTGAACCCACCATCTTCACCAAGGGGTTTCCCATTTGTAGCCAATGGATTCCAAGAAAGCGTCTATCTGCTGCTTTGTTGGTTCAGCACCCCATTGCTCATTCGTCTTGCGCTGAGGGAGTCTTAGCGCCTTACGTACAAACCCCACTGAGAACGCGAAGAAGCCAAGATCAGGGATTGTGAAGGAGATAGCAGGAAGGACAGTGCCTTTGTCTGTCTTCAGCGTGGTATATTGCGCCGTGTACCAGAGAGCCTGAAGGTGAGAGGCAATGCCCACTGGGTTGTGGACGAAGGCATACATCAGCGGGCACGCCTTTAGGAAGGTTGCAGCGTCCTTGAACTGAGGGCGTTCAGAGGGAATGTCGACCAATGCAATGTAATTGCATGGTTTGAAGGTAGACTTTTCCAGTTCAAATTGGCAGGTTGGTGCAGCGACCAACTTGTTTTCAGCAGCAGTTTCAGTGATGTTGGAAGCAAAGGCCATTTCTGTAGGAAAAATGGCAACACCAAAGAGATAAATCATGGTTTTAATACATGAATGTATAAACCAGAGTTTTGGTATAAAAAGTACCAAATGTAAGATCAAAGAAACAAGTATTTTAATGAACAATATCAAAATGTTTGTTGGCAATAAAAAATAAAAAATTGTAAAAGAAATTTTTAAAAAAAATTAAAGAAAATCTTATGTTCTAAGAACAGGGTTTTGAAAGAGAAATTTGTTTTCACTTTTAAAGCAATATTTTATTGATTTTAAGAATGAAATAGATAAGAAAGATGAAACAAGTTGTTTCCAGTTCTTAATATAGGGTTTAGATCAAACCTTAGTTGAGTAAAGGAGAAAAACGCACAAGTGCGTGTTCTTGGTGTTCTTGGAGAAAGCTTGAAGATTCGAAGGATTCTTTTGCCTTTAGGGTAGATATGAAAGCGGAAGGAATAAAGTGAGGCAAAAGGAATGCTTAAATAGCAAGAGGAGAGAGAAAGAAAGGATAGCTAAACGACGGTTTTAGCTTTTTGAAAAAGAAATGATGACCTGGCGCACGTTCCAAGAAAGGAGTTGGAATGGAAACGTCGTGGGCCGTCGTGTGTCAGAAAAAGGTCTGATGTGTACTTTTCTTTTATTTTTAAAAGATTATAATGATGGTTATCCATAAGGAAGGTTTATCATTAATAATGTTAGAAAAATCTTCATCACTAATAATAAAGGATTGTCAGTGAGGAGTTTTAATTTTAAGAGAGACATTCTTTGATGAGAAAAGATATCAAAGAGTGTTAAGAGGTTAGAAGATAATACCTGAGGAGATGGCCTAGATATCGCTGAATCAGAGTTCAGAGAATGGAAAGTCTGAAGGATTTATTTGTAATCCTTTGTCGATCACTGATTAATAAATTATTCAGCGTTCAACATACCAAGTTCGCTGATGAGTAGATTGAATCTAGTTTCATCAAGAGGCTTGGTGAAAAGATCAGCGAGCTGATATTCAGTAGGAACAAAATGGAGCCCAACTTCACCATTCATCACATGATCTCTGATAAAGTGATATCGGATCTCAATGTGCTTGGTTTTGGAGTGAAGTACAGGGTTGTTAGCAATTGCTATAGCACTTGTGCTATCACAGTAAATAGGAATTTTAGAGAGCTTTAGATCGTAGTCTCTGAGTTGATTTCTCATCCAAAGGATTTGAGCACAACAACTACCAGCTGCTACGTATTCAGCTTCAGCGGTGGAAGTGGACACTGGGTTTTGCTTTTTACTTGTCCAACTTATTAACTTTCCACCTAGCAGCTGACACCCACCAGTGGTGCTTTTCCTATCAATCTTACAACCTGCAAAGTCAGAGTAACCAATAAGATCAAATCCTGAGCCTTTGGGATACTAGAGACCAAGATTTGGAGTTCCTTTCAAGTATCCGAAGATTCGCTTTACAGCGATTAGATGGGATTCCTTCGGTTCAGCTTGATACCGAGCACAGAGACAGGTGGCGTACATGATGTCTGGTCTACTCGCTGTAAGATACAGCAGAGACCCAATCATTCCTCGATAGGTAGTGACATTGACTGGTTTCCCATTGGAATCCTTGTTTAATGTCAGAGGAGGCGCCATAGGAGTCTTCATCGCTGAGCATTAATTCTTGTCAAATTTATTCAGCATGTCTTTAACATATTTGCTTTGACAAATAAAAATTCCTTTGTCAGACTGCTTAATCTGCAAACCTAGAAAATATGTTAGTTCACCCATCATACTCATTTTATATTGTTTTTGCATTCTTGCAGCGAAACGAGTGCATAGTTTGGGTCTTGTGGAACCAAAGATAATGTCATCAACATATATCTGAGCGAGAATTGTATGACCTTTATATTTTCTTAAAAACAGAGTTTGGTCAATTTTTCCACGAACAAATTTTTCTTTAAGAAGAAATTTAGAGAGAGTATCATACCAAGCTCTAGGAGCTTGTTTTAACCCGTAAAGAGCTTTTTCAAGTTTAAAAACATAACCAGGGTGGTTAGGGTCTGAGAAACCAGGGGGTTGTTCAACATAAACTTCCTCGCTGAGTTTTCCATTTAGAAAAGCACTTTTAACATCCATTTGAAAAACTTTGAAGTCTTTATGGGCAGCATAAGCTAAAAAAAGTCTTATGGCTTCTAAACGAGCTACAGGGGCAAAGGTTTCATCATAATCAATTCCTTCTTCCTGTCTATAACCTTGAGCAACAAGTCTAGCTTTATTGCGAATTATAGTCCCGTTTTCATCTAGCTTATTTCTGAAAACCCATTTCGTTCCTATGATGGTTTTATCAGAGGGTCTAGGAACAAGATTCCAAACTTTATTTCTACGAAATGCAGTCAGTTCTTCTTGCATAGCTGACACCCAGCTAGGGTCAGAGATAGCTTGATCTATCTTCTTAGGTTCAGAGAGAGAAATGAAGTAAACATAAAGACAGATATTACCTGTGCCTCTACGTGTTTTGATACGTGCAGTGGGATCACCAATAATCTGATTTATTGGATGGTTTGCAGTCCATCGCTGAGCTGGTGGTTGAGGAGAGAGATCAACAGCAGATTCATCGACCTGTTCTTCAGATTCTCGAATAGGACTTGTTTCAGCAACAGGTACTTCATTTAGAATCAATTCAGGGGATTGATTTTCAGAAGTGGTTTGGTTATTCACAGAGGAATTTCCAAGAGATGAATCAGTAACAGGAATCTGATTTAAAGGAGTAACATTTATCCCTGAAGATGGATGATTGTTGCTTGTTGAGTTTACAGGGATTTCATCATCACATACATCAGCTGGAGTTTGATTGCTGAAGTATGTTTCAGGTTCCCCATAATGAGATTCCATCCAAGCATTCAATTCTTCATCATCATCAAGATTATGAGAAGGATGAATGGGACGAGATTCATCAAAGTTGACATGCATAGATTCTTCAACGTGTTGTCTTCTTTTGTTGAATACTCTGAAAGACTTAGACACAGAGGAGTATCCAAGAAATATACCATCATCAGCTTTGGGATCAAATTTACCCAAATGATCTCTGTCATTTAGAATGTAACACGTACATCCAAAAATGTGAATATATTTCAGAGTGGGTCTTCTCCCATGAAATAATTCACAGGAAGTCTTCTTGAATCGCTTAACAATCAGGGATCGATTTTGAGTGAAGCATGCTGTATTGACGATGCCTTCACCGTAATTGAGTTGGAAGACGCGATTCGCTGAGCATAGAGCGAGCTGCTTCTATTATAGTTCGATTTCTTCTTTCAGCAACACCATTTTGCTGAGGAGTTCTCACTGAAGAGAAGTTGTGAGAGATGCCTTTTTCTTCAAAGAAACTAACCAGAGTACTATTTTTGAATTCAGTACCATGATCGCTTCTTATGGAGCGAACAAGTAAGTTGTTCAGCACTTCCATTCTTTTGATAAAAGAGATTATCATTTCAGGGGTATCAATTTCTTTCCAGAGATTGATTGGACATTGACAGGTCCAAAGAGATCCATGTGGATAGCTGAAGAGGAGTGGTCACTGAAGAAACTTGCTTTGACCTGAAGGAGGCTTTTGTCAGCTTTCCCTTCTCACACGCTGAACAAAGAGATTCCTTTGTAAAGGTGTTATTTGGGAGATCTCTGACTAAGTCTTTTTGAGACAATTCATTTATCGTCTTAAAGTTGAGATGAGAGAGTCTTTTATGCCATAACCAGTTATGTCTGTGGATGCTTTAGAGATGAAGCACACGTTCTCAGAGTGAGAACTATTCATGTTTATGACATATATGTTTTCAACTCTTTTGCCAGAGAGGGCAAGCTTATCATTTCCGTCAGTGACAGCACATCTATTCTTTAGGAATAGAACTTTGAAGTCTTTGTCACACAACTGACTAACGCTCAAGAGATTGTGCTTTAGTCCCTCAACGTAAGCAACACGAGAAAAAGATGTGGCTCCGTTGGACAGAATTCCATAACCTTTAGTGTATCCTTTGCCATTTCCACCAAAGGTCACTGATGGACCAGCTTCTTCTTTGTAGTCAGAGAGCAGAGATTTTCTGCCAGTAATATGCCTCGAGCATCCGTTATCAAGATACCAAATACCTTTGGCACTCTGCATACAACAAAAGATTAATTGTTTAAAGGTACCCATATTACTATGGGTACTGCTTGGTTAGATACAGGATTGGCGGATGTACTACTAGCTGAAGAACTCTCTTCAGTGGATATCTTCACCTTGGTTGGTTTAACAACTTTGGTGGATTTCACTCTCGCTGATTTATCAGCTTGAGCTACTTTCTTTCCATGAGCTAGTTTATCAGCTTTAGTAGCATTTGGACACTTGCTTGCAATGTGGGTTGTTTCACCACAGTGAAAGCATTTCCTATACTTAAAAGGTTTGGAGATAAGAGAGGGAGCAGGAAGTTTCTCAGGGATAGGTCCAAGAATTCCTTTATCCATGGTCCTTGGAGGTATTACAACCTTTTCAGGGGTAGGAGTGAGATCGATTTTAATCTTGGGAGTTGGTCTCTTAGAATAATCAGGGACCTTCTTCCCAGATTTAGAAGTCTTCTCAGAGGACTTCTTGTTCTTATCTAGAGTTTTTTTATTCTTAGGAACATGGTCAAGAAACTTGTTTTTGATCACCTTCTTAGAATAATCCACAGGAACCTTCTCTTTAGAGAAAGAGGAAAAAGAAGTTGAAGAAGAAGGATCAGGGATAGAAGAGATAAACATTCCAAACTTGAGCATGGAACGATCATTCTCTGATTCTTCCTTTTCAGGGTTATAGCCTAACCCACTTCTTACTTTCATAGGTATTTGGGCATTGATTATCTCATTGACTTTATCAGAAGCCTTACACCATCCTTCGATGGTTGTCTTTTCAGACTTGAGATCAGCAATAGCCTTTTCCCTATCAGCGATAGCTTGTTGTTTCTCAATGCTTATTGTTTGATTTACAAAAACTTGGTCTTTGAGAGAGTCCTCAAGTTTGGAAAGTTCTTTGATTCTTATGTGGCAATTTTTCAATTGTTCAGATAACTCAGTGTTAATTTTTTCAGCTTTAATCTTTCCATTCAAGGCGTTGTAAAAATCAACTGTCATTGCATCGAGAGGCGACAGGTTATCCTTTTCAGAGAGTAAAGAGTCAGAGGGAATGTTTACCTGAGTAGACGGAGACTTAGAGGAAGAAGTTTCAGAGACTTCTTCAGCATCCTCTATTCTTGCCATTAGACAGAGAAAGGCAAGATCTTCTTCATCTGAACCAGACTCTTCAAAGGTCTTGGCCCAGTCATCTTCAACATCCCAGTCAGCTTCTTCAGCGACGAGGCCTTTGCCTTTTTGCTGGTTTTTCTTCATATCTCTGTATTTGTTTTTTATTTTCAAATACTTTTCCTGTTTATCAGAGGTATGGGAGGTAGTGGGAGCAGCAACTTTCTTCGACCTGCATTCACTTGCAAAGTGGCCCTTTCTCTGACAATTAAAACAGATAGCTGAGGCTTTTTCAGCGGGCAAAGTTTTCTGTTTTTCAGAGTCAGAGAGGTTAGAAGATTTTCGAAAATTGCTCTTTCTAGAAAATCTTTTAAAGTTGTTGGTTAAAAGGGCTAGAGAGTTATCAAACTCAGAGATGTCAGCATCAGTGAGTTGATCTTCTGAATCAGTTTGACCTAATTCAGTTATGGAGGTGATAGTAGAAGAAGAACCATTTTTAGAAGAAGTTCCTTCAGAAGTCACAAGTGCTAAAGAAGTACTTTTAGCACCTTTGAGTTCATTAAGAAGATTTTTCCTTAAAAGCTGGGATTGTTCCTCATTTAAGAGCATACCATACAATGCACTTAAGGACAAGGTTTCAAGATTCTTTCACAGTTTTATACATGTACTGTACACTGCCCATTGATCGGGCAATGCCTCCATGAATTTTGTCAGAATTTCAGCGTTTGAATATACCCTATCGACTTATTTGAGATCAATCAGCAGACAGTTAAATCACTGGTGAATTTGAGAGAGAGATTCACCCTTTTGATACATAAAACTCTCGTATTTTCTTACAAGGTTTATGCATCTAGTTACTTTAACCTCAGAAGTTCCTTCATATTGGATACATAGAGTATCCCACATGGCTTTTGAAGTTCTCATTTTCATTACAGAATGATATACTTCATCAGGTAAAGACATTGCTATTATAGATCATGCTTTCGCATCAATAGCAACTTCTTTCTTGTCTTCCTCAGTCCATCGATCTGGAGTTTTTACAATACTCCTTTCAGCGAGGGCTAGGGTAGTAGCAGTGGCAGGTACAGCTGCTACTATGTCTGTAGGAACGAAAGGTCCGTTTTCTACATAGTATGGGATCTTAGGATCGGATCCCTCTAGAAAGATTGACATTCTTTCTTTCCATAAAGGGAAATTATCATGGCTGAACCTTTGAGGTTTAGCTAAAGATCCGTTATCGTTGTAGTTTGTATTAGGGTTTGTCATTTTAAAATATGATCAAAAAAAAAAATTTAAAGAGAAAGATAACAACACTGCTCTGATACCACTTGTTAGTCCCAATAAGGGTCTACAAGAGTTAAATATTAAGTAAACAGTTTGTAGAAGGGGGGGGTTGAATACAAACACACAGATTTTAGTTTTTAAATGAGTTTATTGATAATAAACAAATTTACAGTTACAAGCGGAATTAGAACAAGTTAAAAACCTATTCTATTGTAACTAAAGAAACACACAGTTTGATGCATAAGAGGATGAAAGAAAGAATGCAGAAGGTATAGGCTAGAAGGAAGCATGCATATAGATGAAGAAGATATCTTCATCTATTTATACCCGTTTGCATTTAATGCAAAGCAAAAGGTACATGCCACGT
The DNA here is from genome assembly GCA_036898165.1 of Silybum marianum. Lineage (NCBI taxonomy): Eukaryota > Viridiplantae > Streptophyta > Magnoliopsida > Asterales > Asteraceae > Silybum > Silybum marianum. Next base: position 18,898,240 of record CM072541.1, read on the forward strand.
GTCAAGCTTGGGTAGGAAGCTTGTCCTTGTAAATAAGACAACCATGTTTTTGGCCGAATATGAATAGTACCGTATCAGATATGATGGGGACATAAGAGACAAGTCGTACGTCCTTTTCTGACATGGTTCTAGGTTTGACTTTTGTGCATCAAGGATAAGATCAAACTTTAATTTTGCAGAGGAAGCTTCATTTGATCGCTGACACTGAATGTTCAAGGATGAACTTCAGTGTTGCTGAGGCTTCACAAGATTTCACACTTTGAGTAGATAATCGCTGCTATCGCTGAACCGCTTCAGGTCACTTAGCTGATTATCTCTTTCTTCAGCTTTGGTCTTCGACTGTCGCTTAATGGTCTTCTGGTGTGATAGCTGATCTTCAGGTCTTCAGAGATAAGCTTGTTGATCCTTGAGCTTCAGCGATCGCTGATGGTAATCAGCGTATGCTATCGCTGAATTTGAACAAAAGCTTATCTAAGGAATTTCACTAAGTATAGTAAAGGAATCATATTCAAGTCACTGAGAGGAGTTATGATCAACACAGTGATCTCTAAAGATCAAGAACATCATCCTATCCTTGAAGATCTGAAGAACAACACTCACACCACAAGACCATTCAGCGATAGTCAAAGGCTTCGCTGAAGAAAGAGATGAACAGCTAGTGATCTGAAGCAGTTCAGTGATAGAAATGTCCATCTACCTGAAGTGTGAGATCTTGCAAAGCCTCAGTGATACCCAAAGACTTCATCCTTGAAGATTCTAGTTTAGTGATCAAGTGGGGCCTACTCAGCAAGATCGAAGTTGATCTTATCCTCGATGAACAAATGTCAAACCCCCATACCTTGTTAGAAAAGGACGTACGGATTATCTCTTATGTCCCCATCATATCTGATTTGGTTACTGTTCATATTCGGCCAAAAGCATGGTTGATTTATGAACAAAGGACAAGTCTCAAATAGAAACTTGACACGTGGCATGTACCTTCTGTGTTGCATTAAATGCAACGGGTATAAATAGATGAAGATCCTTTCTTCATCTTCATGTATGCAAAATCTCTTCTCAAACCTCCGCTTTTATTTCTTATCTTTTTTTTGGAAAGGGTATCCTAGGCATTTGCCTAGACTAATCCCTGGCAATTTTAAGACTACTAAAGCATGCAGCCCTGAGATAATTCCCCAGTGGCCACAAGTTGTTTGTGCCTTAATTCGAACCTGGGGTAGATGTGTTATCTAGCCATATCCCCCCCCCCCCAAGCCTTAACCAGTACGCCACAAGCCTTGTGGTTTATTTCTTATCTTTTTTTGTGCATCAAACTGTGTGATTTCTTAAGTTCTAATAGAATAGGTTTTAATACTTGTTCTTATTCCGCTGACAATTGTAAATTTGTTTATTCAATATAAACTCATTTAAAAACCCCAAAAAGCTTGTGTTTGTATTCAAACCCTCCCTCCTCTACAAACTGTTTCTATATCCTTGAACTCTTGTAGACTCATTTGAGACCAACATCTTAGCTTTAGGATGGTTTCATTCATGTCTTGGCTACGGATCAGGGTATACAAAAGGTTTAGGTATTCGAGAGGCCATATTATGAGGTGGTGTTGCTTCTTGTAATGTAGAAGTCAACAGTTGCAATTTGGTTAATTGTCTCATTTTGCCTTTCACTCGAAATGTATCTATATGTATTTTTAAATACACAGATCATTATGTCATGACCATGGTGTCCCACGAGTTCCTGTCAAAACATATATGTGTAATTGTCCCTTTTTATTGGTGACAAAATATGATTTCATGACCTAGATAATCTACTAGTTTGACACATTAATTTCTCTAATATATGTTGTTTTAATATCATTAGAGTTGATGTATATATATACCCATTTCCATTCTTATATTATGATTTCCAATTTATACGAATATTTTAACAAGGTTCTCATTAATATAGTGTTTTAATGACTATTAATCTTGTACCAACAAGAAAATGTTAGTCCGTCGTCAAAGTATTTTGGTTGGAGGAGTTATGAAATAAAATAAATATTAGTTTATCTCTTTAGATTGTGTTGAAGGAGTTATAAAATAAAATAAATATTAGTTTATCTCTTTAGATTGTGTTGGAGGAGTTACAAAATAAAAAAAATATTAGTTTATCTCTTTAGATTGTGTTGGAGTTCCCAATAAAACTCAAGTTCTCCACGATACATTCCGACGTTGAATGGAGAACATTGATAGTTTTATATTTGTTTTGATGTATTTCTTTACATCTATAATGGTTAGAGTTTTGGATGTATATATGCAAATATAATTAGTTTGATAGTTAACATAAATTTCAAGAAAAGATATACTCGACAAATCTTAAATATGATATAGTTCATTTTTGTTCCTATTTTGATAGACGTTGTTATTAAAATGTTTCTTCTTTTATTGTCCATTATCACTAGTGGTAGTAGTTGCATATCTACTCCAAGGATTGGAAAATCGTTCCCAACTATTTCCATGACCCTGACCCTTTCCACGATCTCGTTCACGTGGTATATAGATGCCACGTGTGACAAATTATATTTATCTTACTATTCTTCTGAGTTGTTTCCATCTCTAACACTTTCATTATTGACATCGAGAATTTTCTTTGTCCCAACATGTCTAGTGTTTTTATTTGAAAGAACCTAATTATGTCTCTTAAGCACTTATGGTATGTTGATGAGTTTGTCAAAAGGTTACATTTCTACTAATTATATTGGTTCATTAATATTTACTGATGTATGAAAGATGGAACGAATATTATGAATCATGTCATTTTTTGTGAGTTCTTTGCCACAAGATTGAGATGCATTTTAAGACATAACATTTTTTTGTTGAAATCAGTCACCTTCTTGTAATCGAGTGGATTTCATTTCACTGTATGACTAGTTTGTGAAGTACATGGTAATGAATGCTCCTGATTTTCCTTTTCAGGGCGTCCCACGGTTCTTGGGGGATTCTAGTTAATGATATTCCCTATGAAGGTTGCGACTGATGTTTCGTCTAAAATATCTCGAGGCATTTACTTGTACCTTAACAGATGATTAGGGCCAATAGGTTTTGATGGTTTTACATATTTGCTTGTATTTTTACGAATCTTATCTTGGGGTGTTCAAGTTCTTCCGAGTCCAGGATGCCGTAAATAATGGAGAATATATAAATTTCCAAAAATCATGGTCTATAATGATTATATTATGCATGAAATTTCATTATCTTAATAATATTGGATTTTTGTATTTTTTTTTTTTTTAAATGTTGTTGATAGTACTTCATCAGTATTTCAATTTGTGAAAAGAAACCACTCAATCTATTGGACTTCCAGGTAGTAGGAGAATCACATGAATTTCTTAAGTCCCTGTAAACCTTGGAGCTATTTACACCTGTTTGACAAAATCCAATGAATATTTTGCAATTTATTTAATTTGAAGATACAATAATATTAATAGACTTTTGGCATGAGGCCAAAAATAATAATACGAGTTAGGCATATGAAGCTAACTTCAATGTTTCAATACCATAATGGTATTTTGAGATATTTTGTCATTAAGCCAAATAAATATTGGTTTTGCATAAGTTAAATTCAAAATTTTAACATCTTAATAGTATTTTTGGAGCTTTTGGTAAAAGACCAAAATATATGGGGTTTGAAAGTATAACTTCCAACTATTAATATTGAAAATAATGAGTAGGAACTCATAATCAAGATAAGTATTTGAATAATATTTTAATATTTTATGATTTTTTTTGAAGTTTTTGTCAAAAGACCAAAAGTTATGGGAATTGAACCTGTAACTTCCAAAAATTTAATTATTATTAAAATTAAAAATTATGAGTAAAAACTCATAGTTATGATAAACATTTAAATTAACCCAACAAATATTGTAAACTAATTTGATGAGCAATAATAAATAATGATACTATCATATCTATAAATTACCTTGATCTATCTTATCTCAATTTAAATAAATCCCAAAAGAAATTTGATTATTAAAGAATTATGATTTAGAATTGTATATACCACAATTTAAAGATAAACATATGAATACACAATGCAAGTCATAAGTAAATCAACAAGCCTACATAATTGAATAGTATTAATTTGATTATCAAGGTAATAATTTAGAGGAAAAAATATAAGGTTATGAAAAACTTGTCGTTCAAGAAACAAATATTTATTTATTATTATTTTTATTGAATTACTTTTTGTCATCGTTTACAAGCATGAATAAAGAATCAAGTTCTGATCATCAAGATTTTAAAATGGACAGATCTAAGGGGTCGTTTATTAAACGTTTACCCGGATAAGTTATCAAGTTATATTACCTTACCGGAGGAATATAACAAGCACCAAAAATCCCACCCAGTAAGAACGAAGACAGGGAAAACAATGACCAAGAGTCTTACCCGGGTAATTGATTGCGACGAATCTTATCACGGTAAACGCTTACCGGGTAAATTGTTGCATACAATGTCGTTTTTATGGACTAAAATCTTACCCGGTATGTAAGTGATAGTGTTGAATTTTACCGGTAAGCAAACGGCCCCTAAGTTTTCATTAGCACTTTTTAATGTTCTTTTGCCGTCATAAATCCTCAAAACAAATTAAAATTTTACTTTTAGTTTAAAAGTGGATTAAAAGAATGATACAAAATATTAATAAGGTTTTTATGAGAGCGAAACATCATATATGCAACGATATTATTTTATGGGATGAGGGTATCAAAATTTGTTAGGATATAAAATATAAAAGAATTGAAAATTGTAACGACCCAGAAACTAAGGTCCAAGATGGGTATAAATTAAAATCCAAAATCACATAATGGTTAACCAACCAACGATTAATTCATACAATTTGATTCAAAAAAAGATAGATGCAGCGGAAATACATAGTCTAAGGTCAATAGCTGAAAAATTAAGACTAATGCGGAAAACTAAACTCTTCGGATGTCCCTCTCTACATCTTCCCTTTCCCTTTATCCCTACTCCCAGCAATGTACCTGCCTGAAAATACTTTATTTTTGAAAAATGAGGGTTGGACCAAAAGGCCTAATGAATTCCCATAAAAACAGTTAAAATTTTCAGCAGTTATATAAATCATCAAAATCATGCAATGGTTTCCAAACAGTTCAACTCATTCCCTAAGCAGGAACAACATACGTATTGGAGAAATGTGGCAAAGGCAAACACCATCGCAAACCCCTAGCGACACACCAGTCCCTTAGGACCAAATCCGTACAACCACAAACCCCTAGTGGTCTGGGATAAGATAAATAGGACCTAGCCACATGACCCAATTAAAACAGATAGTGCACATATCGACCCCAAAGCTTATAAAAGTGATCATGGTAGTTTTACATATAACTAAATTCATTTAAAAGACCATAATCAACGAGTAAGCATTTGAATTATCCACGTTGCATATTTAGGGGATAGGGAACTCACTTGAATTGGATACACCTTGTCTCGAGCTTAAACGGCTAAATTCTCCAAACCGAAAGCCTAAATTCAATAACGATAAACGGATGTTAACCTCTTGTAATACCCCAAAAAGTCTTCTATTAAAGACTTAAGATGAACCCCTAATCTATAGAGCAAAGCCCTGACCTTATACGAAAAATCAAACGGATGAACTCACGACAAAACAGTGAGTTGCGCTGCTTGAGCCGCGGCTTTTATCCGCGGGGTAACCCGCGGGACTCACTCTCCGTCCTGGTTCTTCCTGCAACGAGGATTCAGCCCCAAAACTCACTAAAACTCCAAAACCAAAACCCAAATCGATTTCCATTGATTTTTATGCATAAAACTCAATCCCAAAACCTTATAAACATCCCTAGATATCCATCAAACCAAATCCATTCATTTGATTCCATGGATTAAAGCCCCATTGGAGAACTCAAATTCATCTATGATGGGTTTTAATAGAAAACAAACCCAAATGCCAATGAAACAAGCAATTAATGAAGATGATAACTCTAAAACATCTAATCATCTCATATCTATTGATTTGAGAATCTCCAATAACATATTAACCAAACAAAACATAAAACCCCACGGTTTCCTAATCCCCAAATGACTCATAAGCTTGAAAGTGGAGAAGGTGAAGTATTCATACCTGAAAATGATGAATGCTCCAAGATTGAATGTTCTTCCTTTGATTTCTCCTCCTTCACGTATGTTTTCTTCACACACTGATATTGAGCAAATGAGAGAAATGAGGGATTTCCCTTCTTATGAGCATTTATATACTATGCGCTTCCAAGGTATAAAGCCCTAGCCCAACCACCAAAACTGATCTAAGCCCAAGTATAATCAGTGTTCTAATAGCTCAAGGATTAACACTAAATACCTAAAATACTTGGGTTATTACAAAAACGTACCTGATTTATTTGATGAGATTGTAACGTATACAAGATTATATATCTCGTAATATAAACAACGATTTAATTTTGATTCCGTATTAGATAGTATTCTTAAAACGTACATGTTGATAATGTGTTGATTGAAAAACTAAATAGGACAACAAGAAAATAAAGAGAACATAAATTTCCATCAATCATAAGCTCTTTAAATAGGGAGGATTGAATGGAGATAATAATTAGCATGGAATGATATTTTATATTTACTCTATAAATAACTCTAAGCCTTTGTGTCTGTCTCTATATCGTCATATTGTTTTAACGATGACACATTTATCCTACAACAAAAAAAATATCGAACAAATCTTTTTATTTTTAATCGGCAAAATCTATAATTAAACAACTTGTTTTGACTTTTAAACAAATTAGATACAAATTAGAACAAATCTTATTTTTCTTTTAAAGTAAAAAATTATAGCCATTTTAAAAAGGGGGAGCTAGGAATTTAAGATAGAAGGGGCTAAAATTTAATTAGAAACAACTTGATATATTTACTATTTGAATAAACAATAACTCAATCCTTTGAAATTCAAATAAATCTAAATATTTACATTAGACAAAATTATAAGTTTGTTTTTTACAATAAAATTTAAAGATAACCGATAAGTAAATATTATACATAATTATATTCAAATATTTTAAGTGAATATTATTCGTTTCACGCTTAAGTAATTAATTAATTATGTATTTTTCTAATTTAATTGTTTGGTTTTATCATTTTTTTACACGATTTACATCCAAGTCATTTGGGAATTGAGCAAACAATTTTTATTGGATATGTATTCAATGAAATGATCAATTCCGAGTGGGATTTGGGTTTGAGTGGGTATTCAATGTAATGATCAATTCCGTAACTAAATTTTTTGCATTATATTGGGTATTGGATATGTACAGAGGATTGGAGGCGGCTAGGCACCACCTATCTGGGATAGGCTATCCCCGTACTCCCTCCGCCTCTGGTTTTAAACATACATCCGCTTGATTTATAGAAAACTCTTAACTAATTTAAAACTGAGCTTATAATACAAATATGGCAGCTGACATAGTGGTTTCCTAACCGAATTAAAAATCTTCGTAAGATGGCTCCAGGTCTGATCCTAACTTGATCCAAATGATAATTCTTTTCGGTATCAACGTTCGATACATACTTAAATAACATTTAACGGCACAATTGACACTCTATTAATTTCATAGTTAATCATTAATTTTCCTAAAAGTATTTTTAATTTACTTTTAGTTACTAAAGACAATCGATATCAAATACTAGAAGTTAGAAACAAAAATCTGGAAAAAAGATCCAAAAAAATCAGAAAAGTTTCCTATAACGGTCGAATTCAGCTAAAAGAAGACGTTGGACGTAAAACGTAGTCTTGTATTTGCTTAAAAAGTCTAGATTGATTCACTTTGAAAAAACAAATTCTTTCTGAAATCGACATAATTTTGACTTTCCTTGAAATTAAATCGCATTGACTTTTCCCCCGATCAAACCCAAAACTTTCGAGATATTTATCCACTTTATGGTTTACCCACTCAAGAACATTTCTGGATCCGCCACTGTCTATTTACCTGAATATATATACATATAGATATAGAGGAAGGTTCAAATGAGAACTTTGTAAATTTAAAGAAATAAATGAACACCTTGTGGACCACATATGATGTGTGTCCCACATAATATTAAATCATTTATGATTTAATATGATTTAATATTAAATCAGAAATGATTTAATATTATGTGGGACCCACATCATATGTGGTCCACAAAGTGTTCCTTTAGTCCTTTAAAAATGGGTGGTTCTCGTATGATCTTTCCCTATATATATATATATATAGAGAGAGAGAGAGAGAGAGAGGCGGGTTCATACGAGGACGGTACCAATTTACGAGAATACGAGGACAATCCTCGGCCAATCATTTTGTACATGAAAATTGTCATGTACAAAATCATATATGATTTCATGTACAAAATCATATGTGATTTTGTAAGCATCTAAAAGGACACGCACGACTTTTTTCGTGGGCAGGTCACGGGAAAAGTCGCGGCTAATCATATGTAATTTTGTACGTGAATCATATGTGATTTTGTACATGAAAAGTTTCATGTACAAAATGATTGGCTGAGAATTGTCCTCGCATTCTCGTAAATTGTTACCGTTCTCGCATGAACCTCTTTCTATATATATATATATATATATATATATATTGTTGGGCCACCGATGATTTGTTGATGACTCCTCAATCTTTTCTTAGTCAAAATATTTGGTCTCATCATCAAATAGGGGGAGATTGTTGGACCACCGATGATTTGTTGATGACTCATCAATCTTTCCTTAGTCAAAATATTTGGTCTCATCATCAATTAGGGAGAGATTTTTGGGTCACCGATGATTTGTTGATAACTCCTCAATCTTTCCTTAGTCAAAATATTTTGTATTTGGGTTCTTTGTAAAAGTCTGGTCATACTCAAAAGGTTCAGCAACTCGAAGACTAACTGATACCAAAGGAACATATCAACATTTGTGGAAATGAAAATATGACCTCTAATCAAATACCATGTTTTTCAGCCGCCGATCTTCTACAGCTGTATCATCCACCGATAAGAGAACCAGCTGATATGTCTTACACATATCTTCGGCTGTTGTTCTCTTTGCTAACCTTAGTGAATATTTATGAAGATACTCCTTGTCATCAATATATGCAAGAACGTGTCCCCAAAGTTTTAGATACAAACATTATCCAAAGGTTTGTTTGTCCTTATCTAAAACTTGATGTGACAACAAAGGAGTTGAAGAAAAGATTAATAGTGTCATGTCCTTTCACCTATACCATAAAGTATGGCACCCAATCGTTTGTCCAAAGGAAACTCTGCCAACAAATGATATTGTGACAGGTGTCCCCATGCATTTAATGCATGGGTACTATAAAAGGAGGAGAAGAGCTCTTATGCAAACCATGCTTTTTGAAAGAGAGAGATCTTCTAAGTGAAAATGTTGAATCGGCAGTAGCATAACTTCTTTGTGTTTAAGTTATGTTTTTGTTTTCTAAGTATTAGATTGTTAGAATAAATTTTTTCTGTTTTGTCCGCAACAATCTGTTTTCTAAGTGTAATTCTTAATATTTTATATTAAAGAATTTAACAAATGAAAAATGTTGTGTAATTGTATTCAACCCCCCCCCCCCTATAATTTCTTACTTGTTTGCCATTACCTTGAACGAGATTAACAAGTGGTATAAGAGCAGATTAGTTAATATAATAAACTTGATCTGTAATTGCAGCCTCTCCTTCCTCAAACCCAGGCTCTACTCTGCAAAATCCCTTCGTTGGTTCATACGACACTGGCTCTGCAACCAAACCACCAAAGTTCAACCCAAACAACTTTGCTTTGTGGAAAAGTCTATGATACGGTTCTTGAAAGGGGTTGACAGCTGGTATCCTACCATTCTTAAGTTAAGGATCTATTGTTCCAAGAATCTGGGCTCGTTATGGGTCCAAGAAAACTGTTAGGTCTGAAATTATTGTATCCGAGATGACAATCATTGAAGACATGAAGGACCAAAAGTGCAAAGTCAACAAAGTCATTTATTAGGAAGATTTAATATAAAGAAAGGATAATTATCTTTTAAATTGCAATTGTATAATGCCTAAAACACTTACCTTCCTTTTATAGATTAATTGTTTAATATAAATAGGAGTCTTAAGCAATTCATTAAAAAGTGAAAAGAACAAGTCGATTCACTAGAGAGAGAGAGCCGTAACTCTTACATTGTAATCGATCATATTCAAGAAGAGATGTACGACTACGTAAGTTTTTAAACATCTTTATTGTCGTATTACTTTACTATTAACGTTTACTTGTCATTGTGCTTGTTTATCTGGGATCCACAAGTGGTATCAGAGCCTGTGATCTGAGTTTTGGCAAATTTCTGAGCAATCACAAGAAAATAAGGTAAATTCTCGATTTCTGATTCTTGAGTTTTTCTCGATTCTCACATATTACTCTTCACCCGATAAAACTTCATATAATTCCATATTTGCTTTTTCATCTATTCTTTTTACTCGATAAAACCATATCCTGGTTTAATTTAAATTGTTGTCGATTCAAAGTTCAATAAACTTGATTTTTATTCAAACTATTTAATTTGTTTTAATTTAAAATTATTCTAGTTTATTTTGATTACTTTTGAAACTCTTTAAATAAGAAAACTCAGGAACTTGTGACTCTTGTAGCTTTTCTTACTTAAGAATTCTTAAGTAAAAATCATAAACTTTAGTAATTTTGGTTTTTATTCTTGACTGAACAAATAAGAAACTCGAGAACTTAGTTATTCTTGTCCATAAAAAGACTTGTTCTTTTTAGTCAAGAACCCTTTGTTTTTTATTTCTAATTTACCAGTTAAAGAAAATTCAGATTAGATAACCTTGAATTTTTATCGAGTCCTTTCAATCGACATCAGTTTTTATCGAGTCCGTTTCTATCGACAGCTTTTGTTCTCGGCTCATTAGTGATCGATAACTTGTGTTTATCAAGTCTTCTTTGATCGATAAAACTTCTTGTCGATCACTTTGAACCCGACAAAGAAAGTTTCATCGAGTCCCCTTCACCCGAATTTTTTTCGAGTCACATACACCCGAGAAATCTTCTTATCGAGCCCATACCACTCGACAATTTTTTTTTTGTCTACCTTTTGTCACCCGAGAAAAATTCTTCTCAACCCTTCGTCACCCGAGAAAAATTATTCTCGGCCCTTCATCACTCGAGAAAACCTTCTCTCTTTCAAAAAAAATAAAAATAAATAAAAATAACCAAAACTCACCGATCGAGATCACTTTATCAGGTAACAAGTACTTTTTTTTTTCTTCTTCAAGATAAGTTCTCAAAATCAAGTTTCTGAGCTAAATGCAAAAATTTCTCAACTTGAAACCAGACACACAAACAACATGCAAGTGTTGAATGAACTTCTAAGAGAACATGTCACTCTCAAATCTAAGTTTAATAACTCAGAAGAATCAAGAAAAGTTTTGCAAAATCAAAATGAATTTTTGGAGGAACAACTCACCGAGCATACTAGGAATACCTATCATGTATTTTATGAAGACGTTTGCAAAAAGAAAAATCTTGAGTTGATAAAAATAAATTTTGATCTGAAAAACATATTTCTGAGTTAGAAAAGTTTATAGATCATGAGACTTATAGTGTGGTTCTTAAAAGAAAATTAACTGAATTTTTGGAATGTGAAAAACACAAATTTGAAATTGAGCGAAAAGATTTTGACAACAAAATTAGAACTTGTGAACTGATCATTAAAAAACTTTCCAAACAAGTGTCTGATTTTGAGCAAATTGTGATTTTAGAGAGAAAATCTTCCGAAACAAAAAGTCTGGAGTTTTCAAAACAAATTTCTGATCTTGAGAAACTTTTGGAAAATGAACGAAATGCATTTAAAACTGAGAAAACAAATTTAATCAAGAAATGTAGTTTGATCATTGCTAAAAGCAAAAATCTGAAAAAAGATTTTGACTAAGAGAAGCAAGTTTTTGAAAATAAACTTGACAAACTTTCCAACAAATTATTTGTTTAGAAACAACTCTTGTAACTGAAAAGAATTTGAGATCTGAATTTAAAAATAAATATGATTTGATCACAAAAGAAAGCGATGATTTATCCTGCAAGATCAAAGAATTTGAAAATGAGCTTTCAAAATAAAAACAAAAGAATTCAGAATCAGTCAAACATCTTACTCCCGAACATTTAAATGCGGAGTTAGATAATCTTGAAAAATTGATTTTTCCTCATGATTCTGATTCTACCTCAAGTTCAAAGCAAACTCCTCTTTCTCCTATCTGTAAGAATAACTGTTCTTCAAGAGTTAAATCAAATAGTTATTCTAACAGTTCCAAATCATATAGTTTTTCAAATTCTCGAACTCCTAACTCTAATCAGTTTCAAAATGATTTTGTTGCTAAAACCGGTAATTTCAAGAAGTTTAAAATGGTTTGGAAGAAGAAATCAACTACAGATGATAGTGTTGGAAACATGTCACATACATCTCCTGTAGTTGATACAAGATCATTTGTTTCCAAGACTAATTTGCCTTATTTTGTCAAATCTATCAATCGGCTAATTAGTCTAAGTGCCACACAGATTTGTTGTTCTACATGTGGAACAAATGATTTTGTCAATCAAAATTTCAATCATAAATGGTATGGTACTTACAGTATCCCCATTTCCCCACTTATTACATCTAAAGCTAACCTCCGAGGACCCAACAAAACTTGGGTACCAATTTTTTTTTAATCTGTTTTGTAGGTACGTCATGCGTGTTCTAAATTCCGAATATTCACATCACATGACAATCTTTCAAAAGGTTATGCTACATTTGAGGGGGAGTGCCACATTTTTTTCCATTTATTTTAGCTTCATAGTATCTCAGCTATGGACCTGCTCTTAACCCGTTTTTTTATGTACATAATGACTTCTGAATACTTCAGTTCAGAACTCGGACTTTAATGTTTTAACTCTTTGTGTGATAGGATTTAGACGTTTCAATGGTCAATCCAAAGCCGGAAGGACCTACCCATGAAACACATCCCTAGGTTAGATATCTTGAAAGGGTATGACTAAAATAAAATTGAGTGCTTGTGAGATAAAAGAAAAATGTGAGAGTGTGACAAGACTTAAAAGAATATATTTGGTCTTTACTAAAACTAAACAGTTATCCGGGTAGCCACACAATCTATTCATTATCGATTCCTTGGAGATGAATATTGAACTAGACATGGACCCAATGTCGATAACTTGTGTCACCCCACCCAACAACTCAAGTATCTCAGAAAAGATATTTGTTTCATATATCACGGAGAATGAGCATATCTGCTATCTTTTCTTCAATCGGAAGATTAAGATATTGAAAAAGGAAGACACACCTCCGGTCTCCAAACTTCACATTCAATGCACATCGAGTCTGTGAAATATATTTTCACATTTTGAGCCTTAAAATTAGCATTTAATGCATAAATTCTTTCTACACATTGCACGAGTCTTTGTGATTCACATTGCATATCTTCGTGTTTATGCCGGAACAGTTTGAGAAGTTAGTTTTATAACTTACTTCTATGATAACTGGAAGTCCTATCAGTGCCAATCCGCTGCCAACACTGAATATAGGCCACTCAATTAAATTTAATTTTTGATTAAGTGATAATAGTTGCTATTTGTGCTTTTATGTTAGACTTTTTACCCATTTTTTCACATCCACTTATTGTCTTTGATCGTTCATAATGCTTCGAATTCTCCTTATCATTTTGAGGGGGAGAAAAAGTATCAAAGACAAATGCCCATGATGAGGGAGAAAAGGTATATCAAAGACCCGACAAAACAAAAATTTCTTGGCCCGACAACATGTTTTATCGGCTCAGCTTGACCCGACAATCAGCTCAGCTTGACCCGACATAAATTTCAAATGTTTGAAGATGAAGATGAAGAGTTGTCGACTTCCTTTGAACCGATATATTTTCTTGTCGCATCCCAAAGAGCCGACATCTATACCTAAGTGTTTATGTCGACTCATGTTCAACAAGTTCAAGTCATCATAAGACAAGATCAAAGTTATCGCATCTGCCTAACCCGACAACCTCAATGCCTAACCCGACAACATCAAGATATCACAACCATCTTTTGCCTCTTTCATCAAAAGAAAAATTTTCATCAAACAACATCAAGATACCCTGCGACATCACGGCTCCTTCAACTTTCTTTTCGTGAACTTTATGCTAAAGTTAAGGGGGAGCTACGAAGTTTATCAAGTGATCATATTTGTAGGGGAGCAAAAGAATTCAAGAGAGTGATTTGTTGACAAAGTTTCATCGTCTTCAAAAGTGCTGATTTGCTGAAGTGTAATCTCGAATACAAAGGGGGAGATTGTTAGGTCTGAAATTATTGTATCCGAGATGACAATTATTGAAGACATGAAGGACCAAAAGTGCAAACTCAACAAAGTCATTTATTAGGAAGGTTTAATATAAAGAAAGGAAAATTATCTTTAAAATGGCAATTGTATAATGCCTAAAACACTTACCTTCCTTTTATAAATTAATTGTTTAATATAAATAGGAGTCTTAAGCTATTCATTAATAAGTGAAAATGTGTCGTATGAATGTATGCAAGAACACGAAGAACACTTATAATATTTATGAAGATCCGATGTCGGATATCTCACTTATATTGAATATCGGTTACAATAATATTATCTAATAAGCTCTCTCTAATGATATGAATTAATGTGTTCTATTTAATTGCTAGCCCTAACCCTCTATTTATATGTATAGGAAATACGGTATAAGGAAACTAGGAGATTAAGGCATTATACACTTGCCTTATTTACAAAATAGAATGTTTCCTTATATTTAAACATTAAACATTTCCTAAATAATGACTTTGATGACTTTGCACTTTGACCCTTCATGTCTTCAATATTTGTGATCTCGGATACAATCTTTTCAGACCTAACAGAAAAGAACAAGTCGATTCACTAGAGAGAGAGAGAGTCGTAACTGTTACATTGTAATCGATCATATTCAAGAAGAGATATACGACTACGTAAGTTCTTTAAACATCTTTATTGTCGTATTACTTTACTATTAACGTTTACTTGTCATTGTGCTTGTTTATCTGGGATCAACAAAAACTGTTGTTGGTAAACTCTTGAATCTTCATATAAAGAGAAATCTGAAGCTAATGGCAGATATCTGACTAAAAGTCGCAAACAATATACTGAAGATGATAAACATCTTGTATCTTTGGATAACAAAGTCAAATCTGTTTTAGTTGTTTCTTTTCCTGATGAAGTGTTCCATTCTTTGGTAAATCTTTCTTCTGCCAAAGAAATGTGGGACACTCAATGTGTTTTATATGAAGGAACTATAAAAGTAAAGAAAAGCAAGAAGATTGATTTGGTGAGAAACTATGAACTTTTCACTCATGAAAAGGGAGAATTTCTTTCTGACAATTACAACCTTTTTAACATTCTCTTAAATGTTCTTAAGTTGTTAGGAAAGGTATATGACGATGAGGAGGTTTTGTGCAAATTTATGGATTGTCTTCCAGACTTTTGGGAGAATATTTGTACCTGCATTAAAACCACCAAGGATCTTGATCATATGCCTTTGACTGCTCTGAATGGTACCTCAGATAATTATGAGCAAACAAAAATCCAACAAAAATCTGTCATCAAGGACATTAAAAGCTCCTATGTGGCTTTAATAAGTGATTCTAACAAATCTACGTGTCTTCCAAGAATTATATATCCATCTTCTAAGTCTCATAACAATGAGACTAAGGAAGATTCCACCCACTTATCGGAGGCTCATCTTAGTGATGCCGATGATGAAAGTGGGGAGCTAGTCATAGACATACTCTCTGATAGTATGGCTATGATGCCTGGAAATCTCAAGAACAAAAGTTTTTCCTCTTATCATCCTAGATCTGGAAGAAAATATTCCTCTCTTCAAAAATCTTTTTCTTTTTGACAAAACAAATGATGAGTGTTTCAACTGTGGTAAAAAAGAACTTTTTTCTTCTAAGTGAAAATCTAGGGTTCAATTCCTCCAAAGTTTAAGTCTCTTACCTCTTCTTGCCATGACTCCTCTAAAACGGCAAGTCAAAAGACAGCCGATAGAATGAGCCAATATCTTCGCAAAAATCACAAACTCTTTCTGTTCAAAACCCTCTAATTATTCATTTTTCTCTCTCAAAACTTAAAAGAAATTTTTGAAAATCTCTCAAATGAATTATAGTAAATTAAATTAATTTTTTTTGGCAGGCGCCGATCTAAGGCGCTGAAAGCTCCAATCCCTTAAAAAAATGATGAAATTTTGTTTTTCTTTATTAAGGAATTTAATATCAAAAAGATTCTGTGTGAGTTATTGTTGAAGTTTCACCTTTGAAAATGATGGATGAGCAGATTGACTGATTTTTGAAATTGGCTAAGTCTTTTAGTCTTTTGAAATTGGTTTTTGAAATTGGCTTTTGAAATTGTATAAGTCTTTTTTTTCTCTCTCTCTCAATAAAAAGAAAATGTGTAAGTTTAGTTCATCCTTAAAAATTATTTAAAAAAATTGATTTTTTCCTGTAAAAATACCCTCCGATTTTTTCCTGTAAAAATACCCTCCGAACTTTACCTGTCAAAAATCTCTCAGATTTTTACTGGAAAAATCTCTCAGATTTTTTGCTGTCAAAAATCCCTCCGATGTTTTAATGACAAAAATCTATTCGATTTTTTACTAACAAAAATCCATCCGCTTTTTGACTGACAAAAATCCATCCGATTTTTGACTGACAAATTTTTGATAGTTTTAGGGATTTCTGTTTGATATGCTTTATAAATCATTTTAACCGCAAGCGTACGGTGTCGTAGCATATGGGTCGAACACGAGGAGACAAAGGAATAAGCACAAATTTACTCACGGTACTAGCTAGTTGCGCGAAATCAAAATTCAGAGATTGAGTTAACACTACAAATCAAATTACTCAATTAACCAACTAAGCTATACTAAACATAACAAAGTTAAGAACTAAACCAAACTAATTAAACATAAGGAATTAACAAACAAGTGAAACTAGATTAACAACTGAAACAAGAATCAAAAGACAAATATAATCAACTCTAACAACTCGAATTGAACAACATTTAAATCCTACACTAAAGCTATCTAAAGTGGTGAATATCGGTTTGGACTTTTCAAAGCGGAGTTTGCCAAATTCAAATACCATTTTTATCCCTCTTCCAAGGCGACAAAACTCTTCTTAATTGAAAGACGATTATTTCCATATCGTTGATTCTAAAAAGAAGCATTAAGCGAGGCAAAATATCCCCAAATAATCAAAACATCTATTTTCATGATGTGATGAAAACTACCAATTGGTTGACCAAAATCAAAACCAAATTTCCATTCAGATTTCAACTGTTAAATTCAACAATGACTGATTAGTGATCGTTTAACAATCCCTAACTTCCGTTAGTCGATCAATCAAACAACCATTTCACCGGGAAATCGTTTTACTAAAACAACCAATTGATACAAATCAAATCCTTACTAATATTCACCTTAAACTATGAATCAAACAAACATAAATTAAAATAACATGAAATTACTATGAATCAAACCAACATAAACCGAGAAAACAAGATATTAAACCAAGAACATGACTAAACAAGAACTAATCTATGAAGAAAGTAACTTAGACAAGATAAAACACATAACCCTAGATCTAGAATACCAAGAACATTAAATCAACACCAAAATCTAATCTAACAAACATGAAATTAGACCCAAATTTAAAGAAGAACAAAGCTATAAAACTATTTTAATGAATTCATGAAATAAAAACACTCCAAACCAAAGACAAAGCAAAATTCACTAAATAACTTTGAACAATTTAGATCTAAGAACTAACTAGTTGCAGAAAATTGAAATCAATAATCAAAACTCAACAATCTAAGCTATAAACATGAATTAAGAAATAAAATGAAGTATAAATGGAAGAAGAAGATACAATTACTCTCTAATTCAAAGATTCATTCCCAAAATAGGATTCAATCCATGGCCATAGCTGCAAATCGAGAGGTTGTATGCTCCAATCCCCAAATTAATCTAAAAACTACTCTAAACCTAAAGAGAACACCTCTAAAATGGTAAAATGTACAATGGAGGCTTAAACCCTAAAAGTGAGCATCAAAGACCTTTAAATATGATGGCCCAAATGACCAAAATGCCCTAGAAAAGATCAGAATTTCGGGTGCATCAGCATCGCTCGCGGGCGCACCCTTTAAAACCTCGCGCTCGCGAGAGGACCTCAAAAACAAGGCAGAAAGTTTATTTCTTATCAGCTCGCGATCGCACTCTAAAATTCCTCCCGCTCGCGAGAAATGCTCAAAAACATGGCAAAAAGTATATTTTTCAAAACTCGCGCCCGTACTTTATTTTTCCATCTTGTCCGCTTCCGACACCGCTTGCATCTCCCACTTTCTTCTCTTTCTCGAGTCCACACACACATGCACACTGCAAAAACTCGCAAAAACGTGAATATACCCGTGATATAGTATTAGGCATCGAAAAGAGAAAATTTGTGCAAAAAGGTAAGAAAAATGCATGAGACACACTAGGGATGGACACAAAAAACGATGCAATCTATGCTATAAAATGAGAATAAAGTGTGCGAAACAATTTCACATATAAACAAGCTACTTAGGAAGCTACATAAGCCAAATCACTAGCCATTTTCTTAACCTTCTTATACCCATCCCTTTCTTTAATAGCCTAACCCCTCACATACATCCACCGATCTTAATCTCTTTCTTTCTTTTCCTATATCTCTATTTTATCTCACTAATTGGTCACCTCAAACTTATCTCCACTTATTTATCTTTCTTCTTCTTTCTTGGTATTTCTTTATCTTTCTTCTTCTTTCTCGATTTTTTTTGCCACATACCATCCGATCTCTTTATTATCTACCATCCTAATTCTTTGTACCATCTGAATTCTTCTCCAAATATGCTAAATATCTTCTCTCTTACAAAAAGAAACTAAGTGATCTATTGTTTAAATTTATCTTTGAATTTTTTTTAAACTAAAAAATATATATATATTTCTGATATTGTTGTCTCTCCGAAGTCAGATACCTAGAACTCTCCGAACTCAATATTCTCTAATATTGATCCTCTAAAATATGTATTGCTTTGTGAAGGCAAAGAATTCAATGTCTCCAAAGATATCTGAAGCTCAAGACTCAAATGAGGTTGTTAAATTCATTCATGACTTGCTTAATTCTTTAAGTCTTGAAGAAACCAACTCCTTTTGTCCCAAGCCTTCAAAAAATCTTCAAAAGGAACTTCCAAAGTTCTTCTAGGAAGTTTTCTTCCGCTGAAAAGGGAAAGTTTCCTATTTCCCTTATCTTTCTTCTAAGAGAAAGACTTCTTTTTCAAAACATTCAAAATCTCAAAACCAGTCCACCGATTTTTTTCCTAGAGCGGTCAATATAAGGAAAAATCAAGTTCAAGACTTCTTCCATCTCTTTTGTGCCTTCTTCTAAAAAAAAGGCATTATTGGCCCAAGACCAGGCATCGGAGCCAATGAAAATCTATGTCTATGGTAAATGCTATAACTGTGGTGATACCTTCCATCTTGCCAAGGATTGTCCAAAAGTTTACATTGTTCGAAAGGACAAAAAGGATAAATCTTCTAACTCAAAAAGGCCCTTCTCAAAATGGGTACCAAGAAACCAATTTGTTCATGCTTGCAGGGCCCAAATAGAGATCATATCTGGTATATGGACATCGGCTAATCATGGCAAAGGAATCACAAGAGGTTATGGAACTCTCACCAATGGAACTATAACCTTCAACAATGTTGTCTATGTTGAAGGAGTGATGTGTAATCTTCTGAGCATTAGTCAACTATGTGAAAATAGGTCCATCATTATCAAGACAGCTTATGAAGTGTTTCATGGCTGAAAACCAAACATTGGTTTTCTTCATATTTTGGCTGTGTGTGCTATGTCTTAAATGACAGAGAAAATCTTGGGAGATTTGATCCCAAAGCTGATGAAGGAATTTTCATGAAATTTTCATGGGATATTCCTTATGTATTTATGAGTCCATACTTGTCAAATTTGATGATCTTCAATCTTGTTCTTTATCAAGTAATGAAGAAGAGCTAATTCAGTGGATTGCATCTTGTATTATTAGAGACATGCCTCACACCACTCCATTTGTTCTTCATCTTTTGAACATCACCCTCCTTTTGAAAATGGTGATGTCACTTCTACCAACATTCCTCCATCCTCTCTAAACAATACTGTATCTTCTGAACCTATTCACAAAACCCCTTCTTCTTCTGAAATTATTCCTTTAGAGGAAGAACCTGAACCTTTAAAACACTATCCTCATATCAGTCGACATACCTTCCACCTCCAACACAAATCTCACTTTTCCTCTTCAAATGCCCCAACCTTGAAATGGACAAAAGATCACCCCAATTGATCAAATAATTGGTGATCAACAAGCTGGTGTTCAAACTCGGAGAGGATTTGGAAATCTCTGTCTCTATGAGAATTTTCTCTTCATCATTGAACATAAACAACTTGGTGAAACTCTAGCAGATCCAAGCTGGATATCAACCATGCAAGAAGAGCTCTATCAATTTGAGAGAAATAAAGTCTTGAGATTGGTTCCTTGTCTTTCTCACAAAACCATTATAGGAACCAAATGGATTTTCAGAAACAAGATGGATGAAGAAGGTAATGTTATTCGCAATCGTCAAAAAAAGATAAACAATTTTATTTCATCTCTTGGTCATCTCCTCCATTTGGCCACTGAGGGGGAGAAAATTCCTGAGAGCATCGATAAATGCACTGGTGAGGCAGCCGCCGATGAACCTCAAGATGTTACAGTAGCCGATGAACCACAAGTTGAGGGTAACACCGAAACAGCTGTTGGGGAGACTACAAAAGTCACAGGCGCCGACATTCAGGGGGAGAAGTTCAGTGACCGACTGGAAAAAGAAGACAATGTCGGTGCTAACGCCTCTGCTGCCTGTTTGGAAGTCATCCGAATATTTCTTGATCATGCTGTCTACAAGAATTTTTGGGTACTTTAAATGGTTGTTAAGAATACTTTTCTTAATGGTGAACGTGCTAAACAAGTCTATGTGAAACAACCTCCTGGTTTAGAAGATCACATTCATCCTGACTATGTCTATCGACTAGACAAAGCTCTGTATGGACTGAAGCAGGCTCCTCGCGCCTGGTATGACACTCTCTCTGATTTTCTTCTAGACAATGAATTTGTTCAAGGTAAAATTGACAACACTCTCTTTCTCATAAAATGTAAAGGTAGTATCATTCTTGTTCAAATTTATGTTGATGGTATTATTTCTGGAGCCACCAATGCATCTATGTGTGATGAGTTTAGCTCACTCATGAAAGTAAGTATGAAATGAGCATGATGGGTGAACTTACTTTCTTCCTTGGTTTACAAGTTAAACAACTTCCTAAAGGTATTTTTATAAATCAAAGTAAATATATTAAAGACCTTCAAAAGATGTTTTTTTTTAATCTTGTATACCAACGAAGACTCCGATGGAACCTCCTCTTGAACTTCATTATGACCCTGATAATGTGTCAATCAATTTTACCACCTATCGGGGAATGTTGCTACTTGTCTTTGTGCTCGTTATCAAACCAATCCCAAAAAATATCACCTGGATGTGGTTAAACGAATTTTCAGGTATCTTAAAGGTACCTTGAATCTGGGTCTTTGGTATCCCAAAGACTCGGGTTTGGATCTCATCGGGTATTCGAATTCCAATTTTGCAGGTTCCAAAATAGATCCAAAGAACACCACTGGAAGTTATCAATTTCTTAGTAGAAAACTTGTCAGCTAGACAAGTAAGAAACAACACTCAGCTTCAACCTCTACAGTAGAAGCCGAATATGTTGCTACTGGAAGTTGTTGTGCCAAATATTAAGGAAGAAAAATCAACTCCGTGATTATGATTAGATTTTCCCAGGAATCCCAATATTATGGGATAACTTCAGTGAAATTGCTATTGCAAATAATCATGTTCGCCACTCAAGATCCAAGCATATTGACATCCGATATCACTTCATTAGAGATCATATCTCTAAAGTGATATTGAACTTCATTTCATCTTTACTGACTTTCAACTGGCTGCTCTCTTCACAAAGCCATTGGATGAAATCCGATTCAACTTTCTCATCGGAGAACTAGGTATGTTATGTCTTGATTAAAATAATTTTTTCTAATAAAATAAATAAATTTCGGCTAGCATGTATCTCTCCTATCCCCACCGTCCGAAATTTTTTAAAAATAAAATTTCGGCTACTGTCCAAAATTTTTTTAAAAAAAATTATAAAATTTTTTTGGCTACTCTCCGAAATTTCGGCTACTGTCCGAAATTTTTCAAAATAAAAATTGGCTACTCTCTGAAATTTCGGCTACTCTTCGAATTTTTAAAAAAAATAAAAAAAAAAATCAAAATTTTGGCAAGCCCCGAAATTCATTCCTCCAATTCTTTGACTCTCCAATATTCATCTCCGATTTTAGTCAACTAAAATCCTTCCGATGTTTCCTTTCTTGAAATTTCTCCTATGTCTTTGTAAGTTCCCTCAGATATTTTATCCTCCCGATATATCCTTGTAAACTTCCTCTGATATATTATCCCCCGATATATTCTGTCAAAAATATCTCTAATTTCTGACTATAAAAAATTCCTCCGAATTTTCTTACTGTAAAAAATCCATCCGATTTTAGCCCGTCAAAAATCCATCCGATTTTTGACAAAATCTCTCTGATTTCTGACTATCAAAAAAAATTCCTCCGAATTTTCTTACTGTCTACAATCCATCCGATTTTTGCCTGTCAGAAATTCCTCCGATTTTTGCCTGTCAAAATAGCCTCTGTCAAAAGAGCCCTCGATCTTTGACTTTCAAAACGCCCCCCATCTCTGGCTGTCAAAATACCCTCCGATTTTTTACTGTCAAAATGTCCTCCAATTTTTGACTGTCAAATATCCCTCCAATTTCTTTTATTGTCAAAAATCTCTCCGATATTTTACTGTCTAAAATTCTTCAATCATTGTCTTCTCTTCGATTTCTTTTCCAATTTATTTTCTAAATTTCTTTTCCAATTTCTTTGTCTTCTCTAAAATCCTTCCTATTTGTATTCTCTTCGATTTCGGATATAAAATTCCTCCGAATTTTTGTCAAATTCGGATTCTTAATGTCACTCCAATTTTATTCTCCCCGATTTTCGTGAACATAAAATCGCACAAATTTTGTTCTCTGATTTCTCTCGCCGAGATACGGAGCTGGTCAAGAAGAAGAAGATAAAGAAATCTACGGTTCATAAATCTTCTACCATTTCCACCTCCGCACTTGCTTCTACTGCTACGATATTGAAAAAGCTTTCGGTATCTACCCAAGCCAATATCCCGTCCAAAAAGCAGAGGAGCTCCAAAAGCCCCCCCCCCCCCCCACACCAAGGTCTCCTGAAAGAGATCTCAGGAAACCTCAAGGGTCGAAAACTCCCAACCACTCACCGATTCCCAAAAATCGGTGGGTGTTGAAATTCTCCCTACTGGACCCAGAGAATCTTTTAAAACCTCACTTTCCTCCTTCATGCCCTCTAAAAAGGACATGATTGTATTTTCGGGGACCCGCACTAAACCCTCATCAACATTCTCTTTGATAAGGATGAACCTTCCCAATTCCAAGGACTATTTTCGATACATCATAAGCTTGCACCCAAGATCTATTATGTTGATGACCTTGCACGTCTCCATGAAGACTCAGCGAAACCGGCCGAATTGGAGGAACTCCCTGAGTTTTCCACCACTTTCTTGTTTACCAATACCTCATTCTAGCTGCAGATGTTTCTACCTGATGGACTCCCCACAATAATAATAATAATTATTATTATTAATTTTGAAGACTTGTTTATCCCTCTGGTGGACTTCCTGAATATCTTCCACCTTCTCACCTCATTTAAGTTTCTTCTCCCATTAGCCGCTGAGGGGGAGAAAATTGTCAATAAAGCTAAATCGAAAGCAGCTGAGGAGGAGAAAGAGAATCTTCTCAAAAGGAGAAATCAACTAAGGGGAAGAAATCTTCTTTAAAAGGATTTCAGCTGAAGGGAAAGAAAATCGACTAAGGAGAAGAAATCTTTTGAAAAGGAGATTTCAGCTGAAGTGAAAAAGAAATCTTTCGAAAAGGAGATTTCAGCTGAAGAGAAGAAGAAATCTTCTGAAAAGTAGAAATCAGCGGAGGGGGAGAAATCAGCTAAAGGGGAACATCTTAGTGATTATAAGAAGAATGAGTCGGAAGAAACTACTGAGGGAGAGAAAATCAAAGACATGCAAGAAAGAGTTAACACCCGATGAAGAAGTAGCTCAACTAAAAAGACTGAAGGTTGAAAGGCTAAATCGGTAGACTTATCATCAACAGCGAAAAAACAAGTACCTTGATGATGTTCTCAATTACCTCAGGTATTTTTTGTTGGTCCCAATAAGGGTCTACAAGAGTTCAATCAAGAGAGAACAGTTTGTAGAGGGGGGGGGGGGTTGAATACAAATACACAGATTTTTAGTTTTTAAATGAGTTTATTAAGATAAACAAATTTACAATTACAAGCGGTATTAGAACAAGTTAAAAACCTATTCTATTGTAACTAAGAAACACGAAGTATGATGCACAAGAAGATGAAAGAAAGAATTAAGAGGGTATAAGTTAGACAGAAGCATGCATTAAGATGAAGAAGATATATTCAACTTATTTATACCCGTTTGTCTTTGAGACAAGACAAAAGGTATATGCCACGTGTCAAGCTTGGATAGGAAGCTTGTCCTTGTTAATAAGACAACCATGCTTTTGGCCAAATATGAACAGTACCATATCAGATATGATGGGGACATAAGAGACAAGTCGTACGTCATTTTCTGACATGGTTCTAGGTTTGACTTTTATGCATCAAGGATAAGATCAATCTTTAATCTTGCAAAGGAAGCTTCATTTGATCGCTGATACTGAATCTTCAAGGATGAATCTTCAGTGTCGCTGAGGCTTCACAAGACTTCACACTTTGAGTAGACAATCGCTGCTATCGCTGAACCGCTTCAGTTCACTTAGCTGATTATCTCTTTCTTCAGCTAGAGTCTTCGACTGTCGCTGAATGGTCTTCTGATGTGATAACTGATCTTCAGGTCTTCAGTGATAAGCTCGTAGTTCCTTGATCTTCAGCGATCGCTGATAGCAATCAGCGTGTGCTATCGCTGAATTTGAACAGAAGCTTAACTATGGAATTTCACTAAGTATAGTAAATGAATCATATTCAAATCACTGAGAGTAGTTATGATCAACATTTTTATCAAAAAGCTGACGACATTCGACCCTCCTATAATCTAAAGTCATCTGTCCATGTACTCCAAACTATGTATTCTTCTCTCTCTCAATCTAAAAAAACTCTTTCAAAAGCTAGCCGGCCAAGGAAGGAAGGATTCCTGATATCTCAAAACTTGATCTATCAAATCCAACTTTGGTAGTTCAACCAGCGACAACCATCATCACTGCTCCGGAATATGGTATGTTCTCCGAAGATGCTCTTAGGAACATCTTATTTTTCCAGGGCTACGTACCTGTATTCCTCTTGCCAATAGCAGCTTCTTTCAAGCAATTCTGAGTGTGGTTCTCTACAACAAAGATGAAAGAATTCTCTACAATTTAATCCTTAATGAACTCAAGAGTAGAGATGTTTATGTTGCAACAATTCCCTTCAAGTACCCTGATGCTTGGTATCTATGTAAATTTGTTTCTTATCTTTTGTTCTTTTTACTTGTACATATGTTGCACATATTATTTATTGTTTTTATTCTGTAAATATCGGATACAATAAATCCAAAAAAATAAAAACAACATATAAGTGAAAAAAACCCAAAAAGAGCAAGAAAGGGTCAAAGGTACTTAAGAGTTCTTTTTAAGCTTTCAAGACAAAATATTGGTCTCATCATCAAATAAGGGGATATTGTTGGGCCACCGATGATTTGTTGATGACTCCTCAATCTTTCCTTAGTCAAAATATTTGGTCTCATCATCAAATAGGGGGAAATTGTTGGGTCACCGATGATTTATTGGTGACTCCTCAATCTTTCCTTAGTCAAAATATTTTGTATTTGGGTTTTTTGTAAAAGTCTAGTCATACTCGACACGTTCAGCAAATCGAATACTAGCTGATACCAAAGCAACATATCAACATTTGTGGCAATGAAGATATGACCTCCGATCAAATACCAGGCTTTTCAACCGCCGATCTTCTACAACTGTATCATCCACCGATAAGAGAACCAGCCAAGAATACATCGGCGAGCCGCCGATGTAAGAACCGGCAAATATGTCTTGCAATATATCTTCGGTTGCTGTTCTATTTGCTAACTTCGATGGATATTTATGAAAATACTCCTTGTCATCAATATCTGCAAGAACGTTTCCCCCAAGTTTTAGATACAAACATTATCCAAAGGTTTGTTTGTCTTTATCTAGAACTTGATGTGACAATAAAGGACTTGAAGAAAAGATGAATAGTGTCATGTCCTTCACCTATACGATAAAGTATGAACCCCATCTTTTTTCCAACGGAAAAACTCTACCAACAAATGATATTTATGACAAGTGTCCTCGGCATTTAATGAATTGGCACTATAAAAAGAGAAGAAGAGGTCTCATGCAAACAGAAAAAGAGAGATTTTCTAAGGGAAAAGCTGAGATTTTCTAAGGGAAAAGCTGAATCAACAGTAGCATAACTTCTTTGTGTTTAAATTATGTTTTTTGTTTTGAAAGTGTTAGACTGTTAGAATAGATTTTATCTGTTTTTTTCCGCAACAATCTATTTTCTAAGTGTAATTCTTAATATTTTATATTAAAGAATTTGAAAAGTAAACGTGAATACAAATGAAAAAGCGACACATGTCATATTCAGACTGAATAGATTTTATCTGTTTTGTTCCGCAACAATCTATTTTCTAAGTGTAATTCTTAATATTTTATATTAAAGAATTTGAAAAGTAAACGTGAATACAAATGAAAAAGCGACACATGTCATATTCAGACTGAAGGAAAATATTCAGTCTAAATGCAATATCATTCATTGTGGAGGTAGTGTTATTCGGTCTATTCGGTCTGAATAACAATTCAGACAATATCTTAGACTTTAACTAAATATAGCGTTTTTCAATCTCAAACTAAATAATACTACATTCAGTTGAACATGACACGAGTCACGTTGTCATTTCCCTCCACATTCACAACCAAATTTTAATTGTCATTTAAACTCGCACTATACACATGGACATCATGTGTATCGGCTATACTAACTCAAACGTAGTATTATTATCCACTTTACAATCGTATTCAAACTATAAACGGTACAAAATCAACCAAAACAGAAAATTATTCCATGCTACATATAAAGAAAACGCATCACAAAAGCCAAGTAATTATTCCATTGAAACTTATTGCATCAATTAATAAGTCCCGCCTGTGCCAGTGTGGTGGCCGGTAACACCACCGGTGGTCGGGTAGGTGTGGGTTCCGGTGGTTCCCGCCGCCTGTCTCTGGGCAGCATGATGCTCACGCGCTGCTTGCTTCTCATACTCAGCCTCGTGTTTTCTCTCGTCCTTCTTTTCCCTTGCCATTTCCTTCTGCATCGGATCATGAGCAGTCATCTTCTCACCCTATTCAACCACAACAAAATATATACATATATTTATGAGTTATATAATAGACGAACATTTGGTGGTATGTCGTATAATAAGATCAAGGCTGCACGTGAATCTGACTCTAAAATTTTTAGGAGCCTATTGCTTTTGGTGAATTACCGGTGCTTAATGCAATAACCGGTGAGCAGACTTGCGATAATCAAATAAAAACCAAATACTACATTAATTATAAACCAAAACCAATATGAAAAATATTTGTTACATGACCTTTTACTTGAAACCTTATTATTTAAAATATTATTTCATACGTGTCTTGTTTGTATCAAGATTACATATTCAATAAAAAAAACGATTGGTTTATAGTGAAATGAAAAACATATAATAAAAAATATTTACATTATAAATGTATTATGGAACAAATATATATAAAACAGTATTTAAAATACTATCATTTGATGAAAAATCTCGTATAAAAAATATTTTTATATCGATTGATTCTTATGAAGTTATAAGATATTTACGATTCTCAATTGATTTAACCCATGTATATAAATATATAATTATGTGATACAAATCAAACAAAAAAAGAATGAAATGATATATAGTTATATATACGACCTTTTCTTGGATGGTGGCTTTGGTCTTATCCATTCCAGCCTTGGCAGAGGCAGCCATGTTGGCCGCCGATTCCTTGACGGACGCCGCTGTATTTTTGCCTGTTTGCATTTTGATCGATTTCGAGAAAGTCTGTATTATCCTTTAGTTAGATTCTTGATGAAATGATGAGCATGTTAAGATGTGATATATATATATGTGTATAGATTTGGTTAAATTTGTGTTGGTTGATGGTTTGATGCCACGTAGCAAGACAATGCTAAGTGGGTCTCGCTTATGCTGCCACAATTCCATCTGACTTCAGGGGCACTGAAAGGTTGTAACATGTTACGATGTATATCCGTTGGAACAAAACCCATACAGATAAACAGGCGTGTCGAAACTTTTTTAAACGGTGACTATTTATTTTGAGTAGAAAAAATTGAAAATATAAATATTTTCTATATAATATTTTTTTCGTTTATTGATGAATTTTTTTATTAACCTGAATATTCAATCTGTTATGCAAGTCGACTAATTAAGAGGATGAGTATCCGTTTCACGGGTAGCAGGAAATCATCGCATTTTAACCTCCATGACTATAAGGGGATTTTTGTTCCTTCGTGGATTGGAATTTGAGACCTCCAGATACGTTCGACCTTTAAAGTCCAAACTTAAATTATTAAGACACCATCCTTATATACGTAAGATTTTGTGTTTAGTTTTTTATTATAAATATTTATAAAAATATAATAAATTTAAAATTAAAAACTAAAAACTCAGGAAAATAAGACAAACATGATTAAAATTTGTGACTAGAGTAAGAAAAATCATGCAAACTACAACAAAAATGAGCTTATAGTATCCTTATTAATGTCCTAAAGAGGATATTTAATAGGACTTTTAAGTTTATAAGGACAAAAATTATGTGTGTCTCATTTAAAGGCATTGTAATAGGTTAGTGGCACTATAAAATAAATAATTTTCACCCATAAAAATTATTTAAAGAAATTTCCATGGGTGATTATGTACCCACGGATAATCCAGAAAATATTAGTGGTTCGGTAAATCCGATATTTTTCGAGAAAATATCAACGGATCTGGATAACCTGTCACTAATTTGAATTATCCACCAACAATTCATTCACCAAATTTTGTGACGGTTTGGTGAGGATTCACCCTTTAGCAACAAATTTCCCATGAAAAAGTCTGTAGGCAAAAGTCTTTTATTTAACAGTGTGGGATGAATTTAAGCGTCCTAATAAGCTGTAGGATTATGATACAAATTTCGTAGTTCTACAAAATGGATTTGGTAACATAACACTAAAAATTTCCTAATAGACTAATATATATAGGACACTTCATGTCATAAAACGTTTTACATTTAAAAACAAATATGGGTGTCACAAAAAAATGGTTTTATAGGACGAAACTCGATGTCATTAAAGCATTTATATAGTACCAAAACATGTGTCTGATAGATGTAGTTTATTGGACATACTCATTGTAAGACAAGTATATAAGAATTTCTTTCTAAGTGTTTTATCGGATGTTAAATATATTATTTACAAATCCGATGGTTGGAACCATCACTTAAATATATATGTTCTTGACTATTTCCATTTTCAAATTCGTTAGTAATAAGGGTAATATGGCGACATCTTCATATATATTAAAGGAATAACCAAAGATAATGACTTGGCACATTGAGATTTGAGTAATCCTTAAATCTTAATTGTGGTTGATTTTGGGTAATCCTACATTGGTGAAGAGTTGAAACATTTGAGTAAGGAGAAGTGTATAAGAAAAGTGGATTGGATGCTTTTATGTCAATTCATGGGGTTGTCTTATTTTGGATGATCTCTTTAAAATATAAAACCATGGTTGGAACCAAAACCAACCAAATGGCAAAAATTATAGTACACAATTAAATCTTTATATATATAAAAGAAAACCCGTAGGGTATTAAGGTTGCACCAGAGAATTTAGTTGGTAAAGAGTTGAAACATTTAAACAAAGTGAAGAGTTTAAGAAAAGGTGGATTGAGTGTCTTTGTGTGTCAATTCAATGGTTTGTTTTATCGGGTAGTCTTAATTGGATGACATTCTTTCAAATCTATAACCATGGTTGGAATCAAAACAAACAAATGGTAAATATTATAGTGCAAAACCAAGGATGATGACTTAATATTATGAGGTTTTAGTATTCCTCAAATATTGAAATAAGGTTAACTTTCATCAATCCACATTGGTGAAAAGATCATAGTTTGAAAAAAGATGATAAATATATATAAATGTGATGGATGCTTTGAAATCTATAACCACAACCAATTAATAAAACATAGCACAAAACATAATTAAAATATCATGAAAATCACAAAGTTAAAAACAAACTATTCATTTCACAAAATATCAATCATTTTGAAAGAAGGTTGAGTTTAATCATCCCACATTGGTTGAAAGATGATAGTCTAAAAGAAGATGAATGTTATATAAAGGAGTGATGGATGTTTTAAAATCTATAACCATGGTTGAAATCAAAACCAACCAAATAGTAAAATTATACTGCAAAACACATAGTGTAAATATATTTCAAAACACAAAGTTAAATAACAAATTTAATATAAAAGGAAAAAAACCACGATATTGATTTGCACATAAATAATCGAGTAATCTTCATTTTTTGAATTGTGGTCGAGTTTTGTTTATCCCACATTGATGGAGAGATGAAAGATTGACGATGAATAGTATGTATATGAAAAATAGATTGAGATGCCTTTGTGACAACTCATGGGGTTGGTTCCTTTTAACCAATCATCTAAACTCATGTTATCCGCTCATTTTGACTGATCCTTTGAACGTATGGAGTTGGTTCATTTTGGCCAACCTTTTTAAAAAGTTATCCATATAAAGAATTATTTAACCAAATAAACTAAATCAAATATATATAGCATTAACATATCATCAATATAGTAGAAGAATAACTAAGGTCGATTATGTGGTACTGTGAGATTTAAGTATTCATAATAATTCTATTTGTATTGGATATGGTTATCCATGTTGGTGAGAATATGATAAAGTGGAATGATGTTATTATATGCAGTTTGGTTTTTTTTTTGTCCCACCTCTTAAATAAATTACTTTTCATCTTTTGTTACATGATTTTTGGAATGTGGTTGAGTTTCATCATCCCACATTGGTGCGAAGATGCGAGTTTAAAAATATAAAGTGAGTATAAGAATAAATGGGTGAATACTTTTGTGTCAAGTCATATGGTTGGATCAATTTGGCCTGCTTTATTTTTGTAAAATAAATCAATTTATATAACAATTAAGTAAAATAATGTTTTTTTTTGTTAAATAATAAACTTGACTAATTTTAGATTACACAAAAAATTACCATAAGAAATTGATGTTTTCGAATGTAGTCGGTAGCTTTGTAAAAGTAGGAACAAAATTTCGGTATCTATATCTGTATATTTATATATAAAAAAGTAAGATCCACAAGAAATGATGTAGCACCCTAAGAATTGAGTATTTTGTATTTCTTGCATTGAGATTTTTGTGCATTCCACATTGATGGAGAGATGAAAGATTAACAATTGATGATAGGTATATGAGAGGAGGTTATGGCGTGCTTGTTTTAACGCATGAGATATTGGATTCTCTTGGCGAATCCTATAAACACATTTTGGCTCATGTTGACTAATCCTCTAAACTCTTGAAATGGTTCATTTTGGATAACCCTCTATTTGCAAAAAAGTTAACATGGTTTTCTATTTATGATTTACTTTAATCCATTTTGGATTAAATAGTAAATTTTAGTTACAATTTTTTTTTCATTAAATATTGAAGAGAAAAGTTTGTTTGGTGTTTTCTAATTACATGTTCTCCGTTTTCAGAAAATATTGAAAAGAGTCTACAGGGTTTTTAATTTTTTTAATAATGTGTTCTTTGTTTTTCAAGTTTATTTTACATAGTCGATTAGATTTTTAATTCTAGATCATTTGTGATTATTTATTACATAACTTATTAGTTAAAACATACACGTTTGATACCATTTAATATATAAGGTTACAAAACAAATTAAATCTTAAAGATGAATTTTAAACACCCTACCATGATACTTAATATTGTGTACGTTTGCCAAAACAATTTAATCTAAAACAGTTAAATACAACGATACACTGCATTTTATTAGTTGTCAAATAATGAATTAGGTTCATCTTAACGACTTAACGTAGTTACGTATTTCTTTACAGTATAATTTTGTCACCACGTAACACGTGGTGACACATACTAAATTTAATAAATAAGGTTACAAAACAAACTTTATGAACTAAATTTTAAAGATTAATTTTAAACACCCCTACCATGATATGTGATATTGTGTACGTTTGCCAAAACAATTTATATTTAAAACAGTCAAATACAATGATACATTGCATTTTATTAGTTGTCAAATAATGAATTAGGTTTATTTTAACAACTTAACATAGTTAAATATTTGTTAACAATATAATTTCGTCACCACACAATGCATGGTGCCACACACTAGTTTAAGTAAAAGAGCAAACACAAGGCTAACAATCATTGTTACAAAGAAATCAAATGACATGTAATTTAAGGATGCTACAAGGAGTTGAAGAATAAAAGGTTCCATATATGAAACCATTGCAATACCAATTATTCTCGAACCACCTTTGAAAAGTTAATATCTTGGAATATAAAGTCGTGGTCTGATATCAATGTTCATCAGTTCAATATGGTTATAGTTTCTTATCATAAATTCCAACCATAACAAATAAACAAATAAATAAATTGTTGTGAATTAGAGAGAAATTGGATATGCAAGTTTTCCATGTATTGTTACTCAAAACGGCAAATGTTATACTTATGCAGAAAGTTAGCTAGCTAATAACGAACTAACCAACAAAGAGAACTATCATAAATAGAGTTCTAATACGCCCCCTCAAGATGGACTAGCAAATACGCCTTGAAGAGCCATCTCGGAAGTGATAGGAAGCATCTTAGACCGAGGTAATCAGTGGTGGAGTCAGGATTTTTACCCGGTGGAGTCCTAATTAAGGTAGACTAAATGTGTGTAAGGTCACCCGATGTGTTTTTACCCTAATTACACCGTTTCGAGAGTTTTTTAAAGTTTTTTAATTAGTTGATTTCGAGGGATTTTCTTAGTGTTTTTAACGATTTCGAGGGATTTTCTTAGTGTTTTTGTCAATTTCGAATGACTTTTTCAGTTTTTTTGATTGATTTCATTAGTATTTTTGGCAATCGCCGACAAAATTAGGTCCCTTGAATTTTTTACTGGGGGGAACTAAGCACATAACACTAAAAACTATATAATTTTACCTACAAAAATATAAAAAATTTACATTTGACTGAGGGCGCTTTCCCCCCACCTTTATACTACTGCATCCGCCACCGGAGGTAATGGTTTGCTAAATATGTTTGCCAGCTGAAATTGACTTCAAAAGGGCCTCACCTTTATTGTACAATCAAACGAACGATATAACAATGGACCTCTATGTGCTTAGTACGCTCGTGTAATGTTTGATTATAAAGTTGTATGGCAGATGTATTGAGTCCAATGTTCTAAAAAACTCGCCGCGACAGCCGTCATGGCGCGCCATGACTTAAGATTTGTGTCTGACGCCACGTTATGTCTGTGGCACGCCATGGCCTAATGCATGATTTTTGTAACACCACATTTGATATTTCTTATCGTTTAATTTCTTATTTTTTGGTTTTTAATATATAACATAATTTAAAATACTTAATATCATTAACTCATTGAGTAATAGTAGAAAATAAAGTTCTATACATGTATAATATTATATATGATATACAAATTTGTCATCACAAGACACGCCTTGGAAAACATCATGCTCGCCGTAACTTCAAAGACTTAAGACTTGACCCTGCCGCTACGCCACGCCTCACGTTATTTAGAACCTTTATTGACACAAAAACACGAGAGTAGGATCATGTAAAGGAACTCCAAATCCCGCAAAATATGTTGCAATGGACCTGTACTCAGCCTCCTTAGAAGAACGAGAAACAATAGCTTGTTTCTTCAATTTCCATGAAATTAAAGAATTCCCAAGAAAAATGCAAAACCCAATAATGGGTTTTCGAGTATCCGGATTGAGCTTCAAGAACTATAATAAATGGGTGGCAACCTG
The DNA here is from genome assembly GCA_036898165.1 of Silybum marianum. Lineage (NCBI taxonomy): Eukaryota > Viridiplantae > Streptophyta > Magnoliopsida > Asterales > Asteraceae > Silybum > Silybum marianum. The sequence continues at coordinate 18,932,746 of CM072541.1, forward strand.
CACATCATGAGGAGTACAAGGGCTAGTAAGGTATTGAGTGAGTCGATGAACCGCATAACCAATATTGGGCCTTGTAATTGGATAACCAAAGGGTATAAAAGGCAGATCTTGGCTTGATGATACGACACAGTGTGATTTTTAAATTCTATAAAATCTTGAAATGTGGTAATCCTACATCGGTAATGTGATAGACAACTTCGAAGATGATGGTGAATATATGAAAAAAGTATGAAGGTTTATGACAACTTAAAAGGGTTGGCTTTTTTGGTCTAAGACTATTTTTTTTTTTCTTCAAAAGTTATCCCATATAAAAATGTAATACAAAAATATACAATCTATAAATTTATAAAACAAAGATGGTTGATAATGTGGCAATAATATGATTTTAGTATGCTAATATCTTAGGAGTATCGTATTAATTTTGTTATTCCATTTTGATGAAAAGATGACGGTGGTGAGTTTACGAAATATTTATGGATGTTTTCAAATATAAAAGGTATATGTAAAATGTCAACCCTCTTTTTTTTATAAATAATTATCAATATGAAAAACTATACAAAAATATATTATCTATCTAGAAGAAAAATGTTGGGTTGATGATATGATCACACTGTGAATTTAGTATTCAAAAATCTTGAAGTGTTGTAATTGTTTGGTTAATTATTCTACATTGGTGTGATGATAACTTAGAAAAGGGTGGTGAATATATGATATGTCTGTGGATGCCTTTTAAAATTACAAGGTTTATGGCAAGATTGGTATTTTTGGTTTATCTTTTTTTCCCGAAAAACTATCTATGTAAAAACTAATGGCGTTTGGGATTTGCATATTTCAAGCAGGGACGGAACACAAGCCTTCTAATTAAGGGGGCCGAACCCAACAAAACATCTTCATTAATAAGCTCAATTTATTATAAAAAAACTGTGTGATAGGAGAATATAACCTATGACCACATATACAGAGGCCATATACACATAACCACTTGAGCTAAGCACAATTCATTGATAATATTTCTAATATCTAGTATTTAAGGGATAAAACGCAGGGATCATGGCCCCTCTAGGCCCCTATTGTGTTCCGCCTCTGATTTCAAGTGTTTGTTAATTATTTCGGTGTGGTATAGGTAATAAGGAGTTTTTTAGTGTTTGAATGGCATCGATAATAAGGAGTTTTTGATAAGTTACTCTTTTCTAACATATTTGAAACAACTTATCAGCTTCAAAAAATAGATTATTTTTTTTACCATTTTTCTTTAACACTAAAAAAACCTATTTGTTCATTATAAACACGCAAAGAAACACTTGATCGAGCAGAACCTCCTTCACGACCAGAAAACCTTGTAGAACACCGTTGGAGATTGTTTTTCATCTTGTTTCGATTGATTTACCCTAAATAAATCCACGACGTATTGACTCATTTTATTATTAGTGAAAATTAGAAGGTAGATTTGCCGTTTGTTGGGGAAGAAATGTTGAGAATATGGTCGAGGTTATCCGCATATATCAGAAATTGGACGTTTATTACGTTCTCGTACCGAACAGATCGATGGTATCAGTAAGTGTGTTCCCTTTTCTTTCTCTCTAATTGAATTTCTAGTTTAATTCCTTCCTATTTATTCGTATTTATACCTGAATCAAGCTTAGTTTGTCTCGTATTAGTTTTTCTAAACGTAAATTGTATTTCTGTATTGTTGATTCTCAGTAACCTTCAAGTAGGATGGAGTGAGTACCATTTAATCTATGAGGTTGGAATAATAAGCTTGTAATGCTATAATGTATGTCTAATATGATGAATTGTGCTTATGCGACGTGGTATAAACACCACTCTTCTATGGCTACTAGAATATTTTCCAGTCTTATCACCTGAGAAATGTTTCCTTTTTAAGTAAATGATTTTTTGATCGATATACCGAATTTGTGAAACATTTCTGCATATAACCTACAGAACTTGGATAAGGCCGTAAGGGTATGTTTCGAAAATTTGTAATTATATTTTAGTAAATTATTAATGTTATTGATATAATTTTTGTCAAAGATATTATTATAAAGAGTAAATTACAAATTTTGTCTCTATGGTTATTGAAAATTTTGAATCAGGTCCCCCAAAATAAAATAATTATAGGTATTGTCATCATTGTTTCATTTTTGTTTCGGATTGGGTCCCTTACCCTTTTCACCAACGGATGGTATGTTAAGTCAAGGGTAGTAGTGTCTTTTTACAATTTTCTTTTATTTTTAAAATTACACTTGTTATATTTAATATTATATGTATATATATACATACATACATATGTAGGGGAGAGATCATACAAGAACACCCCCTCTTTAAAGGAACAAAGGAACACTTTGTAGACCACATATGATGTGGGTCCCACACATTAAAAAATCATATTTGATTCAATGGTGGGTCCCATTGAATCAGATATGATTTTTAATGTGTTGGACCCACATCATATGTGGTCCACAAGGTGTTCATTTGTCCCTTTAAATTTACAAAGTTCTCATTTGAATCTCCCTCTACATATGTATATATGTATATATATATATTTAATATTATATATATATATATACAACCGTATGGGGTGGTTTCAACTTTCAATTGCAAACCCAAAAATTCTAACAAACTTTGCAAATCATTATATATATATATATATATATATAGAGGAAGGTTCAAATGAGAACTTTGTATTTTTAAAGGAACAAAGGGACAATTGTGGATCAGATATGATGTGGGTCCCACATAATATTAAATCATTTATGATTTAATATTATGTGGGACCCATATCATATGTGGTGCCAAATGAGTTCCTTTGTTCCTTTAAATTGGTAGTGTTCTCATATGATCCCTCCTCTATATATATATATATATATATATATATAGAGAGAGAGAGAGAGAGAGAGAGGAATGTTCAAATGAGAACTTTGCATTTTTAAAGGAACAAAGAGACATAAATGATTTAATATTAAATAATAAGGGACATAAATGATTTAATATTAAATCATATATATATATAGGTGTAACGTACCCGCTGCAATGCAGCCGGATATAATTTCTTTTTTCTCAAATAAGGAATATAAAGTGGATGCATTGCAATTTTATATCTCCAAAATTAATGTCTTATAAAAATTATATTACAATTTTATATGTCAATTAATGAAAAAATATTAACAGTTCAATCCAAAAGCTAATAAACAACAACGTAAACATATACTTCACCAAGTCCAGATAGATCTTTGAATTGAATGCTATACAACTAAAAATATGAAGGTTTTCTCAACAACTTAACTTGTTGGTAAGTAACGACATCTACCAATTCAAGACTTCTTATATCGAGGGAAACTTTGAGATATTTAGACTTTGTATCTTCCTTGGTTTAGGAAGTAGTATAAAAAAAATAGCATTGTAAAAAAAAATATACCAATAGACATCGAATCAGCATGATTCTGAATGACACGGGAATCAAATCACGGCAAAGAGCATTGCATTTAACTTGTTTTGAAGTAGGGTGTTATGTACATATGTTCTATTTATCGTGGCATCATAATTTGTAGGGGTGGCAGTGGGTCGACCTGGATTGGGTTCAGGTTCAACCCATTTATTAAACAGGTCGAAAATCTCAACCCAACCCAACCCATTTAATTAAATGGGTTGAGATTTTCAACCCAACGCAACCTGCAACTTAAATGGGTTCACCCTGTTTACAAACTTTCAACCCAACCTGTTAAATAAATGGGTTCAACCTGGGTTGACCCATTTAATTTTACGATGTATATATAAAACAAAACAAATAAATTGTTTGAAGCCCACAACCTCAAAGTTCCAATAAAACACAGCGACAATATTCTCTTCGGCGACGTGGGTCGTACTGTTTATATGAATGACAGAACGAGCCGACGAGGGTCACGAGACAAAGAGATGACGCCGGCAAGAGAAAGAGAAGAGATGGCGCCGGCGAGAGAAAGAGAAGACAGTCGCCGGAGGAAGACGAGGGCAGAGACGCCGGAGGAAGACGAGAGCACGTCGCCGGGCGAGAGAGAGAAAACTAGGGTTTTTTTTCCTTTTTTGATGGAGGCGTTCTAAAATCTAAATGAATATAAGGTTTTTTAGGTTCACTTTCTTTAACACTAAAATTTAAAAATTATATTTTAAAAATAAAATAAAATATATTAAGTGGGTTAAAATCAGGTTATTAATGCGTTGTAAAGAGGTTACTAATGGGTTGAAAACAAGTTACAAATGGGTTACAAACAGGTTGTAAATGGGTTACAAACATGTTGTAAATGAGTTGAAAACAGGTTGAAAATAGGTCAGAACTTTCAACCCAACCCAACCTATTTATTAAATGGGTTAGGCGGGTTGACCCATTTAACTTAAACGGGTTGAAAATCTCAACCCAACCTGCTATTAATGAATTGAGTTCGGGTTCACTACAAAACAAATGACTTTCACCCACAAAAATTCACCCAGGAAAATTTCCTTGGGTGATTACCACGGATCACCCAGAAAATACTAATGGTTCCGGTATATACAAATGGGTTATAAACAGGTTGTAAATGGGTTACAAACAGGTTGTAAATGGGTTACAAACATGTTGTAAATGAGTTGAAAATAGGTCAGAACTTTCAACCCAACCCAACCTATTTATTAAATAGGTTAGGCGGGTTGACCCATTTAACTTAAACGGGTTGAAAATCTCAACCCAACCTGCTACTAATGAATTGAGTTCGGGTTCATTACAAAACAAATGACTTTCACCCACAAAAATTCACCCAGGAAAATTTCCTTGGGTGATTACCACGGATCATCCAGAAAATACTAATGGTTCCGGTATATACAAATGGGTTAGAAACAGGCTGTAAATGGGTTACAAACATGTTGTAAATGAGTTGAAAACAGGTTGAAAATAGGTCAGAACTTTCAACCCAACCCAACCTATTTATTAAATGGGTTAGACGGGTTGACCCATTTAACTTAAACGGGTTGAAAATCTCAACCCAACCTGCTACTAATGAATTGGGTTCGGGTTCACTACAAAACAAATGACTTTCACCCACAAAAATTCACCCAGGAAAATTTCCTTGGGTGATTACCACTAATCACCCAGGAAATACTAATGGTTCCGGTGTAAAATCAGATGTTTTCAAGAAAATACCAACGGATTACACAGGAATTTATTGGGTAATCTGTCACTGATTTGATTTACCCACCAACAAATTAACCACCAATTTTTTTGACGGTTTTGTGACGAATCATCTTTCAGCGACGAATTTCCCAAGGAAATGGTCGTAGGTGAAAGTCTTCCATTTTAGTAGTGGTTGGGTTAGCGGGTTGGGTCACTTTTTGCCACCCTTAATAATATGTAAGAGTAACAATAAAACATTAAGGAGCAAGACAACACATATTAAAAAGATTAAAACACACATACCTCCATATTTGATCCATCTTTGGCTGTATGTTTTGAGAGGCGAAGAACTCGTAACAATCACGGATAAGAGCCTACAAACTTCTCTTTTCCATCTTTTTTCCCCTGCATTAAAGTCCTTTTTTCTTGCTCTCCAAACACAAAACATACACGAATTGAAATAGATGCCCAAGAGCATACAAATGTAAGTTGAATGCTAAAGTACTTTTTAGCACTTTGTTATTCTTGGATATGATAACCATTTTAATGAACATGCATAATTTGCATGCAAATTGGAATTAGTTTGGTTTTTAGTGCATATCAAAGTATCAAGTAATTCTAAGCTGGTTGCTTTAATGGTGCATTTATTGGGTTTGCTTTTCTTTTGAGGAACAAATTAATGCCCCTGTGAACAATTCTTTTTACCCATATTGTTTGCATTGCGCAATAATATATAACTTAGAAATATAGATAAGGGAAAGCTTAAGAGAAGAATGATAGTCGCATTGACTATAGGTCACATTAGCATAATTTCATTTTCTTCTAATGGTAGGACAATTATTTAACTCATGTTATGTTATGCTTGGATACGTATGTACTGAGGTTCCCCACCCTAATACTAACTTGTGTAACTTCTAATCAAGAACTACAATTATTAAGGCTAGCTTAGAATTATATGAGGAAAGAAATAGGGGTAATAGATATATATTGTCTACGTGTATTAAGTCATTAACTTTTATCTAACCAATTCTTTCTCCGGTTATGCTATTCTTCAAGATCCATTATGTTGCACTGAGATTTACTATACAAATATACTAGGAAGAGGTCATATTTGTTGCTTATAAACGCTTATACTATTTAAAATTCACTTCTTTTGTAAAACAGTTTGCTACCGTCTAGATTATCAATTTATAATAGTTAGTTGAGAGAAAATATAAAGTCTATCTACTCTAACCGTCCTATGCAATATTTATAATCCAGTCATATAAATATGATCCTTATGCATTGCGAGTTCAAACTAATGATCAAGATGTAGCAAAAAGAAGTGTAAATATTATTGATATCATAGAAGCATGTTGTAAAAATCGTATAAAGATTATAAAATTGATGAGCTGTTATGAATCCTTTATAAAACTTTAACAATAGTCCATGTCATCACAATCATACTTAAGGTAAGCTTTCTCCATTTAGAGAACATTAGAAGGTTGTGCCCAACATTAAGTTATTAACATATACATACGGAGGCCATGCAAATTCACTTAATCTTATAGGCTAAAACACTATTATTGCTGAAAATATTAACAAAAACTGACACACCATTATCAACATAGATTCCAGCCTTCTCAAGATCCTCGACTTCGTCCTTGATGGCTAAAGTAATCAGCTCAAATCTGAGATAAACAGACAAATAAATCATACATAAGACCCTTCCCTTTCCCCTACTCTTCACACCCTAATGCAGCGAGATGTGAACTTTTCTTGTGAACCATAAATAAAAGATTAATGCAACAAAACTGAAATTCATAATTTAACAAAAGAAAATTACAATATTTTCTCTTTCAATTAATAAAGAATTACACATGAACAATTATATTAGTTTTTTCTCTAAGAAATGAAAAATATTGTTCTTTCACGAGACATTCTAAACAGCTACAAGTTTCATATGATATAGGTACTACAATGGTGTAAACAGGTAACTCAATCAAGAATCTTGAACCAAACAAGAACGGTGAGCAAGACCAAAAATCCATATAATTCAAATTTTCAATTTAATAAATATAAGTGCTTGATTGAAAATGTGTACATATATTATGTAATACCTGTAATTTTTTGGAAGACGATCGAGAAAACAGTCAGGAGAACGGTCGAAATGGTCTCGTCTTTGATCGATTATGAACAAACAGTGGAAGCTTGCACAAAGTGAACATCATATATATGATCATAACAAAATAAGAAAACCAACCACATTCTTACACAAAATGTTCAGTCTAATTTTATTTATGCAATACCTTTAGTAAACAATTCCATTAACCATTACTCTGATTTCTTTTCTTCTTCTAAGATCATCAGCTTTCTAAGGTTTGGGAGAAAAAATTTCTATGTAGGCTTTTCCTTTATGTGACTCAAACATAACAGTGTCTTCTTGGTTGCTCAAGACTTGCCCCTTGTCACGTTTACACTATGGTGATACATATATCATGAATTAATTTAAACTAAATAGTTAATAATAGTAACCATTTAAAATAACACATTGCAAGAGTCCTCTGTGTAATATGCAGTAGAAAAGAAGCCCTTTGGTTTTAAAAGTAAAACATTTATGTCGTTCTTATGAATTCGGGAAGTATTGTGACTTTCAAATGCTTTCCAAATTTAGTTTCCGTCTCTGAATCTAACAATATTCAACGAACACCAAGGCTAGTCAACTTAACAATGCACACATGAAAAGGAAAAAAAAAGACTTTGAATTGTAATTGTATATATAATACATACTTGATTATCTCAAAACAACATTTTGTCTACATGAGGAATGGATAGAATCCTGTCCACAATTAACATAACATATTTTGACTATCTCAGCCGATTTAAAGAACATCAAATTCAACTTGTAGATTGAAATGGATGGGTATGAAGCGATGTCAAAAACCTCAGATAGATTACAGATACGTCCACTGAATATATTTTGAATTAATTGATAAGAAAAATTTATTATTGAATCCTTCAAACAATTGGATCAATTACGTTCACTAAATATATTGTTGATTTCTAGATGGACTGCAGACAGACAGATAGAGACAGGATGATACTTGTTAGCACCATAAGTTTTATGTTTAGAAAGTTTTATAAAGAAGGAAACGATTTATTGTAATATTCTATATTGTGTTAAAGATCTTATGGCTTTGGCTTTTATTGTAATAGACACCTACTATATAAAGAATATATAAAGAAGTCTAGGGTTAGAGGATTCGTTAATGAGAGTCGTTTAATTTAGTTTCATGTTTGTAGTTTGTAAGAAAGCTTTCACTAAAACATTCGACTCAATGATTTGCATATGATTTCTCTTTGATCTTGTTGAATCGGACCTAACAATACTTGATACGAATAGACTCAAATTCATGCTTACTAACTTCTACTTGAATAACCCAAAAACCAAACTTAAAAAGAGATGTTCTTGATACGTGATCATTTAGGGATCAACTGGAACAAGTAGGAGTTAAATGGTTCCAATTCTGTCAAGTGAACCACAATTCATGTTAAATAATGCTTCACAGTCCCTGCACCCCCTGTTAATGCCAAAAAAACACACACATTAGTTACCGACTTACTGTTACTCTCCATCTTACAAGGACTATATATTTCAGCTTTGATCCAAAAATTTTAATTCAAAAACCACCACCACATTTGACAATTTTGAAAGATTGTATGTGTAGATCGATAAGTTAAACCTCGAGATTGAGGAATTTGGTTAGTAGGCATAGGATTGTGTGAGAAAACAGTCATGTGATAAATGTAAGAAGATATTTGAACCCTTGATCATTTTTAATCTCGTAGCCACCCATGAATAGTGCTTTAGAAGAGAGTTGATCCGGTGCATCTCATCCTAATGTACATCCAAGGGTGGAGATCCCATCTTATGATTCTCACCGGAACCCAACCCTTGGTTAGTGGGATATTCTTTGAAACAAGGCGTACATCATGATGCAAAGGCTTGTATATGAATTTCCATAGTCGATCATGTGATAAAGGCTTCAAAACCAGTTTTGTTTAGAACATCAACATATTATTAATGCCCAAAAACAGTATAAAATATTTAAACAACTTCCAATTCTAGGAATAATGAACTACTCCCCAAGTAAGTACTCACTAACATCAACATATCTATAAGTTTCAAAAAAACGTCTTTATCAGGTTGGTAAACCACAAAGAAAAATCTATTGCAAAGCATTTTTCAGAAGTGATGGGGTAGATCCATTACAAAGCTAAAGAAGTTAAAATTGAACTATACCTTCAACATCAATGAATCCACATTCGGATTCAAATATCTTAAATTTCTCCCTAAACTTCTGTTTATCTGAAAATAACATGTGATCTCGATCAAAGTACTATATGAATGAAAAACTAAATTACTTTAATTATCAATGATAATAAAAAATAAAAACTTACGTTATTGCAGTTCCATGACCAACAAAACCTCTTAACCAAAACGTGGAAGATATAACAAAAGCTTTCAAGCCAAAATGTGGAAGAAATCCACAAAGAATTTTTTTCGTTCTAAAGTTAAAAATACATACAATAATCTTCTGTGAGAAATAACGCCAATTATTCATACTAAAAGATTTTTTCTAAGTGAAATACCTTGGTTGAATAGCAAGCAACTCCTGTTGTAGCTGCATGAGTGCCGGTATTCTCTAGCAGAAAATATTTGCATTGCACCCTAGATGTATTTTTTCACATATTTGCATACCGTGTTGCACATTAGTAAATAGACAATTAATACTGATAGGTTGCAGATAAAAGTAAACAAGAATAAAAGTATTTATGCGAAATTATCCTCTTGCAAAGTCAAATCGAAAATCCCGAAAACCACTATTCCTCTGACCAAGCCGATTATCCGGCATACCAATATCTTACTTCTCAAAAACACAATACGTAATCCAAATAAATTATTTGTTTGCAAAGTGTTCTTCGTCAAAAAACCAATCAAATCCCCCTATAATAACAAAAGTTGGAGAAGTTTCAATCAGAACCCAGATCTCGATTATGATTATAATCGATAACAACAAACACTTAAAAGATAAATGAATCAAATGGATGATAATGATGATGATCAAGTATAGATGGAAGATGAAATTGAGTTAAAAAGGCAAGAAAATCTGAACACCATGCTTAATTTATGGATAATCTAGGAATGTAATAATTCTTTTTCAAACAAATTTCTCATTCTCTCTCTAGAAATTGAAATTTTTAATTCCTAATTTTTAAAAAATTGGATCTTCTCGATCTTGATCATGAAATTTAAGTGTGTAATCACTGAAATCCAAGCATGACATTATATGTGATTTTATACCAGCATCAAAAATGACAAGCACGAGTTTTGTTGCGGGAAAAGTCTCGGCTAATCATATATGATTTTGTACATGAATCATATATGATTTTGTATACGAATCATATGTGATTTTGTACATGAAAAATTACATGTACAAAATGATTGGCTGAGGATTCTCCTCGCATTCTCGTAAATTGTTACCGTCCTCTCATGAACCTCTTTCTATATATATATATATATATAGGTTTAATCTTTTGAGAACTCCATCTTTTGTGATAACTTGAGAACTCTTCTAGTCCACATAAATTAAGCATTTAAATTATATTAAAACTAATTAAGTAATTATCATAAATGCTATTTAGTAATTATAATATTATACAAATAATTATGGTAATTATCTTTTATTAATCAAATATATTATTAAGCATATATTTTATTTCTTTTCCACGATTATAGGACGCCATTAACAAAATAAGGCGTACATGCCTGTTAAGTTAGAACATCAAACTTCTACAGATTCGTGAAGGAGACGAAATGAAGAACATGAAGAAGAACAATAATGATATTTAACATGACGATGATGATTTTGAGGAATCTGAAGATTCCGCACAACAAGTACACTTAAATAATGATATTCAACATGACGATGATAACATTTTCACCAGCAATATACACATTGTGAACAACCTTTGTTCACAATATACATGTTCATGAGATTGAAAACTCAAATATAAAACTCATGTACTTGAACGTAAAATTGAGAGAAAGAGAGAGGAGAGAGGTAGTTATCATATACCTATATTGCCCCTCAATTTAACTTAATCGTCAAATAGGGAAGTCTGTTTTTAAAAATTTTGCTATTTTTTTTAATATATTAAATATATCGTGAGGCTGAAAATAGTTCTCAAATTATCACAAAAAATGAGGTTCTCAAAAGAAGGCCCCCCATACATATATATATATATATATATATATATATATATAGAGAGAGAGAGAGAGAGAGAGGAAGGTTCAAATGAAAACTTTGTAAATTTAAAAGGAATAAAGGAACACCTTGTGGACCACATATGATGTAGGTCTCACATAATATTAAATTATTTCTGATTTAATATTAAATCAAGAATGATTTAATATTATGTGAGATATTAAATCAGAAATAATTTAATATTATGTGGGACCTACATCATATGTGGTCCACAAAGTGTTCCTTTATTCCTTTAAAAATGGGTGGTTCTCGTATGATCCCTCCCTATATATATATATATATATATATATATATAGGGGAGGGATCATATGAGAACACTATCAATTTAAAGGAACAAAGAAACTCATTTGGGACCACATATGATGTGGGTCCCAGATAATATTAAATCATTTATGATTTAATATTAAATCATATTAAATCATAAATGATTTAATATTATATGGGAGCCACATCATATGTGATTCACATTTGTCCCTTTGTTCCTTTAAAAATGCAAAGTTCTCAAATGAGAACTTTTCTTATTTAAAGAAACAAAGGAACAAACTCTATCCTCATACATATTTTAAGAAACTAAAAATTTAATCAGTATTAATGTGATTACTTGAACAGTATTTTTGGTAAACTGTTACTTTTGGAGATATACTATTCATATCAGATTGTACACTTTAAATATAAAATATATTAACAAATATAAGATTAAGATATCCAAAATATTTATACAAATTTGAACCTCCCGCTATTTTACAAGAATTGATATAGATATCAAATATATTTAGATAAATATAAGATCAAGATAAATATGAAATATCTTTAAATAAATATAAAATCAAGATAAATGCAAGAAACCAAACTTAGTATCATATATGATTTTAGAAAATATGATTTTGTACGAATGTTAGTGTAAAATCACGTATGATTTCAGTATCGTATATAATTTGTACAAATGTAAATGTAAAATCATATATGATTTTGTACAAATGTTAATGTAAAATCAGATGTGATTTTATACAAATGTTGTTGATCATAACTCCTCTCAATGATTTGAATATGATTCCTCTGTATACTTTGTGAAAATTCCGTTTATAAACTAAGGTTCAAATTCAGCGATAACATACGCCGATTGCGCTCAGCGATCACTGAAAATCAGGAACCTTAAGTTTATCTCTGAAGTACGGATAGTCTCTTATGTCCCAATCAAATTTGATTTAGTACTGTTCACGCGCGACCAAAAGCATGATTACTTTTGAACAAAGGACAAGCTTCCAATGAAAACTTGACACGTGGCATATACCTTTTGTGTTGCATTAATTGCAACGGGTATAAATAGATGAAGATCCATTCTTCATCTTCATGCATGTTACTTTCTATTTCCTCAAACCTCTGCTTCTTTTCTTTCTCGTTTCCTTAAATTGTTTGATTTCTTAGTTACAATTGAATAGGTTTAATTACTTGTTCTAATTCTGCTTGTAACTGTAAATTTATTTATTCAATATAAACTTATTTAAAAACCAAAAATTTGTGTGTTTGTATTCAACCCCCCCCCCCCTTCTAGAAACTGTCTCCATATCCTTGAATTCTTGTAGACTCCTTTGGGACCAACAAGTGGTATCAGATCCGTGTTTCTTGCTTACTAATCTTTAGATACATGTTTCTTAAGCTATTTTAAAATGACTAATACTAATACAAACTACATTGATAATGGATCTTTAGCTAAACCTCCTAGATTTAGCCGTGATAACTTTCCATTATGGAATGAAAGAATGACTCTATTCCTAGAAGTGTCAGATCCTAAGATCCCCTATTATCTGGAGAATGGACCATTCATTCCTAAAGCCTTGGTCCCTGCAGTTCCCGCCACTACAACCACTCCAGCTATCGCTGAGAGAAGAATAGTCAAAACTCCAGATCGATGGAGTGAAGATGACAAAAAGGAAGTAGCTAAAGATGTTAAAGCTAGATCCATAATAGCAATGTCTTTACCAGATGAAGTCTATCACTCTGTGTTGAAGATGAGAACATCTAAAGCCATGTGGGATACTCTATGTATTCAATATGAAGGAACTGATGAAGTTCAAATCACTAGATGTATAAATCTGGTAAGACAATATGAGAGCTTTATGCATTTAAAAGGTGAAACCCTTTCTCAAGTTCACCAAAGATTTAATCGTCTCTTGATTGACATGAAAACTGTCAACATAGAATATTCAAATGCTGAAATACTGACAAAGTTCATGGAGGCACTACTTGAACAATGGGGGATATACACTACATGTCTAAAATTGTCAAAGAATCTTGAAACACTCTTTCTAAGTGCTTTATATGGAATGCTCCTAAATGAAGAGGCAAAAGTACCAAAAGTACTTCTTTGGAAAGAGTGCCAAAAGTACCAAAAGTACCAAGTTTTAAGGAAAAACCTCATTAATGATATCAAGAGTGCCAAAAGTACTTCTTTGGCACTAGTGACTTCAGAGACAGATCCTTCAAAATAAGTTTTTTCCTCCATTACTTCTATCACTGAACTAAATCAAACTGATTCAGAAGAACTTATTGATGTTGACATCTCTGAGTTTGATAATTCTCTAGCTCTTCTCACAACCAGTTTTAGAAGATTTGCCAGAAAGAGTATCTTTCGAAAAACTCCGGCTATCACTGATTCTGACAAGTCAAAGACTCTTCCTGCTGAAAAAGCATATGCTATATGCTATAACTGTTAGCGAAAGGGTCACTTTGCGAGTGAGTGCAGATCTAAGAAAGTAGCTGCACCCACTACTTCTCAGAACTCTGATAAAAAGGAGAAATATTCTAAGTTGAAAAATAAATACAGAGATCTGAAAAAGAACCAGCAAAAAGGCAAAGGTCTAGTTGTTGAGGAAGTTGATTGGGATCATGAAGATGATTGAGCCAAAACCTCTAACGAAACAGGTTCTGATGAAGAAGATCTTGCCTTCCTCTGCCTAATGGCCAGAATCGAGGAAGCTGATGAAACTTCTGAAACATCATCCTCAGAGTCTCCTTCGACTCAGGTAAATATCTCTACTAACCTTTCTATATCTGAAGGTGATAACTTGTCGGCTCTCGATTCAATGACTGTTGATTTTTACAATGCTTTAAATGGAAAGATCAAAGCTGAACAAATCAATATTGATATATCAGAACAACCGAAAAATTGCCATTTAAAAATCAAAGAACTTACAAAGATTGAAGAAACTCTTAAGGACCAAGTCTTTGTAAATCAAATTATAAGCATGGAAAAACAACAAGCTATCACTGATAGGGAAAAGGCTTTCGCTGATCTCAAGGCTGAAAAAGCTACCATTGAAGGATGGTGCAAGGCTTTCGATAAAGTCAGCGAGATCATCAATGCCCAGATCCCTATGAAGGTCAAAAGTGGTTTAGGATATAACCCTGACCAAGAAGAATCAGAGAATGATCATTCCATGTTAAATTCGGAATGTTTGTTTCTTCAATCCGTGATCCTTCTTCTTAGAAACCTAATATCAACAAGAAGCTGTCTATCTCAAAATCTAATGATTCTAAGAAAATGATCAAGGATAAGTTCCTTGATCATGTTCCTACAATCAAGAATTTTCAGAAACAGAAGAAGAACTCCTCTATCCCTTCAGTGAGTCATCCTAAAACTAGAAAGAAAATCCCTGGATTTATTCAGAGATCTACTCCTAGAATTAAGATTGACCTCACTCCTATCCCTGAGAAAATTGTTATTCCCCCAAGGACACTAGACAATGAAAATCTTGGTTTTGGTCCTGAAAATGCTTCTACCTGCTCTCTAAATTCCTTCAATTCCAAATCCGTTTTCAAATATAGGAAATACTATCACTGTGGTGAGACTACCCACATTGCAAGCAAATGTCCTAATGCTACTAAAGCTGAAAAATTAGCTCATGGTAAGAAAGTAGCAGCGAGAACAAAATCCACCAAGGTTGGTAAAACTTCCAAGGTGAAGATAACCACTGAAGAAAATACTTCAGCTAGTAGCTCTTCCGCCACTCCTTCCACTAACTCAGCAGGACCCATAGTAATGGGTACCTATGAAAAATTAATCTTTTTGTTGTATACAGAGTGCTAAAGGTATCTGGTATCTCGATAGTGGATGCTCAAGGCACATGACTGGCAGAAAATCTCTGCTCTCTGAATACAAGGAAGAATTTGGTCCCTCAGTGACCTTTGGTGGAAATGGCAAAGGATACACCAATGGAGCCACTTCATTCAGTTGAGTCACTTATGTTGAAGGACTAAAGCACAATTTACTGAGTGTTAGTCAGCTGTGTGTCAAAGACTTCAAAGTCTCCTCTGATATCAATTGGTTAGGGCACAAGAGGCTGTCTAATATAAACTTTATGATGATCAATGAATTATCTCAAAAACAACTTGTCAGGGATCTTCCTAAACATACCTTTACAAAGAAATCTCTTTGTTCAGCGTGTGAGAAGGGAAAACTGACAAAAGCCTCTTTCAGATCCAAACAAGTCTCCTCAGTAACTTCGCCTCTTCAATTACTTCACGTGGATCTATTTGGACCTGTCAATGTCCAATCACTGTCTGGAAATAAGTACACTCTTGTGATAGTTGATGAATACTCCAGATATACATGGGTATTCTTTCTTCGATCTGAAAGTGACATACCTGATGTAATTATCTCTTTTATTAAAAAATTGGAAGTCCTGAAAAATCTTACTGTTCGCTCCATGACAAGTGATCATGGCACTGAATTCAAAAAACAGTACCCTAATTAACTTCTTTAAAGAAAAGGGAATCACTCATAATTTTTCATCAGTGAGAACTCCTCAACAAAACGGAATTGCTGAAAGAAGAAATCGAACGATCATTGAAGCAGCTCGCTCAATGCTCAGCGAATCGCATCTACCTACTCAATACTGGGCTGAAGCAGTAAACACAACATGCTTTACTCAGAATCAATCACTGATAGTAAAGCGATTCAAGAAGACTTCCTATGAATTATTTCATGGAAGAAGAACTACTCTAAAATACCTACACATCTTTGGATGTAGATGCTACATTCTGAATGATAGAGATCATTTGGGTAAATTTGATCCAAAAGCTGACGATGGGATATTTCTTGGAGCTGGATCCGGTAATACATTCACAACCCTCTCTTCTTCTTCCACCATCTCTTCTTTGGTCCTCACATCAACTCATGATTCAGAGAGAGTTGTCCCTATCTCTGATGAGGTTGCAATGCACGCTGTCCACACCTCAGTTTTGTTTCGACAATCTGAATTTTGGAAAGTCAATAACACAGGACCTAAGAATGTTTCTCACAAACATTCTAAGACACAGGCTAGTGATCCACAAGATGCTAACCTCGGATATGGTATCCCTGAGAGTAATCCTCACGATACTCTCAAGGTTATAAATGTTTCTTCACCTCGCCTTTCATCTAATCCAGAACTCTTTCTGGCTACTTTGTCTATGTTTTCATCAGGTATTGCACTTCCTCGCACAAAGATCGCTGACACTTCTCTCAGTGGAGGCAAGGGTTCGTCGCTGAAATCTCCTCAAGAGATCAGAAACATCAAGAAGGAGAAGCTCTCTACTCAGCTTTCGTCCTTTCCTATGACCATTCCAAAGACTGTCCTTCCTAATCCCTCCTTCCCAGAGATTGATTTCCTGGTGAATGAGTGTGCCATTACTAAGGCCAGGGTGGACACTCTTCAACTGTATTTAGAGCTTATCTTTCGATCGATTGCTGGCGTACCAGGAATGAAGGCCACAACCAATAACATTTACACTGACGCTCAAACAGTGAAGGATGACAATTCAGCAAATGGGAACGCCATCGAAAGGCTGGAAAAGGCCGTGGAAGCTCAGGGCAAAGCCATTGAGTCTATTCAGAAGACTCAAGCTGATATGTGCACACTACGAGTCTAAAGGATGTCAGCTCAAATGTGTGCACACTGATGGTGCACGTCCTACCTCCTGATAACATTGAGGGGGAGAAATGTGCAAAAGATTAGCTAACGACATTATAGGAAAGGTGAACGAAACAACACCTAGAACTCCTATTTCTCCCTATGGTCAGCAAGGGCCCCAATAGCAAGGTCCTCAAACCTTCGTCGCTGATGAAGAAGAAGAAGAAGAAGAAGAAGAAAAAGAAGATGATGATGATGAAATCCTTCATCATGGAGGAGATGATGATGATGATGACGACATTCCTCCAGGTGTTAATCAATTCTTTTGTCAAAATCGTCCAGGCAATTTCATGCCTGAAATCGTCTTCAGAGATCATTTGGGGGACGGACCACCTCCTTCTCAAGGACTGTCCGATCCCTCAGGGAAAGGCAAGCAAGTGGTGGATCTCGACTCCACTCCAGCAAACTCTGAGGGGGAGACCACTGCTGAGGTAACTTTTCCCCTTATCCATTTTACTCCAATCTCTGAACCCCCAACCTATCCATCTTTTCCTCATCTGAATTTTGGATCTGATGAACCTCTATCTCCATCCCCCATTTTCATTGAGTCCAGACCCCTAAAGGACTCTACATTCATAAGGGAAACTTCATCAGAAGAACAGTTCTTGTACATATCTGAAACTGACACTGAAGATGAAGAAGGCCTTATTCCAAGACGGCGTGTACATAAGCAACCAATAAGCGAACCTGAAGAAGAGCAAAGGCGAATAAATTTCCTCAGGGAACTAGAAGCTAACAGTATAAAGGTGCCTCAGACTGCTGAACTAGAAGAACCCATACCTATCAGCATATTGGATGAATTCGACTTCTTATCCAAGGAAGAGAGAGCACAAGCCCTTGAAGCTCAGCGAATCAGGGATGAAAAGATAAAACAAACAGAAAGTGATCTAGAGATGGCAAGAAGAATACTCAGGGAGTATGCCTTAACAGACAAAGCGATCAAGAAACAGAACGAGAAAAGTGAAAGGGTCGCTGAATCTCTGGCACAAAAGGATCTAGCACGAGAAAATCTGAATGTGAATCCTATCAATGCTCAAAAGAAGATTCTACAAGCGTTGACTAATGAAAGCAAAAGCCACAGGGAAACTAAACTATGTTGGTGCACTGAAAGATTCAAGTATCGAGTGTCTGACTCAACAATCACTCGTGCTACTGTCGAAGGACGCTCTTCTAAGAAAATTGGTTTGAAGGTATGTGTACGAATGTACAGACATTCGAGGTGCGAAAAAGAAGAAGCCAAGTTCTTAAAGTTCTATGGATACTCTAAATGGCTGGAAATCAGAGATGTCATTCCGGGTTCCAAGTCTAAATTCAAAGAAGTGGTAGAAAGAGTCTTAGATCAGCTACTGCAAAGGATGTCACAGCATGTTCAAGTTTCCCCTCTCCCTGAGCAAACAAGAAGAAAAAGATCAAACGCTTAAGAAGGCCCATCCTCTAAAAATGAGTATGAGACCAAGTTCAACTACGAAAGTCTCTTTGGGCATCTCGATATCCCTGATATCTCAACGCTCAATATCTCTCTTCCTCAGGGCCTACAACTAGAAAAAGGTAACGTCATCTCACACCCTGAAGCAGGTATGGTGTTTCTGGATAACGAGGGTTTCCTTGGATTCTTCAGAAACTCAGAGATCACTAAGGCTCCCTCAAGATTTGTCAAAGTTATGTACTATCACTGCTGGTCAGATACTGGGCCAATGTTAACGCAAAAGAAGATATATCTAAATGAGCTACGAAGAAGACAAGAGAGACTCTCTGACTAGTCTATAGTTTCTATTCCTTTATAGCATTCTTCAGTGTTATTGTACTTTTCTTTATATTGTAATTTCATTTCCTTGTATTTCTTCAGATTACTAATTAATGAAATTCAATGAAGTACTCTACTCCATCTGTGTACTGAAAAGATCCCTGAAAATATTAAAAAGGGACGATGAACATAAGAGTTCTATTTTTCTTTTAACAGTCTTCACTCACTGATATTTCACTCTGAAATTAACTCAGTGGATGTACTTAAAGCTTCTATACTTGTAAAAAATTGTGTTTTCATATTCTTATAAATGAAACTGAATTATAATAGTAGATTAGCAGAAAAAGATCTCACGGAGTAGTAATTAGAAATTTTACTTTAATATTTTTAAGTCCCTACTAATCTTTTCAAGCAATTTTCCTATGTTGCTTAATCATAATCAAATAGGGGGAGATTGTTAATCATAACTCCTCTCAGTGATTTGAATATGATTCCTCTGTCCATACTACGAGGCTGAAGGATGTCAGCTCAATTGTGTGCACACTGATGGTGCACGTCCTACCTCCTGATAACATTGAGGGGGAGAAATGTGCAAAAGATTAGCTAACCACATTATAGGAAAGGTGAATGAAACAACACCTAGAACTCCTATTTCTCCCTATGGTCAGCAAGGGCCCCAATAGCAAGGTACTCAAACCTTCGTCGCTGATGACGATGAAGAAGAAGAAGAAGAAGAAAAAGAAGATGATGATGATGAAATCCTTCATCATGGAGGAGATGATGATGATGATGACGACATTCCTACAGGTGTTAATCAATTCTTTTGTCAAAATCTTCCAGGCAATTTCATGCCTGAATTCGTCTTCAGAGATCATTTGGGGGACGGACCACCTCCTTCTCAAGGACAGTCTGATCCCTCAGGGAAAGGCAAGCAAGTGGTGGATCTTGACTCCACTCCAGCAAACTTTGAGGGGGAGACCACTGCTGAGGTAACTTTTCCCCTTATCCATTTTACTCCAATCTCTGAACCCCCAACCTATCCATCTTTTCCTCATCTGAATTTTGGATCTGATGAACCTCTATCTCCATCCCCCATTCTCAGTGAGTCCAGACCCCTAAAGGACTCTACATTCATAAGGGAAACTTCATCAAAAGAACAGTTCTTGTACATATCTAAAACTGACTCTAAAGATGAAGAAGGCCTTATTCCAAGACGGCGTGTACATAAACAACCAATAAGCGAACCTGAAGAAGAGCAAAGGCGAATAAATTTCCTCAGGGAACTAGAAGCTAACAGTATAAAGGTGCCTCAGACTGCTGAACTAGAAGAACCCATACCTATCAGCATATTGGATGAATTCGACTTCTTATCTAAGGAAGAGAGAGCACAAGCCCTTGAAGCTCAGCGAATCAGGGATGAAAAGATAAAACAAACAGAAAGTGATCTAGAGATGGCAAGAAGAATACTCAGGGAGGATGCCTTAACAGACGAAGCGATCAAGAAACAGAACGAGAAAAGTGAAAGGGTCGCTGAAGCTCTGGCACAAAAGGATCTAGCACGAGAAAATCTGAATGTGAATCCTATCAATGCTCAAAAGAAGATTCTACAAGCGTTGACTAATGAAAGCAAAAGCCACAGGGAAACTGAACTATGTTGGTGCACTGAAAGATTCAAGTATCGAGTGTCTGACTCAACAATCACTCGTGCTACTATCGAAGGACGCTCTTCTAAGAAAATTGGTTTGAAGGTATGTGTACGAATGTACAGACATTCGAGGTGCGAAAAAGAAGAAGCCAAGTTCTTA
Source organism: Silybum marianum (assembly GCA_036898165.1). NCBI lineage: Eukaryota > Viridiplantae > Streptophyta > Magnoliopsida > Asterales > Asteraceae > Silybum > Silybum marianum. Next base: position 18,953,676 of record CM072541.1, read on the forward strand.
AAGTTCTATGGATACTCTGAATGGCTGGAAATCAGAGATGCCATTCCGGGTTCCAAGTCTAAATTCAAAGAAGTGGTAGAAAGAGTCTTAGATCAGCTACTGCAAAGGATGTCACAGCATGTTCAAGTTTCCCCTCTCCCTGAGCAAACAAGAAGAAAAAGATCAAACGCTTAAGAAGGCCCATCCTCTAAAAATGAGTATGAGACCAAGTTCAACTACGAAAGTCTCTTTGGGCATCTCGATATCCCTGATATCTCAACGCTCAATATCTCTCTTCCTTAGGGCCTACAACTAGAAAAAGGTAACATCATCTCACACCCTGAAGCAGGTATGGTGTTTCTGGATAACGAGGGTTTCCTTGGATTCTTCAGAAACTCAGAGATCACTAAGGCTCCCTCAAGATTTGTCAAAGTTATGTACTATCACTGCTGGTCAGATACTGGGCCAATGTTAACGCAAAAGAAGATATATCTAAATGAGCTACGAAGAAGACAAGAGAGACTCTCTGACTAGTCTATAGTTTCTATTCCTTTATAGCATTCTTCAGTGTTATTGTACTTTTCTTTATATTGTAATTTCATTTCCTTGTATTTCTTCAGATTACTAATTAATGAAATTCAATGAAGTACTCTACTCCATCTGTGTACTGAAAAGATCCCTGAAAATAGTAAAAAGGGACGATGAACATAAGAGTTCTATTTTTCTTTTAACAGTTTTCATTCACTGATATTTCACTCTGAAATTAAATCAGTGGACGTACTTAAAGCTTCTATACTTGTAAAAAATTGTGTTTTCATATCCTTATAAATGAAACTCAATTATAATAGTAGATTAGCAGAAAAAGATCTCACGGATTAGGGGGAGATTGTTGATCATAACTCCTCTCAGTGGTTTGAATATGATTCCTCTGTATACTTTGTGAAAATTTCGTTTATAAGTTAAGGTTCAAATTCAGGGATAGCATATGCTGATTGCATTCGGCGATCACTGAAAATCAGGAACCTTAAGTTTATCTCTGAGAGATCTAAAGAACAACAATCACACCACAAGAACATTCAGAGAAATTCAAAGACCAACCTGAAGATAGAGATAATCAGCTAGTGATCTAAAGCGGTTCAGTGATAGCAATGATTATCTAAATAGAAGTGTGAAGTCTTGCTAGGCCTCAGCGATACTCTAAAAATTTATCCTTGAAGTTTCAAAGTTCAGCGATCAAGTGAAGTCCATAAGCAAGATTAATGTTGATCTTATCCTCGATGCACAAAAATCAAAACCTTATACTATGTCAGAGAAGGACGTACGGATAGTCTCTTATGTCCCAATCAAATTTGATTTAGTACTGTTCACGCGCGACCAAAAGCATGATTACTTTTGGACAAAGCACAAGCTTCCAATGAAAGCTTGACACGTGACATATACCTTTTGTCTTGCATTAGTTGCAACGGGTTTAAATAGATGAAGATCCATTCTTCATCTTCATGCATGTTACTTTCTATTTCCTCAAAACTCTGCTTCTTTTCTTTCTCGTTTCCCTATGCATCAAACTGTGATTTCTTAGTTACAATATAATAGGTTTAATTACTTGCTCTAATTCCGCTTGTAACTGTAAATTTGTTTATCCAATATAAATCTATTTAAAAACCAAAAAATCTGTGTGTTTGTATTCAACCCCCCCCCCCCCCTTCTACAAACTGTTTCCAAATCCTTGAATTCTTGTAGATTCCTTAGGGACCAACAAATGTAAATGTAAAATCATATATGATTTTGTACAAATGATATTCACACATGATTACAATGTCAAGTATGTCAACAAAATCATATATAATTTCAGTATCATATATAATTTTGTACAAATGTTAATGTAAATTCATATGTGATTTTGTACAAATGTAGATGTAAAATCATATATGATATAATTACAATGTAATATAATATATTACAATATAATATACCATTTTAATATATTATCAATTGATTTTACAAAATTTATTTATTCATAATATATCATAAAGTAATAATATATTAGATTTCAAAATATTTTCTTATACCCTTTCTACCGGCCCCTAAAAGAAATAACCTTATGTGGAAAGTATGTATCAGCCTATCATAATTGCTAGAATGTCTATATAATAACAATTGTTTATACAAAACATGTGGCTAGTATTGTGTTCCTTTGTTTCTTTAAAGGGGGGGGGGGGGGGGGGTGTTCTCGTATGAACCCTCCCCTATATATATATATATATATATGAGTGGGTTCAAATGCGAACTCAAATTTGGATGTGAATGTGAGGACAAATGAGAGTGCGACATGTGTCTCATTCAAACTGAATGTTGTGTTATTCACTCTGCATGCGTGTTATTTATACTGAATAATGTATGAACTACACCTTTGTTATTCATATCGTGTGCCCTTCATTATTCAGACTGAATGTGACACGTGTCGCGCTCTCCTGTCCCATGTTCGCAACCAAATTTGAGTTCGCATTTGAATTTTCCTCCCTTTCTCTCTCTCTCTCTCTCTCTCTCTCTATATATATATATATATATATACACACACACATACACACACATACATACACACACACTTGTCATCAAACCCAAACCCCCACCCCTGGCGTCTGTAACCTACGGTTTCCCCTTCTCCGATGATATCCACCTCCAAAAATTCCCAGCATATGTTTTTCGTCCCTATCGTAACCCCTTTTACCCCACCACATACGAAAAACCTCTAGCTAGACTCCGACCATCGAATAGTTGCATATGGCTATTTGGTTTTCTCACAACAAAAGACCAACAATTTCATCTCTTATTATTCAAATCATTCTTTCCTTTGGCAGGAGTCATTAAACATGATCTTACCATATGCACCCATTTTTCTCCTCCTCCTCCTCCTCCTAATCCCACCCTAGGGCTTACATCGTAACAGTTCCAATGAAAATCATTGATGAACTCGGATCGAGATCAAAGCAATCGAAACGAGGTTGATAAAGTTTTAGCGTTCTAGATTCATCAAAATACAACTGTTTTTGTCTTCAAGTTATGTTTTTGGTGTTCATCCCTAATGTACAATAAATGCACAATATTGCGGAGACCCACGAAGGTTGTTGAAGGAGAAAACACGAAGAAACAATTGAAATACTGTTTATTTGAAGAACAAAGTATCAACTATAATGGTTTGGTATGCTAAAATTATGCATGTTGATATAAACCCACCAAGATTCATCCGGTTGGTAGTCTCTCAATTTTCAACATAGCTAGCATAGTATCATAAGGAAACCTTGAAGTTACTAAATGTTAAAATCCGGAGGTGCCTTCTTGTTGAGATGATATATTGATATGCTTGCACTTAGCATATTACTCTTTTGCAATCATAAAGTGAGGGGTAAGAGGGGCAGTTAGGTGAGGAAAAGGATTTTGGCGAGGTGTCCAAAGAGTGGGGAAAAGTACTTTTTTTAGTGCTTGTGGTGAAGTCTTTATGCGAGATTTTCTTGAGAGTTGACCAGGATTTATAACTAATTTTTCTAAGAAAAATCATCAAATTTAATGGATTACAAGAACATAATACATATATATATATCTATATATATATATATATATAGAGAGAGAGAGAGAGAGAGAGACACATAAACAAGTAATCCATAATGATCGATCAGAGAAAATCGTACCGTAGCAAAAGCATAGACTGACTGCATGCCCATGATCGATGATGGATTGCCGAGTTTTTCGATCATTAAGAAGGCCATGCTGGATGAATACGTCAAAATAGTATAACATTAATAAAAAAAATTATCTTCAAAGCTTCACAAAAGGCGAAAACCATTAACAGTAAGTGAAGCTCATGTGATTGTTCAACTCATTTTTTCTAAATAAACAACACAGAGTTTCACTAAGGAATTTCCAAAAACATTGAAACACATGGTGGGTATCATTGAGTTGGGTTTCTTAGACGAGTAAACGCCGTAAACAACACCAAAAGCTCCCTCACCCAACTTCATTCCCAACACAAAATTATATTGCCATCATTATAATAAAGGACACAAGCACCCATAATTTCAACATTAAACATGTTACAAGAACACAATAAAAAAGATAAATGCTTGAAACTAATAAGCACGTTATATTAACCTTTTTATATGTGGGTTTGAATAATTTTTCAGCAAAAGCAAGAACAAACGTATTCATGGGCGACACAAAGGCAGCCCAAAGGTAAGAAAAGACACCCAAAGCTAAAACAGCACCACCATGGATTATTAGTTGAGATGCATGAATAGAGTGGATGGAGTAATATAGACCACAAATTCGATGTATCTAATAGCGGAATTAATAAATACCACAAAACGATGTTGGAGTTCTTGGCAGTGGCGGATCTAGGAAGTTTGGTGACTGAGGTCGGATTTTACATAAGTAAAAGTGTTTATCGGCTTTTACCCTATACTCCAATCAATTGTCGGTTTGATTCGTAATTGATTGTTCAAAGGAAGATCAATCAATACAATTTGGTATTGAACAAGCATAGATTGCAAAATACCACCACTATGTAGATATATTCTTTTTTATGAAAATGGTTCCATTTTTTCCAGATTTTTTTTAACAAGTTGCATTTCAGTAGGTTATAACCTATCAATCTAAAGATATAAATAACATTAACTAATTAACACTTTAACACATTCTGACTTTCACATCAAACCATAACTTTATAAACATATAAATAACATTAAATAGATACTCATAAAACCCTATGGTTTACAATTAGCAACAAACCTCAACTTTATAAACATATAAATACTATTAAGACAAATATTTACACAACCCCAACTTTAACAATTAATATCAAACTCTAAGTATCTTTTTAATGAAAGACATACTTTATAAACATAAAATTAATAAACAAATATACAACAAATAATAAATAAACTTAAAAAAAAGGTTAAAACAATTATATAGAGATGATAATACTTGGCGGTGAAGAAAAAAAAACAAATAGAGAGGGAAAGAGTGGGAATATGGGTCAAGACTCAAGAAGATCACACAGTGGGCTATAAGGTTTTTCAGTGGGGTCAAAGATTAAATGTATTGGATAAATCAAAATTACAAGGTAAATATATTGATTTTTTAGTATTGACTGGGGTCAAGAGACCCCATTGTTTAAGTTGTGGCTCCGCCACTGATTCTTGGAGACTGAGATGGCCGGAGAAGAAGAAGAAGGAGAAGCCGACGGTGACCAACGTCGGGGGTACGGATGAGACAATAATGTTATTTATATATAATATTAAATACAATAAGAGTAATTTTAAAAACAAAATAAAAGAACTTGAAAAAAAAACATTACTACCATTGACTTAATAGAGGATCCGTTAGTGAATTTAAGGTAAGGGACCAAATCCAAAATAAAAATGAATCCATGGTGAACATACCTATAATTATTTTGTTTGGACGACCTGATCCAAAATTTTCAATAACCACACAGGGACGAAATAATTTACTCCATTATAAATGATGAAAAATAAAATGTTATATGTTAAAAAACAAATAAGTAGATAATATGGAAAAATGTCTTTTTTGGTTATTTTACATGTATAAGCAAAATTTGTCAAATGCTATAAAACAATTTAACAGCTTATTACGTTTTGATACAACCATAAGCTAATCCAAACACATTTTATAAAACTTCAGTTTGACACCACATAAGTTGATAAACACTTTTACAAAAGAGCCTAAGTTGTTTTAAATAAGCAACTCCACACCACTAACTGAAATACTTTTGCCTACGGATTTTTCTCCATGAAATCTGTCGTTAAAAATTGATTCCTTACAAAACCGTCACAAAAGTTTGTGGATAATTCAAACCAGCGACATATTACCCAAGGATTCTCTGGGTAATCCGTTGGTTTTTTCTCAAAAAAACATTGGATTTTACTATATCATTGGTATTTTCTAGTGATTCGTGGGTAATCATCGACAAAATATTTTCTGAGTAATTTTTATGGGTATAAGTCATTTCTTTTAGTGCCAAACACCCCTAATACAAAAATATATAATCTATAAATCTATTTATAAATATATAAAAAGAAGAATTAAAATACCAAAATATTGAGTGTGGTATTAGTTTAATTATCTCAAATTGGTAATGAGATATATGAACTTGAAAGAGACTAGAGAGTATATGAAAGAGGGATGTCATTTAAAAATAATAGGGTTTGTGTCTAACTTATATTTATAAGTCGATTTGAGGTTTAGGGGGTGTTTGGATGAGCTTATTGACTTATAACTTATTACCGGTGTGGAAAAGTGCTTATGAAAATCTGATAAGTTAAAAAAATTTACTTCTTAGAAAACAACTTATTTCCGGTTTGGCACCGGATAAGTTGTTTTACCCAAACACTCAAAATGACTTATTACCTGTGCCACACCGGAATAAGTCAATAAGTTGTTTTGATAAGCTCAAACAAACAAGCCCTTAATATGGGGGAGGCTAATGGCACCCCTAGTTATACTAATGACACCTCTAAAAAGTGAATTTCATCTCACACCTGTCTACATCAAACCCTACTAAAGCACATAAATATGGTACAGTGAGATATTAGTACTTTTCAGATTATGAAATGTGATGCATTTGGTTATCTTATATGGATGGAAACTTAAGAGTATCTCCATTTACATTGTTAAAATAGAAAAAATGAGTTTTTATCTTTCAATTGTTCTAAAAATTGCTACATTAATTACTATTTTAGATATTTGGAGAGAAATCTCTAAAGCATGAGAGAGAGAGAGACATTGTTTTAATATATACAATCAATTAAATTATTGAAGTTAAATGTGTAGAAGAGAAAAATAATTTATTAAATGTTTTAATAATATAAGTAGTAATGGCGTTTAAAAACTGTCCGAATTGGGAGAAAATGTTTTTAGAAATTTTAGGATGTATTTGGTTGTGAAAATTTTTTCCAGTTTTCTAAGAAATTTTTCCAAGGAAAATGAAAATTTAGAAAACCCATTTGGTTCATTAAGTTTTCAAAAAAATTCCAAAAAAACAAAATCTTTCATTTTCTAAAATTCTATGTAAATTTGAAAACTAGTTTAAATAGTTTTCTAAATTTTTGTTTTCTAAAACTTTCACACACACACACACACACACACACACAAACTTTCATACACGCACACACACGCGCACTTTCACACACACACACACACACACACACTCTCTAATTTAAAAAAATGGAAAATGGAAAATTAAAAGTGATATAAAATGCACAATCAAACCCGTTTTCTATTTTCTAAAAATAGAAAACGAAAACTTCACCATTTCAACCAAACGCGTTTTCTAAAATTTTCATATAAAACCGAGAATGAAAACTCAACTCATTTTCCGAAAACGTTTTTTAGAAAAATGAAAACAGTTTTCCGCAACCAAACGCACCCTTAACTTTTATTTTTCTATTTTAAAAAAATTATAGAAAAACTGTTGGAGATGTTTTTAATAAATTGGTGAGGTATATTGACGTGCAGTGGCGGATCCAGAATTTTTATCTAGTGGGGTCACCTTTAAGATAAACTAAATGCCCGTAAAGTCGTCCGACATATTTTTTTTTGCCTAATTACACCGTTTCAAGAGATTTTAAAAAGTTCTTTTTGTTACTTTCGAAAGATTTTTTATTGTTTTTGTCGATTTCGAATAATGTATTTCAATATTTTTATTGATTTGCAGATATTTTTTTGGTTTTTGATTGATTTCAAGATACTTTATTAGAGTCGCAATGGTCGACTAGAATTGTAAAGTCCCTTATAAATATTTACCGGAAGGAATCATGTAAGAACCAAGTGAAAAGTTAAAAGAAATGGTTTTAACCCTTATAAAAAATGATTTTTTTCTTTCAACGGAGTCCCTTCCCCCACTCCCCAAGAGTGACACCATTTTTATATTTATTTTCTCTAGTGTTAATATAAAATTGCTTTTTTTAAAAGCAATCTTATTAATACCACAAAAATCATACACCTTCCACTGAGAGCTACAACCACCAAAAGAACCAACCAATCATATGCCACAGGGTGGCTTGCAAGAGGTAAACCACAACCTGGGGACACCTCCTAAAAAGTTAGAGCAGACATATCAAAATAAAACCACAGGCCTCAAAAACCTATACAATCACCAAACCTGACCTTATAAATAGAAGCTATAGACCCAATCGAACAGTACCAATTAATAAATTATAACGATGCCTTTTATCCAGCCGGTCATTTGCTTCATCGAACCCTTAACAATCTCAGTTGCTCTCTTCAACCAGCATACGATCAGGTTGGTTTTGCAATATAGTCCACTCGATCTTTCGGCTTCCGATTCTTCTTGATATCCATTCGAAACACTTGCCTTGCAGCTCACAAATTTTTTCTTCCAGATTTCTTTTTTCGTTTTTGAATACAATTTGGTTTTGATGACACCAAATCGAGTACATGAAGCTCCAAGTCATTTCCAACCACAACCTTGCTTGTATTCTTGTTCCTATCTCCTCTTCATATATGGCCTCGAGTTGTTGTATTGTTGTAATATTACGCTCCCTGATTTTCCACCAACGGAACACCCGCTGCCATATCTTTACGACCTCTGGACATCGAATCACGACGTGTTCCACAGTCTCCGGTTCTTCCCCCCACCTTGGACAAAGAGTGTTTAAATCTATTCCCATCTTATCTAGAACCACTCTACAAGGGATTTTCCCTTGTCTAGATTTCCATATAAAGATGCACACTTTTTTTGGAACCCATTTCCACCATTTCGTTTCTTCTCCTTGTTCTCCTCCTACCACTACTCTCCCTTCAATCAACTCCTTAAACTCTTGCACCGAAAACCTCTCGTCACCCCCTCCCAACCATTTTACCCAGTCCCTCACCCCAAATTTTGGCTTCCAACCTTGAATTAATCCACCAAGTTCCTCTATCTCTCCCAACTCCCTCCCCCTCGGTTCCCTCCTCCAACTCCACTTCCATACCCACTCTTCTTCGACCCACTCTTCTCCGACCCACTCTCCCTTCTCAACTATCTTTCCCTCTTTAGCTATTTCTAGTTGGTATAAACGCTTGAACCGTTCCTTCAAGCTAACGTCCCCCACCCACCTATCCAACCAAAAGCTTGTATTATCCCCTCTCCCCACTTCAATCCCGAAAGAATTCCCAAGATTAATACCTATTTTCTCCAAATCATTACCCAGTTTTAAAATATTTCACCATACAGACCACCCACCATTCCCCTCCCTATTATTATTATCTACCCTACAACCTCCTTCTCTCCCGTAAATACTTCTAATTACTTTTACCCAAAGAGCCTCACTTTCCGTCCCGAACCTCCACCACCATTTTCCCACCAAACCCCAGTTAGAAATTTGAAGACTCCCTACATTTAGACCTCCTCTTTTCAAGTCACTCACCACCCTTTCCCATTTAACCCAAGCTATACCTCTCTTAGAAGACGAACCTGCATCTTCCCCCCCCCCCCACCCCAAAAGAAATGGCACCTCACTCTCTCAAGCTCTCTAATCACACATTTAGGGACTCGAAAAAGCGAGAAATAATACAACGGAAGGCTACCTAGTACCGACTTTATCAATGTGAGTCTACCTCCATAAGAGATCAATCTCAATTTCCACGGGGCTAATTTATTTGCATCTTTTTTACTACCTACTTCCAACTTTCGACTTTATTCATATTCCTTCCAACCAGAAGGCCCAAGTATGTGAAAGGAAGTTCTCCGTGTCCACATCCCGACCCCCTTACCCAATCTTGGATTTCATCAAGTTCCAATCCCATACCGTATAGTTTTCTTTTTCCGATATTTATTTTAAGGTCCGACACTTCATGGAAGCAATCCAAGATTTTCATGAGATTTCTGATGTTAGCCGTGTTCCAATTGCCAAAAAAAGTTTGCATCATCGACATATTGTAGGTGTGTCAAGACAATCTCCTCTTTGCCTATTTTCACTCCTTCGAATAATCCCTTCTTTTTTGCTTCTTCCATCAAAACATTTAATCCCTCCGACACCACTAAAAAGAGGAACGGTGCTAAATGATACCCTTGTCTAAGACCTTTCTTCATTTTGAACTCCTTGGTAGGAGTCCCGTTCACCAATACCGATACCTTAGCCGACTCCACACATGATTTTATCCAATTGCACCATTTTTTTCCGAATCCCATCAATGCCAATAAATCCAATAAGAAGGACCATTCCACGTTATCGTAAGCCTTTTCAAAGTCTACTTTAAAGACCATACCCTTCTTTTTCATCTTCTTCATATAATCTACCACTTCATTTGCGTTAAGCACCCCTTCGAAAATGAATCTCCCTTTTAAAAATGTCGCTTGCGATTCTCCGATTACTTTTCCCATAAACAGTTTCATTCTTTCAGCCACAGCTTTGGAAATAATTCTGTAGTAAACCTCTATCAGGCTTATTGGCCTATATTCTTTGAGTCCGATCGGATTCGGTCTCTTTGGAATCAAAGTTATGAAGGATGTGTTGCACCCACCCTTCATTCTTTCTACCTCCCAAAGTCTGTGAATTGCCATCATAAGGTCGCTTTTTATGATCAACCAAAATTTTTTCACTAAGTTCATAGTGATCCCATCCGGTCCCGGCGCTTTATTGTTCCGACATCTCTTTACCGCCTCCCAAATTTCTTCCTCTGTAAATGGCCTTTCTAACGTATCCTCTTCTTCCGGCGTTATTCTTCTTATTTTATCGGTGTTTAATTTTGGCCTTCCCTTCCTTTGCGACTTGAATTTGTTTTAATAAATTCCCAAGCATGCTCTTTTATTAGTTCCGGTTCTTTTGACCATTCTGCATTAATGTTCAACCCTCGAATCCCATTTTTCCTTTTTTGTTTTTGATCATAGCATGAAAAAAAATTGAATTTTCATCTCCTTCTTCCATCAACTTAATTTTTTCTTTTTGGCTAGCCATTTCAGTCTTCTTTTTTTCCGCATCTAACCACTTCTTGCGTGCTTCAACCCATCTTTCTCTTTTGTCTTCGCCCAAGGTTCTTGATTCGGCTTCTAATTCCAACCTTCTTGCTATCTCTTTATTACTTTCCAAGTCTTCATTTAATCTTTTATAACTTTCTGCACTTCTTCTTTTTAATGCTTCTTTGACATTCTTTAATTTGTCTCTAAAAACACAATCTGGTGCTTTCGATCTCGTTTCCTTACTCCAATCCTCCCGAACTAATTCTTCCACACCATCTCCTTGCAACCAAGTGTTAAAAAGTTTGAATGGTTTTGGTCCGAAGTCTTGTCTTAAATCTCTAAGCATGATCGGGCAGTGATCCGACCATCGTCTATCAAGAGTTGTCACGCTAACGTTTCTCCAAATTCGACAGAAATTGGTAGAGGCTAAGAACCGGTCCAACTTACTAAACTTCAGCCCGTCATCGCTTACACGGGTGAATTTTTTTCCGCCCATCGGAATCTCTATCAAATTTTACTATTTCTTATGAACTTATTGAATTCTTCCGCCCCCCTTTCATTCATGTTTGAGTTTAGTCTTTCATGATTGCCTCTAACCTCGTTAAAATCTCCAAACACACAACACTTTACCTCTTCTCGACTTGAATTTGTTTTTAATAAATTCCCAAGCATGCTCTTTTATTTGTTCCGGTTCTTTTGACCATTCTGCATTAATGTTCAACCCTCGAATCCCATTTTTCTTTTTTTCTTTTTGATCATAGCATGAAAAAAAATTTAATTTTCATCTCCTTCTTCCATCCACTTAATTTTTTCTTTTTGGCTAGCCATTTCAGTCTTCTTTTTTTCCGCATCTAACCACTTCTTGCGTGCTTCAACCCATCTTTCTCTTTTGTCTTCGCCCAAGGTTCTTGATTCGGCTTCTAATTCCAACCTTCTTGCTATCTCTTTATTACTTTCCAAGTCTTCATTTAATCTTTTATAACTTTCTGCACTTCTTCTTTTTAATGCTTCTTTGACATTCTTTAATTTGTCTCTAAAAACACAATCTGGCGCTTTCGATCTCGTTTCCTTACTCCACTCCTCCCGAACTAATTCTTCCACACCATCTCCTTGCAACCAAGTGTTAAAAAGTTTGAATGGTTTTGGTCTGAAGTCTTGTCTTAAATCTCTAAGCATGATCGGGCAGTGATCTGACCATCGTCTTTCAAGAGCTGTCACGCTAACGTTTCTCCAAATTCGACAGAAATTGATAGAGGCTAAGAACCGGTCCAACTTACTAAACTTCAGCCCGTCATCGCTTACACGGGTGAATTTTTTTCCGCCCATCGGAATCTCTATCAAATTTTTCTACTTCTTATGAACTTATTGAATTCTTCCGCCCCCCTTTCATTCATGTTTGAGTTTAGTCTTTCATGATTGCCTGTAACCTCGTTAAAATCTCCAAACACACACCACTTTACCTCCTCTCGATTACATAGTACTTCGATGTCATGCCATAATTCCACCCTTTCTTTAAATTCTCTCGGTCAATAGACATTTACGAAGCCAATAAACCCTTGTATACCTTTCCAGTTACCAATTGCGGCTATGACGTTTTTCTCTATTCGAATTTACATTCGAATTCCTTTTTGTCCCACATCAAAACCCCACAGTCTTACTACTTATGATTCATCCCATTGATTTGTTTTAGTGTCTTGTATACCAATCATATCCACCTTTTCTTTAACCCCTAATTCTTTTATCCAAATTTTTTTTTCAATCAAACCCAAGCCCCTGATATTTATTGAAATAACCTTCATTATAAACGAAAATTTTGAAACTAAATCAATCACCTGACCTATCAATTCTTTGCTGCTTCTTCGCTGTCTTTCTTTCGCGATTCTGAATTCCTTTCCCATTTTAAGCCGAATCTTGTGCCAAATTCTTCTAAACATCTTGATTCGTCTGTGCTTCTAAGATCATTTGAAAGACTCATTTGGTTCTCTGACATGCTACCTATCCGACCTATTTTCCTTCTTTTATTTCCTTTTGGATCTTTTGGTGCCTTTTCGGTCCTTTTTTGTGCAACCATTCTTGCCTTTTTTTTGAATAAGTGAAAACTTTCCCGATCTCTGCTGAAGCCCATCGTTTCTCCTTTTCTCCCCTTTGTTCCTTCTCCACTTCGACCTCGTCTTTCTTTGTCGTTTTCGTTTCTCGATTCTGGATTTCTTGCAATTTGAACCTCCTGCTCAACCTCATTATTTTCACCATTGCTGGCACCTGTTACGATCTGTTTTGTATCACCATTATGTTCAGATGCGTTTCGGTTGTCGTTAGGATTAAGGGGAGTAGGGCCTTTATCTTTGTTCTGAGTTAAATCTCTGTATTTTGGCCCAGTCCATTATGCAACATCGTCTGGGCTTCTTCTACAATATGATTCACCACCTGGGCCTCAGGCCCACTTCCTGAATTTAGCTTATTACCTACCAATTTTTTTAGAATTTGATTTAAATTTGAATTAACTTCCTCCTCCCACGTGCCTGACTTCCCCTCCTTATTCTCCTTTACGGTTACTTCAATTTTTTTCCTGCTTTTAAAGATCTTTTTTTCTGGTCCGGCTTCGAAAAAAGAGTCTTAATTATTACTTTTTTAGATCGACCTTTGGACTTCCTTCGGCTCCATTGACTCTTTCTCCGGCGACTGATTTGTTGAACTTCCGGTGCCCGTTTCTGCCATTTTTTTCTTCTTTGAATCTTCCATCTTGGTTTCTTTTTCTCCTTCCTCATTTTTGACTGATTTTCTAGCTTTTTTGATCCTTCGAACGCACTTTCTCTCGCCACCCACTCTTCGTCTTCACCCTCCTCTTCTGTCCATTCCGATTGGTCTGTTAAATCGTCGTCCTCCATACCGCTTTCGTTGTCTTCCTCTTCCGGCATCATCAGTTGCCCTGAGCCTTCTTCCACCACTCTAATACGAAAAAATAAATTTCCCACTTTTATAGTTCGATGTTCATTGATGTATGTTCGTAATGACGAAGTCACTATTATCTTTGCGAACTCCGTATTGTTACTCAATCCCCAATCACAATTTTGAGTCTTTAAAATACGTCTCCACTCTTTCGCTATGGAACTGAAAGTTTCTTTATTCCACACATGTAATGGGTACCGTAAATCCTAAGCCATACTAATCTTTCCGCTGCCCGGAATATTTCTGTCCACTTTTTAATACCTTTTATCCAATGATGCATACCATGGTTCTTGTTATTTAGAACATCGTTCATGGTTTTTTCTTGTTCGAAAGAGATTAAAACATTCTGGTTCCCAAGTATTTCAGATCACATTCCGCCAATGACTCCGATTTACACAGCATTTGTATGGCTTCGATGTTTTCGATGGCTACTACGTTACCAATTAAGCAGTTGTTCAACCTTTTTATCGCTTCCCTCTCCACCGGCCATATTCCTGAACAATCCTTTAGATTTACGGTAACGTCTTCCTCCCCTGTTTTTTCCATTGGTACTTTCTCCTTTACTGCCTTGTTGTACGTTTTCGTTCTCACCGTGTCCGCCCTCTTGACCGGAATGCTTAGATTTTCTTTTTTAAACTCCACCTTGTTCTTCCCAACTGCTTCCCTGTACTCTCTATTTTTCTTTGTCAAAAAGATTCACATCTTATGTGCCCCAATCCATATTTCCTTAAGCCTTCTTTCTAAGATTTCTTCGTTTTTAACGTTTTTAGACCTTACAAACCCGAACCTTTTTCCGTTTCGAAGTATCCGGTTTGCCATATATATATCTCCGACCTCTCCGTATCTCTTGAACATTTTCCACAAATGCATGACTTCCCAATTTTCTGGAAAGTTAAAGAATAGGAACGAAGTCATTTTCCGGTATAGGATAGACGACTGATATAGTCTAGTTCCGGCTGCCCCGTTGCCTACATTCTTGCTCCTTCTGACCCTAACTCTCGACCACTTTGGCTCACAGTCTACTCTCAAATCTCTCTGGTACTCCCCAGCTCTCGCTCTCCCCCCTTTTCCGATGACCACACTCCTCTCTCTCTCATCTCTCTCCGCATAGTGAGTGAAATAATATAAAATTGCATGTTATTTATTATATACTTAAGTAATGGTTGTTATTAATAGTATTCATCACCCACGAAACATATTTTATAACCCTATTAATTAAATTGTCTTGAAACTTTATAAGCAAAAGTGAAAATAGCTATTATGTCTGCACCTAATTTTTTCAGTATGAATGTTTCATAGGTACTTGCAACATTTTATATGAATATTGAATATTTATATTTTTAGCATAAAATTTGATCACTCCATGACTCACGATGACAACCACTAGAAAACCTCAAAAGAAAATTGCCAAAATAAAAGGGTTTTTCTTTTTTTACACCCTAATCTAATTCTCATTTGCATCCTAGTCTATTGTTTTATCTATTTTGATTAGGGACACTCTAATACTCATATTTCTTTATCTATTTTAATTGGGGGACATATGTATAGAATATAGTTTAATATCTAGACTAGGGTATAAATGATAACACCAAAACTGAAATTATGGAAAGTGGCGGTAATCTGTCAGTAATCATTGACATATTATTAATAGATTGCTTAGATTTTTGGCATGCTTTTCAAATCCATCAGCAATCCGTTACTAATTCAATTTGGACACGACATTATAAATGGGTTCTGATTGGTTTTAAATGGGAGGGCGAGCTAAGCACCTGCTTAGGCCCAAAAAGTTTACATCCCCAAAAAAATGTAGTTTCTATATCACTAAAAGCGTACTCGCGCAATACAGCGATACATCTCAATTTTAATTATTCGTTTTATTCTTTATCGATTTTATAATATGGTTTTGTATTTGTTTTTTTAATAAAGATAATTCTCAGTTTAATCTTCTTATTATCTATACTATATTATAAAGCATTTGACAAAAACTCTTAAAAACTTATTATTATGCAATAGATACAATTGATTAAAGCATAATTACTTAAAATTCAAGAATACAAGTTATACATGCATTGGTACAACTTATTAAAACTTCATTTTAAATTCGTGTAACTAACTATACAGATAAACATCTAATTTTGAATATAAAAAATCTAACATATAATTAGGATAATCATTCAACTCTAACAAAATACTTAATTATTATATTTATAAAAAATTTATATTATTAAACCAAAATATATTATTTCATTATTAAACTTGAATTATAATTAAAAAAACTGAATTAAAGAAAGTACACAAAAAATAAAATCTTTTTTTTTCAAAACTAATAAAATCGTATTACAGCATCAATAGAGACAAAAAATAAAATAAAACATTAAAATTAAGATGGATCTCGCTGCATTGCACGAGTACCCTTCTAGTAATATATTATAGATCTAATAACCAAGTAATTTATTTTAGGTTTGAAAACATAATGTTTTTATAAAGATAATGATTAAGTATTCTGTTATAACTCAATAATTATCATAATTTGGATTATTTATATTTTGAAGCGATATGTTTATCATTATTTGATTATATTTATCCACAGTTAGTTATAATAATTCAAACTTTGAGCTTTAATAAGTTGTACTTATGCTTACTCAACTTGTAAATTTGAAAATTAAGTAATTTGGTTTTAATCAATGATACATAATGCTTAAAAAGTTGGTTTTAAGAGTTAACCCAAATGTTTTATAATATATAGTATAGATTAGGTTTTAAAAATATTTTAGATTAATTTTTTTTACCATGTTTGGTTTTGGATCCTTACTATTAGTATTGTAGAATGATAGGGCCCAAATTTAAAAAAACAAAAATAGGCCCATTATCCAAGCCGCCTCCTCATCTATCCTAATAGGCGGCTACAAGATCTAAAAAACTAAAACACAGTGTTTGACTTGAGTCTCCTACTAAGCACGATTCCAATTTTCTGCCGGGTGTCTGATATTGCTTATAAAAATAATTTATTGACTTATTTTGGTATGACATTGGTAATAAGTTATTTTGAATGTCTGGAAAAAATAACTTGTCCAATGCCAAACCAGTGATAAAGAGTTTTTAAGAAGTTAAAACTTTTAACTTATTAACTTTTGATAAGCACTTTTATAGAAAGGCAATAAGTTAGTTTCAAATAAGCAATCTCAAACATCCCCTAAGAGGCAAACGACTACTCACTTTCTCAAGACCTTAACGACTTAACCTCAACGGTAATTGGTGATTCTAAGACGAAGAATCCGATGAGTCGACTTCTCAACATTAATTTTAAGTATTTCATTTAAGTTAAATTCAATTATTCAAGCTTTTGGTTCTTAACTTCTTATTTCTTAATTCTAATTCTTGCTTATGTGTGTTATGATTTTAGGTTATGAATTCTAATACACACATGGTTCTTAACTTCTTATTTCTCAATTCTAATTCTTGCTTATGTGTGTTTTGATTTTGAGTTCAAGCTTCAAAATCATTTCATTTGTTCATCACCATTCACTAAGTAGGTTTAGGCAGCAGGAAAAAGGTATCAATTTTTGCTCTTATTAATTGTATTTCAATTTTTGGTCATTTTTTTTTCATCACCATTCACTCACCATTTCAATTTTTGCTTTTACTATGCCCTATAAGTTGTAATTTCTATACGACTATACATAATACCATAATACATGACTGGATTCTGTACTTCAAAAAATTTTAAATGGCAGACTATAATTTATTGCAAAAAGGAGTTGACTTCTTTCGTTCTTCGGTATTCATCATCAAAACTAAGGATTCAGCCGGCAGCCACTCAGATGCCTTTGTTCATTTTTACATTGAGTTTGTTGAATTGTAGTGGTTGCATAAAAAGTACAAGTACTTGTCAGGAATTGAGAAAAGGAAAAAAAGAAAGTTAGTTGAACAAATGAAACAATCACAAAAAAAGCTATGCATAAGTTTGTTAAGACCAACGATTGTTCTAATGAAGAGTTAGATTAATTAGATGAACATGATGTTGAACATCCAAATATGAGTGAACATAATGAAAAGTGAAGGTGGACCTCAAGGAGCGTTTGGAGGTCATCGAGTATGACACTCCAGTGAAAGTGAAGGTGGTGATTGATCGTCGTCACATCGAGGGAAAGGACCCGATGAAGTCCGCCGCAAAGATGGTGTGTTTCTTTAAATGTACCACATTCCAACTACATGGGACGTTTTGTTCGTCGAGGATTCGTAAATGATATGCCCCTTTGCTGACAACTTTAGATATTCGATAAGGACCTTCCCACTTAGTGGATAGCTTACCTGCGTTCAATTCTTTAGTATTCTGAAGTACTCGCCGTAAGACATAATCACCTTCTTGAAAGACCTTTGCTTTAACATTCTTATGTAAGTTTTGTCTCTTAATTCTTCAAGTGCGTCTATATCATAACTTAGGTCTACCAAGTTATGATCAACAGATGAATGTCGAGCGACTGGGAAATTACTTCGATAGGCAAGACGGCTTCATACCCATAAACTAAGGAAAATAGGGTTTGACCAGTCGAGGTTCTAGGTGTCGTACGAATTGCCCATAATACAGAGGGTAATTCTTCGACCCATCGTCCTTTAGCATCTTTGAGTCTCTTTTTGATCGAATTGACGATCACTTTATTTCTTGATCAGGCCAATCCATTCAATTGGGGATATCGTGGTGTTGATGTCGTCAGTTTGATCCCTCGATCTTCGCAATAACGTCTTGTTTTGTCACTTATGAACTGAGAGCCGTTCTCACATACGGTTTCCAAAGGAATACCGAATTTGCATATGATGTTAGTTTGGATAAAAGATATGACCTCCTTATCTCCTACTTAAGAGAAGTCGGTCGTTTCTATCCACTTCGAAAAGTAATCAATGAGAACTAATAGAAATACCTTTTGTCTAGGGGCTGGTGGTAACTTACCAACGATGTCCTTTCTCCATTACATGAAAGACCAAGGAATTAATGATGAATGCAATAATTTAGAAGGTTGATGAGTCATACCTGAGTGTCGCACAACTTTGTACGTATTTTAGAGCATCTTTTCGTAAGGTAGGCCAATAGTAGCCTTGTCGTGAGATACGATTAGCTAGACTATGGTGCCAGAGTGATTTCCACATTCCCTATCGTGCATTTCTTGGAGAATCTTTGGTACTTCTTGTTTATGCCAAAAATTGGTTTAATAAAATCAACTTAAGCTCGGTGTGGAGCTTTTACAAATAAAGGTAGGATTTGTCCACAAACATAATGCAAGATGGAAAAAATAAGTGACACAAATAATTAGGGACGCGGAGAAATCCTTTGACGAGGGGAAAAACCGCGGACGATGATTGAGATCGTCGATGCACTAGTGAAAATGACGTCAAACAGGGACGTCGTCCTTTGGTAACAATGGTCGTACGTATGATGATTACAATAGAAAGAAATATAAAATATGTCGTAAGCTTTGCTCTGCGTCGTGATATATTGCTGAGTTTCAATCCATGTCTTTGTTTATCTTTAAGCCTTGTACTTATACTCGTTTTGTAGATAACGGTTTTGGAGTAATAATTGAGCATTTATTGTAGTCGTCCGTTATGACCATTAGTCATAATTAGTATCGATCCTGTAATTAAACACACAATCAAAAGGTAAGATTCGTCATCAGTTTTATATAAGTCAAATAGTACTTTCGATGGTCGCTGGATAAATACGACGACAATTAGACGTGTCCTAGATTTGTGTTTTCCTTGAGTCTCATAACTGTTGTCGTAAGTTGTCCAGTTATTGGTTTGGTCGTACGATGTGAATGTCTTCTATGTCTCAACGTCTTATCCTGAGATCAATAGTCATTAGTTTCTTATGATAAAATATGAATGATCGTTGTTATTTCATCGATTGTTGCTAGATGGTATTTTTGGTCCAAGCAGTTTGCCGCAAAATTTTAAAATAAAAAGGAGGAAACCATGATTTTTAATTTTCCGTTTGAAATCTAACGGATTCGTTTGAAAAGGAACCGAATTGGTTCAAATGTAACTGAATCGTTTGGTTATCCCATGTGTTGTCGATGATGTCATCCACGACGTTGGGCGCATGCGTCAGCGGTGGTACAACTACTATGGACAGCTACTATGGACAGCTATAGACAATCCAAACACACTAATGATTTCAAATTCATTTTAATCTAAATCCCTTCAAATCCAAATCCCTATATAAAATTCAAGTCCCTCAAAATCAATGCAAACGCAACGGACCGATGCTTGCTATTTTCTTAAAAATTAAAGTAGAATATTATTGATCGTAAAAATGAACTATGATTGAAATCTAGAATTTTGCACCTCAAAAGTCGGATTTGTATCATATTTGTAATCTAACACTTATTTATACTTTATAATATTCGAATTGGATATAACATGGAAATCCGTCGGTACAATTTTAGATAAAAAATACACTACTAGAAAAATGAGTATTTTCAACGAAAATTTTCAACGGAAAATGTCGTTGAAAATTTTCTATGAATTTTAAAAAGATTATTGACAAAACATAATTTTTTTACGAATTTTCAACGAATTTCCTTTGAAAATCTCTTACAAAATGCATTTTCAACCAAAAAAATTTTGACGAGACATTCCGTTGAAAAAAATTTGGTTGAAAATGCATATATGTTTGTGAGAGATTTTCAACGGAAATTCGTTGAAAATTCGTAGAAAATTTATGTTCTATCAATAATCCTCTAAAATTCGTAGAAAATTTTCAACGACATTTTTCATTGAAAATACTCAATTTTCTAGTAGTGATCATTTTTTATTCCGATAAGATTTCCTGCGGATAGCTAAAAATTAAATTAATTGAAATTAATTAACGTTAATCACATTATATTTCCAGCCGATTACAGCCGGAGTTTTATTAATTAAAAATTTGCCCGTAATCCATCGGAAATATAATGTAATTTAATTTATTTTTTAAAAAATTAAAAAAAAATTCACGGTTCCGGCAGATTTCCGGCGGATACCGAATCCGTCAGAAACGTGAATTTCCTTTTTAATTTGTTTTTTTGGAAAATTGTTTTTGGTTGATTATCGATGGATTTTTCAATTAAGATAGTCTTATTTGATTTTATTTCTTATTTTTGATGATTTAGATTTATATGTATGTAATACATTCATATATTTATACTACATGGTACATATATTGAGTCCAATACACATACATACATGTATGTGATACATAATACATACATACATACATACATACATACATACAAGCACGTAAGACCATGTCGT
Organism: Silybum marianum; assembly: GCA_036898165.1. Taxonomy (NCBI): domain Eukaryota; kingdom Viridiplantae; phylum Streptophyta; class Magnoliopsida; order Asterales; family Asteraceae; genus Silybum; species Silybum marianum. The sequence continues at coordinate 18,974,860 of CM072541.1, forward strand.
TTCTATTATTGAATTTTAATAAGACATAAAAGGTCTTTTTCGGTTTTAATGTGCCTTAGTTGAGTCCAATTAATAAACATGCAATAGGGCATTGGTGATCATTGAAGGATCTATTGCGCTTTAATAGATCTATTGCACCTTAATGGGTTTGTTCGGCTTTAATTGATATTAATTGACTTTAAAGGATGTTATTGGGTTTTATTGGATATTATTGATTTTTAATGGACGTTAGTTGGTATTTGATTGATCTATTGGACTTTAATGATGCTATTACACTTCATTTGGTGTTATTAGGAGTAAATGGATGTTACTGGGGCTTAATAAGTCATAAAGATTTTTATTGAGCTATAATACTCCTTAGTGGTTGTTAATAAGTTATAATGGGTCATAATGGTCTTATTGAGTCCAATACACATAACAAGAATAATTTTTCTACATACCTGCATTCAAACATGTAAGAAGCCACCATTAATATTATTGAGTCTTAATAAGCCTTAAAGGATATTTATTGGGCTATAATGGTTTTTAATAAGCTTGTTTTCGACGGATCAACCGTCGAAAATGCTTCTTTTTCTATTAGTTATAAGTAAAAGTAAATGTATTTGTAGTGAATAAAAATTTGTTGGATCTTTGGGAAATCAAGGACAATAATCGACAATATATTACATATATATATATATATATCTTATACTTTAGTTTGTTAATATTATAGTAGTGTAAAAATATGTTATTTTAATACACCTCTTAGAAATCTTGTTGTATAATAATGAATTCTCTGGTTTAAAATCGAGTCAATGCTAGATCATCAAAAAAATGTAGTCATATTTTATACCATTTAAAATATTAGTGGCATTTGATTTGCATAATAGGATCTGACGGAATTGAAATCAATTAAAAGAATTAGAATGTGAAGGAAGTGAAACAAAATTCAATGAAGTGTGACCCATTTAGTTGGTAGAAGTTGGGACGAAGTCTCTCAAAGTAATTGAAATATGTTTGTCTGTTTGGCGGAATGTAGCTTCAGAATTGAAATTAAATAATAACTGTTGACCCAAATACTTCATTATGATATAGTGGTAGACTGGTAGCAGTGGTGGTGGTATTAATGCAAAAGCATTAGTGGTGGCGCCATGGTTGTGGAGACAACAATGGCAATGGCGGCAGCAGCAGGGTAGTGGTGATGATGATGGTATTGGTTAAGTTGGATTCAAATGTTACTTTTTGTTTTTTCTAAATTAAATTATCAAATCCATTCCAATTTCTAAAGAATGCAATTTAAAATCCTTGACATATGTCAATTTTTTTATCAATCGCGAATTTCAACGGAATCAAATTAACTCAATCTATGAACCAAGAACCAAGAAGATCAAGGAATTTGGTTAAAATAATTGATCATTCTAATAAAATTTATTTTTATTCAGAGAATCAAACCACACTTTAAATTTATCAAAACTATTACAAAATGTTTATTTTCTTACATCATGAAAATATAATGTATAAATTATAACACCAAGATTAAAAAGAAATACAAACCGATTTTTATTAATTTCAAAACATAAACCATCACAAATTAAAAACAAAACAAAAATCCAACTAAAAATCTGAAATCGTGCATCCCAAATATCATAAAATCGTGGGATATATTTCAAAAACGAAAATACATCAATAAGAAGTTTAGATTTAAATAAATAAATAAATGCGTGGGTCTGTTTGTGTTGGCTCCCACTCATTTGCACACAGGAAATCGTAACTTAGTTCACGTCTCCAAGTGGCACCCCTTCGATATATATATTATTATTGTTTTATTTTATTTTATAAAATATAATAAATAAAAACAATATGTTACAGACAAAAAACGTCATTAGATTTAGAGGATAAATACGATAAATTAGAAAAATACATTGGTTCAACATTTTCTTAAAGTTAACCTAAACCCAAAAAGAGTAGGTTGGTCGTTCAGTTGTTTTCAGTTTAAAGAGCGTTAGATACTGCTTCTTTAAATTATTTATTGATTTATTTCGGTATGATATTTGTAATAAACAATTTTTAGTGTTTTGATGTGGAATAAAATTAAATGTGTATATTGATGACTAATCGGTAATAAGAAAACAACTTATTAGCGTTTTGGTTATTTTACATGTATAAAATTAAATGTGTATATCGATGACAAACCGGTAAATTTTAGTGTTTTGATAAGTTATAACTTTATGACTTAGGGGCTATTTTGCTGGTTTTCCATTAAGTCCTGTATTGATAAAGATAATTGTATGGATTAATCTGTCTGTATAGATTGAGATACCTTACTGTTTGTTTGTTATGCCGAATAAATGGTCTGAATATCATAAATGACTATTTTACACCTCATTATATATTAATCGATGATTAACATAATTGTTTGATAAATGTATTGGATGGTTGATTCTCAACAATAAATATTATCAATTTAATTAATTTTTTATAAAAAAATAAGTACATAAATTCAAGGACATAATCACCATAAATTTTTTAACCACCGACCCCTTTTCTCTTATCTTGTTTCATTGCCAGAAAACCTAAAAACCCAAATTTGGGAGCCCTAAAATTACGAATCGCTAAGAAAAGAGAGAAAGAGGAGCAAATAATTGATATTGGGTAGAGGCGAAACACAACAGGGACTTAGAGGGGCCATGGCCCCTGCGTTTTATTCCTTAAATACTAGATATTAGAAATATTATCAATGAATTGCGCTTAGCCTAGGTGGTTAAGTGTATATGGCCCCTATATATGTGGTCAAAGGTTCTATTCTCCTGTCGCACAATTTTTTTCTAATGAATTGAGCTTATCAATGAAGATGTTTTGTTGGGTTCGGGCCCCTTAATTAGAAGGCTTGTGTTCCGCCCCTGATATTGGGATAAGAGAAAGATGATGTTGATGCTAAACTAATAAGCAGGGCATTTGTGGAGCTTTCGTTGGTAATCTATATTTATTTTAGAGTAAACTCTAATTTTGGTCCCTGTGGTTTAGTGAAATCTTTGAAAGTAGGACTCGAACTTTGATAAGTTTAGATGTCGTTCTTATGGTTCTCATTTTGATTTGAAAATGGTCCCTCGTTACTAACTCTGTTAACAATCTCTGTTAGAGTGAGAGACAATTTAGTCTTTTTACCTAATTTTTTAAATATCTTTAAAAAACATAATATATATTTTATATTATCATATATATATAACATATATACACACAATCACTATACTGTCGTTCACATTTCCGATCACCACACCGTTAAGCCCCCACCCTGAAAATCATTGGACCTTCATCTTCTTCTGTTCAAGTGCAACCTCCGGTGCCATGAAAACCGGTGTACTAGAAACTCAGAAGTGATATTTTCCACCATTTTCACAAAACCCAAATCGCCGGTCTTGACGTCCTTTTCACCCACCTAGATACTTTCACGTTTAATATCACATTGTACCAAATTACTTGTTCTTCGACCTCCAGCGCCATGGAAACCGTTGAACCGGAAAACTCACATATGGCGTTTTCCACCATTTTCGCACAACCCAAATAGCCATCTTGGCACCATCTTCACCCACCAAGATATTTTCACATGGGGTGAGTTTAATATGGAAAGAAAGCATTGTTCTTTCTGTAAGAACACAGAGGTGGATAGCTCGTCGGACTTGACTGCAAAAATATCGTCGGCAGCGGTGGTGGCGAGATAGACGGTGGCGGAGGAGCCCCGGCCGATGACGGAACCCCTTTGTCCATTCCACTATAGATAGAGAGATTATTAGGTTTGTTGATATATGGATTTTGTGTGTGTGTGTGTGTGTATACATATATATGAAGGAGAAATGGTGAGTTGTGATTGGATCATTTGGGAAACATGAGGGAGGATCTGGTGAAGCTCCGGCAGAGGATGGTCGGCGGACAACACTCGCTTGGCTTAAAATAAATCTAATCACGTGAGGACACGTGACAGAGACACCACTGCTACTGGATTCCTTCTCTTTGGCGCTGGTTCTTGGTTTTCACTCATGAGAAGTTATAAATTGCAGGTTAGGGTCTGGGTCATAACAATCGACGGAGGAGATGGACCTGAAAATGGTGTATAGATTGGTTCGATGGAGGAAACGATGTAGCATATCGACGAAGGTGAGGACGTTGGTTGTGTATAAACTGGATCAGTGGAGTTGACCATTTGCAGGTGGGTTTTTTCACCGTTTGCAGGTCAGTTATATATACATGTGTGTATATATTAATATATTATGTATATATTAGTAATAACGATAATAATAATATAAAAGATATACTATATTTTTTAAAGATTTTTAAGAAAAAAGGTAAAAAGACTAAACCGTCCTTCACACTAACGGAGATTGTTAACGAAGTTAGTGACCAGTGACCATTTTCAAAGCAAAATGAGAACCACAAGGACGATATATAGAATTATCAAAGTTCGGGTCCCACTTTCAAAGATTTCACTAAACCACAGTGTTAGGTCTGAAATTATTGTATCCGAGATGACAATTATTGAAGACATGAAGGACCAAAAGTGCAAAGTTAACAAAGTCATTTATTAGGAAGGTTTAATATAAGGAAAGGATAATTATCTTTTAAATGTCAATTGTATAATGCCTAAAACACTTACCTTCCTTTTATAGATTAATTGTTTAATATAAATAGGAGTCTTAGGCTATTCATTAAAAAGTGAGAAAAAGAACAAATTGATTCATATTAGAGAGAGAGCCGAAACTGTGATATCATTGTAATCGATTATACATTCAAGAGATATACGACTACGTAAGTCTTTAACATCTTTATTGTCGTATTACTTTACCATTAACGTTTATCTATCATTGTGCTTGTTCATCTGGGATCAACAAGTGGTATCAGAGCAGACGATCTGAGTTTTTGCGTTTTTCTGAAGTTATCCGCGAAACAGAAGGTAATTTTTCGATTTCTGCGTTTTTTTAGTTTTTATCGATTCATACAGTCAAAGCTTTACCCGATAAAAACTCATATTTTTTTATCGATCCATACTTCTGTCTTTTAATTTTTCTCGATAATTATCTCTGTTTCTTTATGTTTTTCTCGATTCTTAACTTCTGTGTTTACTCGATTCATACATCTGTTGCATTATTATTTTTATCGATTCATACTCCTGTTGTTTAATTTTTTATCGATTATTACTATTCTTTCCAGGATATTTAGTCAAAATATTTAATCTGCTTTAATTAAAATTATTCTAGTTTATTTTATTTGCTTTTGAAACTTTTTATATAAAAAAACTCAGGAACTAGTGACTCCTGTAACTTTTCTTACTAAAAAATTCTCTAGTAAAAATCATAAACTCTATTAATTTTTGATTTTTTCTTGATTGAACAAATAAGAAACTCGAGAACTTAGACATTCTTGTCCATAAAATGAGTCGTTCTTTTTAGTCAAGAACTATTTGTTCTTGTTTTCTGGTTTATCAGCTAAAGAAAACTCAGATTAAGTATTTTTTATTTTTTATCGAGTCCATTTGAGTCGAAAAAAAATTTAATCGAGCCAACAGGAATCGATAAAACTCTTTTTATCGATTCATTGCCTTATCGAGTCAAATGATTTTTTATCGAATATTGACAAACTGAGAAAATCAAGGTTATCGGGTACTCAGTGATCGATAAAACTCTCTTTTTTTTCGATTCAAAATTTTTTCTTAGAAGTTTTATCGAGTCTCCTTCACTCGACAATAATTGTTATCGAGTCCTATACACCCGATAAAAGTTCTTGTCATCAAGACCCAACCCGATAAGTTTTTATTATCGACCCCTTGTCAATCGATAAAACTTTTTGGTTTCACGAGACAAACTCAGAAAATTTCAAAAACTCGCTGATCGAGATCATCAAGCCAAGTACAATGACCACTCGCGAAACTTTGGCCATTGGTTCAGACACAAAACCCCACGAGGTAAGTCTTTCGGACTATGATCAATTTATGATTCAAATGAATGACATGATGATAAAATTGCAAGAACTTCAATCTAAATTGAAAACCGAGAAACTCTTGGTTTCCAATTTAGAAGCTCGCTTAGAAAATAATCATAATCAATTGCTTCTTATGCAAACCGAACTTGTCACTTCTCAAAGTATAGCACACAATCTCGAAACGGAGAAAGTGGTTTTAAAAGAAGAAAATGATCTTTTTAGACAACAAATAGCTGATCTCACACTTCAACTTAACAAATCTAAAAGTGAGACCAAAATTTTTTCGCCAAAATATGAATTTGTGAGTTTTCAAAGACAAGACATTTTGGAAAAACTCAAACATTTGGAACTAAAGCTGTAGAAAATTGGTCAAACTAAGCACACAATTCATTTAAACGCTCCAAAAGATTAAGTTCTAAAGCTGGATTAGGATTTGATAATCCAAAACATTTAGAAAAGGCCATCTACAATACTCCGAAAATATATAAATTTGAATATCTGAACCTTGGTCCGGATTACAAAATTCAGTTTATGAAGTTGGATTCCAACGTCGAAGAAAGGGAAGATTTGAATAGGAAAAACAAAGATTTTCATCAAATTCCTTTCTGCTATCCTCAAATAATAGAAGAGGAATCTTCAAAAGAAACTCTTCCAAATGATTATTTTCCTTCTTATTCTGACGAAGAACTTCAAAATAAAATTCCTGAAAATAAACCCTACATTCCCACTTTATTCTTAGAAAAGAAAATTGTTCAACTTGAAAAAGTGTTGGAACATGAACGTTCTTCGTCGGACAAAGAAAAAGAAACATTACTTTCTGAAATTCAAAAACTTGAGAACGAGGCTTTACAACTAAACCAAAACCGGGAAAGTGATACAATTTCAAATGTGTCTACATGTAAAGCCTTCGTTAGCTCGTATTTGGATGATTGTGAAGAGTTGTTTAAACTAGATCCAAACTATATTCATCCTAAACAAAAATGTTCCCCTTCTTTCGACCAAATTGATGATGACTTAGACTCTCTTGAGGAAATGCCTCGTTTTGACGAGTACACTGATTCCTCATCGAACCTTAAATCCACGGAACAGTTAGATGATTTAAATGCCGATTTTGACTTCAATCCTACACTTCCAAATCATACGGAGTTTTTGACAAAGGCAAAAAGGCAATTGAATCAGTTTTACTTCCAACGGATCCGAACGAGTGTTCCACAAGTCAAATGCATTACACTCACTCTAACCAAAAGGATCAAACTCACTTTTCCAAACCCATCAATTCTCATTATGTGAAAAATGCTAAAGCTTTTCGAACTCATAATTCTAAACAGTTTCATAATGATTTTGTTGCTAAATCCGGAAATTTCAAGAAGTTTAAGATGGTTTGGAGAAAAAAATCAACTATAGATAATATTGTTGGAAATATGCCACATACATCTCCTATAGTTGATGCAAAATCATTTGTTTCCAAGACTAATTTGCCTTATCTTGTAAGATCCATCAATCAGCTAATTAGTCTAAGTGCCACAAAGATTTGTTGTTCTACTTGTGGAACAAATGATTTTGTTGATCAAAGGTTCACTCATAAATGGTATGGTACTTACAGTATTCCCACTTCTCCATTTATTGCATCAAAAGCTAACCTCCAAGGACCCAACAAAGCTTGGGTACCAAAATCTTTTTAATCTATTTTGTAGGTACGTCATGTGTGTTCTAAATTCCTAATATTCACATCACATGAAAATCTTTCAAAAGGTTATGCTATATTTGAGGGGAGTACCACATTTTTACCATTTATTTAGTTTCATAGTATCTCAGCTATGAACCTGCTCTTAACATTATGACTTCTGAATACATCAGTTCTGAACTCGGACTTCAATATTTCAAAACTCTTTGTGCATTAGATTTAGACGTTTCAATGGTCAAACTAAATCCGGAAGGACCTACCCATGAAACACATCCCTAAGTTAGATATCCTGAAAGGGAATGATTATAATAAAATTGAGTGCTTGTGAGATAAAAGAAAAATGTGAGGGTGTGACAAGACTTTAAAGAAAATATTTGGTCTTCACCAAACCTAAACAGTTATCCGGGTAGCCACATAATCTATTCATTCTCGATTCTTTAGAGATGAATATTGAACTAGACATGGGCCCAATTTCGATAACTCGTGTCACCCCACCCAACTACTCAAGTATCTCACAAAAGATATTTGTTTCATATATCACGGAGAATGATCATATCTGCTATCTTTTCTTCACTTGGAAGATTAAGATATTGAAAAAGGAAGACACACCTCCGATCTCCGAACATCACATTCAATGCACATTGAGTCTATGAAACGTATTTTCACATTTTGAGCCTTAAAATTAGCATTTAATGCATAAATTCTTTCTACACATTGCACGAGTCTTTGTGATTCACATTGCATATCTTCGTGTTTATGCCGGAAGAGTTTGAGAAGTTAGTTTTATAACTTACTTCTATGATAACTGGAAGTCCTATCAGTGCCAATCCGCTGCCAACACTGAATATAGGCCACTCAATTAAATTAAATTTTTGATTAAGTGATAATAGTTGTTATTTGTGCTTCTATGTTAGACTTTTTACCCATTTTTTCACATCCACTTATTGTCTTTGATCGTTCATAATGCTTCGGATTCTCCTTATCATTCTGAGGGGGAGAAAAAGTATTAAAGACAAATGCCCATTATGAGGAAGAAAAGGTATATCAAAGACCCGACAAAACAAAAATTTCTTGGCCCAACAACATCTTTTATCGGCTCAGCTTGACCCGACAATCGGCTCAGCTTGACCCGACATAAATTTCAAATGTTTGAAGATGAAGATGAAGACTTGTCGACTTCCTTTGAACCGACATATTTTCTTGTCGCATCCCAAAGAGCCGACATCTATACCTATGTGTTTATGTCGACTCATGTTCAACAAGTTCAAGTCATCATAAGACAAGATCAAAGTTATCGCATCTGCCTAACCCGACAACCTCAATGCCTAACCCGACAACATCAAGATATCACAACCATCTTTTGCCTCTTTCATCAAAATAAAAATTTTCATCAAACAACATCAAGATACCCTGCGACATCAAAGCTCCTTCAACTTTCTTTTCGTGAACTTTATGCTAAAGTTAAGGGGGAGCTACGAAGCTTATCAAGTGATCATATTCGTTGGGGGAGCAAAAGAATTCAAGAAAGTGATTTGTTGACAAAATTTCATCGTCTTTTAAAGTGTTGATTTGCTGAAGTGTAATCTCGAATACAAAGGGGGAGATTGTTAGGTCTGAAATTATTGTATCCGAGATGACAATTATTGAAGACATGAAGGACCAAAAGTGCAAAGTCAACAAAGTCATTTATTAGGAAGGTTTAATATAAGGAAATAATAATTATCTTTTAAATGGCAATTGTATAATGCCTAAAATACTTACCTTCCTTTTATAGATTAATTGTTTAATATAAATAGGAGTCTTAGGCTATTCATTAAAAAGTTAGAAAAAGAACAAATCGATTCATATTAGAGAGAGAGCCGAAATTGTGATATCATTGTAATCGATTATACATTCAAGAGATATACGACTACGTAAGTTCTTTAACATCTTTATTGTCGTATTACTTTAATTTTATCATTTATCTGTCATTGTGCTTGTTCATCTGGGATCAACACACAGGGACCAAAATTAGAGTTTACTCTTTATTTTATCTGTGGCTTTTTCCTCACGATAGAGAGTAGGACTGCAGATCTGTAATCTCCGGTGAGGACCTTCAAATCGCCGGCCGAGCAGCTCCAATTGTTGGACGAAGATGATGAGGGTTTCATTGAAATGGTGAGGTTTTTCAGGTGAGGAGCGTTTTTCTTGAGAGAAGGAAAGATGAGCGTGTGTTTATTTGGGCTGAGCGAACTTTTTTGTAGCTGAGCGAGTTGTTTAATCAAGGGGTAGTTGTGGAAATAGTATGTCTGGAAATAGTATGTTGTGGAAAAGATGTTAAGTAAATTCCTCTAATTTTTTTAACTTGTTAAATAAGTCTCTTTTGTGACCTGCAACCTGAAGAGAAGGTATATATACAAAATTAAAAAAAACTAAAACTAACTTCACCAAATCGAGTTCTCCCAGAACCCCAAACGCACCTCTCAGGCTCTTACTCACTATGCAACCAGTCACCACCGTCCGGCGAACCAGAAGTCGACAAACCTGCAGTCGGCGCACCACCGGGTTCATTTTTTTTAGTTCTTAAGCTCGATTTTTTGAGTTATTTGGTTCGATTACTGCAATCTTTGAGTTCTTAGGTTGTTTCCACAGTTAGTTTGATTTAGAAGGTTTCTACAAGTTAGTGAGTTTGATTTCTCATTTTTGGTTTCCACAAGTTAGTGAGTTTGATTTCTCATTTTGATTTCAAAGGTTTCCATATGTGAGTTTGATTTCTTAGTTTGATTCCACATTTACATTGTTTCGTTAAATTGCATTTGAACTTGCAATAGTTTCAAGCAAGTTTTCTTGGCTAATGACTACTTGGACTTTTAGCATTGTTTATGGGTTAGATCAATGTAGATAACTTTTGTCTTTAAGATGATGTTGGTTCTTGAACATACACTCTGTCAACTATTGTTTGGTTGATTTATTATGTTGTTTTGAAGTTAATGTACTTATTTCGAATAAAAAAAAACTTGTATTTTTTAATTGATTCAAATGAAATTGATTTGGTTTGTCATTGGTATTGCTTAATGTTTAACTTACACATGTCATTGTTTTTGCACATTTATTTATAGAAACATGTTTTGTGAATATTTATGAAATCGTTATTCTTCTTTACAAAATGACATCTGATTGTAGTGATGATTGTAGGGATTATCTTAGTTATGAAATAAGTGGTAGTTCAAGTAAACATATTGTCAGATTATTTATCTTTTATATATCGGAATTTTAAGTTATTAACGATATGATGAACAAGCATAGTTTCTTAGATAGGAAGTTTAAGGAATTGGCCGAAATGGATGAAATGATCTAGAGTTTTACTAGAGCAAGTACACTTTGGGGCTTTAGTTTGAATGACCGGTGTGAAACATCCTGATTTTTATCCTAGTTGAAAAGAATGTTGAACCGAGCAATCTAATAAGAAAAAGTTAATTTCAATGTTTGAGTAATGGTGCCATGAGATAGTGACAGATGTCACAATAACACCAATGGTACTGGGAGTATGGTCGTCTCGACTATCATGCCATACGGTTGTGACATCTGTCACAATAGCACTAGTGTCACCTAATGGTTGGTGGTCCCGATAATGGTGTGATGCATTTGACACAATGGCACAATGGGTCAATCGAGTCTTTAGTAAAGTGGAATCCCGAGTATATTGATGTTTAGTCACTTTTCACAATTATCAATTTTGGTAAAATCTTGAGGCGTGTGTAAAAGATAAAGAATCTGACACCATTGTGCCATTGTCTCAAATGCATGACACCATTATCGGGACCACCAACCATTAGGTGGCACTAGTGCTATTATGACAGATGTCACAACCGTATGGCATTATAGTCGAGACGACCATACTCCCAGTACTATTGGTGCTATTGTGACAGCGGTCACTATATCATGGAACCACTACTCAAACATTGAAATTAACTCTTCCTTGTTAGATCGTTCGATTCAACATTTTCTTCAACTAGGATAAAAATCAGGATGTTTCACACCGGTCGTTCAAGCTAAAGCCCCAAAGTGTACTTGTTCTAGTAAAAATCTAGATCATTTCATCCATTTCGACCAATTTCTTAAACCTCCTATCTTAGGAACATTTCCATCATCTATGATCTTTCTCAACAAGGAGAACACTAATTATTTCACAAGTAAACTTAAACCCTAACTCGAACATGATCCCTCATCAAGGTTATATAGGTTCATACTTAGAACTTTCCAAAAAAAACAGCTTGATCACAAGTTGCCAAGATATCTAAGACTTCTACAAGATATGTTTGTTCACTACAAACTCAAAATGCCGAAATAACCATGATGTCTAATAAGAGGCTCCCTCTTAAGAAAGTCCAAGATCTACTCAAAAGAATATCTAACATGATCACATACTTACGTCTTAAACAACTTAAGAATTAATATATAAGTTTCTATCAAACTTACCGCAAGCACGAACATCTGCTACATAAATTCGCGGAGACTCATGCATCTGATTCTCACTTGAAATGCTCAACACAGAAAAATAGCTTTTACATCCAAGGTTTTATAATGAGTTCAAGGTTTACAATTTTAAGACTAAACAAATATGCCAATTTCATTTATCAAAGATTCAACAATAGAAATTTTTTAAAATCCATTTACACATACTTAAATATTTTTACCATAAACAAATAATCGTAAAAAGTGACCACAACGTCCATATACAAAACCATTTAAAAGTTATGTGATCATTATTTAAGCTAATAATGACAACCATGAGGATACCACTAGTAAAGTTATTAAAACGGACCGATAATGTCTTGACACACATTTGTTGATGTCATGAATGTAAAATAAATTCATGCACTAAATTAGTGTTCTACAAAATGATCGTACTAAAATTTCCAAAGGTTTCCCTTTTATCCATAAGTAAGCATGGAGTAAATTTCTCCACAATAATAGCATGCACTGGTTTATTTTCTCAAAATTATTAAAACGTTAAATGCATGCGTCTTGATAACACCATGAAATCAATTTGATTTAGACTACAAACTCAAAGTTATTAACGAAATGTTCACTTCTTTCTAAAATGTCGGTTACATAATGTAAGAAAACTACTGTTAAGATGTATGCAAATTCTATGCAACAACCGATTCCCATAGAAAGTAAAATTACAATGAAGGAAGTTTTATAATTGGACGACATCAAAATCTTTATGCCCAAAATAAATAACACGAAACGAATCCCTAATAAACTCCCAAACGCAACACTGACAATAAAGTGAACTCAGAAAACCCCCAAAATCTTATAATTGAATCATGAACAACACGCACCCAAAATTCTATAGAACTTGTAAACAACCGTAGGAGGTACGATATTTCATGCATTTCAAACTTGACCCGAAACTCACGTACACCAAATAACTTCTCAAAATTCGTAAAAATGCTATTTGTATGTTTCTCGAGAATGTAAACGAAACATTTTATATTAGTTTCAAATTCAAACTCTCTTAACATATGCACCTCAAAATTTGCAATTTTAGCAAAACCGTATGAAATAAATTCTTAGTAAACATGTATGCATTTCTCATGCAACTAAAACAATTTAGCAAATTTTCAAGGTATGGCTACACTCTTGTGTGTGCTCAAAACATTTTCCAAAATATTAACTTGCCGGGTACAAATTCTTTTGGCAAACACAAAAATACTCTTTGAAGTTTATTTTCTACAATAAATGTCGTGCATGCATCCGGTCGAAACCCGAAGTCAACCTACGCTCGCCAAGTCTACCAACCACAAGACCGACATGGAAGGTTTCATATCTTAGGATCATTATCAACAACTAGATCCATTGACCTACAAGTTTCCTCTTGAAATAAAGTCTATTTGACAAGCTTATGGTTCATAACTAACCATTAACTTCGACTTCAAACCGATCGACATTACAAATTCACCGCACTTAGTTGTCACCCAAAATGGCAATGCTACAAACACCAATTCTTTCAACTGCTAACTCATGAGAACTCATTCACTACCCCCATCGATCATCACGACAACGCGACTCAAGCACACACGCGTCACTGTAAGTTCATATTATCACCAGCCGAATGATAATACAAATCTACCTTACATGCGGATCCTTGTTACCATCATCATGATTCTCGATTCTAGGGCATCTATTCACCTCAAAACATCCTATCTTAAAGTTTGTAATCGTGAAATCTCGCATCCGATCACTTAAAAATACGCTAGCTTGAGTCTAGGCATCTAAATCAATACCTAAATCTCTCAAACTTATGCTCTGATACCAACTTGTAACACCCTCAAATTTGGAAAGAGCGACTAAATTAAAATTTTCCTTTTTACATCAATTGAGAGGTAAATTACTTCTTATATATCAATATTTGAATTTCCTCAAATAATAATTCGGTATAAACGACTACAAAGGATATATCAAGTCTTCTAATAAGACATGATTACGGTCGGGTGTTACTAAACCCAAAAGAGGCGCTATCTCCGAATATGGAAAACGTCACCAAAAGCTAAATCTTTAATGTGCAACTCTCTAGTATCCAAGTCAACACGTGTCACTAGTACCAACTCCAACGAGAACCTGATGCATATGCCGACAAAGAAAAAGGTTAGGCTTAACGCTTAGTGAGATCAAGAGTTTATAACATATTTATGATTGATTGAAATCAAAAGATTTGTTTGATAAAATATAATTCCCAGATGAAATGACTTCATTATAGAAACAACATCTTTCCCAAATTCATTATTTCCATAACAAAAGCTTTAGACTAAAATGACATTAGAAATGAAAGTTTTAAGTAGAAATACTCCTTAAACGTGATACCAAACCCAATGCCCACACGACCATAAATAAAGTAATAAACATGGAGATAGAAAACAAAGCTTTAACCAAGTTTTAAAAACCATTAACTCATGCTTACCCTTGAAAGGGTGAAAAATATGCGAAGATAACAGGGGAGACCCGATTTACCATTCATAGTGACGGATCACCTAAGTGAGCCACTTTTAAATGTTAAGAGTCCTTTCTAGGACCAAGGGATATAGGCATCAACCCATCACACACCGAGTATGAACTCCGAAGGTCCTAGTCAAGAGCTCGCGCTAAGGATCAATGGCTTAATGGCAGCAACCAATCATACAAGCAAGTGCGGCCTGAGTTGATTCCAATTAGCGACATAAGGATCAATGGCTTAATGGCAGCAACCAATCATACAAGCAAGTACGACCCGAGTTGATCTCTTACGTTAACCAAAAAGGGACGACAATACCGATTTTAAGACCGACTTATATGCCTATGGATCCATTACATTCTAGTCTATATAAAATACGTCAAGCAAGACATATTGATAATTTCCCAACACCAATTCTTTGCTCAAAAATATTATTTCCCGATAATCAATTATTTCCCAGAGTTAGGAAATCATAAAGTTACACGACGCTACACGAATGACTAACACACTCAAAACATATAGTCATATAAATCGGACAAATGTCCATGAGACTCATTTTAGTCAAAACCGAGCAAAAGCTCTATAATCAAAACATTCGGTTAAGACCAACCATTTTCCAAATGAGATTATACTCATATATTTTAAAATGTCTCATAATATAAAAACATGTATTTCCCAAGGTTTATAAATCAATACTCTTAAAAATGCATAACACCAAATATTCTTCATTTATAAAATAAAACATCTAAACAATTCATCATTATGTTTTATTTACCAAAATGTCTAAGAATCCAAACAATAACACTTTTCAAGATTTATAAAACCTCTTTATACCGAATATGCATCTTTCACAACAATACTCATGCATTTGATAAATAATAATTAAAACATGTTAATACTTCAAAATGGACGTTTTTGGCATGTACACCGTTTTCACAAAGCAATTTGAACTCACCTTGCTAGATTTAGGCTAAATCTAGGGTTTACCACAAAAGCTTCCTTTGAAGAAATGTCCAGATCTATATTATTTCTTCACTAAAAAACCATCTCTAGTTCATAAGCAACCTAAATATATCAAGAACAACTCCCAACAATAAGATCAACGAAAAACCCTAGTCAAAAACCTCAAATCTCTTGAAATGGTCAAAAATCCAAAATAAGGAAGGTACCTCATAATAATGTTCTATAGAACTGAAAGAAACATTTTGACAACAAATAAGGTTTAGGATGGTTGGGATAATATACAAATCTTGTTTTGGAGAAAAATCCCAAAAATCGACAACAATGGTGGATGGGAGAATGAAGAAGATGAAGAACACGAAAGCCTTGGAACTCAAAACATAAATCTCTAGCTAAAATGGTGACTTGTTGTATAAAAAGTAAGGAAAATATGGTTTAGAACCCTTAAGGTTTGTATGGTATGAGGTGAGAGAAGAGAAAACGATTTGGGAAAGTTGTGGGGAGGAATTAGGGCTGAAATCTGAGAAATAAGAACTCATTGTACGAAAAATAGATCTCGCGCGACCTTGTGCACGACTACAAGTCACGAGAGAGCCCGTGCACGTGAATCTGGTTAAACAACAGACAGATATGCGACCACCCGCGCGACCCCAGGTCGCGGGGAAAGTCGCGACAACGCGTTTTACTGCCTGGTTTGCTTCTTTTTCGAGAATCAGCTGCCCACAACTAAAACCACTTATTCTAAAACAATTTGCACTATAATTTTCCAACTTAGTAACCTTATAATCTTCCAAACTAATCTAAATACAACTGTTGGAACCCAGATCCCCATTTATGCTCAAATGATGTAGATTATGAATGTAAAATAAACAGTAAGCGGAAGCAAATACAATCAACAATCAAACTAGAACATAAACAGTAATGGAAGAGAATAATGACAGGAATTAAACGATAATTTGTATTTCACTCAAGATGTCGAAGATTACGATACAGGAAATACAGATTAATTTCTCAAGTTCTCTCCAAGACGATCAACTCTCAATACAGTGATAGCCCTCTCTATTTATGCGATTACAAATATGAAAGTCAATCAACTAGCTTATCACGTATTGACATATAAGCAAGCTCTCTAACAAAATCAGTTATGCCAGAAAAGCGTGACTAGCCACGTCATGTAAGCACGCGCGTAATTCCTTGAGCACTATCTAGAAGATGCTCAACTTCTGGATCATCTTTGTGCTTCTGAAGTAAACTTCTGAAGAGACTATCTTCTGGAGAACCTTGCTTCTAGAGAGACATACTTTGTTCTTTAAGAGAGAGTTCTAATTCATACTTTTACAAGACAAATAAGTTCTAACAATCTCCCTCTAAGTATGAATATAGAAAAAATAACAAAATATAAGAAAAGAACAAAGTTGAAAATTTTCATTACATTACAAAAGGAATTACGAAAGAAAGTACAAGAGAGGATTAGAATGAGGCTTCAGGATGCCCACTGATAACTCTGAAAAATTCTTTAGTAATTTCTCTTAATTTGAATACTCCTTCAATATACATCTCCATGTCAAAAGCTGCTCTTTTGATGACTATATTCACATCATCCTTTTTCGCAGCAATTAGTCCTCTGATCAAATTCAGCATTTCTTCAGAATATTTAAAGGCTTCTGTTAACCTGAAAAACTTCTTGCCTAGAGGTCTTCTGAAGACAACACCCCTTTCCTGCTCAGGCTCCAGTATTAGATCACCAACCTTCTTCGTTTCAATTCCCTCTAAACCTTCATTTGGCATAGTTATGGATAAGCGTTTCACATGCCTTTCAAAGCTAATCTAAAAGTCCACCTTGGTTCTGAATTCAACAAAAGCTTCCATGCAAGTCAGAATTCTAAGATAGGAAATATGATCATCTGGACTTGTATCTCTTATACGTTTCATGTATTTCCCAAGGGGTATTAGGTCAGAAGGATTTATAGACAGGAGATCATTGTCACAGAAGTTGTATGTTTACCCATTTGCTCTTTCCACTCTGTAAACTGTGTACATAATATATGTATCTTCAAAATACTTGGTTCTCAACCCAAGTATTCTTCTAATAGGAGAAGAGGAAAACACATTTCTTCTGGGTTGTCTAATTCTTGCAAATCTAGCTCTGTTTTGTTCATCTGCGCCTTCAGCGAAATCAGGTACCACGATTAATGTCCTTTCTTCTCTCTCTGCATATAAGTGGCTAAAATGTATCTCTCTACTTCCAGAGATTTGAGCACTGACCACTCGTTCATGTTGTTCTGGATTCATAGCATTCCATTTCAGATCAGCCCTACGTTTGTTGGATTGTTCAACAATGGTTTGATCATCAGATTGATCAACCATTGGGGACTTCATCCTTCAATTAGTAAGTTGTCTTGTTGAGGCCTCAGTAACATGCACGTTTGTTGCTGCTACTGTGTTGTCACCTGGTTGTGCTTCTTGAGTTACAGATATGTGAACATCAACAATGGGAACTTTTGGTATGTTAGGAATTGTATAGGTTGGGACTTCTGAAGTATTCATTTCTGGAGTTGGAGTATTTTTTGCATTTGGGGTTGAAGTGGATGCCTGACCATGAGCTCTTGGTCATATTGTTGTATTCCTTGGTCTTCTGGGAACAGGAAGGATTGGTTGTCTTCTGTTTCGTTCAAGGCCAAGAATGAAATTTTCCATTTATGGATCTGCTGGTAAGGGACGCATGGCAAGTGGACTTACAACAATTGGAGCTTGAGTAGAGGCTGAAGCAGAAGGATTCTAATGTTGTTTCTCTTGCTCCGAAGATTGTGGCGGTTAAGATAATGAAGGTTGAGCTTAAGCTTGTTCAGAAGAAGATCCCACCTTCTGTCTTTTCTCCCCCTTTTGAGGATCAGAAGCATCTTGATCCTGGTCCTCAGATCGTTTTCTTTTAAGCTCGACTTTTCTACAATCTCTTTCCTCATTTGCTTTCTGTCTTGAAGATTGATGCTCAGAGATGGATTGGACAGTTGTCTTGATGGTATTCACAGAGGTATCCAAGGCGGATATCTTCTGGGTTAGCTCAATTGTTGGGGCAACATTAATCTTGGAGACAAATTTGGCATTTACATCATTGAATTTGTCAAGCATAGCTTTCTAAAAGTTTACCAAGTCGGCTTTAGAAACCAAATCAGAAGAAGTAGATCCTGCTGGAGTAATAATAGCATCTAAGAACTTTTTCATATCTGCAGCAAAGGTGTTGAACTCTTCTGAAATAATAGTGTTTGTTGGAGGAGTTGGAAGTTCAGTAGGAATCTTGGAGATGGCTTCTGTATTAGCTTTAATATCACTCTCCAACCTTTGTAATTGTTGTATTGCCAAATCTCTATGGGCATCATGTGTTGAGATCAAAAAGTTCTGAAACTGAGCAAGCTTCTTGGTATGATCTGACTGCGTGGCTCGTATTTTGCACAGAAAAAATTTACTGCAGTGAGCTCTCCATTCAAATTTGCCTCTGTTTGCTGAATTGTAAGTTTAAGATCATTCAAGGATCCCTTCATTTGATCAGCGAATGCTTGAAACGCAACATTTGTGACAAATTCAGAAGGGGTAACCGTTGTATCCACAACACATGTGGCCGCTTGTCTCTCGCGTTCAGAGGCCCTCATTTACACCTATTTTGGCTTTGAGTGTAGAAGGACTTCCGTCTTGACATTGAGGGCTCTGTTGAGCTACCTCTTCGGATGTTCGAATCTCATTGACTTGGACTCCAACGTTAGAGGTTGGAGAGTCAATATTGATGTGGGTACCTCGATGCATATCAAGTACAGAGGTCCTTTGTGCGCCTTGTTGCCATAACCCCTCTGATGGGATTTCATTGGCATTTGGATCAATAGGTGCCATGGACGTGACAACCTCCATCCAGTCTATATCATGAGTCACGGAGACATTGATGTTGTGTTGGGAAAGAGGCGAGTTCAGGGGCAATTGAACTCTTATATTTGCATCATCATCCTTTTGAGAGGAAGAAGATGAAGTGGTTTCCTCTGAAGTGCTTGATTCAGAAGCATTTGAGATAGCTTCTGATCGGTTGGTTTCTTGGTTAGCCTTCGGACTGAGCGTACATCCTTTTTCAATAGATCGTGATGCTTGAACATCAGTTCTAGCAGGTGTGGGTGGTCGAGGTGGACTCGGCTGGAATCTCTCATTTTTGTCCATTTGGACATCTTTAGTACTCTCTCTTAATAGTCTTTCAGCATGGTTAGAAGCACTCTGGTTGTCACTCTGATTGTTTTCATTCTCAGACTCACTCGACCGCTCACTTTCTATTCTGGATTCTAGATACCCTGGGGTAGGTGATCTCTGTTTTGAGATCACCAGAGAGTCCCAATAGTTTTGGAGAGCAGGAGAGGTGGAAGGTATAAGATTAGGCATGTACCTGGAGGGTTCCCGAGCTTTCCTGTAGCCATCCTTGTGAATTGTTGGACGATAGGTTTTCGTGACATGGATTTTGGAAAAGGATTGAACACATGGAATTTTCCATTTTGAGATTGCTCCTTGAATGAATAGGGCCAAAAATCGTGGGAACATCAACGCAGGAAGTGTTTTGCCCTTTTGTTGAAGAAAAACCTTGGTGTGAACGCACTGTAAATTTCTCTGAACAAGAGATCAGCAAAATCTAGAGGTCGGTTGAAGAAAATTTCGTACATCATCGTGATAATATTTGTGCTTGCTTGATCCATCGAACCGATTTTGCAAGTAAGGCTTTTGTTCAAGATGGAAACAATAACATTCCACATAGGAGGTAAGAACTGTCTCTTAAACTCAGAAACCCTGATTATGTCTTGGTTGTACCCTAGAAATATCAGAAAATCAACCAGAACATTGGATGTTGGATTGGCTCAAGTGAATCGATGTGTAAGGTTTGTGGGTCGAGAAGATGGAAGATTTTAGCAACCATTTGCCTTGTTATTTGCACTTCTACACCATGTTCTTCATCGTTTGGAAGATTGAAACTACCAGAGAGGGTAAAGTCATTCTTGATGTAAAGAGATTGCCAGACTTCTTGTACAAATTGCTCAGGAACATTTGGGTTTGCGACGATTAGGGCTTCGTTCAGAATGTGGTTTTGGAGAAACTCTATCATGATTCGATAGTCTTCACTGTAGGTTAAGGGGTTGAGTAGTACTTGGAAGTTATTTGGTTTGATTAGTAGGAACACTATCGGTGCACTTTCAGCTGTAGTAGACGCCACTATTTGATCTTGTGAAATGTTTTTGTATGAAGTAGCCATTTTTGAGAGTTAGGGTTTCTGGAAGTTGCAGGTTTGTTGTAACGGAGATTCTTCAAATGCAAGGAATTTGAAGAACATGGATGGTAAAAGTGAAAATGATATGGTAAAACGAATTTAAATAATCAGGGTGAAAAATGTACTCGAGTGATTTTGAAATGAATCGACAAAGATGGCGTGGGCTAGAAAACGATTCGGCATGTGGGCCATAGGATTTGGACGCGTGTAAGACGGTTCATATTTGTATCGTTTGAGATTTGGACACGTGTATGCGTGTCAGGAAAAGAAACCGTTGAAAGGAATAGGCGTGTGTATTAGTTGTCATCTTCGATTTTCACCCTTGAAGCTTTGTAAGATCGTTCCAGAAGATTTTGAAGATCAATCTATCTAATCTTATAAAAATCATTTTCAGAACCAGAAGAGAGTTATTGAAGAGCATATTTCAGAAGAAAAAATAAGTAAGAAATAATCTTCTGTATAACCTTGGCGGCAAGAGTTATTCAGAGATTATTACCACTTATGTTCTTAGGAAGTATGTCTTTGCATAAAGTTTTAGAGACATGCTAGAGGCTTCTGTATAACCTTGGAGACAATAGTTAGTTCAGAAGTTCTGAATGACTATGACACTTTTGAAAAGTTTTTTGAAGCAATATTTTCAGTTGTGATATGTTCCAAAAGATAATGGAATACACGAAAACTTTAAAATCAGTCAATTGGTCAAGTGAAAACATTTTGGGACCAACAGATTGTTTGAACAAATTTAAATGACTTTATAGAGAAAATTATAGACAAGTCAGAAGCTTCTTATAACCTTGACGGCAAGAGCTAGTACAGAAGAGAGTGCCATGTATAATTTTCAGAGAAAGATTCATTCAGCAGTTTTCCACGACAACCCAGAGGCTTCTGTATAACCTAGAGTGCAATAGATAGTACAGAAGTTCTGGATTGCAATTAGATTTGCAATATTTGTAACCTAGAAAGATCAATAGACATACCAGATACTTCTGGTTAACCTTGACGGCAAGAGTTAGGCCAGATGTTCTGGATGTTTATCTTTTCTTAACATTCTTTTTACAAAAACAGAATTTTCTCCCCCTTGAAGTATGCATTATTGTTTGCTCCCCCTTGACTCGTGCATGATTATATTCTCCCCTAAAACTGTGCTTGGATCAAAAATTCGTAAGAGCAATTGGCAGAGTTTAAGATGCAAAGACTCTTCTAGTGCATTCAAAGGCTTCTGGTATGCTTGATGTGCATAAATGAGTACAAAAAATGAATCAAGGAAGAAAATTGTAAAGACATACTTAAAGAGATGTTACAGAAACATATTTAAAAGATAGATTCTGATTTCCTATTACATGTTAAGCATGCCCAACTTGCTGATTAGAAAATTAAACCTCTTCTCATCTAATGCTTTTGTGAAAATATCAGCAAGTTGGTAATCAGTGGAGACAAAGTACATTTCAGTTGTACCTTTTTACACATGATCCTTTATAAAATGATACCTGACATCGATGTGCTTGGTTTTTGAGTGCTGAACTGTATTTTCTGTGATGGCTATTGCACTTTCTGAATCACATAGGACAGGTATCTTATCATATAGAAGGTCGTAATCTCTGAGTTGGGTTTTCATCCATATTACTTGTGAACAACAACTTGCAGTACCAACATACTCTGCTTCTGCTGTGGAAGTTGACACACAGTTTTGTTTCTTAGATATCCAACTAATTAGCATGTTTCCAAGGAGTTGACAGCTTCCAGAGGTACTTTTCCTGTCTAATTTACATGCTGCATGATCTGAGTCAGTATAAACAATTAAATCAAAGCCAGAATGCTTTGGATACCAGAGACCCAATGAAGGTGTTCTCTTTAGGTATCTAAAGATTCTTTTCACAACAGCCAAGTGTGATTCTTTGGGATTGGCTTAATATCTAGCACAAAGATATGTGGCAAACATTATATCTGGTCTGCTTGCAGTTTAGTACAAAAGAGATCCAATCATACCTCTATATTTTTTTACATCTACTTGTTTCCCAGAGGGATCAGAGTCAAGTTTAGAATTTGGTGAGATTGGTGTTTCATCGTTGTGGAATTGTGAAGTTTGTATTTCTTTCAAATGTCAGAGACATACTTGGCTTGATTTATAAAAATGCCAGTGTTTGTCTGTTTAACTTCGAGCCCTAGGAAGAAGTTTAGTTCTCCCATCATGCTCATTTCAAATTCACTTTCCATCAGTTTTGAAAACAGCTCAACTTCTGCTTGATTAGTAGAACCAAATATAATATCATCCACATAAATTTGAATCATGGTTAACTCATGTTTGCAACGTTTGATGAACAGAGTAGTATCAATTTTACCTTTCACATATTCATTGTCAATCAAAAATCTGGATAGACGTTCATACCAGGCTCTTGGGCTTGTTTTAGTCCATACAGAGCTTTGTCTAAGAGATAGACATAGTCTAGATGACTTGAACTTTCAAAACCAGGGGTTGTTGGACATAGACTTCTTCTTTCAATTTGCCATTCAGAAAGGCACATTTGACATTCATTTGATAGACTTTGAAATCTTTGTATGCAGAGAAAGCTAGAAACAATCGAATTGTTTTAAGCCTTGCTAACGGAGCAAAGGTTTCATCATAATCAATGCCTTCCTCTCGACAATATCCCTTTACAACAAGTCTGGATTTGTTTTTTACAACAATTTCATCTTCATCCTTCTTGTTTCTGAAGACCCACTTTGTACCAATTGTTTTCTTGTCTTTTGGTAAAGGTATCAGTTTCATACCTTATTTTTTTCAAATTGATGAAGTTCTTCCAGCATTACATCAATCCAACTAGGATCTTGCAGGGCTTCATGAACTTTCTTTGGTTCGATCATGCTCAAAAAATTGAAAAGAAGACTTCATTTGCTGTGGTAGATCTGGTTTTTACACCATCAGAAGGATCACCAATGATTTGGTCAGAAGAATGGTCTTTTATCCATCGTTTCCTTCGAGTTTGGGAGACAGGAGGGGATACAATTTATGTTTCATGTAATGGGATAGCTTCTGGTGTAGGGTTCTGGATTGGAGAGGAGCCAAGTTTCTCCCCCTCAAATGAAGGCACGGAGGAAAATGGATCAAGAACAGAGCTCTCTACATCAAGATGAGACAGAGTGTCCTCTGGGTTTCATTGGAAGTAGATTGTAAAGGAATGGACATGCTACTCGGTATCTCCGCATCAGAAGTGGAATGTGAAACAGAGGGACCAGAGATGATTGATTCAGAAGGGTGTGGTTCCTCTGTTGGTCTTGTTGGGATACTTCTGGCTATTTCTGCAGAAGGAATTTCTTCACCAAGAAAGTATTTGAATATAGCATCGATCTCAGATTCTCTGGTACTAGAGAGATAGTCAGAAGTTACGTTGTAAAGCTTGAGTTCTAAATCTGAATAATCATAAGTCAATTGTGCCAGATCATCAAAATTTACATTGATGCTTTCCATAACCGTCTTGGTTCTGAGATCGTAAACTCTGAAAGCCTTTGAGTTCAGAGAATATCCCAAGAATTTGGCTTCATCTGACTTCTTGTCGAACTTTCCAAGTTTTTTTCTATCATTCAAAATATAGCAACTGCAGCCAAAGATATGTAAGAATTTAACAGTAGGTTTTCTATTATTGATAATCTCATAAGAAGTTTTGAGATGTCTCTTGACGATGATAGATCTGTTTTGTGTAAAACACGCAGTTGAGACAGCCTCAGCCCAGAAGTGTGTGGGTAATCCAGAAGCTGCAAGCATCGTTCTTGTGGCTTCAACCAAAGTGCGATTTCTTCTTTCCACCACACCATTTTGTTGAGGAGTTCGTGTAGCTGAGAAGTTTTATGATATTCCTTCATTATTCAGATACTCATCAAGTTTGGCATTCTTGAATTCAGTACCTTTGTAACTTCTCAGCTTCTGAATCTTACATTGTAGAAGCACTTGAATCCTCTTCATCATGTTAATTAATACAACTAGGACTTCTGATTTCTGTCTTACAAAGGCAAGCCAAGTATAACGAGAAAATTCATCAATAAGCACAAGTATATACTTTTTACTAGATAGACTTTGCACAGTAATGGGACCACAGAGGTCAACATGTAGTATATGCATAGGTCTGGGACAAGAATGATCACGCGTTGTCTTATTGGGAACTCTTTTGATTTTACCCATTTCACATGTTGGACAAAGATGATTCTTCTAGAAGTGAACCTCTGGGAGGCCCTCAATCAGGTTATTCTTTACAAGCAACTCAAGAGTTTGAAAGTTAAGATGAGAAAGCTTATGATGTCAGAGCCAAGCTACTTCACTCTTCTTGGAGATGAGACATAGAGTTTCTGTTCCATCTTTAGAAGTAAAATTCATCATATAAATGTTACCTTTTCTGTTGGCTCTCCATAACTCTTTTTCTGCCTGAGAAAGTAAGTAACAATGCTTTTCATCGAAGAGAACTTTCATCTTAGCATCACAGAGTTGACTTACATTTAGAAGATTATGTTTTAGTCCAGAGACATGAGCCACTTTTGATAAAGTGACATTCCCTTCTTGTAGCGTACCATAACCTTTTATTTGACCCTTTCCATTATCTCCAAACGTTAATGTTCCACCTGTTTTGTCTTTGAACATGAAGAGTAAGTTTCTGGTTCCAGTCATGTGCCTCGAGCATCCAGAGTCAAGATACCAGATGTGCACTCGCTGTTTCTGCAATACAGAATTAAAGAGATTTAGTTACCCATTTCATAATGGGTCCTTTGTAGTTAGGTTTGGATTTCACAGTTGATTTTTCTTTTTGGTTTTGTGAATTTACAAGTTTTCCAGAGACTTCTGGTTTTCCTGTCTTGATTTGAGACTTTTGTTTCTTCCGACTTTTAAATTTTTTGTGTGTCTTGAAGTTAGAAGAAAAGCAGTGTGGACTTAAGAAGAACTGTCTTAATTTTAGTAACAGAGAGAAGCATTCAGAGTTCTAAGATATAAAAGATTTCATTGAATTTTCATTTCTGGAAGGATAATTACAAGAATTTTTACTTCTGTCTATTCTAGCATCAGTTGTTTGAGTGAACTTCTTGAACGTGTGAGTTCTTCTCTGTTGGCTTCTTCTTGGCCATCCATTTCTTTTGATCTTTTGGATATCTCACTCAAACAGAAGGTCGAGCATTAAATTCCCATTTTTCTTTTTGTTCACGGGTGAACTTTGTGTTCTTCTGAAGCTATGGCTTCTGAGGCTTTTGCTCATTTTTCTGTTTTTGCTTAAGTTCTGCCTCCTTTTCTAAATCAAGACAAGACTTAGCTTGAATGCACATGTCTAGGAAATCTGGATGAATGAGAAACTCTTTTCTCTGTTCCTTTGGAGGAACTAAGTTCAGAGCTATACCATTCGGAAGTTTTTTAACTTCTGGTCCAGCAGCCCTTACTTCTGGTGTCTCATTTGTAAATAGAAAAGCAACAGAGTTGTTCTTTATACAAGTTATATCTGGAACATAAGTAGAAGGCATACTATTTTCAAACTTAGTGAGTAATTTATCTGACATGTCAAAGAAATCATCATAATTTTGATCTTCATTTTCCCAGGGATAAGCATTAAACTCATCGTTATCTTTTTCTTGAGAAAGATTTAGATCTATAAATGAACAGGGACTGATCTCTGGATAGTTTTCAAAAGGTGTAGACTTTTCTTGTTTTTCCTCTTGAAGAGATAAAGTTTGAAGTTCTATGCTATTTTGAATAGTACACTCATCCAAAGCTTTAAAAAGATCTGTTTGAAACTTGATTCGTAAATCTTCTTCTGTATTTTTGGGGATGAACACATCTGCTTCTGGATTCAAAGTAATATGAGTGAATGAACCAAAGTTGAAAAAAATTGTTTTTCTTCTGGTTTTGTTTTCAATCAACTTGATTTGGTTTAGAAATCTTTCCTTCAGAAGAATATTTTATGTTTTTATACTTGAGTTTTCTAACTCGATGTTCATTCTCATATTTAGATCTTTTGAAGACAGATTGTTCATATAAAACAGAAAAATCAGGTTTTTGTTTTTTTTCCTATACATAAGACAGAATCTAAAGTAGATCTCTTTTTACAAGTATAAGGATCCAGATCATCAAAACCGATACATATTTTTCCAACTTGTGTGTTTATTTGTTCATGCACCTTCTGAGCATCTTGATAATTTTAAATCAAGAGCTCCTTCTTTTGAAGATTAATGTGTACAGAAACTCCCTTTCCTTTTGAAAATAATTTTTGAGTGCTATAGAGTTTAATCTGTCACTCTCTTTTGCTTCAATCTCTTTGTCCTTAGTCTTCAGAAGTTTATTAAGCTCATTTATTTCTTCTTTTAAAGAGCTTTGTGTGGATTTCTTAAGTTTAGATATATTTTGATTTTCCACAAATAGTTCTTGTTTTTCTTCAGTGAGAATCTCCATCTCTCTTTTGAAAATATTTCTTTCTTTTTCAATAAGGGTGAAAGATTTTTCAAGATCTTTTCTGACTTTCCTTTCATTTTGAAGCTTCTGTTTTAGACTTTTCAAAATGGAAAGTCAGGTTTAAAATTGTTTGTTCAAGTTCAGAAGGTTTAGAAGTGGTGCAAACCGGTGTTTCAGAGATCTGATCTTCTGCATCATTTGTCATAGCCATTCCACATAACATGGCTTCTGCATCACTTGACTGGTCAGAACACCAGTTCTCATGCTCAACATACTTAGCTCTCTCGTCAACCTTGAACTTGTATTTGTTCTTGGAGTACATTTCATCTTTGACAAGAACTCCCTTGCAGTCTTTTGAATAATGGCATGGTTTGCCACATTTGTAACATACATCCTTCTTCTTTTTCATGTTTTCTTCTTTCCTCTCTGCTTCTGTTTTCTCTACCCTAGGACCTTCTTGTCCAGGTACATAGGTTTGTGTAGGTCGTTCACTTTTGTTGTCATATTTTCCTCTATTTTGGAATGAACGATTACCAAACTTTCTTGTGAATTGTTTGGTAATAAGAGCTAGAGACTCAGTTAAATCATTGATTTCATCATCTTCTGATCCAGAAAGCGCAGCTTCTGTATCAGCTTCTGTCATTAGAGCCTTGCTCTTCCCTTTCTTCTCAGCTTCTCTGTTCCTTCTCCCTAACTCTCTGGTTACATAAATAAGAGCCAAGGGACCACCCACGTTAACTTTCTTCAGTAGCACCTCCTTCTCATGGGTTTGAAGAGTTCCAAACACATCGTGCAGAGAACACTGCTCCAGATCTTGATTTTCTTATAGTAACATTGACAGATTCAACCATTTAGGATTTAGATGTTTGAGAAACAGAACATTGTTATCTTCCTTTGATCTGATGATGTCACATCTCTTACATTGATTTATCAATGTATTGAATCTATGATAAGTCTGCTCAAGAGTTTTCTGGAAAGGCCTGGAAATTGTTGTACTCATTTAGTGCTTGAGCTCTTCTATTTTTCTTCATCTTGCTTCCTCCTTCAAGTTGATTAGCTAATTGATCCCATCGATCTTTAGCAGAATCACATTGATCCAGAGATTGGAAGATATCATTGGGAAGTGCCATGATGAGAAGTCTTTTTGCCTTTTGATCAACTTCATTTTTTTTGTCTTCTTCATTCCAGTCCTTTCTGTCCTTTAGAATCTGCGTTGTTGGGATTTCTTTAGTAGTGGCAGTAGCAGGTATACGAGGAATAGTAGTTATCGGAATATAGGGACCATTTAACATAAAAGAGTATACATCGAGATCTAGACCTTCATAGAAATTGATCATTCGAATTTTCCATTGGGGATATTCATCCCTGAGTAGAGTGGGAGGTTTAGTCAGTAAACCTGAACTGTGCATGGCATTTAAATTTGGATTTGCCATTTTGCAGTAAAACAGAATACGAGAATTTCGAGAAGAAGATTGAAATGGGATGTGATTTAACTCACTGAACTTGAATCAATTGATCGATGAATAACAAAACTCAGATTTAAACTAGAAATACCACTGTTTTTTGAGAAAAATTGTATAAAAACAATAAAAACTCGTAGAACAGGGTAGAATGAAGAATAGTAGTTTAAAAACGAGAAAATTCTAGTTGAGTGGGGATTTCTACATACTGGATTAGATCGAATAATCAATAGATTGATTATGAGGCTCTCATACCAATTATTGGAACCCAGATCCCCATTTATACTCAAATGATGTTGATTATGAATGTAAAATAAACAATAAGCGGAAGCAAATACAATAACCAATCAAACTAGAACATAAACAGTAATGGAAGAGAATAACGATATGAATTAAACGATAATCTGTATTTCACTTACGATGTCGAAGATTACAATACAGGAAATACAAATTAATTTCTCAAGTTCTCTCCAAGACGATCGACTCTGAATACAGTGATAGCCCTCTCTATTTATACGATTACAAATATGAAAGTCAATCAACTAGCTTATCACGTATTGACACATAAGCAAGCTCTCTAACAGAATCAGTTATGCAAGGAAAGCATGACCAGCCACGTCGTTTAAGTACGCGCGTAATTCCTTGAGCACTATCCAGAAGATGCTCAACTTATGGATCATCTTTGTGCTTCTGAATAGACTATCTTCTAGAGAACCTTGCTTCTGGAGAGACATACTTTGTTCTTCAAGAGAGAAGTTCTAATTCATACTTTTACAAGACAAATAAGTTCTAACAACAACCCAAAACATATTTCTCCTTAAAGTTTGATTTCTCCCAAATATATAAAAATTTCTAGAATTTTCGGGGTGCTACCTAATAGCTTCAACATCAAACCGAAACTGATATGACCACCCACTGTGTTCCCAGAAAAGTAGACCAAAAAAAAACAAAATTTTAATTTTCTATATCTTTTTAGAAACAAAGTTTTACTTATCGCCAAAAGCTATAGAGACAATGATGGAGGAGAGTTCACTTGAAAGAGTTGGAATCGATGGCGGCAGTGGTGGTAGCGACAAAGGCGGAGGATAACACAGTCGATAACAACAAACCACTACTGATGGCAGCAACGTCAAACACGGATCTGTGATCGGCGGTGGTGGTGGTAGTTGTAGCGATAACGGTGGAAGAGATACGGCGGAGGATAACACATTCGATAGCAACAAACCGTTATTGGTGGCGGCAACGACGGGCACAGATCTGTGATCGGCGGTGGTGGTGGCGATAACAACAACGGTGGAAGAGATACGGTAGAGGATAACATAGTCGATCGATAGCAACAAACCGCAATTGACGGCGTCAACGACGGACACAGATCTGTGATCGGCGATGGTGGTGGTGATAGCGACAACGGTCGAGGAGATACGGTGGATGAAGGAGGTCAGAGGTGACACGGCCTAGAGGTCGGAGGTTGTCGAAGGTGATACGATGGCGCCTTTCTTACGCCTGGGTTTGATTGAAATATTGATAGAGATGAATGAGAAGGAGCAGCCTGCAGCCGTTTAGCATATAGGTTTTTTTCTCATTTGCCAAATTTACTAAATTACCCTTTATGTTTTTTTGTTAATAACATTAATTATTAAAATGATTGGTTGAGGTTGGACCTCATAGTTATCATAAAACACCAAGTTCTCATTTGATTACGTCCCTATACATATATATATATATATATATATGAGAAATATTAACGATTACATAAAGAGGTAAAAAGGTAAGTTAAATATAATAACTAAAAAGCAGTGGTATAAATAATAAGTTAATAACAACAATTGAAACAGAAATAAGACTAACATTCAAAGTCAAGATAAGATAAAAATTACTGGACAAATCTAAAACCCAATATTTTCGTTTTTGTTATGGATAATATTTGATATTCAAATATCTATAACCGTGAATTCTGATCCAACTTACACGATCTTTGCAACCAATTATGACTCCTTCAAGCTTGGTCTGCAATGGCAGGACTGTCTTTTTTTGCTTTTATCTTCAATATGAGAGTCAGTCATTAGTACACGACAATGAATTTTATGTGAGATTCCATGAGAAAATAGAGAGTCACAGGTTAGAGCGCCATTGTCAACCGTACTTAAGGCGTTTTGATGTCCCATAAATATCATTTGAGCCTGGCTCAGGATGATCCACTTGCATAAACAGCCGAAGATTCAAGTTTGGTAACCTCAATGTGAGAGTCACAATTCTTAGACTATTAGTCTCTTTGTGTGCACCAGATTCTTAAGCCACTGTATACCTTTTGGGTAGGGTGAGCTAACTCGAAGGTATCTGATTAGAAATCTTTTTTTATAGTACATCTTTAAAGTATGTCATGTAAATTTTTAATCAAACATACATTGAAAATGAAAACTTGATAATGATACGTAAATCTTAGTCGAGATATATCTAATTACAAAATACAAAAAAAGGTCAAATTAAGTACTTATAGACCGATCATCAATATTATATATTTTTAACTTTTATTTAATAATTCTTGTAATAAAATTGGATAAAAATTTATGCACCTACTTAAATATGTTATTGTTTAGAAAAATCTTAAAAATAATTATAAATAAATAAAATATTTCTTTTGATACTAGAAAATGTACGAGTGTTGGTTGGTTATTGGGGGCCGGCCGAGCCGGCTGTCTGACACACGACCCTCGTGTGTGCCGTGCTAACATAACACCACTCAAAATTGGATTTATAATTAAATATGTTATTGTTTATATATATTTCCAACAACATTTTTTATAAGTTTTTGGAATAAAAAATTAAAAGTTAAAATATTTAAAATAAATATTCTATAAATATATAATCTTAACACATTCAAAAATAATTTTTACATTGAATAATATTATTTTTATTTTATTAATATAATGAATAAAAAACTCATTTTTCTTTTATAAAAACTATAAATATTCTCTATATTTAAAGTTTACTTTATATTTTTTTTATTTAAAGAATAAAATAGAAAAATGTGTTGGAATCATGTAGAAAACAAAAACTTCATTTACTATATTTTAAGTAATTTATTATTTACTATAAAATTAATAATATAATATTAAATTAAATTTAAACATAATTTTTAGAGTAAATTACGTTTTTCATCCCTGTGGTTTGATAAAAATTGCGGATTTCGTCCCTATGGTTTTGAAATTGCAACTTTCATCCCTATGGTTTACAATTCATTTCTATTTTGGTCCCTGAGTTCGAAAGAAAGATTAATGATTCATATAAATCACTTAGTGGGAAATGGCCCGAATAAATCCAACGAGTGATTGAACTGGAGTTCCATCTCTTTTCCATTTCCATTCAAGAGTTCTTGTGTGTTTCCACGCTCCTTTGAGACCCCGAAAAATGGACTGAAGCTAATTTTGGTTGGTTAATCCGATCAGTTCATCGATGGTCGGCAAGTATGATGGTCCTAATGATGATCCTACATGTATTTCGTGTATATCTCACCGGTGGATTTAAAAAACCTCGCGAATTAACTTGCATGAAGGACTAAAATAGAAATGAATTGTAAACCATAAGGACGAAAAAAGTAATAAATTTTAAATCACAAGGACGAAAAAAGTTATGAATTATAAACCATAAGGATGAAAATCGTAATTTCAAAACCATGAGGACGAAAACAGTAATTTTCAACAAACCACAGGGACTAAAACCGTAATTTACTCTAATTTTTAAGATGAATATATAATATGGGAAGGCAGGCAGGCTCAGACAACAAAGGAGATACGATATGAGACCTGCTTTAGGGGGTTTTGATCACGTGGTGCAGAGCTGCACCTGCACTTCCTGGGCCCCTCCCTCCGTAGCTCTATTTGTTACCTTCTTTTTTGACAACACACACCAACTCTAAACGCCGACTATTGTTTTCTCTGTCTGCCTGTTTCTCGGAAATATATTTATCACATTTAGGCCTTGTTTGTTTTTTCATTTTAAGCTTTTAATCACCACTTATGTCTGATTCGTTTAGGCATTTCATAACTATTTCCGAACTAAAATCTGACTTCAGACTTCGAATCTCTTAAAAAACAAACGCCACCTTACTCTCAATAAAAACTTCTTCTCGTATTTTTATTTCCTATTTATAAACAATTGTCATGTCAAGTGAATGTATATGTATATATATATATAAAGAGGTTCATGCGAGAACGGTAACAATTTACGAGAATGCGAGGATAATTTTCAGCCAATCATTTTTTACATGAAATTTTTCATGTACAAAATCACATATGATTCATGTACAAAATCATATATGATTAGCCACGACTTGCCCACGAAAAAAGTCGCGTGTGTCCTTTTTGATTCTTACAAAATCACATATGATTTTGTACATGAAATCATATATGATTTTGTACATGACAATTTTCATGTACAAAATGATTGGCCGAGAATTGTCCTCGTATTCTCATAAATTGGTACCGTCCTTGTATGAACCCGCCTCTATATATATATATATATATATATATATGGGTCGTATCCGTTGCAAACTATTGATTTTTATAAACTTTGCAAACTGACATGGACCAATAGGAATAAGCCATATGAATTATTTTATTAATTTTTTAATATTTTATTAATTCATTGAGGGTATTATCGTCATAATTAAATAATTATATATAGTAATTATCAATTAATATGGAATTAATATTTTTTAATTTCCTGCCGATAATTACACTTTCCGATAACTTCATCTTCTCCAGCGAGTTTCGACATTCATGAATACACTTTCGACATTCGTGAATGCATTATAGCCATTCGTGAATACACTTTCGCCGTTCGTGAATACACTTTCGCCGTTCGTGAATACACTTTTGTCATTCGTGACAACGGCGGAGGAGGAAGAGAAGTGAATAACAACCGTTAAACAAGGAGAAAATTAGATGATAAGGTTGACTTTTGGCCCTGAAAATCTTCTGCTTTATGTTATTAAACAATCCAAATTTTTCTTAGACATTTTGACGAACACTTGTTCTAGACCTTCTTCAACTACTACTCCTTCACTGTTTATCCATCGAAATTCCCTCAAATCATCATTCTGAATAACGGGTTTCATCACATGAACCCTCCTTCACCTAGTTCGCCTTGATCTTTATCTGGGTCTTTTCCCGATCATCATCTTCACCGTGGTGGCCCTCGTCCGGTTTCTTAGGCCGTCGTGGTTAACGGTGGTGGTGGTTCGTCTGCTTCTTCGTTTTACACCATTTTACACCGACGGAGTTTCTCCGTTAACTGTTAACGACGTTTTTCTTCATTGTTAACGACGTTTTTCTTCACTGTTAACGACGTTTACACCTGCTTCTTCACTGCACGTTTACGCCTGTTTCTTCCTGATCATCCTTTTCACTGTTAACGACGTTTTTCTCGGCGGGGGGGGGGGGGGGAAATGATGATATGGGTGGTTAACGGTGGTGGGTTGGGTTGATGGAAACGAAATTGGGACACAAATGAAGCATCAGCTACAAATGATAACCGCCGGAAAAAATGGTTATGTGGGTCAAAACTTAAAATTGTTCTCAATTTTAAGAAACTGACTATAATCAGTTACAAATTTACCAAAAAACTGCTAGTTGCTAAAGATAATATATGAATTAAAAATTGCTATAATTAATAATTGACATTTATGCCCTCAATTAATATAAAAACTAATAATAACCTACTATCCACATGGCTTATTCCTATTGGTCCACGTCAGTTTGCAAAGTTTGCAAAGAATCAACAGTTTGCAACAGATACGCTACCTATATATATATATATATATATATATATAATAGAGAGAGGCTGATCCAAATGAAAACTTAAATTTGATTGTGAAAGTAAAGATAAATAAGAGCGCGACAGGTGTTATATTCAGATTGAATAATGAAGAATATATTCAGACTGAATAATAGTATTATTCAGTCTGAATAAGACTACATTCAGTCTGAATGTACCATTATTCTGACTGAATAATATTATTATTCAGTCTGAATATTTTCTTTATTATTCAGTCTGAATAATACAAATTCAGACAAGTGTCACGCTCTCATTTGTCCTCACATTCACAACCAAATTTAAGTTCCAATTTGAACTTTCTTCTCTCTCTCACTCTCTCTCATTTGTCCTCACATTCACAACCTTGATAATTGTTTATTTAGACGGTATTCACATGTATATATAGGCAATTGAAACTATATTTTTGGTTTTATATTTGTGTGCATATTACAAATTACTTGTATGTATATGCGTATACCGTTCAGATGAACGACTACCAGAATGTTCTTCAATAAAAATCTTTATTTTACGATTTAGATTCTTATAAAAAATCGCAACAATAATTTTCATTAAGAATGCTTTTATTTGTATATTTATAATCTTACAATTATACTAATTTTACTTTTTTTAACATATTAAAGACTTAACGAAGTTTTTATCAACTTTTTAAACATATTATTAGTACTAATAAGGCACATCGAGCAATATACAGTTTTGACCTTGACCTTTCAAAGTCGAGTTTAATTTGCTCGATCGTTTTCGTAATACATAAATCAAGTTCAAAAAAGTTTGGACCATGAAACAATTATTTCTAATTATGTTATAAGTGATACATGTGAAATATATCTTAGATAATAATAAGAACATACATATTAAATTAATTAAACATGACATTATAAAAATTCCAACAATACAAAATTAAAAAAAATGCAAAAAATATACTGAGTTAATTGTAATGTCGGATAAAACATCAACATATAAAAATAAAATAAAAAATAAAGTTATATGAGTATTTATGGTTGACTTTTTATATTTTCTAGTGCCCTAAAACCGGATCAAATCGTCAACTTATCCAACCCAATCTATAAACAATATAATTAAACTAAATCTACCAAATTGTTAACATGTCCATTAACAACTGTTGAATTATATAAGACGATGATGACATATAAATTATATAATTATAGATACATAATAAATTCGTCGAGCCACTAATTTAAGAAAAAATTATAAATTCAATACAAAATCATCGAGTTTGTAACATCCTACATTGGTTGGGGAGAAGAACAAAAGTTGCCTTATCAGGGACTTGAAAACCTCCTCTATCAGACGGTTTTAAAACCGTGAGTTCAAGTGTGTGGATAATTTGGAGAATATCTGGTACGGTTGGTCTGAGATGTTACAGATGGTATCAAAGCCGGGAACCGGACTAATGTGCGAGCGAGGACGATGGGCTCCCAACGGGAGTGGATTATAACATCCCACATTGGTTGACGCGTTTTAAAATCGTGAGTCCAATTGTATAAACAAAGCGGACAATATCTGGTACGATTGGCCTGGAATGTTACAGAGTTACTAATTTAGGAATAATTTAAAGGCTTAATGAAAACTTCTAGAAAATAAATAGAGAAAGTTATGATATTTCTTCATCCTATTTCTCATTTTTATTTTAAGAGGTCATATCACTTGCTAATTGCTATAAAGAACCCTTCTTAATTAATTTATCTTCAAATCCTTGTTATGGAAGAGAGTGACTAAGCCACCATCTCTTTGAACGTGCTCAACTAGATCCACTATAGTGTTTAATTTCTTTTTCTATGTCACAAATTTATTGTTCGATAATGAGCTAATAAAATTGTGTTTTTAAAAGTAATCAACCATCGGTCCATATAACATCATTAACCAATTCATCTTTTAACTATATGATAAGTGATTGCTTACCATTGTTTTTTCATGTTAATTATAAGAGCATTTTCAATAGATTTTCTAAAAAATTTCCAAAATTAAAAATCAAAAGGTAAAATCTTTAAAAAAAATTGAACCCATCTCTAACAAATTCTTTTTTTTAAAGAAATCAACATTAATTATAATAATAAAATATTAAATTCATTTATTAAAATATTATTTCTCTTTCTAAATATATGTTTTCAAATTTTCCTATTAGTGGTTTCATCTTGTAATCATTTTTGGAGTTTTCTCCAAATTTGGAGAAAAAAAACTGCTTGTCTTCTACTTTCTCCATTTTAAAGATAATTTTGAGGAAGCTGTTGGAACTGAAAATTGGCTTAAAATCCTCATTTTCTCTATTTTCCCCATTTTGGAGAAGCTGTTGAAGATGCTATAAGTGTTTATGTATAAGTTTAACCCCTCAACGTACCCAAACCAACCTAATTCGTAAGGCTTGGGTTGACTAATGTTTTGTTAAGGGTTCAGTTGGGTCAAGATTTCAAACAATGTAACTGATTTGAGTTGTTAAAATGCCACAAATCATCCAACCTAATTCTGTGCAACTTGATTAAATAACTGTTAAAACGTTTTTTGCCTATGAATAAAATAATATGATTAATTATCGGGTTGTCCTTTATAATAGAATTTTCTAAATGGATTATTTTAATTTATCTAAACCAATCTTCCAATAGAATAAACAATATGATAGAGAATGTACGCATCGACTCTATTGGAACCCTAAACTATATGAAATGTGTGATAAACATTGGCAAGGACACCTCTTCATAAATCTAAATAGCTAGAGAGACATAATCCATTTTAAATTTTAAATAGTTAGTATTTCTTTTCAAACGAATTCATTTTTCAGAAAACTTTTTTCTATTATTTTGTAAAAAAGTGTGATTAATTTTTTTTAAGTTGAAAGCCCTTTTAAATATTTAATCAATAGTCAAACATAATAAAGTGGTTGTTTAGAAGAATATGACTATTTATTAAATGTCTAAAATAATAAAATAATTCAAAATCATTATAATAAATACTCCATATTGTGTAACAATTAAAAATACGATGAAAGAGTTTTTTCCTATTAAAAAAAGATAATAGAGTTGAAAAAATATATATAAAAAATATGATTATTTGAGTTTCTATGCTTGATGAGGCTCTACTTATAAAAAAATATGTTCCAATGTTCAACGTCGAAAAAATGTACTCTTTTAAAGTTGTCTTCTTCCAAAATACTTCTCCCAACCCTCTCCTCTTCTATGTTAACCCCCAAAACGTCTCTCGAAGTGTCTCTATTTTTTATCTATTCATATCTCATTAACTTTGTCGTTACATGTTTTGTGCTTATCTTTGTCTTGTTTCCTATTTGGGTTTCTCATTGTTTGATTTGTTTTTCTTAGATATAGATCTAACCTATATTTTTTATGAAAAAGTAGTATATATAATATCATTACGATTGATCGGTATCTATTTGAACTGATTATGAATATATTACATGTTTTGATTATGCTCGATGGGAACTCGATAAGAGTACGATAATAGTTTTACATGCTTAATAAATTTCTATATTAGCGGGGTTTGAATTTTTTGATACATACTCGGGCGAGTTTGATACATGCTTGATGGTGGTAACAATGGCAAGAACCAGTCAACTATGATACAAGAGATGATGATAGTGTAGAGTGACATGATATTTTAATTGGTCACGTTCTGCCTCTTAATTATAGTGTCATTATCTCTCATTCCTTGGGATGCATGCTTGATAGATGTTTGATAGGAGTTCAAATTTAATGTTTTGAGGTGTGGAGGTCTTCAAGAAAAAGTGGAATGTCTATAAGAGATTATAAGCAAGAACACGTCAACTCCAAAATGCAGCTGAAATATTAATGAACGTGAATAATATAGAAATGAGAAGTACATTGAGTTGACGATATTGGTTGAATACGCTGATTACTCCAAGAATAAGACTGTTGATGAGTAATCAAAGTCCTCAACCAATGTCAATTCAAATATACATCTTCATACGTTCTTCATGTGTCAGCAACGTTTTTGCTACATTTTAAAACTCCATTGTAATTGATTTGTTCTTACTTACAATCTCATGTAGACCTTCCCCTGTCTCCAACCTCTATGCCAACTCTCTATAGCCAAAACCAGTTAATTAAGAAATTGTTATCGGTAGCCCACACTATATCCTGTAAAAATTGATTATCTTATTAAATATTGTAAGACATTTTTTTAACAATGTTTAGCCATCACCAATATTTTGTTTTCAACTTTTTTGTAACATCCTGGTTTTTTTATCCCAGATTGAAGAAAATGTTGAACTGGACGATCAATTAAGGAAGGGTTAATTTAAGGGTTTAAGTAGTGGTGCCATGAGATAGTGACATCTGTCACAGTAGCGCCAATGGTACGGAGATTATGGTCATCTCGACTATTATGCCATACGGTTATGACATCTGTCACAATAGTGTCGGTGGTACCAAGTGGTTGGTGGTCCCAACAAATGTGTCATGCTATTGTGACAATGACATAATGTATCAACCGGGTCGTTGGTCCTGAGTCCTCTTTGTGTTCCACTCTTAGAATCAATGAAATAATTATTTTGAAGTTAATTATATTAGGTATCATCTACAAGGCGAGAAACGGGATTAAAACGAGTGAAAAGTAGGAAAAACGCTCAAGTGCACTTTAGGCTATTGTGCCAGGGCGACAATGCCATGGCACAATAGCATGGCAAGGTCGCCAAGAAGGAAGATGATGAAAATTAGAGTCTCGATACCAAATGGGCGATTGTGCCATGCTATTGTGACATGGCACAGTCGCCGACGGCCTCTAGTGGTTAAAATCGAGATTTCAGTCATTTGGCCATATCTCTCTCATTTCAACCCCGATTTAGAGGATTATTTTTTGTATGGTTTCGTATTTCAGAGCTATTTAAGATGGTATCAATGAGGATAAAAGTTTACTTGATGATTTGGGGTTTCTAGAAGTCGAAATGTACACCACCTCTCCGAAATCTTGAATCTAGGGTTTGAGTTTTTGCACCAACAACTCTCATTCTCTATTTGGTTCTCTTTTGTGTATGTTTTGGAGAATATGTAGGTGTTCTTGAAGGGAGTACACCATGGATCTAAAGGTCTAGTTTGAAGATCTAAAGTCTTCACCAAATGGAGCTCGGTATTGGGGTAAAACCTAGATTTAACTTAAATCTAGCAAGGTGAGTTCAAGATACTTTGTGAAATCTTTGTACATGCCAAAAATGTCCGTTTTTGAAGTATTAACATCTTGTTATTTATCAAATGTGTGAGTATTTGGTTAAGTTTGCATATTTGGTATAAAAGAGTTTATAAATCATGTAAGAGACTTATACTTGGGTTTTAGACATTTTGGCAAATGTAGTATAAATGTGAGTTGTTTGGGTGCATTATCCTTTAAATGAGATCCATTTGGTTGTATTTGCATCTTTAAAGTATTTGATTTATAAATCGTCAAAAAATACATGTTATTGCATTATAAGGCTTTTTGGAAACATTTGAATATGATTTCGTTTGGTAAAATGGTTCGTCTCAACAAATGTTTTGAGTAATCACGTAAGTGTTGAGTTATAGAGATTTTGCTCGGTTTTGACTAAAATGAGTCTCATGGACATTCGTCTAATTTAAATGACTATATGTTTTGGGTGCGTTAGTCATTTGTATAGCATCGTGTAACGTTATGATTTCCTAACTTTTAGAGATAATGGTTTATTGGGGAATGTTAATTTGAGCAAAGAATTGGTGTTGGGAAATTATCAATATGTCTTGCTTGATATATTGGATTTGTAGACTAAAATGAAATGGAAATTATCAATATCTCTTGCTTGATATATTTGATTTGTAGACTAGAATGTAATGGATCCATAGGCATATAAGTCGGTCTTTAAATCGGGATTGTCGTCCCTTTTTGGTCAACGTAAGAGATCAACTTAGTTCGTACTTGCTTGCACGATTGGTCGCTGCCATTAAGTCATTGATCCTTACGTCGCTAATTGGAATCAACATAGGCTGTACTTGCTTGTACGATTGGTCGCTGCCTCTCAGCCATTGATCCTTAGCCCGAGCTGTTGACTAGGACCTTCGGAGTTCATACTTGCTTGTATGATGGGTTGCTGCCTACATCTCGCGGTCCTAGAAAGAACTCTTTACATGTGTGTCGCCTACTTTTGTGTTCCGCCACTAATCATGGG
The DNA here is from genome assembly GCA_036898165.1 of Silybum marianum. NCBI lineage: Eukaryota > Viridiplantae > Streptophyta > Magnoliopsida > Asterales > Asteraceae > Silybum > Silybum marianum. The sequence goes on from CM072541.1 coordinate 19,015,589, forward strand.
ATCGGGTCTCCCCCATCACCGAAAGGTGTTATTTTGGGTATTGAGTCTTATCTATTGTTTTCGGTGATGTATTTGGAGTATGGAGTTGTATCCATTATTTATAAACTGCATCATGGGGACTTGACCATATTTTGGTAATAAAAGGAATGGAGCTTTGTCCATATTTCGGCATTCGAAGTATTTAAATACATTTACGTTTAGGGTGAGTAAAAGATGTTGAGTTCACGTTTGAACGGGTATTCTATTTAAAACTTTCGTTACTAATGATATTTTGGTTAAAGCTTTTAATTATGAAAATGATGAATTTTGGGGAAGACGTTGCTTTTATTATGGATTCCTTTAATCAAGGAATTATTATCCAACCAAACAATCTTCCGACTTTTGTCATTTATAAATGTTATTTAAACTCTTGAGCTCACTAGGAGTTAAGCTAACCTTTTTCCTTTGTCGGCATGTGCATCAGGTTGCCGTTGAGATTGGTGCTAGTGGCACGGGTGATCTCGAGTGCTAGGAATTGGCACAATAAAGATCTAGCGAGTCGGTGACGTTTCCGCATTTGGAGATAGCGACACCTATTGGTTTAGTAACACCGACCATATGTAGGTCCTTGTATAAGACTTGTTCTAATTTGTTGAGGTTTAATTAGAACTATTGTTGAGGCAATTCGAGTTTCGAATTATAAGAAAATGATTTATTCCTTATTTATTGTAATGTTGAAAATTTTAAATTAGTCACTGGGTGTTACATTTTTGTCCAAACTGGTTGATTGAATGTATGATGTAGGGCCTTCTTTGGCAAAGTAATGGGCCCTTCCACGAGAGAGGGCAGTCTTTAGAAGCAACAGGTTGGGAAACCAAACAAGAACTGGATCATGCTTCCTCTAAGAGGGAGTATAATCGGGTTCTTGACTTTGAGAACAGAGACCTCTAGATCCGGGAGCAAATAAATGAGTGTTTCCACCTTTATAAGGAAGTGTTGGCGAAACATCCTACCTTGGCCGACCAGACCCCATAAAACTCGCAAGAATAAAACAAATTTTTATCAATGAAAGTATGTTTGTTATCAAGTGACAACCAAACTTCATTGAGCACCATCAGCTTTAACAAATAAATCAAATACTGAGAATATATAAGTTCACATTCAATACATGATGGGTATATAATTGATATGTAACACTCAAAAGACAAAATTAAAACAATGGTCAATGGACCAAACAATACAAATTCATCAACTAATGTTTTTCAATTTATATTAACGAATCAGAACACTGAAACACATTATAATGAAAATATTGAAAAACATTTATAATGAAAACATTATAAGGTTAGATAATTTTATGTTATGATGATTGTTTTGAAAAATTAACTCATCGTATAGCATGTCATCGCTACGGTGACGGTTTTACAAATAAACGTGAACATATGTTATTTTGTGGTAATAATTTTAGGAAACATAGCTTTTTTATACACCTAAGATGATGGTTTTAGCCTGTGGTTACAATTTCAGATATGATTTGGTAACATTTTTCTGACATAACAAAACAAGTATCAAAAGTGACGAAATAATAGGAATGATTTTTAAGTCCATAGAAACCGTCATCGTAGTTTTAACTGTTACTTATGTGAATTTTTGTACTAGTGACCAAAAGCAACTATAACAATGTTCAATTGACCAAAAAATTCAAATTCATTCGTTAAGAGAAAAACATTTTTCTTTCAACCATCCCAGGTCTATAGTTTAATGAATCATCAAGTTCAACCATTCGAGGTCTATCGCTTAGTATTCATCAAGCTCATCCAGTCTAGGTCTATTGCTTATGGAGAGTCATCAAATTGAACCACTTCGGGTCTATTGAGTGTGGAGTCATCAAGTTCAACCACTTCAGTTCTATAGTTTAAGATCATGAAGGATCCTAGTTAAGCTTGATCACTAGAAATTACATTACATTGGTCAACGACTGACCCAACTCCATAAGTCCACAACATATTGCCTAAGAAGACGTACTGACTATTTCAAGCTACAACAAGTCAATATCATTCCATTCGTACAAATAAATCCAAGTCCTATCCCTATGGACCAATCACAATACAATCTAAATTACATGGCTCCAACTAAATGACCAACGTATTCAAAACATGTAATTTTCAAATAAATATGTCATAGTTGCATGTCACGTCCAAAACTCAACATTAATAGGACAAATGTCCCCAAACCTCATTTGAGTTAAATCAAAACCAACAAACTCCACAACTTACTTGACTATTCAAATAAGTCAATATAAACCATAAAAGTTCTAAATACTCGGCATTTAAGCAATTTATGCACCAAAAGGTTTGAAGATCATCATTATTAACTTAAAAGGTGTGGCAAAACCCCAAAACGAGTATTTTCCTCAAATCCAAGCTAACAGGAACTTCTACTTGTTTGACTAGTCCAAAAACAAGTCGTCATATATAAACCCCAAATGCATTTTAAGGGTTTAATAAATCTCAAGACTCAAAATACCACAAAATCCAACAAAAGTGAATCAAACATATATTCAAATGATTTATAAAATCAATATACCAAAAATGCATTAACATCAAATAATCCCCATATGAGAAATAAATCATCAAAATCTGCACATGTTTTTATCAAAATATCTAAAACCATCAAATATAAGTATCTCTTATGATTTTATAAAATCAAATGTGCAAAAGATGCAATTTCATCAAGTAATCAACAACATTTGATAAATCTTAAGGGAAACATTTTAAGACTCCAAAATACACATTTTTGGCATGTGCAAAATTTTCACAAAGCAAACTGAAACTCACCTTAACCTAGTTTCCAAACCCACAACATCTAGCTTCTGTTGGTGAAGGTTTGAGATCCAGAAGCAAAACTCACCAATATATCATTTTAATATCACCATCCTAGATAAAAGATACCAAGGTCCCGTTTGGTTTGCGGGAATGGAATGGATTTGGGGGATTTAGATTTCAAATCCATTACAATACCATGTTTGGTTTATAGGTTTGGTTCGATTTTGAAATCCTAAAAGTTTGTTTGAAATCCCTTAGATAATGGATTTGGAGCTCCTTAGAAAAGTGTTGCTATTTCAAATCCCAATCCAACGGTTTATAAAAGCCTTTTTCTATGCTAGAGATCTTTCTTTTGTATGCATCCCACACCTTCCACTTCTCTTTCTTTTATCTGTGTGAGATCAAATCAATTATATCAACCACATCAATATATATATAGGGGCATAATCAAATGAGATCTATTTAATCTATGAGATCCATGAGATCTCATCTCATCCCTTCATTTTAAATCAATTAACTACTTAATCATTTAAACATAAAGGGTAACATAGTAATTTAATAATTTATTAAATTAAACAGTTTTTAAATTCGTTTGACAGTTTCAAAACTTATCTAATATATTTAAAGAATATATATCCTTCCCAAATTTACTCTAACCGATAAGTTTTCAAAGTCAATCTTTATACACAACGTTCAAAGAAAAGATAATTATTTATTTGTTATACAAAATCATAATTCTTGATGCATTATGTGGTTTTCAAGTTGTAATATGGATAATAGCTTATGATGAATATGTGTGATACCAAATTAAGAATATGTGTGATACAAACTTATGAATGTGTATTGTATGCTTGATGCTTAAGATGAAAAAAAGTTTGTCAATGTTAATGTTTTATAAAACGATTTATTAAATGCTTAATGATGTAGGGAAACAGTTGATCCCGACTCTTTCAGACTGAAAATGAGGACCGAAAAACAAACCATATGTACAAATTCGGTATCGGTTCGATTTCGGTTTCGGGACGGAAAAATCGGTACTAGGACCATTTAGGATCGAAAGTTGAGATTGGGTAAAGAAATAATCAAAACCAATTGCAAAAGTTCAATAATCAAAAGTTTGAATGTGTATCAAAATTAATCGCAAAAGTTCAACAATTAAAGGCCGTTTTTTTATGGTGATACCGACTTTTTGATCAAAGTATTGGTTAAGGAGAATAGGGATTATATCAGTACCGGACCGGTACCAAACCAATTGGAACCGATTTTTTTTGGTACCAATAACGAGGATCAAAAAACCCGAACCGTATGTACAAATTCAGTACTGGTTCGGTACAAGAAAAGGATTCTCTAGTCTCATCCCAAATTCATAGTTGGTAAAATAAAATTGATGTTCTCAAACTTGGAAGAGAAGAAAAGAAAAAAAGAACTCAAATCCATTCCAAATTATACAAACCAAACACATAAAAGGATTCCAATCCAAATACCTCAAAAAAAATCCTGCAAAACAAACGGACCTCAAGAGTTAACCTAAGATTCAAACTCACAATGATTCTAACAATAGATATCAGAATACCAGAAAAAAACTTTTCAAAAATCTTTGAAATTATCCACCAATAGATCTTCAATCCCCATGATAACCATCCATTTTCTCTAAAAAACTTTTATAAATTGGACCTTTGGGGTCCAAAATCATCCTAAATCGGAGGAGTGAAGGTGGAGAAAAGTGACAAACCTTAGCTCCATAACAACTTTTTATATTTCAGGATCAGATGGCTATCGTTCCCACGATTGTGACAGTGTCACAATCGCATGGGATAATTCCCCGGATGCACCAGTTCTTAGTACATTAGATGTTATTGTGTCTCGCGATTGTAGCAACGTCACAATCACATGGCATAGATGCACTAGATGATCAGATCGTGTCCACTATCGTGACAAATGTCACTATCACATGACACTATAGCCTAGACGACCAAGCTCTCGGTATCATTGGTGCAATCGTGACAGATGTCACTATCGCATGACGCTATTTCCACACTCTCTATTTGATTTTCTTCACTAGTTTACTCGGTTCAACTGGTATGGAAATCAGGATATTACGCCACATGATGTTTTGAAAGTGATTTTTTTTTAGATTTTCTTAAAGAACAAAAAGTATGTATGGATCATCCATGTATAAAGACACCTTGAGATACCCTTATTTCATATAATACTTCAACTTCTTATCTGGATCGATGAACTCTCAACATCCTTGAACCTTCAATCATCATCGTTGATTGCCTAACACCATTGTAAAATACAAATATGTTGACATTTGAATATAATGTAAATATATTGTAAACCATAGTTTATCGAGTTTCTATCAAGATACATCGAACTATTATAGAGAAACAATCGATTCTTCTTGATGCAAAATCCAAAGTGCATCAAAACATCATCTCTAACCTATGTACTTACTCATTATGTTTTTTTTTGTGATCTACTATGTTTTTAGATGACTATCATAGGTTGAGATGCAAGAGAAAGTCTTGAGAGAGTGAATAGAGAAGAGAAGAGAAGAGAGATGATAGAGATAGAGTGAAGGTGTGAAGATCTTTGGAAAATGAATGAAGGGTTGGGATGAGCGTCGGAACCCGAAAAACTGAAACCTTTCCGAACTAAATCGGTACCGGTACCGAACCTACACCCACCAGTTCAGTATTCAGTCCCCAACTTCTGCCAATTTCGGTTTCGGTATCGGGTATTTTTTGATTAAACCCAAATCATACCGAATCGGGTATACAAATGGTCACTTTGAATTTTTAGGTGTCCATTCTTTTTTCCAACTACAATCATTTTCATATTTGAACCAATCTTCACCTTAAATATTTACCTCCTAAACTAGTCTTCTCCTACCTTTATGCTTTAAAAAATCGGCTCCCATACTTAAAAAAATCGTTTTTATTTATTTATCAAAATTCGGTTCTTGTTGAACTTTAGACTGTTGAATTTTTTATGGTTGAATTTTACATTATTGAACTTTAGATTGGATGTGATTGTTTCGATATCATCTTATAATGTTTAGTATAGTTTTTTAATTTCAGTCCCAGTCGTGCTAGTCCTGAAATTACGAACAGGAATCAAAATTGAACCGGTTTCGAATTCGGGTACTCGGTCCTCAAATTGGTCCCAGAAATTTTCGATACCTCCGGTTCGATACTGGTCCTGGACCGAACCCACCGCTAATGAGGGGTACTTTGGTAATCAAAAGGAATATTTTTTTCCATAATTAAACATTAAAGCATATTTATAATAAATGAAGCCTCGTTAAGCATAAAAACTTAATATTCCATTATATATGTATACATTTAGAAAGTAAATAAATAAAAAAAGAAAAGTGTACGGAAGAGGATATGATTTGCAGGACATGGTTTAAAAGGGAAAAAGTAAAACCGTCTAAAAGTGACAATGATATGTAACAACCAAAATCCCTCCTTTTTACCTTCTTCCTTTTAAATACCATTTCCATTTTTAAAATATTTAAAAATATCATATATTAAGATCAAGTATTTAGACAACTAAGTCATTGTTTAGTAAATGTGAGCTAGTTTATAAATTGGCTTATAAACTATTTTATTTATTTTAAAATATAGGCATTACAGACTAATTTATAACTGGTAAATTAACTTATAATATAACTTATTGAAAAATTAGTTGAGAGTAAGTTATGAAGTTTTTTAATCATTTTCTTTCGATTATAATACTGAATAATATTAATTAATATTGTTTTTAATTTTATTAATTAATTTTAATTGTAATAATGAATTAGTATTATTTTTATTTAATTAATTAATTGTTGGATTTTTATTTTATTAAAATAAAGAGTCGACGTGTCTGATCACCGTTATCTTCCAAAACAGACCATGATCTGTAATACCGTACTTTTTTTTGACATACATCTAAACTATTTGCTTATCATCAATGTTGACTTTGATATATCTAATCTTCATAAATATCGATTTAAGACTATAAACAAATTGTTATTTACCTTTTATATAAATATTTGAATGGTACTATGATAAGATAAAAAAATCAGATAGAACAATATTTAAAAATTGATAATTGCTTTGCTTGTTTACTTTCATAAGAGGGTGAGATTTTTTCAACAATCATGTTTATAGTTTTGTTGAATTAGGACTTTTCTTTTGATAGTAGATACTGGTGTTAGAAATACAATTAATTATATAATTAAAATAAATTTTTTATTCTTTAAAATATAAAAACATAAATGAATTCTATGGTTCAAAATGGATAATAAAAACAATATCTATTTTTAAATATCTTGTAATTTCAATGGTTACTTTTCTAATTCAATATATAACAATTTCGACCAATTTCTTTACAAATTAGTTGATTAGAATTTTACCTATAAGGTTAATTACTCAAAATTTTCCAGAATCTACTATAATATTATAACCTAATAAATTATTTATACAAAATAATTACGATCATCATATTATAATAAAAAAAAGCATTCACATGTCAACACAACCACCTGCTGTAATCTATGTTGACGATCATTTGATTTATTATCCAACTTGTATTAGGGCGATTTATTTAGGTATTTTTATTTAAAATGAGAAACAATGCATAAATTCAATATATTTTGGTTTGATTCTTATTTTATACAATATATTTTCAAAATTAAATTTTAGTGTTTTAAATATGACATCTTAAGCAATTAATTATTCGGTTTCAATTGAGAATGTTTGAAAATATGAAGTTTAATCTGATTTTTGTTTTACTGAGCATACTTTGATTTAAGTATTTGACATATTATATCTAAAGTACCCAAACAAATGCTTTAAAGGACAATATATAAAATATAGATTAAATAAAATGTATTTTATTTTAATACAACTTGGTATTGAAAATATTATATACAATAAATGAAATACCCAAATGGTTGGGAAAGATTATGATTGTAAGTTTTTTGTAGCGATATGTAGATAGGTCCACTTGTTACCGTACACCATAACTCCGGCAATTTCATATTATCCATTTGTCTCATCTCATATTTATTTGACATTTAATACCACAATTAAATACCAAAAAAATAATAATTCAATAAAAACATTATTCATAAATCAAACCAAATGACAAAAATGTATTAAATATATTTTTATAATGGGATACTATAAAAATTATAGTAATCATAATGCATATTTTGATGATTTTTCTACCTCAAAAAAATACAATATTTTATTAATTAGTAAACTTTAATTTAAATTAAAATTTTATTTCATAAATAATCATTAAAGATTATGCTCCATAAGTTTTTCTTTACTTAGACCTTATATTATATCTTCATTAATTATTAATATTTTTATTTAAAAATATATTCCCACTTGTTTAAATGCAAGTGGAGAACTAGGATCATTTAATACAAATTATATTCTAAGTATGTGTTAAATATATCTTTTATGTAATTTTAGTTATGTTTTTTAGATGACTTAATCATATTATAGTCTTTGAAATACATAAAGTTAGACACAAATTTGACCTTTATGTTTATGAATTTATTTATACTGCCATACATCGACACTTGTCGATTTCAATATCCCAAAACGCTATTTGCTTTTGAATGCATGCTTATGACTTTTCCATCTTTTGTTTCATGTGCATTTTTCCTCACTTAATAATTAATTATCTTTACTGCTATGTCTTATATTGTTTAATAAAAATAAGGTAATTATAAGTCATGTTTATAAGCTATCTTATTTTATAGTTAAAAGTAATTTATTAAACTTTTTATCATTTTCTGTCCGTTATTCTTTTGATTAATATTAATTATTATTAGTTAATATTATTTTGAATTTTATTAATTAATTTTAATTGTAATTATGAATTAATATAATTTTTTATTAATTAATTTTAATAATCATTAATTATTAATTCATTTTAATTTTAAATTATTTACTAATATTAATTAATTATTATTTAGAATTATTACTAATACTTTTGAAAAACATTACTAATTAATTATAATGTGGTTGATTAGTTATTCATAAATTATATGTAATGGTTACTTAAAATCATAAACTAACGTAGTTTTTTTTTTCTAAACTTTAGGTTAACAAATCCAAAATTTATAATTTATATGACAATCAATTTAATTTTTTTAAATCAACATATTATATTATTTATTTTTTACTATTTTCTATGAATTAATATATTATTTTATTAAATATTTATTTTAATTATATTATAAGTGACTTGTTTATCAGTCATCAGCTATCTTATAACTCATCAGTTACGTTATAATTCATCAGCTATCTTATCAGTTGTAAGTTACCTTATCAGTTAGTTTATCAAACATAGCCTTACTATTTATAAAAAGAATCAAACATTAATTCTAGTTGCACGAAATAGAATGACTTTCATACCCCTTAATTTTATTGTAAAGTTTTAAAACATTTTAATTAAAATGAAATTAAGATAGACAAAATGCATTAAATAACTAAGTAAATGGGAAGGGAGAAAAGTGTAAATTTGGAAAGGATATGATAACAAACACTGTGAAAGCGAAGCTAATGTACCTTCTCAAATCCTCTTTCACACACGGAGAAAATCTTCAATGATGCCATACATGCAATTTACCAAGGACCATTTCCCTTTTCCTTTACTTTCTCTTTATCTCTATCTATCTATCTATATATATATACATATATAGGGGAGGGATCATGCAAAAACACTATCAATATAAAGGAACAAAAGAACTAATTTGGGACAACATATGATGTGGGACCCACAAATAAAAAATCATTTATGATTTTATGCTTTTTTTCTAAAAAATCATAAATGATTTTTTATTTGTGGGCCCCACATCATATGTGGTCCAAAATAGGTCCTCTGTTCTTTTAAAAACCCAAAGTTCTCATTTGAACCTCTCCCTATATATATATATACATATATATATGATGACGACACGAGAACCACTCATTTTTAAAAAAACAAAGGAACATATTGTATACCACATATGATGTAGTTTCCACATAATATTAAATCATATTAAATCAGAAATGATTTAATATTATGTAGGACTCAAATCATATTTGCTCCACAATATGTCCCTTTGTTCCCTTAAAAATCAAAATTTATTATTTGAACCTCCCTCTATATATATATATACAGAGGAAAGTTCAAATATGAACTCAAATTTGGTTGTGAACGTGAGAGCAAATGAGAGCGTGACACATGTCAAAATAAGTAATATTCAGACTGAATATACAAATGAATATTCAGTCTAGTATATATTCAGCCTGAATATACAAAGGAATATTCAGATTGAATATTCCTTTGTATACCGTCCTCGCATGAACCTCTTTATATATATATATATATATATATATATAAACGGATTACAAATGAGAACTCAAATATGGTTGTGAACATGAGAACAAATTAGAGCGCGACACGTGTCCCAATCAGTCTGTATAATGAATGATATTCGGTATGAATAACGAATGTGTAGTTCATTCATTATTCAGTATGAATAACACGCATTTAGAGTAAATAACACAACGTTCATAGTGAATTATATAATCTTCAGTTTGAATATATTCCGATTGAATGCATGGAACACGTGTCACGCTCTCCTTTTTTTCTCGCATTCACAACCAAATTTTAGTTCGTATTTGAAACCGCTCCTAGACACATATACACAAATATTGTTAATTTAGAAAACAATCATTTTTTATGAGAAGTTGATAATATTTTTCAGCCTTTTCATATTCATTTTCATCTTCACCTTTAGTCACAAATTCATGAAATTTTGTACACTTTCAATAACTTTTATATGCATTGATTTATTAAAAATTCAATCACAATAATAGAAATAAGAAAATAAAGGTAGATGAAATTTTATGTGAGAACATATAGACGTATCTGGATAGTTAACGTGATGAAGGTCTCTGTACTCACGCTTTGAAAAAAACATTCTCACGGGAACCCACCTACACCTTACAAAAGATTTTCGACTATTAATCAGGATGAAACATTAAAAGTGTAATATGATAAATTGTAATATGAGAAAGTGAGTTATCTTTATATGCATGAAATTAAAACTATGTAAATGGACTTTTATGATTGTCCCCTTTTGTCATGCATAAACTAAACCAACAATTAAGATAAGCACGAAAATTAAATTTTTTAAACAGATAGTTGTGTTCCACCTGCCACTCCTCGAATGTTTAAAATGTCCTTTAACAAAAATAAACTAAAGAACATTTACGTACTGAAATCAAAATCAATAATTAATCGTAATTTTTTTGGAACAAAGAAAATATTATATATGTATACAGATTATGTTATTTTTTTACATTATATTTAAGGTTTAATCGTTTAAAAAAACAACTAACCTTTATCAAATACAACGCAATTTATTTGTGGTAAATTTTTTTTAATATACAATTTTCAATTTCTGGATTTTGTTTGCCGGTCACTCTCTTTACAGCTTGTTTTACATTTTATATCTTCCCAATTGTCTTTCTCCATTAATTAATAAACAAATCTTTAATTTAATTTTTATATTTTATATTTTATTAATTAAAAAAACCCTATAAAAACCCTCCAATTCTTTCATTTTCTCTTCTCTAAAAAACTTACACCATCCCCACCTTTCTTCCACTCTCTCAAAAACCCACACAATATATCATGTGTACCATGGAAGATATGATGATCAATAACAACAACAACAACAACAACAAACCCACATGTTCTCCAACCACTAAACCCTTCACCATGCACAAAGACTCTCATATAATCTCCAAAATCAAACCAAAGATTCGCATCATTCACATCTTCGCACCCGAAATCATCAAAACCGACGTTGCAAATTTTAGGGATTTGGTTCAAAGGCTCACCGGAAAACCAGCCGAGAAGAAGAAAACGATTAAGACGACGGCTAAGAGAAAAGAAACGCAAAAAAGATCGAGTTTTTCGCTAGCGGCAGGGGCGGGGGCGGGGGCGGGGGCGGAGGTGATGAGGGAGAAGATCAAAGGGGAGGAGGAGATTTGGGTGGGGGCGAATTCCGGGGGGGGTTTCTTGGGCGGATTTGGTGAGCTGGATGGGTTCATGCAAGAGCTTAATCATCATCAAAATCATGGCTTTTCACAAGTTTTACAAAATCTTGAAGCACCCACTTTGGTTAATAATTCTCATTTGGATTATGGGTTTGGAGAAAGATCATTGAATTTGCCTACTTACAGCTAATGCTAATCTTTTCTTCCAAAATTTTCTTTTGGTTTTCTAGGTTATTAATTAATGACTAATTGATTTGATTAATTATTTGTTTAATTATTATGGTATGTTATTGTTCATCTACTGACTTAATTATTAATCTCTCTCTCTCTCTATATATATATGGTTGGTTTGAACTAGTAAAGGAGTACTCTTTTGAATTGGTAGTTGTGGATTCGAGACTTTATCTCCAACAAGAAAGGTGTTTGTTGTGAATTTATGTTAATCGAATGAATCTTTAAAGGATATGATCGTTTGATTTTCTTTTGTGGATATTTATTAACCTTGTAGAAGTTGCAGTGTCATTATCAAGCTTTCATTTGGAGGTCTTACACGAAATGCAATATTTTATATAATCTTTTTATTGGAAAAGACTTAAAAACTGTATTTGTCAATCAAAAGGAAAATAAAACCAACTATTTGGTGTTATATAATATAATGATTTCATTTCCGTAATATAATGATTTCATTCCCGTAAAAGTCTAAATTTTCATCCTAGATTAAACTAGAGGACTGAAAATTCATTTCATTCTCGGCCCTGTAAAGATTATTTATGATACCTGAGTATGTGATTTGAATTAAAATCTTTATGTTATTTTAAAGAAATTGTATATATACGAAGGTTCGTGTCTTATAGCAGAATGCCACAAAATCTGAACACTTTCAAGCTAAACATGGTCTTATATATGAATTGATCTCATCAGAGTCAAATTAAGGAGTGTATGAATGTATGCATTTGAGACTCCTTCAGTTAAATGTTTTAGCTTTTTTGCGTTGTTTTTGGTTTCATTGATCTTTTCGTGGTTTCACTTTCTTTTCATTCGACTATAGCTATTTAAACAATTTCATGAATAAAAAATTTGTATGGATGTATCATGTATATCATCCAGTTATTTGAAAGCATTTATTGTGTACTGACGGATTGAAGATATTTTGATTTTGCGAATGGGAATTAATGTGATTACTTTTCTTGCAAGAATAATTAAAAATATTATTATTATTATTATTATTATTAGAGTAAATTCTAATTTTAGTTCCCATGGTTTACTGAAATCTTTGAAAGTGGGAGCTAAACTTTCATAACTCTAAAGATCGTCCCTGTGGTTCTTAATAGTGTCAGGGGCGTTTTTGTCCATTTCTATTAACTTTTGTACATATATGGTCAGGTTTAGGGGAAGTCAAAAAAAACAAAAACAAAGAACACACTACAAAACAAATGACTTTTACCCGGAGAAATTTTCATCGCTGATTAACCACGAATCACCCACAAAATACCAATGGTTCGGTAAAATCCGATATTTTTCGAGAAAATACCAATGGATTACCGAGAGAATCTTTGGGTAATATGTCACTGATTTGAATTACCCACCATCAATTTAGCCACCAACTTTTGTGGCGGTTTTGTGTAGAATCTCCGTTTAGTGACAGATTTCCCAAGAAACATCTGTAGGCAAAAGTCTTTCGTTTAGTAGTGACACTCTGGGAGCCCTCCATCTGTACAGTATGCACAAATTCATACTGGTAATTTGCATCATGCACTCGTGCAAAAGAAAAAAAAATCCCTTTCCCTTGTCCTTTGGAGGAGCTGTCGACGATGCCGGGATAGAGATCGTCATAGGAGTCTTCGTCGTCGGGATAGGAATCTCCTTCGCTCGTGGAGCAAAGCTTAGTCGCTCCGTTGTGATCACGCCAGGAGGCGTCGTAATCTTCTCAGGACTGACGACGCAGGAAGCACCACCAACCTTCGAAGATGGTTCCCTCAAAAGCTCCATCTTCATTCTTTTCACCTACGACTCTTTCTCCGGAGGCCCTCTTTTGGACTCCCGACTCTTACGGGTAAGGAGCAACGACCTCTCTCTCTCTCTCTCTTATAAAGACCTTTCGACGGACCCGAACCTATTTCGTCTTTAAAAAATTGAAAGGTTAGATACAACAAACAGAACAATCGACAAACCAAAAAAAGAACTTACCAGCCATCTCCTTAGACTCTTCTTTCTCTATCTGCTCTTCCTTCTCTTCAACCTTCTCCTCTTTCTCTACCACTTTCTCTACCTCCTCGAACCCCTCTTCTTCTCATGCAGCGGTCGTCTGAGAGGTTTCGACGTATACGACGTCGACGTCTTCGTCGATCAGCGATGGAGCACGAGAGTAGAATGCACGATCGTTGACATCGAATTCCAAGAAGTGTTCAATCTTATTGGTCGTATCGCTCGATGGAGACAAAGAGAAGTTTATGGCTGCAAACGAACGACCAAAAGTGTATTAATATATAAGCAAGAATAAAACGTAAAAATAAAGTAGTAAAAGACTTACCAAGGGTATTCCACCCTGAGACAATCCATTGGTTGTCATCATCAAGTCGGGATAGGAAATACGAATCTCGTCTTCCATTACCGATCATTTACTACAGTCCCATAGACTAAGGTCTCCATGCCTCTGTAGTGACTAAAGAGACTATACCTATGGCTCGACTCAAGTTTTATAGAGTACGCCGTAAATAAATCATAGACTGAAAAATTTGACGACCATTTAGCCGTCAGAATTGGGGAATAACTTGCCACGACGACAGTTCGAATATATGAAGGAATTAACGAATCTCGTCTTCCGTTAAGGATCATTTACTACAGTCCCATGGACCAAGGTCTGCGCGCCTCTGTTGTGACTAAAGAGACTATACCTATGGCTCGACTCAAGTTTTACAGAGTACGCCGTAAATAGATCATAGGATGAAAATTTTGACGACCATTTAGCCGTCAGAATTGGGGAATGACTTGCCACGACGACAGTTCGAATCTATGAAGGAATTCCCTCGCTAAACCCGATAAAGGCCATGAAAAACCAATTCTAAAGGGGTATTCGTATAACCCGAAATACCCCAAAGAACAATCTGGAGCTTTAATACTCCCTAAACACTTCAAAACAATGTCGTTAGGGTACCAACCAGAGCTCTAAAAGTTTCTAAATCGTTATTATCTACGATTTTACTTAAAGGTTTCATTTCTTCATCTACGTTGTCTACTGAGTTTGCTTCTGCTACAAAGAAGGGAAAATCCTCCCAATGTTTCTTATGTTTTCTGGCTAGACACTCTGTACGCATATAAAAAACCCAAAAGGAAGTCGTACCTTAAATAAGGCTCTAAACCTCAATCGATTTTGGAAACTTTTGCAGGTTTATGGTATGGATTCTCTTTGATCTTAGAACAAAGCAAGTAAAAGGAAATGATCTCGACTGATCATTCCTTTTATACAAAAAAGGAAAACCGATTCAACAACCCGAGAACGACACCTGTCGAAAAAAAAATTCGTTCATCCGTCAGATTCGTGACACCTGTCCAGAGTCTCTAGGATGTGCGTATTACAAATGATGATGTCACGAGATTTGCAGAATCACATTGGTTCCCCATGTAACTGATCTAGTTACTAAGAAACCAATTTAGTTTCTTATAGGACACCTGACGTAAATTTGAAATTTGAGTTTCCCTCCTATTTGAAAATTTCGGGACAAACGTGGGACAATTATCTAACGACCAACAGTCATTCTTTAGAGAAACCTTGCGACCAAGGAAAAACAACAGTTATAGATAAGGAGTTATAGAGACAAATGACTAATCACTCATCACTTTCAGCCAGACAGTCGTACAATCTATCTAAATACCTACGACTTGCGACATACGACTACCTTGTAAATTGACGACAAACCTTTCTCTTTATTATAATGCAGGATATCATTCATTTACGAGAAAGGCGTAACGGACGAACACCATTCAAAGCCATTTACAAACAAAACCGTTATGACCATTGGAGATGTAACCAAGAAACATTAACGATAAGAGAATGATATAAAACCAACTAAAAGGTTTCATTCGAGGACACAAGACAATTCACTGAAAATATTCTTTAAAGCTCTTACGCAAATTCTTGACACCAACAATTTACTCATAATTAATTTTCTTTTACTTACATTTTAACATTTGTACTTACGATCATTGTCACTTAAGGACGACGTCCCATTTTGACGTCACTTCCCACTAGTGCATCGATGATCTCAATCATCGTCCACAGTTTTTATTCTCGAAAGAGGTTTTCCGCGTCATCAATTCTCGTGTTATTCATTTTTTTTTCTTCTCGATTGTTTATTAAAGGGTACAATCTTCAGTTGAATAAGTTCCAAACCATACGTTAAGTTGATTTTCCATAAACCAATTCTTGGCATTAACAATTACCACGTTGGCTTTTCCGGGATGATATTCAATCTCACAGTCATAATCTGATTTAATTCCATCCATCTTTTGTGTCGCATATTTAATTCTTTTTGAGCAAATGGATGCCAAAGACTTTTATGATCCGTGAAAACTAGACATTTAGTCCCATACAAGTAATGCCTCCTAATCTTCAACACGAAGATGATTGTTGCCAATTCCATGTCATTAATGGGGTATCATCTCTCGAGATCTTTCAATTGGCGTGATGCATAAGAAATCACTTTCCCACGTTGCATTAAAACATATCCCAAGCCTAGCTTCATGTGCCGCTATATACAACGAAATCTTCAGTACCATTAGGTAACGTCAAAACCGGAGCACTACTCAATATTTCCTTCAATGATTGGAATGCTCTTTTTGGATCTTCTGTCCAATGAAATTTGACATTATTTTTTGTCAAATAAGTTAATAGCGTAGCGATTCGAGAAAAGTCCTTAATGAATTTACAGAAATAACTCTCCAATCCAAGGAAGCTTCTTATTTCCGAAAGAGTTCCTAGGAGGTTCCCAATTCTTTGTAGCTTCTATCTTTGTTAGATCCACTTTTATCCCAACTTGTGACATCACATGGCCTAGAAACTGGAGTTCTTGAAGGAAAAACTTGCCCTTTGATAATTTCGCATAAAGCTTCCCATGCTACAATGATTGTAACATCAAATCGTTGTGGGGCACGAGCTATCGGAGCATCTCTGGGCATCATATCAGTTCGGAATTCAATCTGACGGTCCGATGGTAGACTCGTCAAATCATCTGAAAATACCTCATGATATTCTTTCACAACAGCTACATCTTCCACCTTTTGCTTCTTCTTCTTAGTATCAATTACATGGGCTAAGTAGCTCATGCATCCCTTCCTCACACAACGGTTAGCCTTAATCGTGGAGATAAGACTAATATTCCTATCACTCTGGTGCGCATAAATTACAACAGTCCCCTTATCAGCCAGTTGAATATTGATTAACTTCTTCTTACAAAAATTGTGAGCATTGTTTCTTGCTAGTCAGTCCATCCCAAGAACTACATCAAACTCTCCCATTGGCATGGGACAAGTCTTAAAGGCAGCAAGCTACCCTCTACTTCTATAGTGCAATCATCAAACACTGGGCGTGCCAGATTAGACTTCTTCTCTTCTCCCTTCCTTCCTTGGAAGTTCCCATTATAAGTTGGTTCTCTTTTCTTCAATTGTAGAAAATTTGGCATTATGTGATCTGGTGAGCTAGATTGGAAACAAGATTTTCCAGATGGGCAATCTCTAGACAAATTCCTAGGTAACCCACACTAGTAACAAGATCCTGAATCTGATCCACATTCACTATGATGGACCGGATGATACTTCCCACATGATCTAACATTAGACCCTTGGCGCCCATGTGACTCGGGTATGAAGATCTTTTCTTTTCTAGAACCATTTCCCGTTTCTTCCCTCTTTCTTTTATCACTATCTCTCTCCGTCATTTGCCTATTCTTCTTTTTCTCGGCCATCTCCGCCGCTTGGAATGACGTGGAGTTCCTTGTTATGACCAACTCTCGAACGCTACTCTTCAAACTCCATTTGTATCTCTCAACACAACGTTCCTCGGTTGGAAAGTATAACACGACAAATCGGGCCTTCTCGATGAATTTGTAAGTATACTTTTCATCATCCCACCTTGTTCTAGCCTCAATAATTCTTCTTCTAGTTTCTTAACCGCAGCTAATGGACAAAATTGCACTTTAAACTCTTAGGGAACGACTCCCAAATTGTCTTCTTAGCCATTCTCGTACCTTCTTTGCCTGATTCAGTGTCCCACTAATAAAAAACATCACCTTTCAGCATCGAGAGGGCATACCTCACCTTGTCATCCTTCACACATTTTTTTGTGTCAAATTTCATCTCAATTTCTCGTACCCATCTAAGTGCAAACACCGGATCACGCTCTCCCTTGTAAGTGGGAGGTTTGCAAGATGAAAAATCTTTGTCGCTACACCTTTCCGTTGATTTATAGATATTCGGTACAATTGGAGTCATTTGAGAATAACTGTCAACTTCATTTGTGGGTAAGCTAGATGCTTTTGTGCCCTCCTTAGTCCTACTCTTCTCACTATTTATAGGAATGGCATTGTGTTGTTGAGTGAGTAGGCTTGCATAGTAGGTTGTACTTTCCCTATTTCGGTTCCAAAAACTTCTTGAGTCACAAAGGCTTGGTTCGAGGTTCGCCTTTGACCTCTCGTGCGTCCCCGACCACTTCCACTAGCCGAGCTCTCTTGCACCGACACTTCTGGATGTTCCGGTATCCCTACACTTCTACCTCTCTCACGAATTCGTTCCTTCCACGACCCCTTGTCCCTAACTCCGACGGGATCGGTTCTTCACGAACCTCTTGACCTAAACTCCTTTCTCGATCCCTTGACTAAACTCTACCACGAACTTGAGTGCTCATCTCACCCCTCGGTTTAACGGGTCCATCCTCTACCGGGTCAAAAGAGTCCGGTCCCATCACTAGAGTATTCCTACTCCTTAAAGAACGAGCTGGCATAATTCCTTTAAGCGAATAACATAACAAGTACAACTTAAATAACAACTCAAACGTAATAAGGTAAAACAAGTACACACATGCACCTGTAAATTTGCAATTACATTGGCCAAGTGTAGTTCCAAATTTGCCTTACATGAAAGTTCTCACTACCCTATTAACACTCTTCCTGTTAAGGTCTTTCCTAACAGTCCCTATTTCTCAGCCGTGTTTCGAAACTTACAGTCTAAGCTAGGCACCTGTTGGTCCCCTAATTCACTTAAACTAGGGCTCTGATACCATTTGTAAAGACTCGAAACATCAAAAGATAACAATTTTCTATAATAACCAAAATATCAAAGTATTAAGTCTATCATTTATTACATGTCAATGTTTTGTAGTGGGTAATCATATCCACAGCTGAGTAGTTTATCTATCAAGAGGAATTAAACTCTATCTTCAATCCCATCTATCGCAACAACTCAAAAGCTTCCCTTTTCCCTTAGAAGAACTCTCAACAAAGGTCTTCCCTTAAAGTGGTTTTAGTTTTAAAAAGCGAGAGTTAGACCATAAGGTCTAGTGAATTCCCAATAAAATCATAGTTATGAAGTGTAAACAAAAGGCATAAGAGTTTACATTAATGAATTGCTTTAAATAATACCAAGTAGACAACCAATGGACTATGCACAATTTTCATAGACAAACTGTCATTCCACAGTCGCATAAATGATGGCCAAGACAATGTCCGTCCAATTTACACATGAGACAGATTCAAAATACACAAAATATAAGTTCCAAGAGATTTGAACTATCTCAAGGTAAACTAATACTATTGTGCATATCCTATAAACCAAGTATATCATGATATATAAACCAAGTAAACGACCAATTTTCATATTAACCGTTTGTAAATGAAATATAGCATGCTTTCAAGATCTAAATATCATAATCAACGTAATTTAGAAATCCGATGGTAATAATTATCATTTGAAGTCAAGGTAACTCACCTGTGATCCGACACACCACTTTTATGCTCAAACGGCTACTTAGCCACAAACTGAACACCTGAATTTTACGTCATAGAAATGGTGTTAAACCACCTTATACACCCCAAAATCCAACCCTTACGATCCATAAGATAAACCAGTATATAATGCCTCCCATCTAGCTTAGAACGAGAAATGGACCAAACTGGACCGCGTGCTAAACATTGGGTTGTGCGGCTTATGATACAACTTAGGTCGTGGGCTTACCCGTGCAAGTCTCTATTGGGCACTGGTTCGTCCCTTTTCCTACACAACTCCGAAAATCACCCCAAAATCCATACCATGCTCAAAATCGTGAGTCTAAGGTGTCTAAGACCAACAAAACCAATTACCAAGATTTCAAAACCTATCTGATCCATAGCTACATCAATTTCCCAGTCAAGAATGGGTTAGTCTAACATAATCAAACTAAGAAAAACCAAAAATAATGAACCACTATTAGAAACCCTTGATTAAAGATTGAAATAAGAACAATGATGAGTTTCTAGATAAGAAATCATTGTTTGACATCATCCAGAACATTGGAGATACCAAACCCAACCATTAAACCCATTCTAGAGCACTAAATGAAGAAACCCAATATCCGAATCAAGACCAAAACTCCATTGATGGAGGGTAAAAGCTTAGAGAAGAAAATAATACCTGAATCTGAAAAAGCTCCTCCAAATTCCTTGATTTCAACAATTTCCTCAGGAGTTCTTCTTCCTACCTTCAAATCCCATTCTCTCCTCAACCCCTAGAAACCGTCTCCCAAAGAAATAGGGGAAAATGAGTTCTATTCCAATAATTGCAAGTTAGTCCCTGTAGGGTAAGGATTTTCTTCATCCAAGACCCTAGATTTATAAATCTTATTAAATAATAAAGGTGAGGGTTATTACATGCACTCTCCTTTGTCCCCTGGTTCACAACCAAATCTCGATTTTTATTTCAAACCGCCCCTATATATACGATAATGAAATGAGAACCGTAGAAAGGTTGAAAACCATATATAGAGCAATCTCATTCATCCAATTATTTTCATTCAACATGTTTAATTAACATTACATTTTAATCTAGAAGGACATTATGGTGAACTTTATTTTTCAATTATCTCCACTGATTTAATAATCCCTAAATCTCTAAATTTTTACTATATTATTTTATAAAATTTAAAAGGTCCATTTATATCATAGATTTTTAATACCAAATAACTTTATTCGTGAGCATAAATTCTTGTTTATTAATCATTGTAGCTGCATAAAACTAATTTTATTGTTTCATTTTAATTAAGTACTGAAAATTTTATTGTTTCATTTTAATTTAGGTCAACAAAAGGTCAAATATTCTTAAAACATTTTAAGTAACTACTAAACAGTAAACACTTACTACAAAACTATGCCTATCAACGACGAACAAACCTAAAATCTATCGCTAATGCTCTGATCCATCACTGATAATCGATGGGCTAAAAGGTCGTGGGTGATACTATCAGCGACAAATCAACGACGGATTACACTATTTGTAAATGGAACATTTCCGGCGGATACAAAAAAGTCAACTTTGGTTGACTTCCACCGGTAATCCGCCGGTACGATTTTGAAAAAAAAATGAATTTTTATTCCAGTTAGGTTTCCGGCGGATTTCCAACGGATACCTAAAAATTAAACTAACTCAAATTAATTAATGTTAATTACATTATATTTCCGGCGAATTTTTTATTAATTAAAAATACGCCGGAAATGTAATGTAGTTTAATTTATTTATTTTTAAATTAAAAAGGAATTTTACATTTCCGGCGGATTTAATCCGCCGGATATGTGAATTTTTATTTTAATATAAAAAAACAAATTTCCAAAAAAAAATTAAAAAGAAAATTCGCATTTCCGGCGGTTTTCCAGCGGATTCGGGAAATTCATTTTAATTTTTTTTTGGGAAATTGCTTTTGGCCGACTATTAGTGGATATTTTAATAAAGATAGTCTTATTTGATTTGATTTTTTTTTATTTTCGATGATTTAGATTTATATATGTGTAGGGGCAGGTTCAAATGAGAACTCAAATTTGGTTGTGAATGTGAGGACAAATGAGAGCGTGACATATATTATATTCAGAATGAATAATCAAATAAATATTCAATCTGAATAATTAAATTCAGACACGTATCACACTCTCGTTTGTCCTCACGTTGTTCTCATATATATATATATATATATATATATATACCACATGGTACATATATCGAGTCCAATACACATACATACATACAAACATATAATATGATGTCATTTCTATTATTGGTCTTTAATAAGACATAAAAGATCTTTTTAGGTTTTAATGTGTCTTAGTTGAGTCCAATTAATACACACCACACACACACACACACACATATATATATATATATATATATATATATGCAGTACGTTTATCTTTGCGAACACAGACATGCAATAGGTTATTAGTGATCATTGAATGATCTACTGCGCCTTAATGGATCTGTTGCACCTTAATGGATCTATTACGTCTTAATGGATCTGTTCTATTGCACCTCCGTTGGGCTTTAATTGATCTTAGTTGATTTTAAAGGAGTTATTAGCCTTAATGGATATGTATTGTGGTTTATTTGGTCTTATTGGGCTTAAATAGAATTTATTTGGGCTTTAAAAGACGTTTGGGCTTTAATGAATCTAATGAACTTTATTGGATCTATTGGGGCTTTAATTGGTCTTATTAGGTTTTATTAGATCTATTGCGTTTTATTGGGCTTCAAAAAATGTTATTGGTCTTTAATGGATGTTAGTTGGTATTTGATTGATCTATTGGGCTTTAATTGTGCTACTGAACTTTATTTGGTTTTGTTAGGAGTAAATGGATGTTATTGGGCTTTAATGGTACTATGGGCTTCAATGGCTCTATTGGGCTTTAATAGATGTTTCTTGGGCTTCAATGGCTCTATTTAGCGACGGAAAAAATTCAGCAACGGATTACTTAGCAACGGATTGACGACGGACTATTTTAGCGACGGATTAACAACATACAAGATTTGTGACTGATTTAGTGATGGTTTCAACTCTCTGACAAAAAAATTCATTAAAATTATGCATAAATTAAGAAAATCAAGACTCAATTTGTAAGATTGATGACCATAAGAGCAACGCATTGGTCAAAACTGTAATAACCCGGAACCTATTTTTGTATTAATAAACTCAGTTTGGGTGGATGAAGTCTAACTCCCTAAACTTCAGGGGCTAAAGTTGTCATTTGGGGAAAGATGATCAAATAAGAGGAGAGAAACCCTCATTTCTTGCATTTCATGGCTGAAATTCCTAGTAGGTGTTTGTGTGTGCGATTTTGAAGAAAGAAAGCAGGAAGAGAAGAAAACTCAAGAGAACAAGAAACCATCAGCTAATTTCAGGTATACAATCTTATCTCCTTCATCTTCATGCTTCATTGAGTCAAGTGGTAATGAGACACCACGGGGTTTTATGTTTTGAGTGATGAATGCTTGTTAAAAGTTCTCAAATCAATAAATAGGAAGTGGGTAGATGTTTTAGAGCTGATTTCTTCATTCTTGGTATTGTCTCTTTTGCACTTGGGTTTGCAATCAATGAAAATCCACCATGGATGGACCTTGAATCTTCAATGAGGCTTTAATCCATGGATTCCCAATGATGGAATGGATTGGTAAATGTTTAGGGATGATTCTTGGGTGTTTTGGGTGAGTTTTAAACCATGAAATTGATGGATATTGATTTAGGTTTTGGTTTTGGGGATTGTTTTAGGAATTTGGATTTCTGCAGGTGATGAAGTGACTAAAGCGGGTCCTTGGCGAGTCCAAACCCGCATGAAACTCGCTTTAGTCCCTGTTGGGCAAATTTTCAGTTTTAGTTCAGTATCGGTTTGGAGTTCTAGTTTGAGTCCTTGTTTGAGGGGTTAGTAATTGAGTCTCTTGGGGTTACTTTGGACTTGTAAACTTATGTTTTGGTATCCTCAATTTAGGTGTTCGGTTGATGAATCCTTAGGACTCAAGGGTGATTAGTGGATTGGCAATTCAGCTGAGTTCCCTTCGTGTGCTAAACTTTTATAAACGGATGTTTTAAATTGAAATGTTTTAAATCATTCAAATTGGACGGTGTGTGCCCGTTTAAATAGCCACGGTGTGTGTGGCTAATCTTTTAAGGGCGTTGTGTGCCCATTCAACGATCACGGTGTGTTTGATCAAAGCTAGTGATGGTGTGTTTGACTGAAAATGTATTACCGTTGCAATAGGTACATGAAACATGTTTTAAAGCGTGAGTTGATATTAATGACTAACCATTTTCTTTTATAACTGTCATGCATATTTGTTGATCATAACTCCTCTCAGTGATTTGAATATGATTCATTTTTACACTTAGTGAAATTCCTTGTTTAAGTTTAAGTACAAATTCAGCGATAAGCATACGCTGACTGCCATCAGCGATCGCTGAAGATCAAGGAACCTTAAGCTTATCTCTGAAGAACTGAAGATCAGTGATCACACAAAATGACCATTCAGCAAAAGTCGAAGACCAAGCTGAAGAAAGAGATAATCAGCTACGTGACCTGAAGCGGTTCAGCGATAGCAAAGATTATCTATCCAAAGTGTGAAGTCTTGTGAAGCCTCAACGATACTGAAAGTTCATCCTTGAAGATTCAGTCTCAGCGATCAAGTGAAGCTTCTCATACAAGATTAAAGTTGACCTTATCCTCGATGCACAAAAGACAAACCCTATACTGTGTCAGAGAAGGACGTACGGATTGTCTCTTATGTCCTCATCACATCTGATATGGTATTGTTCAAATGCGGCCAAAAACATGGTTGTTTTCTGAGCAAAGGACAAGTCTCCTATAGATGCTTGCCACGTTGGATATACCTTTTGTCTTGCATTAAATTCAAACGGGTATAAATAAGATGAACATAACTTCTTCATCTGTGTGCATGCTACTTTCTTTCTTCAACCTTCTGTATTCTATCTTACTTCTTTCTTGTGCATCAATCTTAGTGATTTCTTAGTTACAATAGAATAGGTTAAAACTTGTTCTAATTCCGTTTGTGACTGTAAATTTGTTTATGCAATATAAACTCATTTAAAAACTAAAAGTCTGTGTGTTTGTATTCAACCCCCCTTCTACAAACTGTTTCTATATCCGAGGACTCTTGTAGACTCCTTAGGGACCAACAAGTGGTATCAGAGCAGTGTGTTTTCTATCTGTAAAATATTTTCTTTCAAAACTATGTTAAAAATGTCAAATCCTAATACAAACTATAATGACAATGGATCTTTAGCTAAACCTCCAAGATTTGGCCATGATAATTTCCCATGGTGGAAGGAAAGAATGTCTCTGTTTCTAGAAAGATCAGATCCAAAGATCCCTTATTATATAGAAAATGGACCATTTGTTCCTACAACTATAGTAGCTGGTGTTCCTGCCACCACTACTACTCCAGCCATCCCTGAAAGGAGTATCATTAAAACTCCTAATCGATGGACTGAAGAAGATAAGAAAGAAATTGCTATTGACTCAAAAGCCAGATCTATAATAGCAATGTCCCTCCCTGATGAAGTCTATCACCCAGTAATGAAAATGAGGACTTCTAAAGCCATGTGGGATACTTTATGTAATCAATATGAAGGAACCTTTGAAGTAAAAATCACTAGAAGTATTAATCTAGTAAGAAAGTATGAAAGCTTAATGCATCATAAAGGTGAAACTCTTTCCGAACTTCACCAATGTTTTAACTGCCTGTTGATTGATCCAAAAACAATCAACAGACATTATTCAAATGCTGAAATCCTGACATTCATGGAGGCACTACCCAAACAATGGGCAGTGTACACTACATGTTTGAAATTGTTAAAGAATCTTGAAACTCTTTCTTTAAGTGCTTTGTATGGAATGCTTTTAAATGAAGAGCAATCCCAAGTTTTGAGGAAAAATCTCATCAATGAACTCAAGGGTGCCAAAAGTACTTCTTTGGCACTCGTGTCTTCAGAGGTAAATCCTTTAAAAAATACTTCCTCTTCCACTATTACTTCTATCACTGAATTAGGTCAAACTGATTCAGAAGATCAACTCACTGATGCTGACATCTATGAGTTCGATAACTCTCTGGCTCTGTTAACTAATAACTTTAAAAGATTCGCCAGAAAGAGCAACTTTCGAAGAACATCGACTCTAGCTGACTCAGCGAAAGGGTCACTTTGCTAGTGAATGTAAATCCAAGAAAGTTGCTACCCCCACTACCTCGCAGACCTCTGATAAGAAAGAGAAGTATTTGAAATTAAAAAACAAGTACAGAGATCTAAAGAAAAACCAGCCAAAAGGCAAAGGTCGTGTCGCTGAAGAAGTTGATTTGGATGATGAAGGTGACTGGACCAAGACCTCTGATGAGTCAGGCACAGATAAAGAAGATCTTGCCTTCTTATGTCTTATGGCAAGAATAGAAGACCCTCAAGAAGTATCTGAAACTTCTTCCTCTGAGTCTCCTTCTACTTAGGTATCCATCCCTTCTATCTCCTTAATATCTGAAAGTGATAACTTATCTGCCGTCAATGCTATGACTGTTGATTTTTACAATGCTCTAAATGGAAAAATCAAAGCTGAGAAAATTAGCACTGATTTATCTGAACAATTAAAAAATTGTCATCTAAAAATCAAAGGACTTGCAAAGATTGAGGAAACCTTAAAACACCAAATCTTTGTAAATCAAACAATTAGCATTGAGAAACAGCAAGCTATCGCTGAAAGAGAGAAAGCCATCGCTGATCTTAAATCTGAGAAGGCTACCATCGAAGGATGGTGCAAAGCCTCTGATAAGGTAAATGAGATCATCAGTGCCTAGATCCCTATGAAAGTAAGAAGTGGGTTAGGCTTTAATCTTGAAAAGGAAGAATCAGAAAAAGACCGTTCCATGCTTAAATTTGGAATGTTTGTCTCCTCTATCCCTGATCCTTCCTCTTCTTCTTAGAGACCTCACTGTAATGAGAAGAATCCTGTGTTAAAATCTTTCGATTCTTAGAAAGTGATCAAGAACGAAGTTCTTAACCAAGTTCCTAGAAAGAAGAACGTTCAGAAGAAGAACAAGAAATCCTCTACTTCCTCAGAGAGCAATCCTAAACCTGGGAGGAAAATCTCTGAATCTTTTCAGAGGTCAACCCCCAAAATTAAGATTGACCTCACTTCTGTCCCTGAAGAGGTTGTCATACCTCCAAGAATAATGGATAAATGAATTCTTGGTTCTATCCCTGACAAAGTTCCTTCTATCTCTCTAAAAACTTTGAATTTTAAACCTTATAAATATAGGAAGTGCTATCACTATGGTGAAACTACCCACATTGCAAGTAAGTGTCCTAATGCTACTAGAGCTGAGAAGCTGGTCCATCAGTGACCTTTGGTGGAAATGGCAAAGGATACACTAAAAGCTATGGAATTTTGTCCAACGGAGCCACCTCGTTTAGTCGAGTTGCCTACATTGAAGGACTAAAGCACAATCTATTAAGCGTTAGTCAGCTATGTGACAAAGATTTCAAAGTTCTATTCCTAAGGAATAGGTGTACGGTTACTGACTGCAATGATAAGCTTGCCTTAACAGGCAAAAGAGTTGAAAATGTATACGTCATCAATATGAATAGTTCTCACTCTGAGAACATGTGCTTTATCTCTAAAGCATCCTCTGATGTCAATTGGCTATGGTATAAAAGACTCTTTTATCTCAACTTTAAGACAATTAATGAATTGTCTCAAAAGGAACTTGTTAGAGACCTCCCAAATCATAGCTTTGCAAAGGAATCTCTTTGCTCAGCGTGTGAAAAGGGAAAGCTGACAAAAGCATCTTTCAGGTCTAAACAAGTTTCTTCAGTAACCTCACCTCTTCAGCTACTCCATATGGATCTCTTTGGACCTGTCAATGTCCAATCTATATCTGGAAAGAAATACACTCTTGTGATTGTTGATGAATATTCTAGATACAGATGAGTATTTTTTCTTCGATCCAAAAGTGACACCCCTGATGTGATAATCTCTTTTATCAAAAGGATGGAAGTTCTGAACAATCTGACTGTTCGTTCCATGAGAAGTGATCATGATACTGAATTCAAGAACAATACTCTGATAAAGTTCTTTGAAGAAAAAGTTATCTCTCACAACTTCTCTTCAGTAAGAAATCCTTAGCAAAACGGTATTGGTGAAAGAAGAAACCGAACTATCATTGAAGCATCTCGCTCAATGCTCAGCGAATCACGTCTTCCAACTCAATTCTGGGCTGAAGCGATCAATACAACATGCTTTACTCAGAATCGATCCCTGATTGTGAAACGATTCTAGAAAACCCCTTATGAATTATTTCATGGAAGAAGACCAACTCTGAAGTATCTTCACATCTTTGGATGTAAATGCTACATTCTAAATGACAGAGATCATTTGGGAAAGTTCGATCCAAAAGTTGATGAAGGAATATTTCTTGGATACTCCTCTGTAACTAAGTCTTTCAGAATCTTCAACAAGAGAAGACAACACGTTGAAGAATCCATGCACGTCAATTTTGATGAATCCCGTTCTAACCTTACCTCTCCTATCCCTGAAGAAGATGAAGAATTAAATGCATGGATGAAGTCTCACTATGGGGAACCTGAAACTTATTTCAACAATCAACCTTATGCTGAATCAAGTGATGATGGAATCCCTGAAATACGTACTAGCAATGATCCGTCTTCAGGGATCAGTGTTACTCCTCTCAATCAGATTCCTCCTTCTGACGCCTCTCTTGGAAATTCCTCAGTGAATAATCAATCTTCATCCTCTGCAAATCAATACCTTGAGTCTCCTCAATTGATTTTAAACGATGAAGTACCTGTTGCTGAAACAACAAGTATTGTCCCTGAAATAGAAGAACAATTCGCTGAATCTGCGGTTGATCTCTCTCCTCAACCACCAGCTCAGCAATGGACTGCAAATCATCCAATAAATCAGATTATTGGTGATCCTAATGCAGGTATCAAAACACTTAGAGGTACATGTAATATATGTCTCTATGTTAACTTCATCTCTCTCTCTGAACCTAAAAAGATAGATCAAGCTATCTCTGATCCTAGCTGGATTTCAGCGATGCAAGAAGAACTAACTGAGTTTCGTAGAAACAAAGTTTGGAATCTTGTTCCTAGACCCTCTGGTAAAACAGTGATTGGAACCAAATGGTGCTAGAAATAAGCTAGATGAAAACGGGACTGTTATTCGCAATAAGGCTAGATTTGTCGCTCAAGGATACAGACAGGAAGAAGGTATTGACTACGATGAAACCTTTGCACCTGTAGCTCGTTTAAAAGCTATAAGACTTTCCTTAGCATATGCTGCCCATAAAGACTTCAAAGTTTTTCAAATGGATGTTAAAAGTGCTTTTCTAAATAGAAAACTCAGCGAGGAAGTTTATGTTGAACAACCCCCTGGTTTCTCAGACCCTAACCACCCTGGTTATGTTTTCAAACTTGAAAAAGCTCTTTACGGGTTGAAACAAGCTCCTAGAGCTTGGTATGATACTCTTTCTAAATTTCTTCTTAAAGAAAAATTCATTCGTGGAAAAATTGACCAAACTCTCTTCTTAAGAAAATATAAAGGGCATACTATTCTCGCTCAAATATATGTCGATGACATTATCTTTAGTTCCACAAGACCCGAATTATGTACTCGTTTCGCTGAAAGAATGCAAAAACAATATAAAATGAGTATGATGGATAAACTAACGTATTTTCTAGGTTTGCAGATAAAGCAATCTGACAAAAGAATCTTTATTTGTCAAAGAAAATACGTTAAAGATATGCTAAATTTTTTTTGATATGAATCAATGCTCAGCGATGAAGACCCCTATGGCACCTCCTCTGACTCTAAACAAGGACCCTAATGGGAAACCTGTAAATGTCACCGCCTATCGAGGGATGATTGGGTCTCTGCTATATCTTGCAGCGAGTAGACCTGATATCATGTATTTTACATGTCTCTGTGCTAGCTGAACCGAAGGAATCCCATCTTATCATTTTAAAGCGAATCTTCAGATACCTGAAAGGAACTCCTTATCTGGGTCTTTGGTATCCCAAAGGCTCAGGATTCGATCTAATTGGTTATTCTGATAGTGATTTTGCAGGTTGCAAGATAGATAGAAAGAGCACCACTGGTGGGTGCCAGCTACTAGGTGGTAAATTAATTAGTTGGACAAGTAAAAAGCAAAATTCTGTGTCCACCTCCACCACTGAAGCTGAATACGTAGCCGCTGGAAGTTGTTGTGCTCAATTCCTTTGGATGAGAAATCAACCTAGAGATTACGATCTCATGCTTTCCAAGATTCCTATTTGTTGTGATAGCACTAGTGCTATTGCAATTGCAAACAATCCTGTACTTCACTCTAAAACCAAGCACATTGAGATTTGATATCACTTTATCAGAGATCATGTGATGAATGGTGAAATGGAGCTTCATTTTGTACCCACTGAATATCAGCTCGCTGATCTTTTCACCAAGCCTCTTGATGAAAGTAGATTCAATCTACTCATCAACGAACTTGTTATGTTGAACGCTGAATAATTATTACTCAGCCAACAACAAATAGTGATACAAACAAAGTCGTCTATTACCATTCGCTAAACTCTGATTCAACAATATCTGTACTTTGTCACTCAGGTATTATATTCTAAACCTTTTCGCTCCCTGATTTTTCCTTGATCAGGGAATGAACCTGAAAAAAATAAAACTCATCACTGACAATCCTTTATTGTTTTTTATGAAGATTTTAAAAGATAACGATTAATCTTTCCAAATGGATAATTATCATTATAATTTTTTTTAAAATAAGAAAAGGACACGTCAGACCTTTTCTGACACAAGACGGACCACGACGTTTCTTTCCAACTCCTTTCTAGGGACGTGCGCCAGGTCATCATTTATTTTTCAAAAAGTTAAAACCATCGTTTAGATATCCTTTTCTCTCTCCTCATGCTATTTAAGCAAATCTTTGCCTCATTTCTTTCTTTACGCTTTCATAATTTTCAAAAGGCAAGGATTCTCTCTTGATTCTCAAAGCTTTCTCAAGAACACCAAAAACACGCACTTGTGCGTTTTTCTTCTCGAACTTCACTAAGGTTTGATCTAACATTACACATTAATTTGGAAACATCTTGTTTCACTTCTACTTACTTTTCTTATAATCAAAACAAAAAATCTAGGGTAAATAAAATAAAAATCTTGATTAAATATCAAAACCCTTCTTTTTAATCCATATTTTATATTCTATACCTAAAATATTATATATACCAAACTTTTTAAAACATTTGGTATTTTAATTGTTTTTCTACCACAAGTATTTCGATCTTGTTCATCGAAACACTTGTTTCTTTTCTCCTTACATTTGGTATTCTTTATACCAAACTCTGGTTTATACATTTTGTATTAAACCATGATTTTTCTATTTGGTGTTCCCATCTATGCTACAGAAATGGCCTCTTCAAGCAAAGTTGTTGAAACTACCCACGTCGTTGACACTTTGGTGGCTGCTGCGGTTTGCCACTTTCCATTGGAACAAGCAACATTCAAGCCCTGCAACTATCTTGCCCTGGTGGACATCCCTGCAGAACGTCCACAATTCGCTGAGGGTGCAACATTCATCAAGGCTTGCCCGCTGATGTATGCCTTTGTTCACAACCCTGTTGGCATCTGCTCTCACCTACAAGCCCTGTGGTACACAACTCACTGTACCACCTGCACCACTGATAAGGGAAATGAACTCCCTGCAATTGGCTTTTCAATCCCTACTCTTTGCCACTTCGCCTTCACCGCTGGATTCTTGAGGCAGGCTCTTCGCCTCCCTGCTCGTGGCTAGAATGAAAAGTGGACCGCTGAACCCTCAAAGCAGCAGATCGACTCCTTCTTGGACTCCATTGGCTATGCATGGGAAAACACCTCTCTGAAGACTGTCGGCTCCAAGCTGGAGAAGAAACGCTTGCCTGCTCGCTGGCAATATATCTTCAATCAGGTCATTCAGTGCCTGGGATCCAAGACGGGCTCGCATGATCAGACCAACAAGCACTTTCAAGACATGGGCTTCGCTCTCTGCACGAGATACAAGCTGAACTTTGCTGAATATATCTTCAGTGATATTTACAACAGGGTGAAAGCTGCAAACAGGCACTCTGTCATCCCCTACCCAAGATTCTTCGCAACCATCTTGGAGCATGCCTTCGGGGATGAGTATCCTAAGACGGCCAATCACTCTTTCTCAGTGATGGGAAAGAAATCCTTGGACATTGAGGAACGTCCAGGTGATGCTCCCTTTACCCTTTACATGCTAAAGATAATCGGAGCCCCTGCTTCAGTGTCTAGCTCACTGAAAAACCCATCAGTGAGTATCCCTGACACTTCTGCCCCCAAGAGAAAACAACCAACCGATGGTCATAAAAAGACCATCGCAACCAAACCAAAGAAGCCAAGAATGGTGGTCTCTCAAAAGACGACCCTCTCAAATTCTGGTGCACTACCCACACCATCAGCAGCTGCCCCAGTCACTTCAAGGGTTCTCTTCGGTTGTTGCTTCTTCAGCGCTACCACCACATTCAGCGACTACAGTCACTAAAGGTGTATTAGTCAGCTCCGCTGAAGCTGTATCAGGTAATACTTTCACAACCTTCTACTCTTCTTCTATCCCCTCTTCTTTGGTCCTCACATCAACAAATGATTCAGAGATAGTTGTCCCTATCTCTGATGATACTGACACGCAGTCCAAACCTCAGTGTTGTTTAGACACTCTGAATTTTGGAAGGCCAGTATCACAGGACCTCAACATATCTCTCACAGGCATTCTAAGACACTGGCTAGTGATCCTCATGACACTACCTCTGCACAAGTGGTCCCTGAGAGTAATCCTCATGATGCTCTCAAGGCCTATAATATGCCTTCTCATCCGTCATCTAACCTAGAGCTCTTTTTGGCTGCTCTATCTCTGTTGTCACCAGGTGTCACTCCTCACTTCACTTCAGCGACAACAACAACTGCCACCACCACTGCTGCTACTACTCCTCTGAGCAAGGATAAAGGAAAGTCTCCTCAGCAACCATGGACAACTGCCAAACTCGTGGACATCAAAACAGAGAAGAATGCTCCAAAATCCGTCCCTGCCCTGCTGAGCTTCCTCCCATTGTTCTTCCTAGTCCTACATTCCCTGCCATTGACTTTCTAGTCAAGGAATGTGCTCTCACCAGGGCTAGGGTAGAGCATCTACAGAAGTCTGCTGAATTCATTTTCCGAACCGTGGTCGGGACTCCAGGGATCAAGACCTCTATCAGCAATATCCTCACCGACATCGAGTCCCTGAAGGAAGACATACATGGTCAGTCCATTGCCCGTCTGGAGAAGAAGGTGGATGACCAGATCTGGTGCTTGATTCCATTCAAAAGACTCAATCCGACATGATGCAGATGCTGACAAAGCTCTCTGAGACTGGCTCCTCTTTCTCCGCTGCTGATCGGACATCTCTGGATTCGGTCCTTCAGCACCAGGAGCGCCACGAAACCAAGCTGAAGGACATTCAAGCGAATGTACGTATGCTGATGGTGGATTGTCTCCCTGCTGACAACATCGAGGGGGAGAGATGTGCCAAAGAGTTCGCTGACGACATCATTGTGGAGTATAATGCCACTTTTCCTGCTGATAAAATTTCTCCATATATCAAGCATGCAAAGCCTTCCCTCACTGAAGGTATAATGGAAGAAGAAGAAGAAGAAGAGGAAGATGATGATGATGATGAAGATGATGACATCCCTCACTATGGGGGAGCTAATTATGATGACGATGATGATGACGATGATATTGGAAGTGCTTTGGAGCACTTCAAAATTTCAAGACCAGACAACTCCATGTCTGAAGTCTCTCATCAGGAGCCTTTGGGGGACAGACAACCTCCCTCTCAGGAACAGTCTGGTCCCTCAGGCAAAGGAAAGGACGTGGCAGATCTTGATGCCACTATCCCTATATCTGAGGGGGAGACCACTGTCGAGGTATCTCTTGCTCTTATTCTCCTCTCTGCTCCAATCTCTGAACAACCCACATATCTCTCTTTTTCACCACCAAATTTTGGCTCTGACAAATCTCCTTCTCCCTCTTCTTCTCTCAGTGAGCCCAGTCCCCAAAAGGACTCCACTTTTTGGAAGGAACCTTCATCTGAGGAGCAGTTTGTGTACATATCTGACTCTAAAGATGAAGAAGGCCTCATTCCTAGACGCCGCGCTCAGAGACCCTTACTAAGCGAACCTGAAGAGGAAGAAAGGCGAATAAACTTCTTAAAAGAACTCGAAGCCAAAAGAATAAAGTGGCCCTCTGCTGAACCAGAATGTCCAATTCCTATTAGCATGGTGGATGACTTCTATTTTCTATTAAAGGAGGAGAAAGCCTAAGCACTTGAAGCTCAAAGAATAAGGGATGAAAAGATGAATCAAATAAAGAGTGATCTGATTCAAAAATAATTCGAGCAACAATCGAAGGACGTCCTTCCAAAAGGTATGGACTGAAGGTATTTGTTCGAATGTATAGACATGCGAATGCTGAAAAAGAAGAAGCCAAGTTCTTAAAGTTCTATGGATACTCTGAATGGCTAGAAATCAGAGATGCCATTCAGGGTTCCAAATCAAACTTTAAAGATGTGGTGCAAAGAGCTTTGGATCAGCTTCTTCAGAGGATGTCACAACATGTACAAGTTTCGCCTCTCCCTGAACCTACAAGAAAGAGAAGATCTAATGCTGAAGGAGGTTCATCTTCCAAAAGTGATCATGAAACCAAATTCTACTATGAAAGCATTCTCGGTCATCTGGAAATTCCTAAATCTCAATGCTGAAGGTCTCTCTCCCTCAAAATAGAAAATATGAAGAAAATGAAATCATCACCTTCCCTGAACCTGGTATGGTTTTCTTGGATAATGATGGTTTCCTAGGGCTCTTTAGAAACAGCGAAGTCAGCAAAGCTCCATCAGCCTTCATCAAGATCATGCATCACTACTGCTGGTCAGATGATCCACTGATGAATTGACAGAAGAGGCTCTATGAAAACGAAATACGAAGAAGACATTAAAATCTCTGATTAATATACAGTTGTCTTTTCCTTTGTATTACTCTTCAGTGTATTGTACTTCTCTCTACTTACAAATTTGTAATTTCATTATTAATGTAATATCTTCAGATTATTAATGAAATTTCAAATGAAGTACTTACTCCAACTATGTACTGAAAAGATCCCTGAAAATAGTAAATGGGACAATGAACATAAGAGTTCTAATTTCTTTAACAACTTTTACTCACTGATTTTTCACTCTGAAAATTTAATCAGTGAATGTACTTTATGCTTATTTACTTGTAAAAAATTGTGCTTTCATATCCTTATAAATGAAACTCAATTCAGATAGTAGACTAGCTGAAAAAGACATTACAGATTAGTACTTAGAAATTTTATTTAAAAGATTTCTTAAGTCCTTACTAGTCTCTTAAAGCAATTATCTTATGTTGCTTAATCATAATCAAATAGGGGGAGATTGTTGATCATAACTCCTCTCAGTGATTTGAATATGATTCCTTTTTATACTTAGTGAAATTCGTTGTTTAAGTTTAAGTTCAAATTCAACGATAAGCATACGCTGACTGCCATCAGCGATCGCTGAAGATCAAGGAACCTTAAGCTTATCTCTGAAGACCTGAAGATCAGCGATCACACCAAATGACCATTCAGCAAAAGTCGAAGACCAAGCTGAAGAAAGAGATAATCAGCTACGTGACCTGAAGTAGTTCAGCGATAGCAAAGATTATTGTTAGATCCCAAACAATCAAGATATAGAAAGATAACAAGAAATAGATCAGTGAATGTTGTATATTGTATTGATCAGATGAACTGTATTACAAAATGTGTCTTTACAAGCTTATGAGAACGTTAGTTCTAACTATCTAACAAACTATCTATTTATACATGAAATAGAAATGCTAAAGTTACAGTACAAAAATGACAAGCACGTTCAGAACTACTTCTGAACTTCTTCAGAACTTCTTCAGAAGTGTCTTCAGAACCTTCTTCAGAACTTCTTTAGAAGTATCTTCAGAATCTTCAGAACTTCTGAAGTTGCCACTTCAGAAGTTATGCCTTAGGCTTTTATCTGCTTGTCTTCCGAGTTCTGAGTCTTTCTTTCTTCAGAACTTTCTTACTCTTCAGAACCCAGTACCTTTTGAAGCTATATTAGTATCTCTATCAATCTCCCCCTTTGCTTCAAAAGTTCAGATCATAATTCAAAAAATTCAAGATTTGTCTAACATCCTTCAAAATTAGACTTCTGTATTCCAACAGAGATTCGGCGATTCTGATCATCTCCTTTGCAAGTTTCTTATACTTCTCCCAATCTTCATCATTCAGATTCTTTGGTCTTTTATTTTTTCTTTTAACCAAACGATCTCTCACAGCCATTAAAGTTCCATTGCAACACTTGTGGAGTTCTTCAAATCTCACAAAGATTAATTCTTGAAAGCACTTGCATACAAAACCTGGAGGTTGAATCACCAGAGTTCTTTCTTCAGATTTTGAATATCAGGTAGACTTAAGTTTGGTTTACTCAGATGAACTTGTTTCTTATTCAGCACATATGCAACTTGAAAATCAGTTTTTGCAGCCCAGATAAATTCTCTATACAAACCATCTCTGAGAACTGGAAATGATTTTCTGAACTTTGAAATCGAATCATGAAACGGATAAAGACTCCTGTATACTCTGAGCATATCTCTTAAGTAAACATTCTGAAAGTCAGCTTCTGAGAAGGTAGATATCTCACCATTTCTTCTTTCCACAGTAAAAAATGCACAACCATAGTTTTTTCTTGTCTTTAATTCTGCATTAATCACTTTGATGACAGGACTTTCTTTTCTTGCTTCATGAACAGGAATCCTTAGCTTTCTAATGATATCAGAATACCATTGTTTCCATCCATCCAAAAAGGATTTGTTAATCCAGCAATCAATATAATTAAACTTCAGTTCATCTTCCATGAACATTTCTGGATGAAAATATTCAAGAAACATGGTAAATGCACTTTCTTCAATTCTTTGTTCTTGTAGTTGTTCCTCTTCAGAAATTTGCTTTATAGGAACCAACTCTTCAGAAACATTTTCAGAAATTTTTTCTTTTTCTTTTTCCTTTTCCTTTGGACTTACTTCTGAACTTTCAAGATTCAGAGTGAACTTCTGAATTTCTTCCATGTCTTGCTTCTTTGTATGAATATTGAAATCATAAGCATCACTTAGCAAATAGTCAGCTCCTATGATTTTGTTTACCTTCTTGTGACCAGCCAAATAACTCTTTCTTACAAATTCTCTGAAATTTATTCTTTCTTTGATCAAATAGACTATTTCTTCTTTGATATCAGATTCTTCAATAAAATCTACCATATAGTTCAGAAGCCATTTGGGAGTAGATGTAGAATACTTTGGAATATCAGATGCAATGAATGTCTTAGTGACTCCTTCCACAAAGTATATAAAACCAATGTCTGGACTAGTGAATAATCTTTTCAGCCCTGACCTTTCAATAAAAACAGGCTCTAACAAGTTTACTTTGTTTAGTCTGTATTCTAAAGCCAACTGAAAGTCATGCTTAATGAGATTCCTTATATAAGTTCCCAAGATTCTTCTAGTCTCTGAGACTAGTTCAGATTCACCTCTGTTAACACAAAAAGACAAAGTTGCCAGCTTATTTTGTAGTCTTACCTTGTACAAATCAAACTGAGTAAACTCACATAAAGTACCATCCCTTCTTTCTCCTCCAAATCTGCCTATAAACAAATCATCTTGAATTGACTTTGATAAGCATCTGATCTTCTTTATTAAAGTTGAATCATGGAAGTTCTGAACACCATGATTCTGAATATAGTTTCTCACTTGAGCAATATGATCTTCAGTCCATTCAGAAAATCTTCCAACGTTGCAAATTTCATACTTCTTCTGTACATAAAACAATAAATGTCTTCAGGAAACACCAAGCTATTCTCTCCAGGAATGAACACATTTTCCTTTTCAAAAAATTGATCCAAAACAGGTTCTTCAAGAACTGGAAGATCTATTGCAGGAATAATAATACAAGGTCTGAACCTTACTTCAAATTTTTCAGAGAAGACAATAAGAATTTCATCTACAATTTCAACTCCTTCCATGTGACTCAGATCAAACTCTATTTCAAATCTCTCATCTGGTTGATTCAAAAAGTCTTAAAAAATTGACAATCTGTTATCCAAAAATCTACACTCCAGATTTCTTGGGTTGTTCAGAAATAGATGAACCCAACAGAATTTTCTCAACAAACTCCATAATTCTTCAAAAATATCACTATGGACCTCATTCAGAATTTGTTGTGGCTTCCAGATCACTAAATCTCTGACTTCATTAACTTCTGAGATTT
Organism: Silybum marianum; assembly: GCA_036898165.1. Classification (NCBI taxonomy): domain Eukaryota; kingdom Viridiplantae; phylum Streptophyta; class Magnoliopsida; order Asterales; family Asteraceae; genus Silybum; species Silybum marianum. The sequence continues at coordinate 19,053,920 of CM072541.1, forward strand.
CTTCCATATTAACTTCAGATTCTTCTTCAAACATGATCACATCTGAGAGATCACTTGGTTCACCAATTACATCTTCAAATGCAAGATATTCTCTTAGCATTTCTTCATTGGAATCTGGTATTACATCTGTTTTATCTGAACTCAAGTTTCCTTCAGAATCAAAAGATAGTTTTTCTATTTCATAACCTTCATCCATAAATTCTTCAGAAGAGACAACATCAACCTCTTGACCTTCATGTTCTACAAGAATATCTTCTATAGCTTCAGAAACTCTGTTTGATCCTTCACCTATATTCTGAGCTTCTTCAGAAGCTTTCTCAGAAGATTGACCTTGAGAATTTTCAACATTTTCAGCTTCAGATACTTTCTGTCTTTTCTCCCCCTCTTGATTATCAGGACCCTGATCATCAAGATTCCTTTTGGAAGTATCTGTCTGAGGTCTACACTCCAATGCAAATAATCTGTTATTTAATGCTGTCTGAGAAGTCTGAATAGAAGATAATTGATTCAAGATCTGATTAATATCATCCTTAGTAGCAAATTCAGAAGCATGGGGCTGAGAACTTGAAGAAGAAGGCTGAGATGCTTTTAGAGAAGATACAGAAGAAATCACTTCAGAGAAAGCATTCAGAATTGCATCTTTAAAGGAGTTGAGATCATTTGCAGAAGAAACATGAAAATCATTCAATTTGTTCACCATTGTTTCCTCCTGTTTTTCCAACCAAACCTCCATCACCTTGGTTGATTTGTTCGTCAATTCCTTTAATTCCTTCTGAATCTTTTTTAAATTCAGAAGTACACAAATCCTTGAATTATAAGAATTCAGAAGATGTGGGTAAATTGCCAAGACCAACAGATGGTCTTGTTAGCAGTCCTTCAGAAGAAGGCTGGCCTGTAGATGCCACAACATCATAAATCATAAATGACTCTATGAATGGAACTTTAGTAATGTTCACTCCACCAGGGCTTCCAACTAATCCTTGACACCCAATATTAGGAATATCTATAGTTGTTGAGGCAATGTGACACACACTTTGCTTATGTACATCTGAAAGATGTGTCCTTCATAATACTCACTCACAATCCTATTTTCTGAACTTACAAGTTCAAGTAAGTAAGCAGGTAATGGAATGGCATTAGGAAATTTTAATTTTGCATTTGGTGGACGAAGATTATCCATGGTAAAAATAGGAACATGTACCTCATGGGCAAGATTAGGAATAACAGGAACAACCTTCATTGCACTTTTGATAAATGTTTGAAAGAATCGTTGGAAGGGAATGTAGTTGTATGTGGATTTCTTCAGAACAGCAGTCTTCAGGTCTTCAAATATTAGTGAAGCATAGTCATAGTGTTTGTTGAAAACCACCCCATGAAATATAATCCTTCCATTTGTAGATGCTTGGTCTAAGCTAGAACTTTTTCCAGAGAGGCAAGTGTTTAAAATGGAGAATAGGCAATACCAGATTGGGGGTAGACACTTTCTTCTGAATGAACTTAAGGCATTTAGTTGTTCAGAATATCCCAAGCTCGTAAAATCTGAAATCATCTCAGAAGATGATGGAATTGGATCATATGAAGTTTTCCCAAGAACTTCATCTTCTTTTGGAAGGAAATGTATACTTCTGACATCTTCCACAGAAACACAAACCCTGTAGCCATGAATATATGAGGAAATGTCATCTGCAGCTTCATCGACCTCAGCATAATACCACCATTGCTGCAAGTAAGAAGCAGGAACAGAAAATTTCCTTGAGAGCAATATACGAAGTGGATGTTTCTTCAGAATTTCTATCAAAATCATTTGATCATCAGCAAAATCTGGCGATTTGACTTTCAGAGCACAGTTATTCCTTTTGATTTCGAGCAATTTTTTTTCAGGAACATACAGTTTAGACAAATCAGGTCCATCACTGCTCTCAGCACGAGATTGAGACTCACTTTCACCAGCATTTGATTCAGATACCACCTCAATGGGTTTGAGATGAGTTTCCCCAATTTTAGCAGAACTAGGGTTAGGGTTAGGTTTAGAAATTGGATTTGAAGGATCGGCTTCATCAATAGCAGTTGTGGCAGTGTCTTGTACTACTTGATCATCATTCAGAGGGATCTCCATGGATCCAATCACTATTTTGTTAGGCACAATTTTGAAAGATGCTTCACTAGATGAGTCATTGTTGTTGTTGAAACTCGAAGAAACAGAAACCATCACATTTGAAGTCGACATCACTGGAAATGAATAAGGATACGCACTTGATTGAAAATGAATAAGCACAGAGAGGTTTTGGAGGGAAAAAGCATTAGAAAATGAAGAATAAGGTGATTCCATCTGTTTTATATGACTAAATAAGCATAGATGGACACGTGGCCAAAAATTAAACGAGATTAAAAGAGTAATCATCATTTATTTGGATTAATGAACCGTTTAATCGACGTGGGTTAAGGATTTTCAATGAAATTAAAACACGTGGCACACGCTTAAAAATGAATAACGGGAAGTAAAGTTCTGAGAACAAGTTCAAAAACTTCAGAAGAAATTCGGAACTTCTGAGAAAAAGTTCAGAAGTCGAAATGAAGACATTCAGAAACACTTTAGAACTTGCAAGTAACGTTCAGAACCAAACTTATATGCCTCCAAAATGACAAAAATCATTTAAAAGTACATACTTCTGAAACATATAAATCGTTTTAACTGTTCAGAAGGAGGTTTGAACAATAACAAAAATATTTTATCTATAGTAGCTTGTCCATACTACTTAGATTTGAAATTCAAGACTTGTAACCAGCACCTCAGATCTGTTTGATAGAAAGGAGTATTTAAGATTTTGAATTTTTTAGCAACACTCCCCCTTGAATCATAAACAGGTATGATTCTCCCCCTGAAACAATGCTATTTATCAGAGAAAAAAATGTTAGAGAAATGAGAAAAAAAAAAAAAAGTATTTGAGAAATAATCATCTTTGAAGAAGAAATTATAACTTCTGAAATTTAGAAAGACGGAATTTTTGAAAACAGAACTTTAGAAAATCTGAAGTTCAAAATATTCAGAATTTGGAAAAAATAATCTCAGAATATAATTTCTAAATACTTACATAGACATATTTATCATGCCCAATTTACTTACCAGAAAATTAAATCGTTTCTCATCAAGTGTTTTGGTAAATAAATCAACCAATTGATAATTTGTCTGAACAAAAAACATTTCAATATTATCTTTTTCCACATGATCTTTGATAAAATGATATCTTACATCAATATGCTTTGTTTTTGAATGTTGAACAGGATTAGCAGTGATAGCTATGGCACTCTTTGAATCACAATATAAAGGAATCTTTTTGAAAGTGTAACCATAGTCCTTGAGTTGTGTTTGCATCCAGATCCCTTGTGAACAACAGATTGCAGCTGCAACATACTCAGCTTCTGCAGTAGAAGTGGAAACACAATTTTGTTTCTTTGAAGACCAACTTACAAGTCTGTCACCCAAAAATTGACATGATCCAGATGTGCTTTTCCTGTCCAATTTGCAACCACCATGGTCTGTATCTGTGAAAGCTGTTAGTTCAAAACTAGAATCCTTAGAATACCAAAGTCCCAATGAAGGAGAACCTTTGAGATATCTAAGGATTCTTTTAGCAGCAAGAAGTTGAGATTCCTTAGGATTAGCTTGATATCTAGCACAAATACATGTAGCAAACATTATATCTGGTCTACTAGTTGTTAAGTAAAGTAAAGATCCAATAATGCCTCTATACTTTTTTTGATCAACATATTTTTCATTTAAATCAGGTTCTAATTTTCTTACAGTGGCCATTGGAGTTTGAATGCTTTAACAGTCAGTCATGTCAAACTTCTTAAGTAAATCAGAGATATACTTAGATTGATTAATGAATATGCCAGTAGGTAGTTGTTTAACTTGAAGACCAAGAAAAAATGTTAACTCTCCCATCATACTCATTTCAAATTCAGTTTGCATAATTTTCTCAAAATTTCTACAAAATTTTGGATCAGTAGAAGCAAATATAATATCATCTACATATATTTGTATTAATATCATAGCATCACCTTCCTTTTTCAGAAATAAAGTGGCATCAACAGTATCTCTTTTGAATTTGGAGTTCAGAAGAAAAGTTGTGAGAGTGTCATACCATGCTTGAAGACATTCAGAAGGACGTTCGAGATATGGAGGGGTGCTTTGGGTTTGATCTGAGATGGGTTCATGCCAGGCTGGGTGCAGTGATCGGGATACTATTACCTAGGTTCCTAAACTTGGGCGATTTATCGTATAGAAGAATGGGTCCACGGACCTCTTGATTGACCATAGATGCGACCAGACCGACAGCTCACCACTGGAACTTGCTTTTGGGTCCTTTTAAGTGGATGACTCGTCGGGCTGTCGGAGGGGGACTTCTTTGACTTCTTTGAGAAAAAGAACTCATATTGGGATAGCAGCCTTCGGGCTTTGCCTGCCCTTTCTAATAAAGAATTATGAGTGTGGAAAAGCGAGTAGAGGAGACCCCACCCCATTCTGTTACCCTTTAGGGGAAAGAATCATGGCTTTTTTAGGCCCAATATACGGTGTGCGTGTGCTATCCTGATGAATATTATTAGAGAAAAGGTTCCATCTATTTTTGTTGAGGAAATTCTGACTTGTTCATCGGAACCCTAGTTTTGGAGTTTTCTCCCCAACCTAGGTTAGCCACTGTAGGCAAGCATTAGACTGTAGCTTGCATCCAAGAAGATAAATGAGTCCCGTTCGGCGGAAGGGCTCTCTGTGGCTCGGATGTCGATGACAAGCGACTCTTCGGACCTTCCTTCTCAATGTCCGGATGAACATGCATTATTTTCGGTATGGTATACTTCTAAGGGTCGGAATTCGCCCGTGGTAGAACTGTCCTAAGGCAGTGGTAGAGCCAGAAAGCTGGTATCAAAATGACGGAGGAAAGCCGAGTGCATCTGAATCGGATGAAGGAGAGTGAGAGTTCGAAGTTGCCGGTAGGTCAATATCCGGGGGTTGCTTTCCCTGCCTTCCTCTCTGGCGGCCTCCTTACCTTACCCCCGTACACTCTCACTCCAAGCTACGCCTGCTGAGCAAGATGCATTGCGATTTCCTCTTCTGTGGACGCACCTATAGACGGGATAAAGGATAGATGACTGAAAATCCCGCTTAGAGATCGCAAAACTATAGTCAGCTTGACCTACTTGACTCAGCGGTTAGAGTATCGCTTTCATACGGCGAGAGTCTTGAGAGGGTTGTATCCAAGTTATTCGACTAGGATTTCTCCGAAGCGGTTAGTTTCCTGTTATCTGGCTAAGAAGTCTGCAAATTCCTGTCCTTTGAACCAAACCAAAGAGCCAATACACCAACAACCAAGGAACGGGAGTGGGGGTCCCTAGGAACGGCTTAGGAGGCTATCCGCGGAACTTATGTGCACTCACTAACATCTGACCGTGATAAGGGGAATCGAAGGCCGGGGAAAGTTTATTGGCAGACGTAAATCACGCTCTGAATAACGGTGAGCAACAACCATCAGACAACATCTACCTACACAAGCTCGATCAGGAGATAGGGAGATTGAATACCCCGACCTCCCAGAGGCTCCCGAGAAAGCTCTGTTGTACCAATGTCTCTGTTTTAGGAATAAGGTAATGAAATTCCGGCTCTCCTCTTATTCTTCATTGGACGGTTCGGAGGAAGATCTCTCATCCGATCATCCTGAACACGAGGGAGCTGTTCTCGATGTGAGATCAGCAGCAAAAGAAAGAAGAAAAGGGGCGTTCATCAAGCCTTCTTTAAGTCGGAGTGTAGCGAAGTGATTCTCCAAAGAGTGAAAGTGGAACAAGAGCTGTCGGGATAGTTGCCGCCCCTTAGGTCGCCAAACTACGACGAGAGTTTCGCCTTTTGAAGCGCCAGTTGCGTAGGGCCGTTCTTCTCGCTTATTCGAGCAAAGAAGCAAGGCATTGATTGACCTAAGGCTAAGGCAGAATATCTTGACTCTATAGGGGCGCTAGCGCTTTACTAATAGTTCCTTAAAGAACCATCTGTGTTCAACTTCAAAATACCAAAAGGAGGAGGTTCGCAATAATTAAAATTGGTTATTTTAAAAAGAAAAGGCGCGGAAGCGAATTCCCCATACAAATAGAGGCGCCTATCAAAAAGATACTCCGAAGGCTTCGGGATCGAGGTCTCATTAGCCGGAGGCATCTTAAAGAAGTGCATGACCAAATTGGAAGCACGGAGGTTCATTCGCAATGGGAAAACTCACCCAAAGTCCTTCGGCTAACCCGTGAATGAAAACGAGAGGCACGAGCAGAAATCAGTAGTCACTCTGCTACTTCAAGATATTGCGTAAAAAAAATCCATCTTCTCTTGAATCTCGACATTTCATCCAAAGAATAGAAAATGGTTAACACATGCCGATTGGAGAACGTATTCCTTTCCCAGCTAGTGAACTGGCAGGACGCGAAGATCGATTGATCAATACGAATCTCGAGAGTGGATGGTTGATCGCCGAAAGGAATGGCTGGTAGGATTGAAGGAATTCAGACGAGATGTCCACGGTCTTCCAACTAAGGCTAAGGGCTTGGCATGTTCCCAAGCTAACTCTTGATAACCTCTGTTCACGCTCAAGATCCCCCTCTTTCTGGCGGGCCTTCTTTCTTCGCTAGCAATTTTCCATTGCATTTCATTTATTCCGGAAGGGAAAAAAAGAAGTACCCCCCATCATAGTGAACCTCTCCTGTTTGGAAATAGCCATGGACACATTGGAGTATTTTCTATCCCCGGTGGAGTCGCCACTGTGGGCACCCACACTTTCATCTCTCCACATCACTCTTAGGGATTCGAAGGACCTTATGAGTATTCAGACTATAACAGTTCCGATGAACAGTCACTCACTTTTGACAGAAAGAAAAACCAGTTTGTTAGAGCTGGGGCAGAGAAGCAATCAACAAGAAAAGGGCCTAGCTAACGCGCCCCTTTTTGAAAAGTCAAGGATATTGAATCATTCCAGAAGACTTAATGTCTGAGGATGATTTGCAGTTTTTGGAGCTCCCCATTCATCTTCTGTCTCCCACGGATAGGTGCCTTTCGGGAACGAGGGTGGTCGTAGATCATAGTTCTGTAGCGAAGCTAGGCTGTTGAGTTTGAGCTAAATCTTATCAATTGGAACGAAGTTAAGGCATACCTTAAAGCCGCCAATGTCACTGGCTCTTATACGAAAGGTACCAGCCTCCTTCAGTGGTTCTTGTTTGCTCTTTAAAGCTGATCTGGTGCTGTCTCGTTCCTTCAGTTTGTTCTGATTCCGATGAAGGATACTATATTCCGTAAAGTAAATATAGGACAGAGGACTTGCTTCAACGGTTCTGGCTGGATTGAATCATTGGGAAGGAATTGCTTCAAGTAAAGTAAATGGACAGAGGACTTATCGCGATGCCCGCGGACCAATTTACGATGTCTCCGTCGCTGATCCATATACCAGTCATGAGCGATAGCGAAGCCTAGAGAGGCGGAAGCAGTAGCTTCCGAATAGAACTCTTCTTTGCCGTTCTGGTTGGCTTAGGGCGGTCGAACTCTCCCCTCCTCTTAACTAGAACTCTTTTAAAAAACTTACCTAAGTTTCCAGATAACTTCTCTAAAAGGAGTATTAAGATCCACATTCTGCACAGAAAAAGCACCAGCACCCCAATGAATGAAACGAGTGGAGATCTTCCTTCCCCCTTTCTAATTACCAAGAAGAGGCCATTGGCACCGAATAATACCCATAAAAAACGCTAACCGCCACCGGCATCTGATGCCATCCGATAAGGACCCTCTTAGGGGGGAGGTCGACCGCTTGCTGGGCAAAAAGCGGGGTTAATAACTCGCCGATTTGCTCTTTGAGCGTGTCAGCCACATTCTCATTGACTCTTTCTTCATAGTTCCCGGGGGTTAACCCTCTTAAACGGGATACGCGCCAGTCGTCTGAAGTTCACACTTGGGTAAAGACGACTGACTTTGGAAACGGAACACGAACTGCCAGCGTGAGGAGTCAGATCGGATTATAGCACTTGCATGGAATTAGGGATAGTGGCTATTGTCTGCTTCTCTTGGAGCGATGATTCTTGTGAGTGCGCTTGACTAATATAGAAAGTCAATGCTCTAAGCTCCGCTCCTTCGACTGAGATCGGAATTATCTTCATCACGAGACTCGGCTTTGGCTGTCGCAGATTATAGATCCATCTATACATCCACAAAGGTAGGTATCGAAGGGGCGAGTTTAGAACACCAAACGTTGTGCTATCTTATGGACCTAACATAGGTCACATCCCTCACGTGCGCCAAGAGCACATTCAGAAAGGTTCTCGAGATTCTCAATCGCTCTACGAATCGAGACAATAAAAATACAGGTAGGAATCTGCTTATCTACTTGCCTTTCAACCTCAGAGCATTTAGTTCAGGTACTGCAGCCTACCCTAAAAGTGGTATAGTAGGGTATAGTAGGCGAGCGAGTTAGCGAAGATGCTTAGGCTAATCGCCTTTCTCTAGCCTGGAACCTGGAAAAGCAAAGTCTGATCTACGATCCAACGGTGAACAGCTGCCCAAAAGAAAAACCGCCTGGAGATTTTCGAAGCTTGATTTGTGAAGTGGTTACCATCAGATTCGAGTGTTTGAAGATGATATACACAAGACTGCATTTCTAAGATCACATCTTTGGAATAAAATCCAGTTGCTTGTTTAAGTCCATATAAGGCTTTGTCCAAAATATAGACATGATCTGGGAATTCTTTGCTAACAAAGCCTTCTGGTTGTTCTACATACACTTCTTCATGTAGAATACCATTCAGAAATGCACACTTCACATCCATTTGAAACACCTTCATATTTTTATGAGCTGCATATGCCAGAAACATTCTGATAGCTTCAAGTCTTGCAACTGGGGCAAACGTTTCATCATAATCAATTCCTTCTTGTTGACAATACCCCTTAGCAACAAGCCTTGCTTTGTTTCTCACAACAATTCCATTTTCATTCTTTTTATTTCTGAAAACCCATTTTGTGCCAACTATTGATTTACCTTTTGGTTTAGGGATTAATCTCCAGACTTTGTTTCTTTCAAATTGATTTAGCTCATCTTGCATAGCTAAAATCCAATCTGGATCTTGAAGAGCTTCAACTTGCTTCTTGGGTTCCATGCTGCTTAAGAAATTCACATACAAACACTCATTGGCTGTTGCTGATCTTGTTTGAACACCTTTTGATGCATCACCAATGATTTGATGAATAGGATGATTAGATGTCCATTTGTTCACATTTGGTAATGGTTGAACAGACGATACATTGTTGAAAGAATCATAATCATCAATAATTGTCTGAGTGTCAGTATCATGGTTGATAACTGAATGTAGATCTGAATTATCTTCCTCAAATGGAATATTCTGTACTGGTTCAGAAGATGTAGGCACAGGTTCAGAAACAGGAATATTCTGAACTGTTTCAGAAGTCATGTGTACAGATTCAGAAATAGGAATTTCTGAATTTGAGGTTGAGATTAATGGTGCTGAGGTATTTGATATTGGAATTTCTGAATTATCATGTACTGTTGTGCTTCTGAGGAGAGATGGATTCTGATAATCTGCAGAAACATTAACAGAAATATAAAATATGTCTTGACATAACATATGTAAGTTTGATTTAAGTAAAGTTTGAGATTCAGAAGTGTAATTTCTCTTGTTATGTTCTGAATCCAAGCTTTCAGAAATAGGGTTAAGTGTGAGTTCTGAACTGTCTTGTTCAGAAGTCAATGTTGGCTCATGAAATCGAATATTAGTAGTTTCAATGATCCGTTGAGTTCCTTTGATTAATACTCTATATGCCTTGGACCTTTGAGAGTAGCCAACAAAGATACCAGCTACACCTTTTGGTGCAAATTTATCTAAATGTTGTGTATCACTTCTGAGAAAACACCTGCAACCAAAATTTTTAAAGTAATCAATAGAGGGTTTTCTTTGTTTAATAATCTCATAAGGAGTTTTAAGTAGTTTTCTGTTAAGAATTGTCCTGTTCTGAGTGAAACATGCAGTAGCTATAGCTTCTCCCCAAAGAGACAAAGGAAGTTCAGAATAAGCAAGCATGGTCCTTGCAGCTTCTACCAAAGTTCTATTCTTTCTCTCAACTACTCCATTTTGTTGAGGAGTTCTTGCAGCGGAAAAGTTATGTGAGATACCAACAGATTCCAAAAAGTTCTGAAGTGTAGAATTTGTAAATTCTGTGCCATTATCACTTCTGATCTTTTGGATTGGTAGTTGAAGAAGAACTTGAATTTTCTTCAGAAAAGGTATGAGCCTTTCAAAAATGTCAGATTTGAGTCTAAGAAATTCAACCCAAGTATATCTTGAATATTCATCTATAATGACAAGAATATACTTCTTTCCACCCATACTTTGAGTCTTCATTGGACCACACAAATCCATGTGAAGCATTTCAAGGGGAGCTTTGCATGAAGATAGCATTTTCAGAGGATGAGAACTTCTTTTAATCTTCCCTAGTTTACAAACAGAACATAAGGAATTCTTATCAAATCTGATCTTTGGTAGTCCTCTGACAGAGTGATGTTTTTCCAGTTCAGAAATTGCTATTCAGATGTGACATTCTTCTATGCCAAAGCCAACTATCATTCTTCATTGTGTTGGAAATATAACATACACCTTTTAATTGACCATTTGTTGTAAAGGTAGTAGTGTAGATGTCTCCATCTCTATAGGCAGTTAACTCTTTCTTGTTTTCTGAACTCAGAACATGACAGTAGTCTATATCAAAATTGAATTTCCAATATTTGTCACATAATTGACTGATACTGAAGAGATTATGTTTAAGACCTTCAACATAGAAAACTTTCATTACTGTAACTTCTCCTTTGATAAAAGTATCATAACCTCTTACATAACATTTTGCATTATTTCCAAAGCTAACTGTACCTCCATATCTTTCATGATAATCAGTTAGTAGTTCTTTGAATGGTGTCATGTGTCTTGAACATCCAGAATCTAAGACCCACACATGACATATCTGCAAAAAATGATTATTGAGATTTAGGTACCCATTTGAGAATGAGTCCTTTGAGATTAGTAATAAATTTTGAAGTTCTGAACTTTAACTTCAGATTTTTCAGTTCAGAAGTTTGTTCAGAACTTTGAGATTTGTCAGTCTTAGATTTATTCTTATTTTTCTTTTTATTTTTATTTTTACTTGCCAATTTAGCTGAAAAGTTCTGAATAGATTTCTTAAGATTATTATTCTTTGATTTGGAGTTTATTTGAAAATTATGATTACCACAATTAATACAGTGAATATGATTCTTCAGAATGTTTAATAAAGCAGTAGAAGAACAAGAATCAATACTATTGAATTTATCAACCAAATCTCTTTTATTCACTTTATTAAGTTTGGGTACATCATGTTTCTTTGAAAATGAAATACTATCTAGTTTGTCAGTCTTTGATAGTCTTTCACCTTTCTTTCTCCAAACTAAAGAGGATAGCTATGTAAAAGATAAGAAATGAGGATTAGTATAAGTAGTATTTTTATCAATTTTAGATTCTTTGTGTTTATATTCTTTATAATGAACTTCAGAAGTTGAATTGGAAAACTGTCTTTTTTCAAAAAACTTAACTCTATTTATAAAGTCAGATAATGATATTGAAGATTTTTCAGGAGTTAAAGATGTATTTGAATAAATAGAAGTAAGATTAGATGATTTGAAAGAAATTTCAGTTTTCAGAAACTCTTGTTTCAGAAAAACAGTGTTAAACATTTCTAAAGACAACTTTGGTGCTTCAGATTTTAAGATGTCCCCATCAATCATAGATGATTGTAATTTGTACACCAAATATCCATCTTTATCTATAACCTGAACCATATGATCATCATCATCATCTGAATCTAATGCATTCATTAAATCTGAGAACTTATCTTGAGTCATGCTAGAAGCAAAAAAAATTGGAGTTAAAATATTTTCAGACTCATTATCAGAATTATCAAAAATAATTTCTGAATTTTCATTATTATTTTGTAAAGATTCAATATCTGAGAATTCATCATATTTTTCTTCATGTTCTGATTTAAGATCAACATTATTTTCTGATTCAACAGATGATTCAGATTTTTCAGTAGTTTTCTCAGATTTAACAGATGATTCAGATTTTTCTTCAGAAATAATTTTAGATTCAGAAGTAATTTCAAAAGGTTTTAAAAGATTATTACTTATTACTTCTGATTCAGAAATTATCTCAGTTTTATCAGAATCAAACGATTTTTCTTCAGAAAACAGAGTTTCTGATTTGACAAAGGGAATTCTTTCAGGCAAAGAGTAGTTAACAGGTTTGGATATAATACTTGCGTTGGTTTCATTAAAAATTTTCATTTTAGAATAGTCATAAAGATTTGCAGGTGCCTTTTTTAGTATTTGACTATCATTATATCCCAAACCTGCTTTAATATTGTAAAATTTTGAATTCTGAGCCTGATTTGTCAAAATGTTCAGAGTCTGTTCAGTTTGACCTTTTTTAAAGTTCAGATCTTCTAATTTCGTAATATTTTTGTAAAGGTCAAGTCTTTCTTGGTTCAGAAAGTTCATTTTTACATTTAAAACTTCTTTTTCAGATTTCTCATTAATAATATCTTTCTTTAAACTATCCAGTTTTTCTTTTAATTGAAGTTTTTCTTCAGAAACTTTTTCAAAAATTTGTTCAGCTTCTTGGCAGTTTTGTTTATAGATTTGACTTTCAGCTCTAAATTGATTTACCAAAATTCTTTCACCTTTGATTTTGTTTCTGAGAGTTTCAAATTCAGAAAACATATTCTGAAATTGATTTTGCACTTCAGAATTTTCAGAAATTTGTTCAAAATTTGGTTCAGAAAAAGAATTTAATTCAGAAGATGAAGAAGATACCTCAGAATCATGTGCATGTTTTTCTTCTGGATCCATTTGGCTCATGTAGCATTTTGAAGCATAATGAGCTACCTCTTCATCATCATCTCCATCACTCCAGTTTAACCAGTCTTCTTCATACTTGGTTACTAGAGCTGGATTTTGTTCCTTTTTCTTTGCAAGAAGATGCTTCTTCTCATAGTAGCCTGAGTTCTTGACTTTAGACATTTTATACTGTCTTGCATAATGACCAGGCTTACCACAATTGAAACACCTTGTTGGTTCAGATGACTCAATTTGACCAGCATCTTGACTTTTCTTAGGTCCAACTTCAGACCTTGATTTATTCTGATATTTTTGATTATCTCTTTGAGTGAATTGCGTTGTCATAAAAGCAATATTATCAGAAATTCTTTTAAGTTCTTCATCTGGTTCATCCCCATAACACAGAGTTGTCTCTGGAATTTCACAAACTTTGTTTTTAGTAGAAATGGTCAAGGAGTTATTGTACTTTTTGCTTAACAAGGCTACAGTTTCATTTGCCTTTTTCTGCTCATTCTGTCTAGTTTTGATCTTGTCCTCTTGTTGGAACAAGATGCCATATACATCATGAATAGTCTTCCTAGACAGATTCCTTGTAACCATGTTATCTGAAAAGCTTGACCATTTATTTCCCAAATTGTTCAGAAATTTATTGTTTATCTCTGGGTTTGATTTCTGAACACCATTTCTTCTCAGATCATTCAGAATATTGTTGAATCTATGATATGTATCAGTAATTGATTCATTTTCTTTATATCTGAAATTCTCATAAGTACCCACACAGATATTTAGGCGTTGTGCTTGGGCATTTGTACTACCTTGCATCTGGGCTTCTACTTCATCCCACATAGCTTTGGCAGATGTTAGAATATCTACCCTATTAAAGAATTCATTTGGAATAGCCATAGTAAGAAGAGTTAATGCCCTTTTGTCAACTTTTGCTTGAGCTTTCTCAGCAGTACTGTACATATTTGGGCTTTTCTTGATTCTTGATGCAGGTATTTCAGGAGTAGATTCAGTTCTTGGAACTGCAGGGATTTCCACATAGACCTCCAAAGGGCCATTTATGATTGATTGCATTAAAGCTTCATCAATATTGTCCAATTGAACCATCCTGATTCGCCATTGATGATATTCTCCTAAAAACAAATTGGTGGTTTGGTTTCTGATCCAATAGAGACGATTTCTTTCGACCTCTTTGATTTGAAAAAGATCGAGAATTCACCTGAATTTGAATCTTGAATTTTTCGATCAAGAACACTACAAGAACTGACAGATTTGACAAGTTCTTCTCTAACATTCAAGAACAGATGAATTGGCTCTGATACCAATTGTTAGATCCCAAACAATCAAGATATAGAAAGATAACAAGAAATAGATCACTGAATGTTGTATATTGTATTGATCAGATGAACTGTATTACAAAATATGTCTTTACAAGCTTATGAGAACGTTAGTTCTAACTATCTAACAAACTATCTATTTATACATGAAATAGAAATGCTAAAGTGTCTTCAGAAGTGTCTTCAGAAACTTCTTCAGAACTTCTTCAAAAGTATCTTCAGAATCTTCAGAACTTCTGAAGTTGCCACTTCAGAAGTTATGCCTTAGGCTTTTATCTGCTTGTCTTCTGAGTTCTGAGTCTTTTTTTCTTCAGAACTTTCTTACTCTTCAGAACCCAGTACCTTTTGAAGCTATATTAGTATCTCTATCAATTATCTATCTAAAGTGTGAAGTCTTGTGAAGTCTCAGCGATACTGAAAGTTCATCCTTGAAGATTCAGTCTCAGCTATCAAGTGAAGCTTCTCATACAAGATTAACGCTGACCTTATCCTCGATGCACAAAAGACAAACCCTATACTGTGTCAGAGAAGGACGTACGGATTGTCTCTTATGTCCCCATCACATCTGATATGGTACTGTTCAAATGCGGCCAAAAACATGGCTGTATTCTGAGCAAAGGACAAGTCTCCTATAGATGTTTGCCACGTTGCATATACCTTTTGTCTTGCATCAAATGCAAACGGGTATAAATAAGATGAAGATATCTTCTTCATCTGTGTGCATGCTACTTTCTTTCTTCAACCTTCTGTATTCTATCTTACTTATTTCTTGTGCATCAATCTTAGTGATTTCTTAGTTACAATAGAATAGGTTAAAACTTTTTCTAATTCCGCTTGTAACTGTAAATTTGTTTATGCAATATAAACTCATTTTAAAACTAAAAATCTGTGTGTTTGTATTCAACCCTCCCTTCTACAAATTGTTTCTATATCCGAGAACTCTTGTAGACTCCTTAGGAACCAACAATATTAACTGTTGTTTTTGGGAATTCATTAGGCCTTATGGTCTAACCCTCTCTTTTATAAAATTGAAAACCATTTTCACGTAAGCATATGATTGAAAGCACGAATAAGGGAAAGGGGAAGTTGTGAGCTCGTGGAGCTAGGAGTGAGGCGCTACTTGTATAGTTAGTTGTCTAGTTTTATAGCTTAATTGTAATAATCTCAGTAGTTAGTTTTATTTTTCGCTGCAAACATTTGAGATTAAGTATACTTTGGGACCATTTGGATTATGTAATTGCTATTTTGAGAGCAATGACATGTTTTACCTTGATTTTAGAAATGCGGTTGTTACAAGTGGTATCAGAGCCCTTGTTTAAGAGAATTAGGTGTTCGAGGAGCATCTAGACTTAGACTGAGGGATAGGTGGGACTGAGATTTAAGTAGAGTTGGGTAGAATGTGGTTAACAGTGAGGATAATGATAGGGTAGAAAGGACTAACGTGTAAGGTAAATTCGAAATCACATTTGGCCAATGTCATTATGAATTTACAGGTACATGAAGGTGCTTGAATACCTTATTGTGAACTAACTGGTTGTCTTATGTTATGTTCATTTCAGTATCGAGAAGTATGACTCGTGGTTTCGTGAGGACGGCGTTAGTGTCACAAGCAGAAGGAGGTATTCCGATTGGAGATACTCAACCCGATCAAGTTGAAACCGTTGTAGCTACTACTACCCGAGGAAGGGGTCGTGGAACCCGAAGAGGTGCAACATCTATGGGAGCCCTTGAGGGTGGGACTCGAGGCCGAGGTACGATCCGTACTCGTGGTCGTGGGGTGGTGACCGAGCTGTTAAATGAGCCGGTGGAGTCGATTCAAGAATGTTCTGTGAGTGTGCGTGGTAGGGGATGCGGAAAAAGGGGAGGTCGAACCTAAGAGCGAGGGTTTGTGACCAAGGATGACTTCTATGCCGGAATGGGGAAACTTGAACCGGCGATTCAAGCTTTGGCGGGTAAGAAGCATTCTTCAAGCGCGACAATTCCTTGTGAGAATGATGATGCGGAGGGATCTAAGGCAGAAGGAAGCCGTAGTAACTTATCCCAAAAGACTACACCCGAAATAGAGAGTAAAGAATCGAAAGGATGTAGGTATTAAACATTCCTAACTTGCAAGCCTCCTACTTACACGGGAGAGCGTAACCCGGTATTGGCTTTGCACTGGATTAGGGAGATGGAAGTGGTGTTTGATACTAGTGAATGTGCGGAAAAGGACACGGTGTTGCATGCCACCACTATGCTTAAGGAGGAAGCTTGTTGTTGGTGGGATTTGGAAAGTGGAAAGAGTGGTTCGTGAGCGGCTAAGAAGACTTCATGGGAGAAATTTGTGAGCTTGTTTAAAAACTAGTATTTCCCTAAGACCACGATAAGGCAACTTGAGGAAGAGTTCTTACATCTAGAGCAAGGAGATATGACTATTCAAGAGTACACTGCGAAGTTCTTGGAGAAATACCGCTTTACCGAGGCTAATGTCTAAACCAAGGAAAGAATGGTGGATCGTTATGCGTGGGGTTTGAAAGCTTCTATAAGAGAGTTGGTGATGACAATGAATATATTGACTTTCCAATTGGTGGTTGATGCGGTCGAGATGACCGAGAAAGGGAAGAATCGCTAAGTGATGGAAAAGGGCACCGAAAAGAGAAAGTGGGAAGGAGCATCAAATGATTCCAAGAAAGCTAAGTTCTCGAAGTATGATAATCGTAGGAGCCAAAGGTTTGGGGAGAAACCGTGTGGGAAGTGTAATCGTGTGCACCGTTGGGATTGTGGTTTGGAATCAAAAGCATGTTCCAAGGGTGGGAAGATGGGACACATGGCTAGAGAATGTCCTAACACGAGAGAATGTTATCAATGTGGGTCGTTTGAGCATTTGAGGACGGATTGCCCTCAACTGAAGAAAGGTCGGGTGAGCAACTTTGGTCGATGACGTGGTGGTAGAGCGGAAAGGAATGTAGAGGCTCCACGAGCTTAAGTGCAGGCCTTTCAGATGACGGCTACTGAAGCGGAGGAAGCGCCTGATGTGGTGACAGGTACCTTTCTTATTAAATCTATGCATTCCAAGGTGTTATTTGATTCGGGTGCGAACCGTTCTTTTATATCAACTGCACTTTTGAGACTCTTGAATGTCAAGCCCACCAAGTTGGATCATAGGTTTTAGGTAGAAGGTTGTAGCATTGATATAGAGGGTTGTTTTATCCCGTTGTTGTTATACCCGATGGCGATGAGTGGGTTTGGTGTGATTGTGGGGATGTATTGGTTGGCTAGCAACAACTCGTATAGTGTGTGTAAGAAGAAGTTAATTTGAATTACTCTACCAGAAGGAAGAGAGGTGGTGATCTATGGTGGTCGAAGTGAGAGGAAATCGTGCATTATATCCATGATGAAAGCTAAACAATGTTTCCAAGGGATGACATGGGTTCATGGCATATGTGATTGATGCCGAAAGAGAAAAGAAGGGGGTGGGAGAAGTGCCCGTAGTAAAAGAATTCCCCGAGTTATTTCCCGATGATCTTGTCGGATTACCTCCGAATCATCAAGTAGAGTTTAGAATCGATTTGGTACCCGGGGCCGCAGCTATAGCCCGTGCCCCATATTGATTAGCACCGGCGGAAATGAAAGAAATGATGACACAACTTCAAGAGTTGCTTGATAAGGGTTTTATACGTCCTAGTACGTCACCGTGGGAAGCATATGTTGAAAGTGAGGGAGGAAGATGTGTCTAAAACAACTTTTCGAACGAGGTATGGTCACTATGAGTTCCTAGTTATGCCTTTTGGCTTAATTAATGCTCCGGCGGCATTTATGGAGTTGATGAATCGGGTGTGTGGTTCGTTGTTGGACAAGTGTGTGATTGTCTTTATTGATGATATCTTGATCTACTCCCGGTCGGAAAGTGAGCATGAAGAACATCTTCATCTTGTGTTGGAATTGTTTAAGCGTGAGAAGTTTTATGCGAAATTTTCTAAGTGTGAGTTTTGGTTGCGGGAAGTTCAATTTTTAGGACATGTATTGTCCGAGGGCGGAATCAAAGTGGACCCGGCAAAGATAGAGGCCATCAAGAGTTGGGAACCATCGAGAACACCGTCAGAAGTGAGAAGTTTCTTAGGTCTAGCAAGGTACTACCGAAAGTTCATTCAAGACTTTTCGCGTGTAGCGAAACCGTTGACCTCATTGACCAAGAAAAATATCAAGTTTGTGTGGGCCCAGGCCCAAGAGTTGGCATTTAATCTGTTGAAAGAGAAATTGAGTAGTGCACCGGTTTTATCATTGCCAGACGGGACGGAAGGGTTTGTGATTTATAGTGATGCATCCAAATTGGGTTTAGGTTGTGTGTTCATGCAACACGGGAAAGTGATTGCATATGCTTCAAGGCAGTTGAAGGATCATGAAAGAAACTACCCTACTCATGATATGGAGTTAGCGGCGGTAGTTTTTGCGCTCAAGATTTGGCGACATTTCCTCTACGGGGTGAAATGCCAAATTTATACCGATCATAAGAGTCTCAAGAACTTGTTTGATCAAAAGGAGTTGAACATGAGATAAAGAAGGTGGGTTGAGTTATTGAACGATTATGATTGTGAAACCTATACCATCCGGGGAAAGCGAATGTGGTAGCTGATGCGCTAAGTCGAAAGGATAAAGGAGAGCCGACCAAGGTAGTGGCCTTTCGAGTTGAAGCGTCATCTACTATCTTGGAAAAGATCAAGAAATTTCAAGATGAATCTCTCTTAGAAGAAAATCTAAAGAGTGAGAGGATGGTGGGAAACGTGTCGTTGTTGGTTAATGATAGTAAAAGTGTGAAGTGTTTGAGAGACCGTGTGTGGGTCCCTAAACTTGGTGTTTTGCGTTAGAAGGTATTAGAGAAGACGCATAAGTCAATATATTTGGAACATCCAGGCACAAACAAAATGTATCGAGATTTACGACAATATTATTGGTGGCCGGGGATGAAGAAGGATATAGCTTATTATATGGAGAGATGTTTGACATTTTTGCAAGTCAGGGCGGAACATCAAAGGCCGTATGAGAAACTTCAACCTTTGGATATTCTGGTGTGGAAGTGGGATCACATTACGATGAACTTTGTTACAAAGTTGCCAAGAACACCAAAGGGGTACGATGCCATTTGGGTGATAGTGGACCGTCTCACCTAGTCGGCCAATTCCTTACCATATAAGGAAATGTACCTATGGAGAAACTAGCAAGATTGTACATCGATGAGGTCGTGATTAGACATGGTGTGCCATCGTCTATAATTTCGGATCGGGATAGCCGTTTTACGTCGGCGTTTTGGGAAAGTTTTCAGAAAGAGTTGGGGATGGAGCTGAATTTGAGCACTACTTATCATCCTCAGATGGATGGACAGAGTGAGAGAACGATACAAACACCGGAGGATATGCTTAGAGCTTGTGTGATTGATTTTGGTGGGTCTTGGGAGACGTATTTACCGTTGTTGAGTTCTCGTACAATAATAGTTATCATTAGAGTATTCAAGCGGCACCGTATGAAGCGTTGTATGGACGCAAGTGTAGGACACCGTTGTGTTGGAACGAGGTGGTGGAAAAGCAGTTAGCCGGCCCGGAAATTGTTCAGATCACTGCCGATAAGATTGGGCAGATTCGCGAGAAGTTGAAAGTGGCTCAAAGCCGACAGAAAACGTATGCGTATAAGAGAAGGAAACCAATTGATTTTCAGGCGAGTGACAAGGTTATGTTGAAAATATCACCTTGGAAGGGAGTGGTGCGTTTTGGAAAGAGAGGAAAATTGTTGGAACCCAGATCCCTTTTCTAACAATAAATCAATAGATCAAACAAGTAAATATGAGCGGAAGCAAACAGATCTATGATAAACAGTAAGATTAATAAGAACAGAATTGAAGAACAATCGTTAATCAATATTGAATCACTTGAACGATAATAAAAGTACGCACGATTTAGCTCTCAAATTTGTATTGTTCGAATCATACTTTTACAAACTACAACTGAGCTATTTATACGATTACAACAAAGAAAGTCAACTATCTAGCCTATTACATCTTGACACGTAAGCTAAGTGAGTAACTGATTCAGTTACACATGGAAGATGTGCATGCCACATCATCAGGGGCGCGTGTGATGCTTCTATTGGAGTCCAGCGGCTCTTTCTTTCTCTGGGCGCTTCTGAGATAGGTTGTTCAGAAGATGATCTTCTGAACTTCTGTACTTGGATAATTCTAATTCATACTTCTTCTGAAATGAGGTCTAACAAAAGTTGAGCCCTTGGTATATATGATCGTTTGTTATAAAGGCACGTGTGGGTGTCGTGGCTTACAAGTTGGATCTTTCGGAGAAGCTTCGAGGTATTCATAGCACGTTTCACGTGTCTAATTTGCGAAAATGTTTAGCGGACACGGGGGTGTTAGTACTGCTGGATGATATCTAAGTGGATGAGAAATTGGAATATGCGAAAGAACCGGAAGCGATCGTGGATCGAAAGATTAAGAAATTGAGAAACAAAGAGATTGTATTAGTGAAGGTGCATTGGAGGTTACACAAGGGGCAAGATGCAACGTGGGAACCAGAATCAGAAATGAGGGAGAAATACCCTCAGCTTTTCGCTTGATGAATTCCGTGGACAAAATTCTTTTAAGGGGGGTGAGATGTAATAACCCGGAACCTATTTTTTGTATCATAAACTCAGTTTGGGTAGATGGAGTCTAACTCCCTAAACTTCAGGGGTTAAAGTTCTCATTTAGGGAAAGATGATCAAATAAGATGAGAGAAACCCTCATTTCTTGCATTTCATGGCTGAAATCCCTAGTAGGTGTTTGTGTGTGCGATTTTGAAGAAAGGAAGGAGGAAGAGAAGAAAACTCAAGAGAACAAGAAACCATCAGCTAATTTCAGGTATACAGTCTTATCTCCTTCATCTTCATTCTTCATTGAGTCAAATGGGTAATGACAAACCATGGGGTTTTATGTTTTGAGTGATTAATGCTTGTTAAAAGTTCTCAAATCAATAAATAGGAAGTGCGTAGATGTTTTAGAGCTGATTTCTTCATTCTTGGTATTGTCTCTTTTGCACTTGGGTTTGCAATCAATGAAAATCCACCATGGATGGACCTTGAATCTTCAATGAGGCTTTAATCCATGGATTCCCATGGATGGAATGGATTGGTAAATGTTTGGGGATGATTCTTGGGTGTTTTGGGTGAGTTTTAAACCATGAAATTGAAGGAAATCGATTTGGGTTTTGGTTTTGGGGTTTGGTTCACGAATTGGGATTTCTGCAGGTGAAGCAGTGACTAAAGCGGGTCCTTGGCGAGTCCAAACCCGCATGAAACTCGCTTTAGTCCCTGTTGGCAAATTTTCAGTTTTAGTTCGTTGTTAGTTTGGGGTTCTAGTTTTGGTCCATGTTTGAGGGGTTAATAATTGAGTCTCTTGGGGTTACTTTGGGTTTGTAAACTTATGTTTTGATAACCTCAATTCAGGTGTTCGGTTGGTGAATCCTTAGGACTCAAGGGTGATTAGTGGATTGGCAATTCAGGTGAGTTCCCTTCGTGTGCTAAACTTTTATAAACGTATGTTTTAAATTGAAATGTTTTAAATCATTCAAATTGGGCGGTGTGTGTCCGTTTAAATAGCCACGGTGTATGTCGATAATCTTTTAAGGGCGGTGTGTGCCCATTCAACGATCACGATGCGTGTGATCAAAGCTAGTGACAGTGTATGTGACTGAAAATGTATTACCGTTGCAACAGGTACATGAAACATGTTTTAAAGCGTGAGTTGATATTCATGACAAACAGTTTTCTTTTATAACTGTCATGCATATTAACTGTTGTTTTTGGGAATTCACTAGGCATTATGGTTTTACCCTCTCTTTTATAAAACTGAAAACCATTTTCACGTAAGCATATGATTGAAAGCACGAATAAGGGAAAGGGGAAGTTGTGAGCTCGGGGAGCTAGAAGTGAGGCGCTACTTGTATAGTTAGTTGCCTAGTTTTATAGCTTAAGTGTAATAATCTCAGTAGCTAGTTTTATTTTCCGCTGCAAACATTTGAGATTAAGTATACTTTGGGACCATTGGATTATGTAATTGCTATTTTGAGAGCAATGACATGTTTTACCTTGATTTTAGAAATGTGGTTGTTACATAAACAAAGTGATACATGAGTGGCAGACTAAAGTCTTTATCAACCGAGATGGCTGCCATTGAATTGTTTCACTAAATTCTTTTTATCGGATATCAATATGATTTCACAATTGTATTTGACGTTGCTAGTAGGAATTAAGCATAATATTCGGCAGCATTCTATGAACGATCTATATAGTACTTGACTATAGAGTACTTGACTTCAACCAATTTGAATTGGTTCTAGAATACAAACAAGTTGATTGAATAAGAAACAAGTAGCAATCGTCTATAAACATGATCTCAATGCGAAGGGAAGACAACAATAATGTGACACCAAGTTATGAGTATACCAAATTAACGGGAAAATAAGCACTAGTGGCTTTAAGATGAGATGGGCTAAAAATAAATAAATTATAACAACCAAGATCCAAAAAGTCGTCAAGGGCAACTAAAAAAGAATCTGAGAACATTTAAAAAAAGAAAGAAAATGATCAGTTTGATTGGCCTAAGGGGCCTGTTTGACACTTGCTAAATGGTTTGATAGAGAATGGTTAAATGGTGACAATGATTAAGACATTCATATAATGCAAAATGAAGAATGCTTGTTTGGTAACTATTCTGGATGGACAGTCTGAATGATAAGAAATTACCATTTTAACTCTTTATGACTTAGTTCTCAATGAAATATAGTCATTTGGTAAATATTTGAATAAAATAATTACTTTGCAAATATGACTACCTACTTAACTTACTCCTTCAAAAAAACATTCATGCTTCTACTTGTTTCTGACGTTGGCGTTTTTTGCGATATGGTGGTGCGGCTTCTGTTGCCTGATATGTCACCCTCTCCTTTGATGGGACTAAATTCGTCTATGGTTTGTAGTATCCTTCTTATTACCGATTTGAAGTTTTTTAGATGACATTTTGGGCATTACCCGGATAAGCGCTTACCAAGTTATATTACCTTACGGGAGGAATATGACAAGTACCAAAAAGCTTATCCGGTAAGAACGAAGACAAGGAAAACAAGGACCAAGAGTCTTACCTGCACGATAAATGATGCAGACGACTCTTACCATGGTAAACGCTTACCGAATAAATTGTTGCATACGATGTCGTTTTCGTGGACTAAAATCTTACCTGGTAAGTAAGTGATAGTGTTGAATTTTGCCGGTAAGCACTTACCCGGGTAAGATTTTGATGGTGGTCGCTGGTAGTTCAGATTATGGTGGTGGTTCATATCGACGGTGGTTCAGATTGGCGATGGTCTGTGACGGTTCAGATCGGTGGTAGTCGAAGGTTGTTCAGGTCGGTTGTGGTCGGCGGTAGTTCAGATCAATGGTAGTCGGCGGTGGTTCAAATTGAGAAAGTGGTGTGGGTGCGATCATACCAGCACTAATGCACCAGATCCCATCAGAACTCCGCAGTTAAGCGTTCTTGAACGAGAGTTGTACTAGGATGGGTGAACCCCAGGGAAGTCCTTGTGTTGCACCCCATTTTGGCCCGTCATGATCCTTTTGTCGTTAAAAAAATTGAGAAGGTGGTGTGCGACTATTTATCATGATAAGGTTAAGGGGCATATTTGGGATTATTAAAGTAAAACATTCAATTCCATCAAAATATCACCTTATTGCCAAGGAATGATCAATTCCCTTATTTCTAGAATTCAATTGAATTTGAAGATTATTTCCATGAAAAAAAAATGAACCAAACGAGAGAAAGAAATTTGGTCAATGGAATTTAATTCCATCAGATTCCCCTAGAATCTTTGAACCACACGCCACCTCAGTCTGAATAACACTACATTCAGTCGGAATATATCTCTTCATTATTCAATCTAAATATGACACGAGTCACTTTCTCATTTGTTATCATATGTAGACCGAATGTTCTCATATTCACACCAAATATTCTCTTATGCAGATCGAATAATACTACATTCAGACTGAATGTAGTGTTATTCAGTCTGAATAATATTATATTCGGTTTGAATAATAATACATTCAGTCTGAATATTTTCCTTTATTATTTAGTTTGAATATGACACGTGTCACACTCTCATTTGTTCTTACATTCACAAGCAAATTTTAGTTCGCATTTGAACTTTCCTCTCTCTCTCTCTATATATATATATACACACATATTTAGAGAGATACAGAGAAGGAGGTTCAGCGAAAAACCTAAAAAAAGAGAAAACTGAAGAATACTTTGGGAGCCCTCCATCTGGACAGCATGCATTTATGCATAGACGGTAGGCACAAATGCATACAAGCGACTGAAACTGATTTTTTATGCACTAGTGCATATGCACAAATGCATGATACAAATTACCAGTATGCATTTGTGCATACCGTCCAAATGTTCTTTAGTTTTTTCTTTTATTTGGCGTTTCTCTTAAATCTGACCCTATATGTATGTGTATATATATATATAGGGGCTAAACAAAAGAATTTTGCCTACATACTTTTTCCTGGGAAATCTGTTGTTAAAGAATGGTTTCTCACAAGACTGTCATAAAAGTTGGTGAGTAATTTAAAACAATGACAAATTACTTAGGGATTCTTAGTGTGATTCGTTGATGTTGTCTCAAAAACCATTGGATTTTACCGAACCATTGGTATTTTCTGGGTGATCCGTAGGTAATCACCATCGAAAAAAAATTTAGGTAAATTTTAAGGATAAAAGTCATATGTTTGGTAGTGAACAAGAAGGAAAACATTTTGCAAAAAGTGTGATATCATACATCATACATAGACTTAATCATATATGATTAAACACATGTTACATTGACAATACATAGACGTTTAATCATATGCGATTAAACACACGCAAAGGCGGTGTAATCATATATGATATCATACTTCTCGCTTTTTTGCAAAACGTTTAATTTCTCGCATTATCCTTCCTCTCTCTCTCTCTCTCTCTCTCTCTATATATATATATATATATATACACTATATTAAAAAGGGGGAGTTATAGTTATCCTGAAAATTTCAAAAGGTACAAGTTGATATGCCAATGGTACAAACTTGAAAGCTTCTTAACCTCCCCATGATCTTTACATATAAAAACCAAATATTTTCAAATTTTAAATTACACTTTATACCCTTATCTATACTTCTATATCTATATCTATATCTATACTATATTAAAAACGGGGAGTTATAGTTATCTTGAAAATTTTAAGAGGTACAAGTTGATATGCCAATGGTACAAACTTGAAAGCTTCTTAACCTCCCCATGATCTTTACATATCAAAAACCAAATATTTTCCATTTCTAAATTACACTTCATTCTCTTATATTTAGTTATATAATTTACTTTATATCCCTTGCTTTTTCATTTTTTATTTTACGTCTTTATCATATTAACATAAATAATCGTATATGAACTAAAATGCATTAAAAATACATTTATTTTTTTTACAAATTATATCATTAAAATCGCCTTGTCAATACCTTTAAAACGAGTCCAATATCGAATATTTTTTGATTTAATTATATAATTAATAACATAAATAAATACATACGATAAAATGTATACTACTTATCTATCTATTTGTACTATATATAAGTATGTAAAACCCAAAGACATCACATCCTGTTAAAAACCCAATTTCCAGATCAAGAAACAAGAGATATTAAAGAGACCCATAAAATTAAATTGCAAGAAAAACATATTTACGATGATCATACACAAACCCTATAGTGAATTAAACAAACAAAACTTCTCTTAAAGACTTAAAGTCAAAGAGATTGCAAGGATTACAAACGTGAATGATATTTTGGGCGCTGGTATCCAGAGAAGAAGATGGATATAGAGAGAAATTAGGGACGTTGCATGATGGTAATTCGACGGAGCATGGGATAATCAGATAAATTTCAGGAGCGCAATCTTCCATATGCAAGATAGTTATACATAACGCATTAAAATATTGTACAGCTTAAAAATTCAATTAATAATCGATACTCCTGCTTTTTGATATAATATAGATATAGATTTGTTCTCTTGTTTCTTTTCGTTCTTTTTTTGTTTTACAAGTGGGGGATCTTCATGAAAATTACCTCTATGTTTTGGGAGAGATTAAAGGTTTGGTTTGGTTTAGAATTTTTTTTTCTTTCTTATATACATGATATTGCTTGTTTCAGGAATGCCGATTGATGTGTTTAGATGATCTATAGAGTTTCTGTTGGGCATCCCCGCTCACATTATAATAGAGAAATGATTACAAATTTGACATCTCACTCGGGACTTCTTGTACATTCTGCTATCAACCAATAACGTATTTATATTGCTCCCTTTCCTAACACCGAAAACTTCATCCGGTCTGTCGTGTCGTAGCGGAAAATGATTGACGATGAATGGAGCATAATTTATTAGAGTTTGTATTAGGATTTGTATTTTGAGCAAATTTGTTGACATATAGGAATATGTCATACAAAAGAAGTATTACATGAGTTGAGAAACGTTATATTAGTTCTTTTCATATCTGGTGACCTTAACCTAACTATTTTTCGTAAAACCGCAAAGCTTATAATATTCTTAATCCATGCAAATAAGAGACTCTTCAAAATCCTTTACATCCGCCGCAACGCGCGGGTACGCTAACTAGTATATATATATATATGGGTGGGTTCAAATGAGAACTCAAATTTGCTTGTGAGCGTGACGACAAATGAGAGCGCGACACGTGTCATATCCAGACTGAATAATGAAGAAAATATTTGGACTGAATAATACTATTATTTAGTCTGAATAATACTACATTCAGACTGAATGTAGTATTATTCAATCTGAGTGTACTATTATCCGGATTGAATAATATTGTTATTCAGATTGAATAGTATTATTATTCAGTCTGAATATTTTCTTTATTATTCAGTCCGAATAATACAAATTCAGACACGTGTCTCTAATTTGTCCTTACGTTCACAACCAAATTTGAGTTTGCATTTGAATTTTCCTCTCTTTCATTTGTCCGGTATAAGTTGTTTATCCAAACACTCAAAAGTGATTATTCCGGTACAGTATCGGCAAGGTTATAAATAACGTGAGGCGTGGCATGGTGGCAAGATCAAACCTTAAGCCTTAGAAGCCACGGCGAGTCATGACGTTTTTCAAGACGTGTCTTATGACACAAATTTGTATAACGTATATAATATTATACATATATAAACCTTTATTTTCTACTATTAGTCATTGGATTAATGTTTATTAAGCATTTTAAATTGTGTTACATATTAAAAACGGAAAAATAAGACACTAAAATAGTAAGAAAAATCAAATATGGTGTTACAAAAAATCATGCATTAGACCATGACGTGCCACAGACATAACGTGGCGGCGCACACAAGCCTTAATTCAAGGCGTGCCATGGCGGCTGTGCAGGCGAGTTTTTTAGAACATTGGGTACCGGTAATAAGTCAATAAGTTATTTTTATAAGCAATCCCAAACACCCCTAAAATTTTCATGTTCTTGAACCAAACAAAAAATCCACAACAAGAGGGTTGGTCGATTTCATCCGACAAGAAGGCGGTCGATTTCAGAAACAACGAACATAATCGATTTCAGAAACAAGATCAATCTCAGGGGGTGTTGAAAGAGCCGTAATTCTTATTTAAACCTTGAATCATCTTGAAGAAGCCAAATGGGCGTGTAGATCGATGGGATGCAGGGAGACATGGTTGCCGGAGATATAAGGGAGAAGCGATGCCGGAGATGTAACAGTGAGAGAGGTTGGGATGAAGATGAAAGAAAGGGATGGAGAGAAATAGATCTAGAACGGTTGAGGGAAGAAGAAAACCCAAGAACAAAAAAGGAGGCATGTGTTTTAAGATGTTGGTTCGTTTAGAAACTAGACGAATGGTAGAAACTATAGAAACTTTGGCAAATCAATATAAAAAATAATTTTTTTCATTATTTTTTTTCATCAAATGCTATGATTTAAGATATTATTGCACATATGTTTGTTTCATAATGTAAAAGTTTCACGTGTATTTGTTTTTCATAAGTTGAAAGTTTCTCATGTATTTTTTCTGAAAGTTTCATATGTTTTTGTTTCCTAGTATAAAAGTTTCACATGTAATTTTTTTCACAAGATGAAACAAACATATGTGGAATAATATCTTAAATCATAGCATTTGATGAAAAAAAATCATGAAAAAAATTATTTTTTATATTGATTTGCCAAAGTTTTTATAGTTTTTACCCTTCGTCTAGTTTCTAAATGAACCAGCCATTGTGTTTTAATGGATACAAGAAATGGTGGAAAGCTTACCGAATAAGTCAAAGTCCCAAACACTTTGGTATGAATTCCCAAAGAAGCCATTCATGCTATTAAGCCCATAAAGTGAATACCAAAACTAACCACTAAATTTACAACTTATTTTATGTAGTAATATTTTAATCTCATAATCAAAAGCTTTACTCCTTACGATTAAAAATTAATTTCATTTCTACCTTTTATTTTGTGGGTCTTACATAGATCAAATAAATAAACAAGTAAAGTAGTAAACCACAAATAAAAATATAATTAAGTAAAAAAAAACAATTAATCATCCACCACGAGTGGACAATGAAGCCATGCTTTGTGCAAGTTGCTCCGCCAGCTGCATCTGTAACTTAATATTATACAACCTAATAAGATCCTCCTCCGTCAATTCCACCTCCACCACATTCCCACCACCACCGTCCGCCGCCGTCCCCTCTCCCTCCTCCGGCGAACCATCATCCTGATACAACCCTGCCACCACCTCCGTCGTCGCACAACCAGTATGAACATTAAAATCACAAGCTTTACAACAAAAAGCCCACTGTCTTCCTTCCAAAACCTTCCGACATATATCACAATATTCAAGATCCATATTACTTCCTACCCGTGGAACCACTGGAACTCCATAGAAAAGCTTAAGTTCATGCTGGTGTGCCACGTGGGTTACCGATAACGGCATGAAAGCACAACCGACGTGAAGATCGAACTCGCAGAGTGTGCAGCAGTAGGAGAAGGATTTTCCGGCGAGACCACACGCGTTGCAGATGAATGAACCGCCGGCGTAGGTAGGGTAAGGGAGGAGGATGAGTGGGTGTTGTTTATGAGATGGGTGTTTCACGTAACGGCCGGCGTTGGCACAGTGGTCATGGAGGAAGAAGTTGCAGCGGTGGCAGGAGTGGACGGCGGTGGTGGTGTTGTCACAGGTGGAGTTGCAGCCGGAGCAGTTGACTTGTTGTTGGCTTAATTCGTAGACACGGTGGATGATTAAGTTGTGAGGGTGGCTGAAATGTTTGTACTCCATTTTTCCGATGAAAAGATATATACCGGTGATTCAGCTGGGTGGAACTTGGAAGGATAAATAGATTAAGATGAAGCTGAATGAGTCAAAATCGATCTGTATCATCTGGATTATAAATTGGAGGTGGAGGTTAAATTATTAAGTCAATGGCAAGTGCTTAAATGAAGGGTTTTGGTGTGGATTGTTGAAAGATAACTTGTGACTTTTGACTTTTTCATCGGACACTTGAGAAGGTGATGGGAAGACTTTCGATTATATTTAAAATTGCATTTAAAGTTTTAAAGAAATGATCGAACTCAATTTTATTTCGGAAGACGAAGTGTTCATTAAAGCATTCGTTTTCCCTTGTAGATTGATGACATTTTTCTTTGCATTTTCTTTAATTCAAATGAGACATACAGATGTATTTGGTTTAATTTTTTTTTATCGAAATCTTATTTATGTTATAAGTTAGCCAAATCTTTTCAAAAATGGTTTGTAAAATTAGGTGTTCGTTTGTTTTTTTTTAAATTAGAGGGGTTGAAATGTCTTGTTTCATTTCTTGTTGATAAAAGGTTGTTCTGAAGTCTGAAAATAAAATCTATAAACATTGTTTGATTTTGTAATGGATAGATGTATGAATTTGTGTAATTGTTTATTGGGAAAAGTTTAAAATGAAAAAAAAAATTAACGGGTTTTTTATTCAAAAAAATATATCAAAGACTTAATCATTAAAAATAAGAAAGTTTAATGATTTTTTTATTAAAAAAAATAGTTTAAAAATTTAATCATTCAAAATTGAATAGTTAATTGGTTTTTAATGAACTTTTCCTTTGTCTATTTTAACTTTCATAATATTATAATGTTGAATTTGTATACATTTTAATATCAGATAAGTTTGGTAACCCAATAAGTTCTTTAATTAGTGATTATTAGAGTAGGTGTATACCTCTAATGATTGTATATCATTTGCATGTATATGTCACTCTTTGTAACTATTTATACGGATGTAATGACTAATGAATAAGAAGAGATCATGGTGTGAATTCTAATACGGTATCAGAGCCATATTCTTAAAACCTCTAGAATTCTTCTAATTCTCTTCTCTTTTCATTATCTTCTACAAACCCTAATAGCCATCGCCACCTTAATGACCATCCATGGCCGGCAGAGACACTACTTCAACCCCAAAACATCTTCAGATGATCAACCCAAAACGTCTTTCGATGATCAACTCCAAACACCCTTCCACCCCACTTTGACTGTCTTCAACATACGCATGTTCATCCCAATAAAAATCGAAAAAGTGCAATACACATCTTGGGCCAAATTGTTCAAATCCATGCTCGAGCATATCATGTATGTAACACCCGGAATTTTGTAATCAAGATAATGATTTTGGCATCCTAAACATTTTGATATATGTAAGTTAAATGATGTGTTTCAAGGGTCTAATACTAAGTTGCAATGAATTGGAAGATAGAAGCGAAAAACGAAACCAAATTCGGCCTCGGTACCTTCTAGGAGACCATGACAGGCTAGGATGCCATGTCAAGGTCGCAGGGCATGGTAGCAAAGGCATCAAATGGCAAAAAACTCAACAAAACTCTCGGTACATGTTTGGCTACAATGACACGGCGACGATGCCATGTCAAGGTCGCGAAGGCATTATCGTCGGGCATTCACCTGATGGAAAATTAAGTTTCGGTACACTCCGGGTGACCTTGCCAGGCGATCATGACATGGCATGGTCGCATGTCATGGTCGCGGACGACATCCAGTGCATAAATTCGGGATTTCCTTCATTTAGCCATATCTCTCTCATTTCAACTCCGATTTGGGCGATTCAAAGTGTTGTGGTTTCGTATTTCAGAGCTCTTTAAGATGAAAGCAATGAAGGTTAAAGTTTACTTGTTGATTTGGGGTTCCCATACGTCGAAAGGTACGATCACCTCTCCGAAATCTTGAATCTAGGGTTTTGTTCTATGATTTCTGATTTGGTTTGATTTTGGTGTATGTTGGATTTGTTTATGATCTAGATGAAGGTTTTATAGGTGGAAACTTGTGGATTTGAAGTCCTCACCTAATGAAGCTCGGTATTGGGATAAAACTTAGATTTAGCCTAAATCTAGCTTGTGAGTTCATTCTTACCTTTCTAAAACTGTATACATGTCAAAATGATGTATTTTACCTTAATATGATGTTTAAAATAAGGATTTCTATACTTAGAAGATTTTGATAAAAGTAGGTCAAAATGTATCATTTAAGGTTCTTTGAAATGATGAAATGGAAGTCAAGAACGGTTTTGGAATACTCTTATGAGTTTTAAATGCAAGAAAAATGATGTATAAACCTAAATGATTATTTGACCTAATTTTTTGAAGGAAGGTTTTGGGAAGCAAGATGTTATACTTCACAGGTTTTGTGAAGAGAAGTAATACATTGGAAACAATTGTATTAAGATGTTAGACTAGTGTAATGGATCCATAGGCACATATAGTCAGAAGTACTTGGGGAAGGCACTTGTAAGAGATCCCGGTTTGGGGTTGAGCTTGTGTGGTCGAGTAATCGACCAAATGACGGGTCATTCCCATAGAAGTTCCCCCCAAGAGAAGCAAAGCGTATCTTTCATGTGTAAATCGCAGAAGCAAAGAAAAAGAGATGTTTTGGGAAAGACTTGCGGTTATATGTTTACTTACCGCTTTCGAAGTTTAAATGGCTTTTCTATACTTTTGAACTGTTTGTTCTCACTAGGCTTTAAGCCTAGCACTTTTTCTTAAAATGACATGTATAACAGGTGATCAAGCTGGTGGGGCTTGATGGGATGAGTGGAGCTAGATGTCGGTTGTGGCATCCTTTGGAAGTGCACCTTCGTGTGTATAGATGGAGTTACATAGAAGTGTATTTTGAGGGTTTAGAGACACCCGAACTTAATCTGTATTCTAAAGTTTGTATAGATTAATAGGTGGTCGTCTAGTATCCCTTTGAAGTTGTAAACTCTTTAAGATCTTTATGGGCGATGTTTATTTTATGAAGTAGAATTCCGCATTTTATTCGGTTTAAATTAACTCCCATTTTAGGGGTGTTACAATGTACTTGATCACCTCATCCCTCCGCGGGACACCACCATCGAAGACACCCCGATGGAAGCGTTAGGATGTCGTCGTCCTTCAATGGATTGACGACACTATCTCTAGGAATCTCCTTCACACCATTCTTGAACAAGATTCCACTGCCCAAACCACTTGGGATCATCTCAAGAACATCTTCCAAGATAACAAGAACTCTCGCGTCGTCTATCCGAAGCACCAGTTTTTCAGAACTCAATAGATTGGTTTCCTAAACATCTCGGCCTATGACTAACATCTAAATATGTTATCCCACTAACTCGCAAACATTGGGTCTCCCATTTCCAATCAACGACTGGTCCTTCAGTTGGAGGTCGGCCTTTCAGAAGGCAATGACGTTGTGGCCACCATTATTCTAGTCGGACCCCTTAACACCATTCTACAAAGCCTAGAGCATGCTTTTGCTAGAATAATCTCGGAAATCCAAATAGTCGTCAATCTCATCTGGAACACATAACACCTTCTTTGCAAATTTCACACACTAAACTGGCTAGGTCGACAGGTATGTTTCTTCTCGATACGATTATCGCCAACCGATACACCAACCTGACCAATCTCAATCTCGAGATCGTGGCGGTGGTATAGGTTGTAGTCAAGACCGATTTTCATCTCGGGGTAGCGGTCACGAAAGTCGTTCAACAGCCGATCAAACGTGGCAACGCTCTCTTTGGGCCTTCTCTCAACAACGATGATCAAGTGGACCATGCCATCCTTTCAATATCCAACTACATGGTATTCTCCTTGATCTCCTCGGCACAATCTCAGCCGTAACCGACTCCATTACTTGGTCCAATTATTCTTGACCCCCGTCCTCCTCAGACTCATAATACTATGAATCTCGTACCTATGGATATCGAGACGGACCTACACACATTGTGGGTAAATGCACTGGACTGGAACTCGTATATGGACATCGAGGAAACAAATCACATGGCTTCAAACTCAGGTACACTTCTGCACTTATTTATTTTGAGTTCCTCTAGTCATATCATCGTTGGTAATGGTAACACTCTTCCTATTACAGCTACGAGTATGGCACATTTTCCTACTTTTAAATCCCATCTCACCCTAAGAGCTATCTTAGTCGTTCGTCATCTGACTAAAAACCATGTCTTGGTTCATCAGTTTACGCATGATAATAATGTTTCCATTGAGTTTGACCCAATGGGTTTTTTTTGTGAAGGGCCTCCAAACGGGGAGCAATATCCTACGATGAAATAGACAAGCGGTTTCCATTCCTCAATCACAGTCTCCATCAACGTTTGCGAACGTCTCCTCCTCGTTGTAGCACAATCTCCTTGGTCACGCAGAAAACCCTATCTTTAGGAAAGTTTGGTCTAGTCATTTAGTTTCTAGTATTCCAGATATAAGTAAATGATTTTGGAACACTTGTCAGTTGGGAAAATATAATAAATTTTCGTATTATTTTTCTAATTTCTTTTATAGTGGCACCATTTGATATAATCCATAGCGATATTTGGACTCACCAATTGTAAGTTCAAGTCGCCATCGCTACTATTTGCTGTTTCTAGATAAATATACTCAATTTGTTTTGATCTTTCTACTATATGAAAAATCTCAAACCTTTGAAGTTTTCAAACAATTTTGCGCTAATATTTGTACTCGATTTAAGGGAACTATTAAGTCTTTACATTGTGACCACAGAAGATTAATTGAATCACCAAAAATTTCAACGGAAGTGAATACGATAATGCTCCATTTCTCTTAATGTGCGCCTAACACGAAATCTAAATTCATTTTTTGTGTCCCTATACCCCCACTCATAACAGAAAGGCGAAAAGAAAGATTCAAACTCTTAAAAATATTTCTAGAATGCTTCTTCTTCATGCTCACGTCCGACCATCTTTTTGGCCACATGCTTTAATTAAGCATGACATCCTATCTCCATAATATCCTACCTAAGAAAACTCTCTCCAACTTATCTCCCACCAACCATATATGCATCGGTTGCCCTCATACTCCCATTTATGAGTTTTCAGGTGCATTTGTTTTACCCATAATCCCAACGCCATTATACATAAATTACAACTACGGTTCACCCAATGGGTGTTCCTCGGGTTCCCACCCAACCATCAGGGATATAAATGTTTTGACCTATCTTCTAACCGTCTAATCATCTCAAGGCATGTCACTTTTGATGAAAACTCTAACCATCTCCAAACCCATACCTAACATGGATGACTATACTTTTCTTGACAACAACCATAATCCCATGTTCCACACCTGTATATAACACCAACCACCTATGCGTACTATACCCAACACCTCTCAGATTCCACCTGCACCTAACTCACCACCTCCGGCCTCCCTACATACGGTCTCTCGTCACCCGCCACCAGGTCTACCCGACCCCCCTACTCACCTTCGGCATCTCACCAACCACCACCAAGCACCCCACTCATTTCCCCGATCCGCACACTCAATGACCACAAGGGGAAAACACGACATTGTCAAACCTATCCCCAAATATGTCTTTTCTCACTCTCAAGCCTTAGTCTCTCCATTCTTTTTCATATGACGATGCATTACGGGACCATAATTGAAAGAGTGACACGCTTGATGAATATGGTGCTCTCATTTAAAATGATACGTGGGAACTTGTACCTTGGTTCGTTGATATTAGTGTGATCCGTCGTAGGTGGCATTTTACGCATAGGTTTCATTTTGATAGGTCTCTCAAGCGCCATAAGGCTAGGTTGGTTGTGAATGGTAGGTCCCAGCAAGAAGGAATTTGTATTAATGAAACATTTTAGCCCTATAGTTAAGCCCACGACTATCTGGACGGTTCTAAGCTTGGCCCTCTCAAAGAAATGGGAAATTCGTCAACTTGATGTTAAAAATGTGTCTCTCCATACTCACCTTCAGAAAACAGTTTTTACTGCATCAACCACGTTTGTCATCCCAAGAAGTTCCTATATAGCCTAAGGTAGGCCCCGATGGCATGGTATACATGATTTCTTCGTTCGTCTCTACTTTTGGCATTTTCAATTGCAGGTGCAATAATTCATTATTCATATATCTTCGGGGAAATGACATGACATGTCTCTTATTATACATTGAAGAAATCATCTTAACTACCTCCTAAGATGTCCAACTTCAGCAAATTATTACTCCATTAAGCAACAAATTTTCCATGAAAGATCTTGGCCTAAGTTACTTTCTAGGCATTTTGGTCACTCAACACTCTTACAGGTTATTTTTATCGCAACGTAAATATGCCATGAATATCTTGGAACGGGCCAACATGTTGGCGTGTAATACATCCGGAACTCCGACCGATACGGGTTCTAATATGACTTTTTATATCTTCATCTGAGCGAGACCAAAAGCAACACTTACCCTCAGCCTGCCACTGGAGATTTACTCAAGTTGAGTTTAAGGAGGAGGGGGGAGAACACCGACATGATTCCGACGAAAGCTATCATTGCTACCACTTTTAGGGGCTTTTGTTTTTGTTTTCCTTTAATCTTAACGGGGGTATAACCGTATGTATCATACTGGGTATGTATGGTCTAAAACCCCAGATCAAGTATGGTATCACATGGATATCAAAGTGGTATCAGTATCACAATGTGTGTGATAGTCGATTTGTGTCTTTCTCTTTAAAAGTTCGTGGGTATCTTAGAGGTATCACAGTGGTGTACGTCGGAATAAGTTTGACCGGAGTAAGGTTTGCTGGTAGAAGAGAGGAGAAAAGATAATTACCAAACTTGATATTTTTTTTATAATTACCAAAAGACTAATTTACTCCTAAATATTATGCATAAATTTAGATTTGTTTCGAGAAATATACCGATCAATTACAATTCTTTCTTTTTCCCTCGATTATTTTCCAATATTTTTTTTGAAGAGTAATGGATGATTATCAAAATTAATATTTTTAATAATAGTATTGATTATTAATATTGTGTGGTTGAGATTGAATCTCACAATTACCACAAACAACCGAGTTCTTCTTTGAATGACCCCCATATATATACATACATATACAGAGAGAGAGAGAGAGAGAGAGAGAGAAGAGACCATCTTTTGTTAACCGTCTAAATAGTAGAGACTTTGCTGACCTGAGTATTTTCGTTTTTTTCATATATTGGTACCACATTCCTTAAATTATCTCGTTCACTCTGGTAAATATTTTGGAACAACCAATGTTCATATACACACGAAACAACATTATAACTTTAAACAAAAATCGCTGTTTCATTTATGAACTATCCGATTTCACCTTGAAATTGGAAAAAAAGTCGGAACAATCAAAGTTCATTGATGAAATAACACTATGAACTTGAAACAAACAAAATATAAAACATGATTATCTTTCCAAAAAAATCCATGGAAGGAGAGGATAGAGTGGTTAATTGATTATTATCTTTCAAAAATAAAACATGATTATCTTCCAAAAAAAATTGTTCTAAAATTGTCCTTCATTTATTCAATTTAAAATCTTTCAATTTTCAGCATTTTACAACCTCACATTTAACCATAACCCTTAATCAAAAAAATGAACCGCTCCAATGAGTTTATAAATTTAATACTATTTATTTGATTAACACTGCTAGAAAATTGAGTATTTTTAACGGAATTTTTCAATGAAAAATGTTGTTGAAAATTTTCTACGAAAGATGTTGTTGAAAATTTTCTACGAATTTTAGAGGGATTAATGACAGAACATAAATTTTCTACGAATTTTCAACGAATTTCCGTTGACAATCTCTCACAAACATACAAACATGCATTTTCAACCAAAATTTTTTTGACGAAACATTCCGTTGAAAAAATTTTGGTTGAAAATTTTGGTTGAAAATCAGAGGCGGAACACTGTGATGGCCTAGGTAGGCCATGGCCACCCCGCTTTATTTGTTAAATAGCATACATGAAGAATCAAAAACACATGTGATAGGCTAGCTCAGTCGGTTATCACCCCTTGGCCCCTGTGCTGAAGTCATGTCTTTTATTATTTTTTCTTTCCAACACTAAATATTAATTCACTTGCATTGTGAGTTCTCTCTTTTGTTATTTTTCCTTTCCATACTTAATAATAAATCACCAATATCAATTGAATATAATTAACTAATTAAATATTAAATCACTTCCATTTCCCTTTTTTTTTTACCTTTCCATACTAAATATTAAATCACTAATATCAGTTGTATATAAATTAGTTTTTAACCGATATCAATATAAAGAAATAATATTAAATCAGCGTATAGTGTTTATTATTAATTTAAAGATTTTTTTTATATTAATTTATAGTAGGCCAAAAAAATATAACAAGTAAAATTAAATTTATAAGATATCATTAATTTCTAAGCGTTTTAAAAAATTATTTTATAAGACTTAATTTATAGGATCAAAAAATAGTGTCATATCACCGATTTATACGCGTCATAAAAGACTATTTAATAAGACTTAGTTTACAGGACCAAAAGCTAAAGTGTTATAAAGACGTTGCAATAACTTTATAGATAGTTTTTAGATCTCCTAACAAGATTTTTTAGGACACCTTTAATACAAATCATCCCATTACCAATTTTATAGAACATTTTTTTGAGTGTCCTATAAACTCATTTTTTTATACGACACTTATTTTTATATCACACTTTTTCAATAATGTTCTATAAATATGTTAATGCGACATTTTGTAATAAAATTGTACTAAAAAACTTGTTAAGACGTTAAAAAACTTTATATAAACTTGTTACAACACAATTAGATAAGATGCTTCATTTTTTGTTTCTATAAATTAAGTCTTATAAAGTGATCTATTAGGACGCTTAACTTTTTTTGACGTCCTATTAACCTATTTTTGTTGTAGTGTATATTAGTACTATTTTTAGGTTAACGGTTTAAAAGTTCTAAACTTTAGTCTTACATTAATCAATCTTTTTTCTAACACTTAATAATAGATCATAGCATAAAAAAAGTTACGTGTACGTTATTTGGATCTCTGAATTTTTATAATATTATATTTCGGCCCCCTAAACTATAACGGTCGTGTTCAGCCCCTGTTGAAAATGGATGTTTGTGAGACATTTTCAACAGAAATTCGTTGAAAATTCGTAGAAAATTTATTTCTGTCAATAATTCCTTTAAAATTTGTAGAAAATTTTCAACGACATTTTTCATTGAAATTGAAAATACTCACTTTAATGTAACAAATGATTCTATCTTCTCTCTTATATATATATATATAGAGAGAGAGAGATATGTTTAAATGCAAACTAAATCTAATGGAAAAACTATGCAAACTAATCAGAAACCTCCAATTTCTTGATCAACGATTAAGAAATTTTATTTTTTATTTGCTTTAAAAAATAGAAAAATGGTAGTTTTGGTATTGATTTTAATTATTTTAAATTTATATTTTAAAATAATCATCATCTCCATATTTGTTCCTATTTTTTCTTCCACTCTCTATCTCACGTTCTCTCTTTCTCAATTTTCGGTGACTTCCATAGTATGATCATCATCGACCTTCATGCAAGACTAAGGTGTCAACTTATGAGATAGTGAGATTCTTTTGTATTTTGAAAATTGATTGTTTTGTTTAGTTTTATTATTTACATTCGATGTATGTTATTGTTCTTGTATTAAAATTATAATTTTTTATCATTAATTATGAATAGTTGTGAATGGTTATGAAATTTTATTAATAGTTATTAAGCATTTCTTAAATTGTAACTATTTTTTTTTTTGGGAAGGTTACAATTTTTTTTGGATGGTTATGATTTTTTTTAATGTCATGAATTTGTTAAAATTGTTACCAATTCTTTAAATGGTTACTAATTTTTTTAACGATTATGAATTTCTTTGAATTTCTTAAATATGAATTATTCCTAAAAATAAAGAATCGATTTCATATGAAATTTTTATGACTATAAAAATTTATAAATAGGCATGAATGGTTATGAAAAATTATGAATGGTTATAAATAAATATGAATTTTGTTGTATTACGATTTTTTAATTTGTTACGAATTTTCTATTATCAGTCCTAATTTTCTTGAATGGTTATCTATACTATATTATAAAGCATTTGACTAAAAACTCTTAAAAACAACCTTTTAAACTTTAGTTACTGCTATTTGATGTTAATTACTTAATTTTCAAGATTACAAGTATACAATGCATAAATACAACTTATTAAAGCGTCATTTTTGAATTCGTATAACTAACTGCAGATAACCATGATCAAATACAAGATAAACATCTAATTTTAAATATAAAAAATCTAAAATATAATTAAGATAATCATTAAGTTCTAACAGAATACTTAACTATTATCTTTAAAAAAAATTATATTATCAAAGCAAAAATAAATTATTTCGTTATTAAACTTAGATTAAATTATGATTAAAAAATTTAAAGAAACTACATAAAAAGCGAGAACTTTTAAATGAAACATTAAAATCGTTTTCTCAAAACCAAATAGAACCATTAGAACATCGATATAGACAAAAATTAAAATCAAACTTAAAATCGAGATGTATTTCGCTGCATTGCGCGAGTATCCTTCTAGTGAATATTAATTATTCCTAGAACTATGGAATCGGTTTAATATGGTAACCGAATAAAATATTTATGGGTTTAATAATTTTTTTAAAAATCAAAATTTTCCTAAAAATACGGATGTGATAAAAAGACCCAAATATCCTTGGTCTGTACTTTGTACATTAATTTGAGTTTGCATTTGAGTTTGACTCTCTCACTCTCTCTCTCTCTATATATATATACATATATAGGGGAGGGTTCATACGAGAACACCCCTCATTTAAAGAAACAAAGGAACCTCTTTTTAGCCACATATTTTGTAAAAACAAATGATATTATATTAGATGACATTATAGTAATTAATCACTGTTCTAAATAACTCGTTATGACCTCATTATGGCGCGTTATGGCGTCAAGGCTTGGGGTGGCCTCCGCGTTAACCCCTATGGCTCCACTCTAAGGCTTGGCTTGCATTGTAACACGTTATGGCTCGTTACGACACGTTATGGCACGTTACGATGCGTTATTTTATAAGTTGTGGGGTTACTTTAATATATAGTGTAAATGATAAACGATAATTATGTACAAGATCTAGGACTTAAATAAACATAAACAAAAATTTAAAAACTAAAACCTTAAATAGGTAAATGTTTAATGACATTCTCGTACATGAAACGTCAAACACAAAGTCTTTGAATATAGGAAAAAGTAGTGAGTAGAGATTCAAGATATTTAATCACGAATTTGCACTCCTGATATAATTTTCTATAAACTTTATATGTTTGATATCAATGGGTTTTCATTCTTTTTTAATTTTATTACTTTATACAAATTTAGTATGTTCTGAAGTATTCAAAACACTAACAATACAACGATGGGTAAGTGTCTATATATGTGTGCGTGTGTATATATATGTCA
The DNA here is from genome assembly GCA_036898165.1 of Silybum marianum. NCBI lineage: Eukaryota > Viridiplantae > Streptophyta > Magnoliopsida > Asterales > Asteraceae > Silybum > Silybum marianum. The sequence continues at coordinate 19,095,146 of CM072541.1, forward strand.
CCCTAGGACACGCCTTGAAAAACGCCATGGCCTCGCCGTAACTCCTAAGGCTTGAGGCTTGACTTTGCCGCCACGCCACGCCTTATGCCATTTAGAACCTTGTAATTAATATATGTTGATACTTTGCTTTCCACAAAGGGTTATTTCTTTTAGGGGTAAAATGGTATTAGCAAATGTTTTTAAAAGTAATAGTTTAATAATAATACCCTTCAAAAATATTATATTATATTATTCACATAATTATATCATTTACATTATATTATGTTATAATATAATATATCAAAAATAACATAATTGACATTGTAATTATGTGTGAATAACATTTATACAAATCATATCTGATTTTACACTTACCTTTGTACAAAAACACAAATGATTTTACATTAATATTTGTACAAAATCATACATGATACTGAAATCTTATGTGATTTTGACATACTTGAGATTGTAATCATGTGTGAATATCATTTGTACAAATTATATATGATTTTATATTTACATTCGTACAAAATCACATATGAATTTACATTAATATTTATACAATATCATATACGATACTGAAATCATATGTGATTTTGTTGACATATTTGACACTGTAATCATATTTGAATATCATTTATAAAAAAATCATATATGATTTTACATTTATATTTGTACAAAATCATATATGATACTGAAATCATATGTGATTTTGTTGACATAATTGACATTGTAACCATGTGGTGTTCTTACACAATTTTTGGGAAGGCAAACATTAATATCATTAATACATCTGGTTTTAAAAATCTAACCTTCAATTTTTAAAAATAATAAAAAAATTCAAATTTTAAAGTTTTAAAGTTTTAAAAATAATAATTTTTTTCAAATTTTAAAGTTTTAAAAATAATAAATTTTTTCTTAAAAATATTTCATATTTCAGTTTTTAAAAATAATAAATTTTCAATTTTCTAAAAATATATATGATATTGAGCTTGATTTCTTATATTTTTATTTATCTTATATTTATTTAAAAATATTTTATATTTATCTTGATATTATAATTATTTAAAAATATTTCATATTAACATTGTTTAAAATTAATCAACATTGTACATTGTACAATCTGACGGAGACATGATGAATAGTAATACTCATAAAGTAACTTTTGACCATAACACCCTTAAAGTAAATTGATTAGTATTAATTAATTTTTTAATTTTTTAAATATAAATATGTGGCTAGGAAAGTGTTCCGTCGTTTCTTTAAATTTAAAAAGTTCTCATTTGAACCTCTCTCTACATATATATATGTATATATATATATATATTTATATACTAGTTGGGTACCCGCACAATGCGGCGGGATTGTTTTTGTAAATCGAAAATATGAATATATGATCGTTATAAACTTCAAATTTTATAATGTTGACTAACCAGAGACTTGAAAAGAGAATTGCGAGATTAAAGGGTTTTCAAACACACATCAGTTGTTGTTCTTAGATTATTTTTAATAATTGTTTCACTTAATGCAATTCATGATTAACAAAAAAGAACCCCAAAAATAATGTTTAAACAACACGTAAATATAATCATCTATAATAGTCTAAACCAATACATAGAAAATAAGATAAGATGCTACTTGAACCATCCGTATGTAGACATTCCCTGTAAGAAATATCATATGATTATATGAGATACATACCAAACATAGTTGTAAAAAAAGTGATCATAAGTAGTCGTTTGTACCTTATTAATCGCGTAAAACTTCTTGATACACCACGTTTGATGGGTAGACTCCAGCACAGTTGAATTTTTTGGCAGGCTTTACTAATACCTTTGTATTTTCGCGTGATGTCCCCCTTGACAATGCCACATAAAGTTGGTCGTGCGAAAAAACTTATTCTGGTAGATACACACCTACATTAGGAATTGTCTGTCCTTGAGCTTTATTGATTGTCATAGAAAAGCTAAGTCGGACCGGAAACTGTTTTCTCTTAAATTTGAAGGGAAACATGTTATCTTCAGATGGACAAAGAGGAATTCTCGGCAAAAATACCCTCTTTCCAGCATGCTGGCCAACAGCTATTTCTACATCAATTACGTTTTGTTGAAAACCTCTACATATCAATCTGGTGCCATTACATAAGCCATTAGAAGGATCGATATTACGTAATAGTATTATTGGGCATCCAATTTTGAGCCGAAGGTAATGAGGGGGCAAACCATTAATAGTTAGCGAGTTTAAAAACTCCATTGGGTAGAAGCTATTCCTGTCATCCTCTGCTTCGTCAAAACTGTAGTACACCTTTTCATCTCCGCATAATCTATCTATCAACTGATCATTAATCTCATCGACATTCTCATTTTTTGTTGATAATATCGCCCTCGAAATGATATAATCTGAATCGGCTCCGTTGATTTGCAGAGATGGAAATATTGCATCATTCAAATCATTCTTTGATTTATCTTTATCAGTATATGCAATGGCCATGTCATCAGGTATGCGTATAAAGGTTTCTTCCGTTGCTTCTTCATCTTCATCCCCAACTCGTAATAGAAAATCTGAAAACCATGGATAAGTTCTCGCTCTCATATTGAGAGTTAAACGTATCTTTTTAATCGAAGACCAAAGAGGTGACATTCGTAGGCTTGAATCTACAATCTGTGCTCGGGTTCCACGTCTCACGACCGGTAAGACCTGTCTAAAATCACCTCCCATAACCATTATCTTTCCACCGAATGGGAGTGTAACCCCTGTGATTTATTTCATTATTCGATCAAACGCCTCCATTGCCTGCCTCTTAGCCATCGACGCTTCGTCCCAAATGATTATTTTTGCATCTCGTAGCAATTGAGCAGTCCCACTTTGTTTTTTTATGTTGCACATGGAGTTGTTATCAAGATTGAGGGGAATCTTAAATCGGGAGTGAGCTGTTCTCCCCCAGGCATATTATTAGCTGCAACACCTGAAGAAGCGGTGGCGAGTGCAATGAGACCACGAGAACGAATGGTGGCAAACAATGCTTTGTACAAAAATGATTTTCCAGTCCCACCTGGACCATCTATGAAGAACACACCCGGACAATCATCGTCTACGTGCTTCATGATCTCATCGTATGTGCATTTTTGGTCAAAATTAAGGGAGTCTCGGGAACGCAAGTGTTCGTCTTCCACAGCTATGGAGTATTCCTCTTGCACCTCACGAAAATTTCCAAATTGTAAGTTTGCATTTTCATTTATCTTTGGAAGATTGAAATCATCAAGATATTTACCCATAGATTGTAGGAAGCTTGTAATGTCAGTTAGGACCATATTCTGAACTCGGTTAACATTTTCGCCTTGTTGTCTATAATCTTCTGAAATTGAATTGTAATGATCATCCCACAACTTGCGAACATCTCCTGGCTCACAATAAATTAATATTGTAGCAAATAGCCTTCTAAGAGCATTCGGAAATTGAAACAAGGAAGCTTCTGTAAGACATTGTGATAGTTATCGTCTGTCTCTATTAAGCCTCTTTCAAGTGCTGCTTTCCAAAATGTCGGATGTAAAATGCCATTGACCGTGTATAGATCTTTAAAAGATGTAGGCCCGCTAATATGAGAAAAAAGTAGGGGTAAGTAGTATCGCTCTCCCTCGGCAGGATTAGCATAAACTAATCGTTCTATCATTGATCCTTGTTTTCTCGGATTCCAACGACGTGCACTCGCATTCCATGTGTAATGTTTTGGGAAGTCTATGTACAGATATTGTTTTGCACTCTCGTCTTCTTTGTTTCTGTCAAAAAATGCAGTCAACATTGTTCGTTTACCATTCTCTCAACAACAATATCTGTCATTATATCATCTTCTTTGAACCTAACCATCTGCTTATTAGGAAGATGGAGTTGCAAAGCCATCACATAGGCTGAATTTGAGAAAGCACGAAGCTAAAAATCCTCCACATTACCTCCGGGAGGGAGACATAACGCGCATCTTGAAACCTTTTATTTCATTAACAACACTTTGTTCTTCGTCTGGATCATATGCATAACTTGTTTATCATGACCCTTGTAAACATATTTCAAAAGATATTTCACAGATGTTATGCTGGAGCAAGCCTCAACATTAATATGACAGTTGAATATCATTAACAACTTCGGGTTATACGGGACCACCCATCTATTATCCAATGTATTAACCCATACATTCACATCCCTTCCAAGATTTCTCCTTCGGTACAACGGATATGAATTCTCACACTGTGCTGTCTTGTCGTTGAATTGCCTTGGATATCTAAAACGACATTTTTTTGGCTCACCTTGCATGCAAGGACTGGAAGGTCGTAAATGACTGGAAGGACCATGCATCATGTGTTGGACAACCAACTGGTGCATTTCAGGATACTTTGTCGGGTTTGGAATTTCAGCACATACAATCTTGTCGTAATGATCCGGATTAGTCATCTTGTCCTCAGGTCTCATTATCATGAGAAACTGTGCATGTGACAAACCACGCTTCTGAAACTCGATGACATAAACATATGCCCTGACAGTGCCGAGGATCTTCTTTTGGAAGAGTTGGTCTTTGAGATCCTCTAATTTGGCACGAAAAATTCTTGCAACAAGGTCTGGTCGATCTGGTGCAGTCTGACCGGGCAATAGCTCTTTAAGGATTTCAGGCCATTTTGGATTGCACGTCATAAGGAATATATCGGGTTTTCCGTCATCTTGAACTAAAGTCATGGCATCCAAAAATCGTCGTCGCATATCACGTGGGCCTCCTATAAAACTTGCAGGCAACACAACTCGTTGTCCAACTCTACTTGGTTGAACCTCACCGGAATTAACGGAATCTACAACGCCTTGGTATAAATCCGCTCATCTTATTTTACCTTGGTTAAGTTCACAAAAACGCAAACGTGAAGTCTCGATCTTGATGTATGCATCTACCACGAATTGTTGTAGTAATCTTTCTCCCAATAAAATCGTATTATCGTTTGACCGAATCTGGAACTTGTAACAATAGTATTCCCGCATAGCTCCAGTATTTCTACCCCTTCTTTCATAAGTCTCTGTGTAATGTTTTGAAACATTTAAATTGATTAGATGAAGCCTTTCAAAATTAATTAGTTCCTTCATATAATATATTAAAATTTACGTTGGAATTTGTACCTTCTGAATCTTCCCCCATGAATTCGTTGTCGTCAACAACTTCATTTATGGACATTCCATGTCTTGGAATTTTAGAATGCCACCCAGACTCACCATTGGGAAAAAACAAAGGATAAGACAATGGATCGTAACACCCGAGGTGAGATTGAATTTGTTGACTATAGTCAGACCTTCCGTACACAATAATACTTCTCCTATATGCAGTGATGTTGTCATTGCCTTCAACCCAAATACCCGCAACCTAAAGAATGACATAATTAACTATATTGTGTAATATGTATATGTGTAAAACACATGATACATTTGCCTTAAAACATATAAGATAAAAGCAAACATTTTTATTCAAACCTCAGATGTAGTAGGACGGCTAGTTCTGCAAGGTTTCGAAACGTTCTCACGTATAGGTTCGTAGCAAGAACACGCGTCAAAATTTCAACGATACGTCTATCAAGATTGGGCCATTGGACTCTATGTGAAAACTCAAACTCAGCATCATAAAAATATAACTGCAAATACCTAGGTTGTCCATCCCTTGGAACTAAATGATCGATTCTATGATATACTCCTCCATGGGCACGAAAAGTATATACCCCAGATGTCATATTATTCATTGTCTCACCCAAAGTTACACCCATCGATGTGAAAGAAAAGTTTGTGTTGTATGCACGTATGTTATGCCTAAACATTTCGCCCATTTCTGATTGTGATGTGAAGAGATTGTATAATTCTTCAGGGATAGGAGAGTGTGCTAACTTTGTCTTCCCACTCATGCAACAGAAGGAAGGGAATTCAGACTTGAATCGTTTTGCTCCGCAATTGGTGCATGCAACTTGTTCCTTCAAAAGGCGAGGTTCCATAGGTATACCATTGTAAATATAATCGTATGGATCTTCTTGGTGGATACTATTTCGGTTCGATGAATTAACGATGATTTGGGTAGAGCTTCCTACATCTCAGACATTTGAATTTAAAAAAAAATAGATATCATTAAGAACTAATCTATGAATACAAAAATGTAAAATTAAATTAAATAATAATTTACAAAACATGAAACAAATTAAGATAATGCAAAAATAATTTTTGAATATATATCATTATTAAAGATATGGTTTTTACCTGTGACATCCATCATTTCATTGTTCTCTATCGTGCTTGTCAATGTTCGTATGCTAAAAGCTTGTGCGTTAACGCGTGTTCTTGCTATGTTTTTTTCTTTATAATAATTTCTATTATAAATTCTCCTTCTCTCTACAAGAACAAATGCACCAACTGGTGGCCTTCCGGTAACCACTTCATCATGAACTTGTGCTTCGCATGGCGTAATACGTTTGTTCCTACAATCATATTGTGCAGTGTTCCTAATCGTAGCTCTTCTGATGGTTCCACACTTATTTAAATTGTATTTGATGCAGTGAAATTGGTGACAAGTGTTGTAGATTGACTACTTCCTTCGGCGTTAGCTAACTTTCATTGTTTGTTAATCTCCGTATGTCGTGCATAGTATTCTCGATTGTATTGTTTTCGTTTTTCTATAACAATGAGGATTTTCATGAAATGTATATTATAAATGAGTATATTACAAAGACATAAATATTATAAAGTTGTTTCCATTTCTATATACTACACGTACCTTTCTTCAAATCTTGATCAACTTGTGTAACAACACCATTATCACCTTCATCATCTACATCCTCGTATAAAATCCTCATTTCACACTGTAAATATACATAAAAAGAATAATATATAATTTCTAAATTTCATGCTACACATCAATTGATCCGTATTTATTTATGGATTTCGATTATAAAAATTCGTTATTTGGATGTTAAAGACTATTTAATTAAGTCATTTTGATAATTACTACGTGTACCAAATATCATCATCAAATTCAATTACTCAAATATGCATAAAGACAAGAAATACCGAATGTCATCGTCAAATTCATTCACTCAAATATGTATAAAGACAACAAATACCAAATATCATAAATGTAATTACACCAAATTCAAAACCCATTATCACCAAAAGTATCACTAAAATTCATCATAATATATTCGAATTAAACATGCTAGCGGTCTTAGCCGCATATTTTTAAATAAGATATCGCACTCTTATGTTATTCGCTTCTGGCATGTGTGGTTCATACTCGATCGTGGTCAACTCCGTAGAAATCAAAAAATTCACTGAAAATTTTATAAATAAAATAAATTATTAAGTTAATTTATTTGACATCATAGTGCACAAAAATATTACGTAGAAATTAACTTATAACGTACTCTGTTTCGTATGGATAAGTTTAAGTCGAGATGCATATATTATAGATTTATCTTTGATTGCATAAGCCATCCTTCCAGGACGTGAACGTGGAGTGTCAATCACTCTCATCTCTATTATATACCCCCTGTTCAAAGAATGAACGTTTTTAAAATTTCTAATAAGTTAACTACGTATATCTATATACATATGATTTAGTATGGATAACCGTAATATATAGAGGTACTTACGTCGCATCTTGTAGAAAATTTTCTACGGAACCCCATCGAAATTTATCTATATGACGTATATATGTTATATGTTACCCATCCTCCCGCGATGATTTTCCCAACAATATCTGAACAATGTTATTTATGGTTAAATACATTAGTATAGAATTATGCTTAAACAAAAATAAAAATATAGTTGTAACTGTTATAGATAGTTTAGATGTACCAATTAGCATTTTCGTAGTGGTCCTATCCTCCGCAACAGTTTTAATTGACGGCATCAATGGATAATGTACAAACCGACTTGCAATATCATTTGCTAATGGAGTAAGCTTTGTATACTTGCCGGGCAGTCATCGTACATTTGTTCAACTTGAAAATGATCCAAAGCAAAAACACCACCCAACAGACACATTCTTCTGTATGACTCCAATAAACGGTGTGGGATAATTGCTACCATTTTGTCTCTCTATTATTTAAAAATATTTTAAAATCAAATTTAAGTCACAAATAATGATAATTTCTATAATTTGATTTAAGGTTGAATACGATTGACTTACGTTTTTATCAAGTAAAATCAAAATTAATCTATGCTCTTCGGTCCACATATACTCCACCCTAACAGTCGTCCAATTCCACCACACATGATACTGATTGAGTGATGAAAAATCTTCATCACAGCAATGAGAGTCCATTTTCTACACAAATATATAACTTTATTTTTATTTAATTTATAATATTGAACTAATATAATATATTTACCTTCAATAATAAAATTTACATTATAATAATTAAAAGAAGAAGAAATGTCAAACTTAAGCAATCCGGGACTTATCATTAAAATTAAGCAATGTGGAGTTAGAGACCGTAGCCTTGATTCAAGTATGCAAACTAAATCCATCATTAAATAAAAATCACACAGAAGATGCAAATCAAAAGCAAATCTAAGATTAAACATTGTCAAACTTAAATCGAGAAATTTGAATCAAGAACAACCAGTAATTTTGTTATGATCTTATTTAACATTATATTAGTAGGGTTGAGTTCCGGTGAGAAGGAGAGTTACGGTAAGAAGCGTAAGAATGAGAAAGAATTACTACCATTGGGTGCACATTAGGATGATACACCTTTTGTTAATAAATGAAATTGGCAAACTTTATGGGACTCACACCTTATTCGGTCAGCTATAAATGACTATTTGATAGTGGCTTAATGAGACAGAAAGTGGCTTAATCAGTAAGCTGCTAAGGAGAATCTTAATCAGTAAGTTGATAATTATCATTGTGAAGACATCATTGGAAGTAATTAACAACATCTTCTTTTTTATTGAAAAAACAATAACGGATGATTATAAAAATTGAAAACTCAATCTTTCGAAATTCAAATAAGTTATGATATCTCAATACTGATAAGTTTGATTTTGACATTAAAACTTAAAGATAACCAATAAGTAAATATTATATATAATTATATTCAAATATTTTAAGTTTAAATTACTCAACTAAATTAGCTGATTTAGGTTTTAGGTTTAGGTAATTAATTAGTGAAGATGGTGATGTGAGTTTTGAGAAGATGAAGAAAGATATTGAAGCAAACCAAGATAACGCCTTAAGCCTATGTACTGCAAAGGTTCTGCTGGCACGGCAAGCTTATGATCTTGTGAGTTTTGTACTTTCTTAAATTTTTAGATGATTATTATCTTGTGCTTTATATGTTCTTTTATGTCATTCTCTATGAATATAGTCTCCTTCCAAAGTGGCTGCTTAGTAACTATATGCTACTTCAGTTTATGGAACTTATTAGAAAAGAAACTTTGGTTTCAACTTTCAACTAGTACGCAGATCACTGCCTTAAAATCATTTTGCACAAAATTGTTACTCATGCACCAATTCATGACCCTTAAGAGCTGTTTGGTTGGTTTTCCATTAAGTTCTGTATGGATAAAGCTGTCTGTGTGGATTAATCTATCTGTAGAGATATTTGAGGTTTTTGTTTGGGAGGGTTTTTCGATAGATGGAAGGAGCGTGTGTTTAATTGGAATTGGCAGGTTCGGAAGAAAAACTTGGCTTTTTGCATAAAGCTCCATCTTAGAAGCTTACTGAATAAGCCACTTTATATAGCAGTAAGCCAATACCCAAACAGTCATGTATAGCTTATTGAATAAGCTGTGAGTCCCATTAAGCTCATTAAGATGCTAACAAACATTCTCCTAGTAATCTGGTTATCTGAATTGGTAAAATTTTGAACTTCATTATGATATTTTACTGTAAGAAATCTTTATGATGATCAATAAGGATGAAATTAACCATCTTTTATTGTGTTACTAATTGAAAAGTTACTTTTTGAATATTGAGTATGTTCAAGAGTGATCTGTAGAGATATTTGAGGTTTTTGTTTGGGAGGGTTTTTCCATAGATGGAAGGAAGGGCAGGTTTGGAAGAAAAACTTGGCTTTATGCATAAAGCTCCATCTTAGAAGCTTACTAAATAAGCCACTTTCTATATCAGTAAGCCAATACGCAAACAGTCATCTATAGCTTATTGAATAAGTTGTGAGTCCTATTAAGCTCATTAAGATGCTAACAATTGATAAAATTTTGAACTTCATTATGATATTTTACTGTAAGAAATCTTTGTGATGATCAATGAGGATGAAATTAACCAGCTTTATTAACAAACGTAATCTATAAATCTTTTTTGCTTTATCTTTCAAGGGGCAGTAAATGTAATCTATAAATCTTAAAAGTTCTTGTTAAATGCTGATAATATGCTCCCCTCCCTAACAATATGTTCCTGTGACAAATGATGCCAAAGATTCACTTTCGTTTTTAGGATAGATTTACCAAATTTCTCATTTCTTACGATATTTGGGCCATTTGGCCTACAACCATTACTTATATTGTCATTATAGTTACTTCCACTCACTTCCTCCAACATGTTCTTTCACATTCTGTGGTATTGGTGATAAGTTGGATCACATAATAAGTTACCGCTTTCTTTTAAGCTTTTATAACATTTAGAAAGGTGTTCCGATAGAAATTTACTTTGTCTATAAGACTGTTGGAACTTATAATGTGCATCAACCTTAAGGGTAAAATGGGAAGGAAGTATGCTGCATTCACTTGTTTAGCCTCTTATGTTTAATCCAACTTACTTTCAGATAGACACCCATGTAAAAAGTCTTGATGAGGATCTGCACAACTTTGCTGAGGACTTGAAGCAAGGTATGATGAGATTTACTTTTAATTACTCCTTCCACCCTCTACCGGCCTACCCCACCCCCGAAAAATGCAATATTTCACTTAACACATAGTCCATAAAATCACTTTTAATTACTCCTTTCACCCTCCCTTTGTGTACTGATTAACAGAAAAAAAAGATAGAATAATATATAGCCATCGAAGAACAACAAAAACCCCTAGAAATTGAAACAAATGGTAATGGAAAAACATAGATATCCTAAAGAGAAAGAAAATATTGAAAGGTAATTAGACGAACCTTGGGAGTATTTGTCTCCCTTTGTATACTGAACCTTTAATTACTCCTTCCACCCTTCCTTTGTGTACTGATTAACAAAAAAAAACAGATAGAATAATATATAGCCATTGAAGAACAACAAAAAACCCTAGAAATTGAAAAAAATTGTTAATTGAAAAACATAGAAATCCTAAAGAGAAACAAAATATTGAAGGATAATTAGATGAACCTTGGAAGTATTTGTCTCCCTTTGTATACTGACGAACAGAAAAAACAACAGTTAAATATATAACCATCTCCAAATCTGTTGGAATCGATATCACCTCCAAATATGTTGCAATCGATATCATCTCCAAATCTGTTGAAAGAATATGGGTGAAGAAGGAAGCGCTGATGGGGAGTTAGATATGTCAAGTTGTACCAAAGAATTGAGAAGATACGCTTATTTAGGAGTTACATATGTCAAGTTGTACAAAAGCATTGACAAGTTGTAATTAAGTAATTTGGCATTAAATGACAGAAAATTATGCTTTAAAAGTTGTTTTATAATATAGTATAGATATATATAGTTGGTTTATTATACAACCTATCTTATTTGTACAACCATTGCAACTCAATCTCAACCGTCAATTTAATATAACGAAAATGTGCTTTCATAAGTATCTTGATTATTTCCTAATATAAATTGTTAATCATAATTAATGAACTCTTATCTTTTTCCATAAATATCTAAATCATAATAAATAAACATTCATCAATTCCATAAATATCTCAACTGATTGGTGTAAGATCACCGATGATTTTTTTGATAACTCCTCAATCTCCTTCCTTAGCTTATATATCTTGTATTTTAAGTTTTTGAAGAAGTCTGGTAAAGCTTGACACGTTCCGCAAATCGAAGACTAGCTAATACATAAAGAAACATATTAACATTGTGGAAAATGATGATATGGTCGCCGATATTAACCAGACTACAACCGAATCTCAAGTCAAGCATCCGCCGAAAATAGACAATAATCGGCTAGTAGCCGATAGGTAGGACTAGCCGATATGTTCCTTAACATATCATCGGCTAGTGGCTACAAATGCTCTATTCGGAGGACATTTATGAAGATACTCCTTTGTTCACAATAAATACATGAACGTGTGCATCAAGCTTTAACTACAAGAAAAATGACTTTCACCCACAAAAAATCACCCAGGGAAATTTCCCTGGGTGATTACCATGGATCACCCAGGAAATACTAATAATTCCGGTAAAATCCGATGTTTTCAAGAAAATACGAACGGATTACCCAAAAATTTCCTGGGTAATCTGTTTTTATTTACCTAGCAACAAATTAACCACAAAATTTTGTGACGGTTTTGTGACGAATCGCCCTTTAGCGATGGATTTCCCAGGGAAATGGTCGTAGGTGAAAGCCTTTCATTTTAGTAGTGTTTAAATTCAAACATTCTCCTCAAAACTCAGAAAGGGTTGTGTGTCTTTATCCTATAAAGTTGATGTAACAATTGAAGACGTGAAGAAAAGATAAAGAAGTGGCTTGTCCTTTCTCCAGTACTTTAAGAATGCCTTGTCCTTTCTCCAGTACTATAAGGAATGACACTATCCTTTATCCAAAGAATATACGACTGACAAATGATATTGTGACAAGTATCCCCATGCATTTAATGCATGAGCACTATAAAAGGAGAAGAAGTGCATCCATGCAAATCACGCTTTCAACAAGAAATCTTCTAAGTGCTTAGGTTGGCCCTCTGAAAACTTGTGTTTAACTTACTTTGTGTTTTGTTGTACTATTGTTTTCTCTAAGTGTTTTAAGATTGTTAAAATAGATTTATCTGTTCTTTTCCGCAACAATCAGTTTTATACGTGCAATTCTTGATATTTAATATTAAAAAATTTAAAAAGTGAAATATCTGTGTAATTGTATTCACCTCCCCTCCTCTACAATTTTTTACTTGTTAAGTCATTACCCTAAACGGGACCAACAAGTGGTACCAGAGCAGATTAGTTTAATCGCAATAAACTAGATCTGTAATGGTTGGCCCTTCTTCCTCAAACACCGGACTTTGCAAAATTCCTTCGTTGGTTCATATGACTCTGACTCTATAGCCAAACCACCAAAGTTTAATCCTAATAACTTTGCTTTGTGGAAAAGTCGCATGATACTATTTATGGAAGGGATTAACAGTAGATATCCAACTATTATGAGTGAAGGACCCATCATCCCAAGAGTCTGGGCTCGCTTTGGCCCTAAAAAATGCTGAAGGTGAAACTATTGAATCTTCTGATGAAGAAAAATCTAAAGCAAATGGCAGATACATCACTAAAACTCCAAAACAATTTACTGAAGATGACAAGCGTCTGGTGGCTTTAGATACCAAAGTCAAATCTGTCATTGTTGTCTCTCTTCCTGATGAAGTACACCACTCTTTGGTAAATCTCTCTACTGTCAAAGAAATTTCGGATATTCTATTTGTCCTCTATGAGGTAACCAAGGAAGTAAAGAAAAGCAAAACGAATTTCCTTAGTGAGAAACTATGAACTTTTTTCTCATGAAAATGGAGAATCTCTTTCAGCTTATTACAACCATTTAAACAGTTTTCTCAATGATTACAAACAGTTGGATAAAGTATATGACAACGAGGAAGTCTTATGCAAGTTTATGGACTGCCTTCCAGACTTCTGGGAGAATATTTGTACTTGCATCAAGACAACCAAAGATCTTGATCATATGCCTTTAGCTGCCTTGTACGACACTCTGCATAATTATGAGCAGACAAAAACCCAACGAAAAACTCTCATAAAAGATATCAAAACTTCTTCTATTGCTTTATTAAGTGACTCTAAGAAATCTTCGTGCATTCCTAGAATTACTTACCCTTCTTCTGACTCGGAACATAATGACTCAAAGGATGAATCACCTCAATTGTCGGATGCTTATTACAGTGCAGTCGATGATGAAAGTGAAGAATTTGTCATAGACATACTTTCTGATAGTATGGCTATGATGGCTGGGAATCTCAAAAATAGTAAATTTTCTTCAAATCGACCTAGATTCGGAAGGAGTCTTCTCATAAATCCTCTTCTGTCAAAGAAAATGACGAGTGTTATAACTGTGGAAAGAAAGGTCACTTTACTTCTGAGTGTAGACTTCCTTCTAAATTAAAATCCATCTCTACTGTTGGCAATGACTTCTCAAAATCGGCTAGTGCTAAGCCTGATGATAGAAGGAGCCGATCTCCAAAGTAAGATTCTATTTCTTCCAAATATAGGTCGGGTATAAGAAATATAAGGCCAAATATAGAAGAGGAAAGGAAAAGGAAAAGGCCTAGTTGCCGAATCCTTAGACTGGCAAGATGAGCCAACATCCGAAAGTGAATTTGAATATGTCACCAAGTGTTTCATGGCTATGATCTCAGAAATAGAAGAACAAAAGAGACTAACCTATGCTACTGCGTTAGTCTCCACCGAATAATCCTCCTTAGGAACTCTCTCTCAGGTACACCCTTTTCTCTCTCTCTCTCTGATGATGAAAAAATAGATGCTTTTGATTGTTTAACTGTTGATTTTTGCAATTTGAAGGAATCAAAGAAGAAAACTGATATTCAATTAAAATCATTAAATGATCAACTTCAAATGTGTTTTTCTAAACTCAAAGATTTTGATAAAATGAAGGCTGACCTGGAAAATCTTAGGTACATAAATGACATTCTTTCAAAAAAGAAAAACAAGAATTTTAACAAACTTCAAAAAGAACAAGAGGTTTTGTTTAAATGGACAAACTCTTTAAAAAAATCTTGAAAAGATTTTTTAAGACCAAATATCATGTGACAGCAAATCTGGTTTAGGTTTTGGAAAAATAGATCCTGAACCCTCTATCTCCTCTGTTCCCTGTGCTTACCCTACTGTATATTTATCATCCTCTTCAAACTTCTTAGACTATCAATCCGATGATTCTGCTTCCATTCATTCTCTTGATCTCATGGATATTCTGAAATTTGATACCTTTGTGAGAGCCAAAGATTTTGTGTCCTCTGAGACTAACGAAGGTCAAGATTCAAATAGGTTACCTAAACCCATTAGCAATCTTCTTAACTCTTTAAATCTTGAAGAAACTAATTCCTTTAACTCTAAACCTTCAAAGATTCTTAAAAAGGACTCTCAAAGTTCTTCTAAGAAACTACCATCAGCTGAGAAGGGAAAACCTCCTATCTCTTCAAGTTTTCCTTCCAAAAGAAATTCCTCTCAGCCAAAATCTCAAAATCAAACTATTGACTTTATTCCAAGGGCTGTAAACATGAAAAAGATCAAAACCAAGTCTCCTTTGCTTTCCTCCTCCGACAAAGGAATCCTTAGACCAAGACCAGGAATCGGCACCTCTCTTTCTCACTCGCCGATTCCATCCAAGGATGTCATCGGCTCTTCCTCTCCAAAGAAAGTCTTTATTTACAGAAAGTGTTACAATTGTGGAAATACTTTTCATCTAGCAAAAGACTGTCCAAAAGATTATATTGTTCGAAAACACAAAAAGCATAACTCTTCTAACCCCAAAGGACCCATTTCTAAATGGGTACCAAAAAACTGATTGTTTCATGATTGTAGGTTGAAAACAAAGATTTTATCTGGTATATGGACAGCGGGTGCTCAAGGCACATGACAAGAAACAAATCTCTTCTCTTGAATTTCTCAAAGGAAAAAGGACCAGTTGTAACTTTTGGAGGTCAAGGTAAAGGAATTACAAGAAGTTATGGTACCATCACAAATGATAACGTAACTTTCAACAATGTTGCCTATGTGGAAGGACTGGTGTATAATCTTCGGAGCATCAGTCAACTATGTGATCTTAGGTACATAGTAACCTTTCAACTGTGTGTTTGTTTGGTTTTTGATGTGCAAAATAATGTGGTTCTGGTCGGCACCCGAAAGAATGATGTTTATATAATAAACATGGAGAAGAATGCCATTGGTGAAGCTATGTGTTTTCTTTCTAAAGAAATGGCAAGACAAAACTGGCTATGGCACAAACGTCTTTCTCACCTAAATTTCAAAACCTTAAATAAACTCTCTAACAAAGATATTGTTGTTGGGATTCCAAAAATGAACTTTGTTAAAGAATAGCTTTGTGGTGCCTGCGAAAAAGGAAAACTCACCAAATCCTCTTTCAAAACCAAGTAGTGCTCATCTACCTCTCAACCCCTTCAAATGCTTCACATGGATCAATGTGGACCAATTAGTACTCCAAGTCTTGGTGGTAAGAGATACATGCTGGTCATAGTAGATGAGTTTTCTCGTTATACTTGGGTATTTTTTCTCAAATATAAGAGTGACTCTACTAAAGAGATAATTCGGTTCATTAAGATGTCAGAGACATTAAATGGTCAGCTGGTTAGATCTTGTAACACCCCGCCTTACCACGACACAATATTGTCCGCTTTGTCCTCCCGCAGAGGTGTGCGCACGGATTTGTTTCTGGCGACAAAGCGAGGACTTCCCAGGGGGTCACCCATCTGGTACTACTCCCACCCAAGCACGCTTAACCACAGAGTTCCAAGAACCCGCCCTACGTGTGGCCCCAAAACACGTTGTGTTTAGGAAGACCAAGGTTTACTTATGAACCCCTTAGGGACTCATCGTTCTCGATGAGGTTTGCCCCACATCCCGAACGGCACAGGAGCGGCTCTAATACCATTTGTAACACCCCGCCTTACCACGACACAATATTATGTCGTGGTAAGGCGGGGTTAGTCCAATTATATCAATTAGGCATATTATCGAAATAAAAACCTTTCTCAATAACATATGCATTTCAGTTTATAAAACTCATTTATAAAAACTCACCTCGGTCCCAAATAGACAGGTAAACTTCTAGCGGGTAACAAACTCGTATGGAACATGTAATCTGAACCAAACAATCACGAATCACAATCTAAATATATAACCCATCTTTACTATACTATATATATACGCCATATATATATATAAATTCAAACCTTCATATCATTCTTTTTCTGCTCGAACCCTCCAGAGACCAAAACCAAGTCATCTTTCTTTCTTTCCTTCTGTTCTCGAAACCCCAGAACCCATAAATAGATTTTATAATTTTCTTTTCCTTCCTTCACTCCTAAGCAAGAAGAAAAGCAAAATATATATATTTGTTTTAACATGAGGCGGTGGTGGTGAAATTAAATTCACATACGCAGCAGAAGCGTGGTGGGCCCATAACCCACAGGTCCCAGGATCGAAACCTGGCTCTGATACCAACTTTAACAACCCGTGTTCTCATATAACAAATACAACAAATTAAACAATTAAGACACCACATTTTGGGCTACAAATTGGGTCTCCTTCTATACAATTTGCCAAACAGCGACAAATAAAATTTTTCGCTAATAACCTTCACATAAACGATTCTAAAAATCATGAAAATTAAAATTCAACTTCATAGCATGATCGACATAAATCATCTCTTTTACCCGCAAATAATAGCGTCAGCTGAAACCCTGAAATGCATATTTTTGAAAACAAAATGAGGGTTAGACCATACAGTCTAGTGAGTAAATCCCTGTTAGCACATCTTTGACTAAAATCTTTCAAAATAGATTTAAGCGCCAAATCATAACTCATATCATTTAAAATGATATTTTCCTCAAATCCAATATACCAAATATTTCTCAACGTTTCATAAAACCTCTTTCTGACATAAATCAATAAAGTTTTCTTCATTTATAAATCAACATTCTTAAAACAGTAAACTTATTGAGTCAGAAAGGTTATATTTTAAATCCGGTCTGACAACCCAGTTATCGCATATGTGGGTGCTGACAACTCAACTTCTCAGGTCTCATAGGTCCGACAACATGTTCGTCGGGTCATATAGACCCGACAACTTTATTCCTCAGCACCTATAGAGCCGACAACTTTATTCCTCGGGTCTCATGGATCCGATAACTTTATTCATCCGGTCACACAGACCCGACAACCTCGTTGCTCGGCACCTATAGACCCGACAAAACCACTTTCTCGAATCAAAGGACATCGCCAAGCTAACTTCTCGGGTCAAACGGACTCGACAAGTTTTACTTTCCTTTTTATAAAGATTCGATAAAGTCTTTTCTTGAGTTATGAGGATCCGATAAACCATTTTCTCGCATTTAAAGGGCCCGATAACTCAGGTTCTCGGGTCATGCTGACCCGATATAAATTCTTATCATTTTTAAAATCATTTAAATATAACCCAGGTCACGAGGCATCACATCCTCATAATACTCTCAACCGGTATTACTCTTACGAGGGTCATTCTCTCGTTCTTTCCAAACCATTGCCTGGTTCACGAGCATATGGTCCGGTTCACACCATACGAGATGGCTAATATATAGAGTATTCCACCCACAATCATTTATACGTTTTCTCCGTCCACTCATCGCGGATACACCACCAAATTCATCATCGTATAACAGGATATTCCTAACCAGTACTTCTTTAATACAGGTTAGCCTCACTCATCCTTTCCAAACCATTGCTTGCTTCACGAGCATATTATCCGGTTCACGCCATACGAGATGGCTAATTTATATCGATTATTCCCCCCACAATCATTTATATGTTTTCTCCGTCCACTCATCGCGGATACATCGCCATAATTTCTCGTGACCCAAAACAGTTTTTGGTCAACCTCTTTCACTTCTTAGTTTTCACAAAATACTAACAATTGTCATCATATAATCTCATTTATATGAAATAAATCAAGTGTGAAGGAAAAACACGTATTTTATAAAAGCTTTGTAAAAGCTTTATTATCTCATCAAATAACACAAATTTTTACGTGGAAAGTATTTAATAACAACTTCTCAAATAAAATCCATATGTGTTATTTTTCCCAACAACTCATATAACGATAATAATCCAATTATATCAATTAGGCATATTATCGAAATAAAAACCTTTCTCAATAACATATGCATTTCAGTTTATAAAACTCATTTATAAAAACTCACCTCGGTCCCAAATAGACAGGTAAACTTCTAGCGGGTAACAAACTCGTATGCAACATGTAATCTGAACCATATAATCACGAATCACAATCCAAATATATAATTCATCTTTACTGTGCTATATATATACGCCATATATATATATAAATTCAAACCTTCATTTCATTCTTTTTCTGCTCGAACCCTCCAGAGACCAAAACCAAGTTTTCTTTCTTTCTTTCCTTCTGTTCTCGAAACCTCAGAACCCAGAAATAGATTTTATAATTTTCTTTTGCTTCCTTCACTCCAAAGCAAGAAGAAAAGCAAAATATATATATTTGTTTTAACATGAGGCGGTGGTGGTGAAATTAAATTCACATGCCACCAAATCAAAGAATTTAATTGGTGAAGTGAGGAGGTGACACGAGGTGGTTAAGTAATTTACCAACTTAACCCCTCAACTTCACACAATTAACCAAACTACCCTCCAACTTTCACATTAATAATAATAACCCGGTTATTGCAGATCTGTTCGAAATGATAATGGCACTAAGTTCAGAAACAGTTTCCTGGAAGAATTCTTGCACAACAAAGGAATTTCTTAAAACTTATCTTCTGTCCGAACTCCTCAACAAAATGGTGTTGTTGGAAGAAAGAATCGGACCCTATGTGAAGCTGCTCGATCAATGCTAAATGGATCCAATCTTCTAACCTACTTTTGGGCTGAAGCTATCAACACAACATGCTTTACCCAAAATAGGTTTAGATGAAGCTATCAACACAACACGT